>OX418217.1:24431501-25034270 GCA_948455865.1 Conomelus anceps
AGAGAGAGAGAGAGAGAGAGAGAGAGAGATTTGGGTACGCATGAAAAGAGAGGAGTAGAGTGCGTACATAATAAATAGTGCGGCAGGTGAAAGCTGATCGCGAGGTAGGGGGAGCGGGGTTATTTTTTATGAACGGTTCTCCACGATCAGAAAGCGCACGCACGCACAAACATTGACAATGAAGATGAAAGTGAAATCTGCGTCTAGTTTAGTTGGAGTGATGAAGTGAGAGATTGCATACTCATTCAAAAGTTCTTCACACTTTTAAAATGCTGACAAATATTATGAAGATCTCACTTCATTATTTTTATGAGTGACTTTAATATTGAAGTGATAATTTGAAGACAGATTGAATAGAATCTTAAGGGACTCTTAAGTCCCAACTCCGCCTAATAAAGCATATTTTCATTTCAATAGAATATGAAATCAACCGAGCACCATTATACGTTCTTAAAATAAAAAATAAATTTATTGAATAATTTGAAATGAGTGTTCGAATGAGTGTTTATTTTACTGTATTTCATCCATAAATGGGATGAAAAAACTATAAAAACTAAAACTAAATAAAAAAAACTAAAACTAATACTAAATAAAAACTATTTTCGCTTGACAGGGGACCATAAATGCAGCCACCGAACACATAAGACCGTATGGGTCTTAAGGTCTTATGGACTTATAAGGTCTTATAAGACCTTAAGGTCTTATGGGTTCGTTGAATGCAGCCTACTATAGAAACAGTGACAGATTGTATAAATAAAAACAAACTTTCAATCATTGACTACCAAACCACTGAGTGAACCTCAGCTCCCTGTTATTGCATTATAAATAAGGCAAATTCTCTTAGTTACTACATGTTTTTTGCTTTTTCCTTTATGAATGAATCCTTTATCGATCCCTTTTAAATAAGGTTTTCATCTTCTACTTATGTATCATAAATAAGACAATAATAAATAATATTCTTCTTCTTATTAATATTATTATTCTTCTTCTAATTATAAGGCAAATTCCCTTAGTTACTCCATGTTTTTTGCTTTTTCCTTCATGTATGAATCCCTTATCGATCCCTTTTAAATAAGTTTCATCTTCTACCTACGTATAAATCAGACAATAATAAATAATATTCTTCTTCTAATTGACCGAACGAAGAGAGGTCTCTGTTTCAAGCCGACTGTTTTGCATTTGTCTATCTGTAACGCATTTACGACTAAGTGTGCAAAAAATTCAATGAAATTTCACATGATTCTTCCTTCAAGGAAAGCCCAGCTATTTATGTGTAAGGATTTTCGAAATTGGCTTGCATTTGAAGGATATTTAAAAGGAAAAAGTGGGGCTCTAGGTCCTTCTTCTACAGGAACATAATATGATTTTTTTAAATGAGCTTCTCCATCATATATGTAATTGTAATCAGATTCATAGTCCTTGCGCCCCCTTATTCATCTGGTTGAGCCTTATTCATATGAATGAAGTTATCATTCATAAGGATAATATATTTGTTAATAATAACAAATAAAATATATAAAAAATTTAATTAATATTGTTTTTATAGACTCATTCATCAGACATCTGAAATCTAATTTAAGCAATCAGCTGTCTCGCAAATAGAAAACAGAGCCTTGTTGATGCGACACAGAGTGGCCTTTATGGAAAACAAACATGAAATAGACTACGCGAAATTAATTAAGGGTTAGGTCTGATGACTGTGTTCAATATTGCAATGGTGATTATCATTGAGCATATGGAGTATCATTGTTCCTCTGTGCAAGCACCCTTATTCTAGGAAGTGAGTTCTACTGTTCATAGAAATACAAGTAAAAGTTAAAATGATCTTGAGGTTGTTCTACATTCAACGTTTAAAGATAATTAAAATAAACTGTCATCTCCAATTACGTCTTGATTAAGAGACAAATAATACAATAACATTTTAATGTTGTGCGAAACATCAAGTATCCTATTAAATGAGGATGACACTAAACTTTTTTGTGCAAGTTAATTGTCTTGCAAGCTAATTGCAAGTTAAGTCTTGTTCAAATAGAAAAAGCAGACAACATGAATCTGAGTGCGTTGGAATTGTTTTAAACTTTCTGACCTAGATCTAAATAGCTTACTAGTAGCTACTCTAAAATAATTATTCAAACTTCTAATAGTAGCAACTTCTCTCAAAGGGACCTACTACTTTTTATTTTTTATTGCAGATGATGCCCACATGAGTCCGGAAACTTGTGCTTGGGTAATGAAGTGAATGGGTGAATGATGAGGAGCATCCATGGCTGAATGAGATTCGATCCCAAGGCTGCAGGGGACGAACCCAGCCAGTCTTATCTAATCAGACAAACGCTTCAACCAACTGCGCTACCAGAGCTGCTACTAAAACTCATGTTTAGTGTTTAATGCAAAACACTTTCATGTATCATTCCACCATGTATCATTCCACCATGACTAAAACTAGTAGTTCTGTGAACAGTAGACCTCACGCCCAAGAATAAGGGTGGTGCTTGCACATAGAAACATACTCCATGAACTCAATGATAAACACCATCGCAAAATTAAACGCAATCATCAAACCTAACCCCTGATTCAATTTGCGTAGTTTATTTCATGTTTATCATTCACAAAAATTAACTCTGTTTTTCTGTCTTTCTATTTTCTAGTCAGCTGATTGTTCAAATCAGATGAGATTTCTCATGTCTGTTGATTGAATTTACATAAAAATATCAATATAATTTGTATCATTATCGTTTACTTAGTAATCACTTATTGAATTAAATTGAAATATGAATGATAATTCATTATGAATGCTCAACCAGATGAACAACAGGGCCCAAGGGCTACCTTCAAATCTATTTTCAATTGCATATAATGGAGAAGCTCCATTTAAATATCAATGTTTCCAATGGAAGGAGGCTCAAGAGCCTTTCTTTTTTTCTTTATAATGTCCTTTAACTGTTAGCAAATTTTGAAAATCCTTTCACATAAATCGCTGAGCATTTCTTAATGGGGGGATACTTGCAAAATTTCATAGAATTTGGTACGCGCGTTTAGCCGTAAATGCTTTACAAACAGACAAATGCAAAACGACCGACTTGAAACAAAGACCTCTTTTCGTTCGGTCATCTTTACAGCCAATTTTCGATTTCATTTACTAATATTGAAAAAGTTATTTTTTTAAGAAATGCGAATTTTCCCAAGAGCAAATAATTATCGCATCTAATAAAGAAGAGTCGAAACTATGTCTAGCATTCAAAATAGCCTATATGATAAAATTTGTCCAAAACATGAACCTTTCCAAGTTATTATTATTATTATCTGAAGTAGTAAATTCAGACAAGAAAATCAATCAAATTCACATAATATTTACCTTTCTAGGGAGAATTTACGTCAATTGTGTATTGAGTCCAGCATAATCCTGCAAGAAAGAAAAATATTCAAGTTAAGATTCTGCTATTAATAATTAAAAGGTATATTTAATTGATAAATATTAGTATAGAATGCATGAAATAATACACATATCAATTATTATTATTTTCTCTGGAAACCCAAGAACAGAGGCATTTATCAAACACAAAAACAAAATATAATAAATGAAAAGTATATTGAATAATACATTTTGTTACTCATTTGTAGCATCCCACTATAGCAACTAAGTGTAAGGATGCGAATATTAGTCTAGAAACCAAAATATTAATAACTCAATAACATTTGATTTTATTAAATAACAGTTTGAACAATACTTGGTTACAATTGAGAGCCAATATCAGGGCCTGTTGCATAACAATTACATGTAACATGTAATTTATTACACGTTTAATTCATGTAAATTAATTTATTACATGTAATTTATTTGAAAAAACATGATTTAAAAAGACTGACATCAAATGTGTTGAAAAAGCAAAATAATAATAATAATAGGCTACATTAAATAAATAGCCTAATAAAATGAAAATAATTCATTTCTATTGAAATCAATAAAGCCAAAAATCAAAAACCTTCCAAATTAAAAATACGAAAACCAATCACATAAAAATAATATACAATTGAAGTAAGCGATCACATTTCCTCTTATTACACAAACATTGAAGATTTAAACAAGTGTGCTAAAAATTGTTCCAACACAACAGTAGGAAGACTGAAAATTGTAGCCGAATTGATTGATAGATTTGAGATTTGTAAAGTGAATATTGTGATGAATGGTTTGAAGAGTGTAGGGGAGGGGGGGGGGTAGAGGAAGATAGAAATGCCTCAATAGCTACTAGATAAAAGACAAATAAGGGCGCAGGTTGAAACGATGGGAAATGTGTAGAGTATTAGTGGAGAGAACTATGGTGTTGGTTGAATAAAGCCCGGAGGACCAAATGATCAGAGGGGGGTTTACAGGTGTAGGACTAGGGAGGGGTTGGTGCGGAATAACAGTGGTAGCCAAACCTAAATACAGTATAGGGGATGAAGGGTAGTGATGAAGGGGTAGGAATGAAGGGGAGGGGACGTTGTTAACGCCGCTCCCCAGTCGTCATGGCAACCGTGCCCCTGTCGACAACTAGTGTGGCCCCCTTCGTCCCCCATCAGCATCGGCGTTGTTACCATGCACTAAGTAAAAGCGCACTAACTGTCGAAAGCATATAAACAGTATCGTGCATTCTTCTTTCTTTATTTGCTCTCCATCAAAATTACCCATCAAATATTCAATTGCAGAATTCGCATCATTTATCCTAAATCATACTTTTATTATGTGTTTTCGCTTTGTCAAATTGAATAAAATTTAAGCCTTTTATAAGTATATAAGGTATATAAGTATAAGTATATAAGGTTTAAGGTTTAAGTATATAAGTATATAAGCCTTATATAAATATAAGCCTTATCAAGGAAGGTTTCTCAATATCAACACGGATTCTTCCAAATTTTATTCAATTTGACAAAGCGAAAACACATAATAAAAGTATGGCTATCCTCGACCATGATAGGCGAAATCTAGTCTTACCGCAGTATAGGTCTGTCTCAAAGTCTATAAGAAGATGATTCTAACAATTAGGGAAGTGATAGCCGCGAGCCGTAGCAGGTATCTGTTCAATCAGATAGAGATAAGCTGCGTTCTCGTAGGTCCGTTTGTAACGGTGACCGATTAGATTGGCCAGCAAACAAGACACTGTTCTCTGCTGTAAAATCACTTCCCGGTGGTTCGGAACCCACCTAAAACTGTAGGTCCAACTCATAAATCACCTTCATCCAACTCATTACCCACCCACAGGTCTCAGACCTATGTGGGCTTCACTAAAAAAAAAAAAAAAAAACTTCTGAGGAAATGAATGATTCGTGCCAAACGGTGCATGGTCCGGGGGCCCTACCCTCGAAAAACCGCATATTAAGCATTTTCTAGACATAAATCCTTCCTTTTAAACGCATATTATGGGTAAAAGTGAATTCATCTGAACTATTGATCTAGTACTTGAATCGTCACCATTAGGAGGATATTTCGGACTCGGGAAACAGCCTTAAATACGCAACTGCTTGTCACATTGGACTAATTGACATAGAATTCCGTAACTTCAATAACGCCATATGCTTGTATGCTTGATTAAATCGTCTTGTAGGCCTAGACCACTCCTAAAAGTATTAAGGAAACGTCTTCTCTCAAAACGATATAATAAATATATGACGAAGGAAAAGGAAGACTTGAAGTTGTCACAACCACATTTATTGAAAACCTTGAGATACTAGTTTCGTTTGCTACACCATTATCAATGTCAAACTACAGAATAGCTTCATATTATATACTTAACACAGAATGATATTATTGGCTGATGGTGAAAGTGTCTCTCATAGGCTGACCTTCATTGTGGGTATGTGATTGGCTGAAGGCCCTAGCAAGTCACGCCCACTGGTGGAAGGAAACAAGGAATAATCAGTGTCAAAATCAAGAACCAAAAAGTAACAAACAAGAACAATACACAAGTAGGCTACAATTAATCAATCAATAATAATATAATTAAAAACGAATCTAAATGAAATGCATTTAAGGTCAACCGAGAAAATAAGAAAGATTTTGAGCGTTTCTTAACATAAATCATTCTATTTTGACCCACATTATGAGTCAAAATGAATTATATCTATATATCTAGTGCTTGAGTCATCGCCAATAGGGGGTCCGGACCCGGGGACCCCTTGGGTGTAGACTATCAAGTTAGAAAATATTACGGGGGACTATCATTATGAAAAAAAAAGGCACTCTAACCCATTTAAAAGACGCAAATAAATTTTTTTCCTACAACTGCTCGTAAAGTAGTTCTTTACGTACTGAAAACTAATTGTAAAATACCTCTTTACTGCTCCGCAAGCGGTAAAGTACTTTACGCTCGCCAGCTGTTTTCTTTACGCTTCTGTTTTGATTTTGATGCCTTCTCATTGGTGGATCACGGAATCCGTGAAATTCACATAACCTTATACAATGGCGGACGCTAAACAAATCCACGCATGGTCTGTGATGATACAAACTACAAGCTTTTATTGTGTTGGAATCCAGAACTGCAGTTTTAGGAAAAATATTGTATGCAATTCGCGCGTGAAGCTTCTTTATCGCTCTCGCAAAATTACTGCGCTCCGCTACGCGTCGCGCAGTAAATGTTTTGGCTCGAGCTATAAATTCGCGCTTCACGCTCTTAATACATAAATAACTATTTAGACCATTGAGAATTTCTGAAGGATTTTCTGGTTATCACGCCTGATCTTCATTATTGCTTAATTAAAATTATTCGTGATAACTCAATTATCAACCACCAGTTAGTGGTTATTATTCTACGTTTTGGCCAGACTACAGTGACTTTCAGGAGACATTGCTTCAGCCGTCGTAATATTGTTTCCATTTTATATTTGACTGTATATCAATGTAGGCTAGATATTAGTTATTTATAAATAAAATGTTTTCATGGATGCACAGTACGCATAAACCTATTCGTTTGTGTTCTGAAAACAATAAATACAATAGGATACCATATAGTTCATACTAAATTAACTATAAAGTGATAGATCTCAGTCACTTTAGTCAAAACTAAATTTGGACACCTACGGCGAATTTTCACCCTGTGACCGAATTAGCCAACCTAAAGCGAGGCGTCCAATGGCCATACTGTCTATACATAGTCACTGTAGGTCAGACTTGCCTGATAAAATATTCAATGCCCCAATTCGTTATCTAGAGTGCGGTAAATGAAAGAATGATGAGACGATAAACACGAGAATGATGATGAGAAGAAGTAGGAGGTAAATGATGATAGCACTGAAAAAGCAGAGGATAGTTAAGTTAGTTTAAAACGTATGAGTTCAAAAGTGGTGGAAGTAGTAGTGATAAAGTACAGAGAAGTAACAGATGGATGGCTATGGCAAGGATTGGAGAGGGAGGGGTAAAAGAAGACGGCCATGATGGTTTGTCTCTATAGTATACTTATATACACTGTAGAGTATACTCTACAGTCTACAGAGTATAGTGGGTCTCCGTAGCTGTAGGAGAAGGCCAATACGATTTCTCTTTAGGACGTTGACCTTCAGCTTTTCAGTGCTGCTTTTGAGTGAGAGCGCCACCAAGGCAACGGGCCTTCTTACCTCCCGCCAAGCACCACAGTCTGACAAACGAATACATTACTCTTACTAGCAGGTTGCCTGATTCAGTTGAAACGGGATATCTTGAACACTGCATAAGATAACATATAGGCGTAGCCAGAAATATCTCAAGGGTGTCTGTCAACAGAGCATTCCTTCCCCCACCACCAACTTACGGTTCATACCACCGCCACATAACACATACTATTCTTGACTTCATTGAAAGGTGGGTCCGGGGGTTTTTCCCCGAGAAAATTCTGATTTTTTCCTCTTTAAAGCATATTAAGCGTTTCTGAACATAAATCCTTCCATTTTAACGCACATATGGTTAAAAGTGAATTCTACCTAGAACAATTTTTCGGTTTTTGAGGGCGATTGTACTCCCCTACAAGTTATTTTAATCTTTTGATAAATTTTTTTCAAATGAAAGACAAATTGAGGAATAAAATCACATATTTTTCATTCCGTTAACACAATTAGTTTTCTCAAAATAATTATTTTTAAATATGCGAAAATTTTCAGGTTTTTTAAAAATTATTTTGAAAAACCAATTGCTAAAATGAAATAAAAATGTGTCATTCTTTTCCCCAAGCTGTCTTTCAGTTATAAAAAAATTATCATATGTTTAAAATAACTCTTAAGCGAGTTCAATTGCCCCCAAAAATAGAAAAATTTCAAATTTGAAAAATATTTAAAATATTTGATGAAAAAAATAATTTCTCATGGCAATAGTTAACATTTCAATACCTTAATAATATCCAATACAATGAATTTTGAAAAGAAATTATGACCAAAACCCTGCGCACAGCCTTAAAGTATTAAGGATGTGACGATATATATGACTATCCCGTACGAAAGGGAGGAATACGGGAGTCCTTCCCCCGAGAAATTTGGGAAATTACCCCTCTAAAATCGCATATAATTTTGACGTTTCTAGACATAAATCCTTCCATGTAACGCACATTTTGGGTCAAAGTGAATATTATTTATTCCCAATTAAGGACCCGGGGATACGCCCCTGAAATAACTTAATTACTAATTCAATCTAACAGTCTTTTTTTCTAATCCCTCTACCCCTTCTTTATCTTCTTGTAATTTCATTTTTTTCACAATATTCTTATTTTCCTCCTTCTTTTCTTTTCTTCTTCTTCTTCCCCTTCTTCATCTTCTACTTGTCCTCCTTCTTCTTCTTTCTTCTTCTTCCCCTTCTTTATCTTGTACTTGTCCTCCTTCTTCACTTTCTTCTTCTTCTTCTTCTTCTTCTTCTTCTTCTTCCATCAGGGAAGTGATAGCCGTTAACCGTAGGAAGAATATGTTCAGTCAGATAACGATAAGCTACTAAATCCTGTGCCCTCTGTGTAAGGGTTCCCAATCGAATTGGCCAGCAAAAAAGACTCTCTTCTCTGCTGTAAAATGACTTCCCGGTGGTTCGGAACCAACCTAAAAATGTAGGTCCATATATCAGCAATCAACATCATCCAACACATTACCCACAAACAGGTCTCTGATCTGTGGGCTTTATCCTCAAATAAAATTAATTTTACAGTCTCTTTTATCTTATCCCTGTACCTCTTCTACTTCTAATTTCATATTCTCTATTTTCTCCTTCTTCCCCTTCCTCAACATCATCTTCTTCTTCCTCCTCTTATTTTTCATTTGCTTCTTTTTCTTCTACCTCTTTTTTCTCCTTCTTCATCTTCTTCTTCTTCCCTTCCTCCTCCTCATCATCATATTCTTCTTCCCCTTCTTCTCCTTCCCCTCTTCTTCTTCCTCTTCTTTTTCATTTGCTTCTTCCTCTTTTTTCTCAATCTTCATCTTCTTCTTCTTCCCTTCCTCCTCATCATCATCATATTCTTCTTCCACCTCTTCTCCTTCCCCTTCTTCTTCTTCTTTTTCATTTGCTTTTTCATCTTCTTCCTCTTTCTTCTCCTTCTTCTTCATCTTCTTTTTCTTCTTCTTCCTCCTTATTCACATTATCATGCTCCACCTAGTTCATTTTTTTCACGCTGGAGTTCTAGTTACAGAAGCCTCTCTCTCTCATACAAGGTGCTTGTTTATAAGATACGCCGGTTTGGTCACACACATTCAACGTAGTAGATCTTTCTGCCTCTTGTCAAACCCCCCCCCCCCCCTCCATACCAATCACCAAAACCAAACGTCACCGCATCCATATCTATAACGTTGACCTCTGAGTCGTTGGCCGGTAACCTACTTTTGTGAGCGCGCATATAAATTCGTCCGCCACGCTTCTCAAACACCCCCACCCCGCCAAGCAACCATCCCACACAGACACTAATCCCCCCCCCCCATTCATGCAACCAACGCTATAACACCTCACGCGACACTGGAGATTTGGCGTTGCAGTTTCATTTGATGACAAAACAGATTATTAGGAAGTTCGCCACTGCATTGTTGGCTCAGTCATTTACGTGAATAACCTATTACAGTGCTTTATCGAATCATCAATGTACTGGCAGTTTGCCCGATTCAATTGAATCTGGATTTCTAGATTATGTAATAACCTATCTGCAAATATTATTTTCCTACAACTGCTCGTAAAGTAATTCTTTACGCACTGAAAACTAATTTTAAAATACCTCTTTACTGCTTCGCATGCGGTAAAGTACTTTACGCTCGCCAGCTGTTTTCTTTACGCTTCTGTTTTGATTTTGATGTCTTCTCATTGGTGGATCACTGAATCCGTGAAATTCACATAACCTCAAAAAAGGCGAACGCTAACCAAATCCGCGTATGGTCTGTGATGTTACAAACTACAAGCTTTTATTGCGTTGGAATCCAGAACTGAAGTTTTAGGAAAAATATTGTATGCAATTCGCGCGTGAAAATTCTTTATCGCTCTCGCAAAATTACTGTAAATGTTTTGGCTCGAGCGATAAAGTCGCGCTTCACGCTTTTAATACATAAATAACTATTTTGATAGTCTCTTTTTTCCTCTACTTCTGCTTCTTCTTCTTTTTTCCTCTGCTTCTGTTTTAGCTTCTCCTCCATATTCCTCTTCACCATCATTTTATTCCTCTTCTGCTACTTCTTCTTCTTTTGCTTCTTCATCATACTCCTTTCCTTATTAATTTATTATAGACCCTTATTTAAATACACCTCTACTGCTTCTGTCATCATCTTCTTCTTTTTCTTTTTCTCTTGTCTTCTTTTATTTCTTCCCTTCTCTTATTCAACTTTTTTCTACTTTTTCTTGTCATGTCTTCTTCTTCTTCTTCTTCTCCCCCTCATCCTGGCTTCTTCATCTTCTCCTCATCTTTTCTTCTTCTCCCTCCTCTCCTCCTCCTTCTGTCTGCTTCTTCTCCTTCTCCTGTCTTCTTTATCTTCTTCTTAATCTCCTGTCTTCTTCTTTTTTCTTCTCCTCCTCCTCCCACTGTCTTCTCCATCTTCCTCATTTCCTTCATTCTCTTCTTCTTCTTTCTCCTCCTCTTCTGCTTATTCTTCTTCCTCTTCTTCGCCATTTTCTTCTTCTTACTCCTCCTCTTCGTCTGCTTCTTCTTCCTCCTCCTCCTCTCCCGCTTCTTTTTCCCCTTCTCTTCTGCTTCTCTTTTTCCTCCTCTTCTGTTTCTTCTTATTATTATTATTATTATTATTATTATTTTTCTTCTTCCTCTTTCTTCTCCTTCTTCCTCTTCACAATCATTATCCTCTTCTTCCTCTTCTGCATACTTCAACTCCTCCTTTTCTTCTTCTTCTTATTTTCCTCCTCCTCTTCTTATTTTCCTCCTCCTCTTCTTATTTTCCTCCTCCTCTTCTTATTTTCCTCCTCCTCTTCTTCTTGCCCTCCTCTTCTCCTTCTTCTACACCGGCTGGTGTCAATCAGTAACTGGGCCACGACGTCATAATATGACATTTCTGACAGTCTTCATTGCAACTGGCCAAGGTCGAAACAACAAAGCCGATCAAATTGTGGAGATTTCTGGACCTTGGTGACATGACATCATATTGTAATTTACATAGAGTATTAGTAATATTATTAAAGGCCTATTTTAGTAGAGTGCAGAGATTTAAAACAGTATTATTAAGGACCCGACAGGTTCTTATTGAAATCGTGACGTTGTCCTTCAGTCCGTGCTCTTGAAAGGATGATTCTAAACTATTGAAACTTGGTTTACAGCTTCCTCATAGTCCAAGTGATATCGCTATTGAATGAATGAATAAATGAACTTGAACTTTATTGTGTACAAAAAAGAAAAAATAGTTTCACCAGATCTAACTCCATCCGGGGAGTCCGGTCCCACAAGATGTCAAATTATCTCAAGATAGCAACTGCAAAACTTCAACAAATAACAACCAAATCGCTATTGATTTTGGGGTTTGGGGGTAGGTTTATGCATTTTTCATATGCTTTATTGGTAATTACGACATACATAAGGGGTTTGGGGGTCGAATGAAAAATAATTATGAAGTAAAACAGATCGCCACTATAGTTTTGGCTAGTGAAAATCAAAACATTGGACAGCTGGTTCATTTCGAATACAAATAAATTTGAAGAATATTACGTATATTGCTGCTCAGCCCAATTACCCACTTTATTTTTCCAGTGCAAGCGTTGACATTTTTTGTGTTGAAATATTTTTTTAAATTATTTAATATCGTCAAATTGAAAGAAAAAACAGAGAAAATATTGAGGCATGATTTATACTATGGGATCTATTGAACAAGAGGAGGAGGAGGAGGAGGAGGAGAGGAGGAGGAGGAGCAGAAGAGGAAAAGTAGGAGGAGGAAGAAGAAACAAAAATCTTTTTCAACAACTACCGATTCTTTTGTATCTGGGTCTCTGGAAGAGGGATGTATCCCCCCTGGTCATCCTCCACCCTCCCAGTTACGCTACCGAGTGTAACTTATAAAAGTTCAGATCAAAAACATCCACTCTGAATGACAAAGGTATAGGTAATAGCTGACAAGCTACAGATAGGGCAGAAGTAGACCTATCTATTATCAAGGGACGCAATAAATTACAGCGCTCAAAGTTTACACCAACTTTTTGAACGTTACGGCTGCCATTCAAGCTCGGATCGGCCTTCTTCTTTTCTTTCTTCGTAAAACTTCACTTTGTAGAAAACTTTTCGCCAAAGAATTTCCCGCTGCATTGATCCCCCCCCCCCTCCTGCTTACCAACCGAAGCGCTCAAATCCATCAATGCACGCATTTCTATTCAAAAGGATATTTCCATGGCGGCAGAACAGCATCGTCAATCTTTAATCAATCGCGGCTCACCCTCAGACAACAAAAAGTTTGTTCTACAAAAGCTATCGGGCAACAAGTGGTGTAAAGAAAGAAATAATCTATTTCCATACTGAATTAACACTATCGTTCACGCCATCAGATAAGGCGGATCAGAAAAATAAATTGCTGTATACATTTATTTGAGATAAAAATATGAATGCAAAGATGCAACCGTACAAAACTGCTCCTTTCGCATATTTTGACATCTGAATCATTGAGGTTAGTTCTCAAAAACAAATTTAAATGACTAAAAACTTCACTTGAAAAGAATAGTAATTAGTATATATAGCCGCTTTCTTAGCTAACTGTAGGACATAGTTATTTGTGTAACTAGTACGCAATGTAGCTCTTTGCTACACGAGAGAAATAAAATACGCACGAGCTGAAGGCGAGTGCGGAATAGTTTTTCGAGTGCAGCAAAGATACTTCCAGGACGAGTTTCACATTCAATTTTTCCTACATTTGGCACACATGGAGTGCGACAAAGTAAAATGAGTGCGGCAAAGTAAAAGAGTGAAGGAATCAACAGTTTTGCGTACTATACAGGTACAAAAGTAGCCGCTTCCTTCATTTTATTTATTTATATTATTTATTCATGACAAAAATACAATAAAGCAAAGATATAACAGGCTTTTACCTACAACTGCTGTTTGGTAACTGTAGGAAAACGTTTTGTTTAAATTCACTTAAACCAAAAAATTAATTTAAAAGTTGGTGTTGCCAGATATGGAACCATGCCAGCAACTGATAGTAGAGAATCATCAAGCACCATGCAATAATTAAGAGCACTACTCGTAGACTACTGTGTTACTAATGATTTTGACTTGATTTGATTGACTGCCATTATTATTTTCCTGGGAGGGCGAAGTTAGGGCGCAGCCCTCTCTTACACTTAACCCTCCTAATGATAGTTTGATACTAACTACTAAAGTGATAAATAATAGACTAAAAAATTGAACAAAAAGTTTGTAAAACTCTTGACATAGCAGTTCAATGGATGGTAATATGGCACTGTAATAGAAATAAAGGGTTCAACGACTTAAAAAGATAGTGGGGGACGAGACAGTGAGAGTGAGCAAATGAGAGAGGGGACGAGTGAGACAGAGAGGACGAGTGAGAGAGAGAGAATGATGGTATTGAGCAACCACGTGAGACAGGGTCAAGGTGAAAGGCCACGGCTATCTTGGAATATAGAGGTATAGTATAGCGAAGCGAGGCTTTGTATAGAAAAAAGGCGGCAGATTAATAAAACATGTGTGTGAACGGCAAGAGGGACTTTCTCCAAGAGGTAGAGAGAGAGAGAGAGTGAGAGAGAGAGAGAGCCAGAGAGAGATTGTGCGTGTGAGAAAGACCGATGAACGACTCTGAGTACCGAGAAAGCAAATTAGCTCACCTATAGCTATTATCAAAAGGTTGCTCTTCTGTGAAGTCTGTAACTTATCATCATTAGTTAGTTCAGTTATGTTGTTGGAACGTTCAATTTTTAAGCTTCCTGGCTCAATAATAACACATGATGGCTTCGTGGAGCAAGACACTTTGGTTCTTTGGAAGGTTAAATTATTTTTCCCAACCAGTATAAGTAGAAACTGCAAGTTGTTGTAGTATACTACCCAACCGACAAAATTAACAGAGAGCTTGTTTAGCTTAAAAAGAGATAGGGTATTTAACAGTTGCATGATTGACCAACCGAAGAGAGGTCTCTGTTTCAAGTCGACCGTTTTGCGTTTGTCTGTAATGCATTTGCGGCTAAACGCGTGGACCAAATTCTATGAAATTTTGCATGGATTTTCCTCTGAGTAAGGATTTCAAAAGTTGCTTGCATTGAAAGGATATTTAAAAGGAAAAAGGAAAGGCACTCAGGCCTTCTTCAATAGGAGACATTATTTTTTAATGATCTTCATCATATGGAATTGGAATCATATTTCAAGATAGCCCTCGGGCCCTCTTATTCATCTAGTGCTTTCACAGGTATTGAGTTATTCAAAAGAATCATATTTTTAGAGACTAATCATTTTTTGATATTTTTAATCAAGTATAATGACAAGTGATTGCTGAGTAAATGATAATTAATTACTGATGTAATTTCACCCTGCTTTAGCTTCTGATTGGACCATCATGGTACAGTCCCTAATTAAAAGAAAATGAAAAATGCATCAATTGAAAGTGATAGCCACGAGTCGTGGTATCTGTTCAGTCAGATAAGATAAGCTACGAAATCCTGGGCCCTTTTTGTAAGGGTGGCCGATTCATTGGCCAGAAAAAGCACTCTGTTCCCTGCTGTAAAATCACTTCCCGGTGGTTCGGAACCCACCTAAGACTTTAGGTCCAACTCATCAATCACCATCATCCAACTACGAACAGGCCTCACAGACCACGAACAGGTCTCAGCCATTAGAGCTTCATCCTCTCAAAAAAAAATCTGGGCCCTCTTTGTAAGGGTCACCGATTGATTGGCCAGCAAAAAGTACTCTGTTCTCTGCTGTAAAATCACTTCCCGGTGGTTCAACTCATCAATCACCGTCATTCAACCACCATCAACCATTACCCACGCACACGTCTTAGTCCTTTGAGGGCTTCATCCTCAGAGAGAAAATCTCATTGTTGGCTACATGAGGTATGGAAGATGAAAGTTTTTATAGACATAAAAAATATGAAACTTGATCTCAAGAGATTAAATTAATTTACTACACCGCATAAACATGCAAGAGATGAAAATAATTTACAGATCAAACAGCAGTTTTCTATCAGTTTTTGAACAATCTGTTTTTAAATAGCAGTAATAAATTCGCACCGTAACCTACTTGAAATTATACATTGTAATAATGTGTAATTTATTGACGGAATAATCTATTCACCTTATTTGTTTATTGCGCAATAAACTTTGTTGAAAAGAAAACAGTATTTGGCGTAGATTTCTCCTTGGCACTGAATCAAAAATCATAAAATTATAAATTACCAGTCAACACTATAAAATACTGGTACTTAATCGTTACATGAAGCTCGGGATCTTCATACCTAAGTTTGCAGCCAATATCTACAAGTAGATACATTCGTGAAAGGCATTGTTATATCATTTACGAGTCTTGTCCGGGAATCCAGTTTGGAGTTTCTCTTTTCCATCATC
The DNA here is from genome assembly GCA_948455865.1 of Conomelus anceps. NCBI lineage: Eukaryota > Metazoa > Arthropoda > Insecta > Hemiptera > Delphacidae > Conomelus > Conomelus anceps. The sequence continues at coordinate 24,447,457 of OX418217.1, forward strand.
TTTATTCCTTGTTTCTCTTCTCTTGTTTCATTTCACATAATTATTCTTCAAAGCTAAACCAAACAACCAACATAGCTCAAATTTCTATGAAATTTAAATTTTTATTGAATAGTCCACATACCGATACAAAGGAAATATAAATTCTGTTACGAGTTCTATCACTAAAATAATACTGGAAACACTTGAAAGTAACACTTGAACTTTATTTACACAAATTACTTATAACAGCGCTAATCAGTTACATCACACAAGAAAAACTAATAAGAAACAAACAGTTCAATAACGTTCAATTTACTATATCATTGCACAAAAACTAATTACTAACTGTCAATAGGCCGATTAATAATTTAATAAATAACTGTCCAATAAAAGTGTTCAATGACGTAAAAAAGACGTCAAAAAAGTATGAAACATTCAATAAATAAACTGAACACTTACGAAGCACAGACTGTCACTGTAACACAATATAGAGCAATAGCTCTCTAAACTGGCACTAACTGTCACTCAAACGAACGTTTTGAAGAGTAAATAACAACTGAACTTCCTACTGAATTTACCGCCGCTTTTATAAGATGTTTGTTTATTCTAGTAGGCTAATTTCCAGCAGTATATGGGACATTCCACTATTTACTAACATTCGATAAACGAATTTGTCATATATAGGTGTGAGAGATGTGAAGAGAGAAGACAAAATGAAGACAGAAAAACAAGTACAATTTATCAGTGAAACCGGAAGCACTGTTGACAAAATGAGTAGCGTAGAATGATGCTTTCCTCTTTCTTGAGTTTCCTAAAAATACATTCTCTTTCGTATTACAAAGTAGCAACACTCGCACAAGTAGCGACAGTAAAAAATGCAAGAAGAACTTGGATTTTTTATTGTCGCTACTAAAACATTCTATTGTAACCCACAAAAACATTTTAATTGGTTGACTCCACAGAAAGCAAGCCTAAAGTGATCTAGATTTCAAGACTTAATATTATCTTAGTAAAATTTTTTTTATCAAATTCAGAGTGAAACAGATATTTCAGAATTGTTTTCAAGGCTTGTTGGTGTTAACGAGGAGGGGGGGGGGGGGGGTGTAATGTAGTCATAGAACTATAAACTTTATAGTTTATAGTTCTATGAATGTAGTCAAGGTTCAAGTCAGAAAAAGAAGTACATGTTATCAGTGAAACCGGAAGCACTGTTGACAAAATGAGTAGCGTAGAATGATGTAATGACCTGAGGTAGTTAGTCTACCTGAGGTAACTCAAGTATATTATCGGTTTTGGGGTGGGGGAGTTCTGGCTGACAGACCCACCCCCTCAAGAAATGTCTAGCTACCCCCGTATAAACAACGAATTTAAACGGGTTTCAAGCGAAGTTCGGCCAAATAAAAAGAAGATACTTTTATCAGATGCTGCAGTTGATTTGAAATCAATTGATCGCTTTCAAGATGAAGCGACCTAAAAGTTTCAAAAGACGCGGTTAAATGGAACAATTTTGAAACCAAACTCTGATTGAAACATGACGTACTCTAAATAATAATGACAAGCAAAGAAAATTTGCAAATTCATCAATCTCAGCTATTCTGTTCAAATCGCTTTGGAAACAGACTTTTTGAAAATAATTTTACAAAAAACGTTTAGCTGGCAATCTAATAATAAAATTGAGTATCGGGTGACGCAATTATAGTTGAATATTAGCTTCTGGCGCACTACTTTTTACTGGCCGACAGAAGTCGATGACTCGTGAATTCGGTCACTGCATAAAAAACACACTGGTCATTTTTTAGAGATAATTTGTTGCCTCATTACGGTTTGAATGGAATCAGTTTTCTCAGTGCACTAATAAATGAATTCATAATTGAATAAAAAAATGTGATCACTGCCTTCTCAAACTAACAGACCTCCATACAAGTTTCTATAGATATACTAATTTCATTGAAAATGGCGCTCATCGTAGCCCTGATTTACAGATCTATATTTATAAAAATCATAGGCGTGTCCAAGGGAGGTGCAACCGGTGCCGTGGAACCGCTACTAGATCTAGAATTTTTTAAAGTGTAAAATGTGTTTCATGTAGAAACCATAGATGTTGAACATTTTTGCGGTAATTTGAAGTGAAAATAATTGTTTTTTCAAAAAACTGTAAACATATAAAAAGTTTCAGGAATTAAATCATGCAGTTCCAATTTCTTTGAAAATGAGTAGGACTTGGCCTAGTGAACAATGAATAATATTTTCCCACAAGAAAAGCGGTGCCGGAGGGGAAAGGGATGGGGTAAAGTTACAAATTTTTAGTTTTCTTCTTATAATTAGAAAACTCTGTTTTTGTGAAAAGTTCCTGAAATAAAAATTGAAACTTACTAAATTTACTAAAACTTTGGTCCTTTGCATAAGTACAAAAATGTGCTCGTTTTTCGAGTTATAAGCTCTCCTAAATGAATAATTTTGTAAAAGATCTCAGTTTTCAAAATACTCATTCCTCTAGCTCACCAGATGTTCACTTTACAGGAATTCTGCTAGTAATCAAAAGGTGGAACATCAAATTCCTATCAAGAATATATTTGAGTATCGAATTGCCTTGGATAGGTCAAAAGTTATAGCGTTTTTTAAGATTTACAGAAATATGGTTTTACCAGAACCTGACGAATTCTGAAATTACAAACAGTAACTGTCCCAAGCAAAACAAATATTGGTTAGGACATTTTCAGGTTCCTGAGACCGCATCTTGCCGCTCCAAACTGAAGTCACTCCTGGAAAAAAATTCCTGGCACCACCCCTTATGTAGTCCTGGACACGCCTTTCTCATAAATAATTGTAGCAGCTTTTTTCATGTGGTAGATATATAAGCCGTGTATATTAGGGCAACGATGGGAATTATTCAATGAAATTAGTATAACTGTATGCAGCTGAAACGTGATAAGTTGACAACAATCGAGGATATTAATTTGAATTACTTGCTGCTTGTTAATTTTTGTGTCATGGAATGTATATAAATTTCAAAGTTGCCATATTGATTTTCAATTGTAGAAACTTGAATTCGGCAAAGTAGTCTAGATTAGCTGTGAAATTTTTTGAACTTCAAGTAATATGATTATTATTTGTAATACTGGATTTGTGATACTTTCTTGGGAGTTTTATCTTCAAAACGGCCGTTTTTTGCTACCACCTTCTCCTAGGATAAGCTAGAAATAGATAGTACTTTCCAAAATTAGATATTTGTAAACTAGTTCTCCAGCCCGGAAGGCTCACTAGTTAATAAATAATTTACAGAAACAGAATTTATTAATTTAGAATTCTTTAAAGTGCTATTAATTTCAAGTCAGTAGAAAATAATTTACTGTGCTAACGATAATCGACTTTAGCGTAGAAATAGAACAACGAATATACAAAGATAAAAATCAACGAATGAAATTACACGAAGGGAAAAAGTCAGAGGTCATGTGAACTTGGCCCACATTCTCAAAAGCAACATTATGTTTCAAAATCATCAATAAAAAAGCACATCAGAAGAAAATAATCAACCATGAACATGAATTTCATAATAAATTGAAAAATGGATCACAAATAACTTTTTTCTTCGCCAGAGACGCCACCATATTCATGGAGGTCTGTTCAAATACGTTTAAAAATAAAATTAAATTTAAATTTTTTAGAAGAAATAAAACCAGATATCATGTAGATATACAGAAATAGAAAACAGATCCAAGCTTAAATTTAGTTAGAATTGAACTTGAAATTACTCACAGGGAACCATTATATATTATTAAATTTCTACACATTTGAGTTCACAATAAGACAAATATTGTATATCTAAGTTGTGGAATTGAATTAAATTTTAATTATCCTGAGGAATTTTCTCAACATTATAAGCACTTCCCACTCTGTGAGTTAACACTTTGTGTTAACTATAACGAATAAAACACTATTTCAACACTAAAACCACTTCCCACTAACTTGCGGTAGTCGTTGATGCAGTTGATTACAAAATTCCAACCTACTTTCTTCTCAATTGGAGCATCATCATAAAAGTGAAGCAATGACAGTGTAATCAGAGTAGTGCAATAACATTTCTAAGTAGTTTCTTTTGTGGATTTTTCAGAGATCAATCACAATGCAATCAAGAGTAAGTATTCACGAATTTTTAGAGCTCGAAAGCAGTAATCAAAAATATTCGTTGTCTCGTTGATAAAATGTATGATTAAAAAAATAGTAGTGAATGCTTGTTCATTTTTTATTGCATTTGGGTTTTAATAATTACTGTATCTATGAACTTCATCACTCGAAATACACACAACATTTTTCCTACAACTGCAGTTTTATACTTCCATTCAATAATAATTGTATGGAATTTATCATTTTTGGACAATGTGCCATCATTGATGTTATGAAGAACTTACCTGGCAGCTATCAGCTGGCAAGCTTCAGTGTTGCCAGCCGTATGAAAATTATTATAGTTTTGTACGATGATTTGGTGTCTTGTAGGATGTACGATCTCGCCAAGTGCTTTTGTACAATAACTTCAGAGAAATCTCATTCCAAAAGTTATTTTTAAAATAATTAAAAGATGGTTACTTTTTATTAAAACTAAGTTGTACAATACTTGTTAAATATGACAATTTTGGACCTCAGCTTTGATAATCATAGAATGAAAGGTTGGCCATATTGGCGAGCGTGAATTAAAGCTATGACGTCACAAGTGTAAAGCACTTTACTGCTCGCTCCTCAGCCAACAGCTGTTTTATGATTGGTTTTCAGCATATAAACTAATTCTTTACGAGCAGTTTTAGCCAAAATTAGTAATAGCAACATGTATCAGCCCTATCACAGTTTTCAACCACATTCTAGCAATTCAATAAGAGTAAACTATTCGCAAATATCAAAATTTTACCAAAATATATGTACAAAATAACAAAATGTATTTACATTATTCTAACTAGCACTAAAAACTCGAACAATGACTACGGTAGCTTTTGAAAGCTATCACAAAGAAGATAAAATTCTATTAGGATTAAGTCATCAGCTATTAGGATAATCTCATCAGTGATGAGGTTGTGATTGAGAACCTTCATGATCGTGTTTAATGTCCAATTGAAAAAAAACCTATCGAGCTAATGGGTCGGGTGTATAAAAACGAGTAGGAAGAGTATTTACTTACAAGTAAAGAGTAATAAGTATTTATACCCCAAGTAAGCAGTATAGTTTACTTGTGACCGTAGGAAGAGTATTTACTTACAAGTAAAGTGTAACAAAGTAAAAGTGTACCCAAAGTAAACCGATGTGAATAAAGTGTACAGTTTACTTGTGACCGTATACTTTTCTAAATCGACAGCATACTTGCAAGTATTTACTCGCGAGACAACTGAGTTCACTAGAAACGCAAGTAAATGATTGTAGCAGCACACAACTGCACACATCTTTCCTGTTGTGACTTGTTCTGTTTTTGTTGCTTACCAACTTGACTCACATCCTCAGAAGTCAGTTTGTGCCTATTTGTTTTTGTCATCTTGCAGCTATGGATGAAAGTAATGTGGCAGTATTAGGGCTATTTTTGTAGCATTATTGAAAGACTTTACTATAATTTTGGGACTAACTCTTGGGGTTCTACCTGGTAGGTCATTAACAAACAATAGCCCGCCCTTTTTACAAGGTTCCTCAGTCAGGTAGTTACAAACTCGTGAGGGTGGACTCTTGCCACCACGGACTTTTGCGACTAAAAGAGTTCCGACAGAAGGGACATATCTGAATAATAAACTATATTAAATAGTCTATAAATATATATAAACGACCATTTCCAACTGATGAAGTATTAGTAAATTCAATTGTAAAGGCGTCTTTACATAACTTTTCTAACCCTATGTAACAATCATATTTTACAGTGTAAAATGTAACAATCAGTGATAAAATCACTGACCTAACCTAACCTAACCTGCCTAATGAATGTTGAGTCTGGGAATAGCTTCTATTGAATTTTTTATATAGTGACAGAGTCCATGTCCATGGTCGCAAGAGTGGTTGCGTGCTGATTGCGTACACCGAGGATTGCGTACATGGGCGTGTCAGCGAGGATTGCGTACATCTTTTACCTGTGAAAGATGACAAGGGTCGGCCATGCATCAAGAACATTTTGACAGGCGAGGATTACGTACAAATCAATATGACATTAATTGCTGGTTTTTTTCACTGAATTTTGTTGTCTACAAAAATTTGAGTTTGAGTTGGCCTTTCTATCTCGAGTACCTAACAAATTGTAGCTATAGCTAGTAGCATATTTAGGTGAGGCTAGGTTAGGTTAGGTCAGGTTAGGTTAATACGCTATAAGTGAGGACTATAAGTGAAAAAACCAGCAATTAATGCCATATCGATTTATACAATAAACGGAAAGGAGCAAACTTATTAAGGACGGACGTTGTGATTGAATCTGTTAGGTGAGAAAAGAACAATTACTGTCATAGCGAAAAGGAGAAAATTCTAATCAAGGACAGACATTAGGAAACAAGAGAAAGCTGTACGCAATCCTCGCCTGTCAAAATGTTCTTGATGCATGGCCGACCCATGTCATCTTTCACAGGTAAAAGATGTACGCAATCCTCGCTGACACGCCCATGTACGCAATCCTCGGTGTACGCAATCAACACGTAATCGCAAGAGTCCGCCCACCGATTCTACCTGCCAAGGACCCTGACACTTCTGTCGGAACTCTTTTAGTCGCAAAAATCCGTGGTCGCAAAGGCCCGGTCACCCTGAAAATTGCATCAGATAAAGAGAAGGCATGGGCATGTTTAGCCGACCATAGGAACAAATTTTACAAACTAATAATAATTGTCGATATTCAAGTAGTCACATGCATTTGTTAAGAGTATGGCGTTCTAATTATTATAATAATAAAATTATTATTATTATGTAACTTAATGGAAATAATGTAATTATTAAAATTTGTAGATATTATTTGTAGACGTTGTATATAAACGTTTACTTATAAACTGTTGTATATAAACTGTTTACTTGTTTTTATTAAAAGTATAACATTTTATGAATGTAGACATGAATTGGCCAATGACACGTTTGTAACATATTGGCTGCAATGGTCACTGCTATATCATAAATTATTGTATCGGTACTCTATTAGTTAGAGGTTAAATAATGAATAAAATTCATTTATATGCCATGTATGAGGAACTTTATGGGTTTTTTTTTAATGAAGCCCACACAGGTCTGAGACCTGTGCACGGGTCCAAAATAAATGAGTTGGACCTACAGTTTTAGGTGGTTTCCGTACCACTGGGAAGTGATTTTACAGCAGAGAACAGATTCTTTTTGATGACCATCCCAGGAGTTCGTAGCGTACCAGATCTCAACTCGTATGTTTATCTGGCTAAACAGATACCTGCTTCGGCTCGCGGCTATTACTTCCCTAAATTGTGAATACACTAATATTTTATTAATCAATACATAAACAGATATTTATGTAATTGATATTTTTTGTGACATTTACATTGTATTTGAACTTGAAAAGCTAGAGAATTTCCAGTAAAAATGACATTAAAACCCTTTAACGCGCTTTGCTATTGATGATCTCAAAATCATTGACAATAAAGGATTTTTAATTCTTATGAATTTTCATTTCCTGAAGTTATTTTCATTTTTACGATGTTGGTTCCATTTTTTTTTTATTTCAAGCCAGTTGACGCAGAAGTAATGACGTCAAACCAGGCACAGACCAGACTGCTAAGAGAAAGTGAGGTTGAAGAGAAAGCTGTTGATGAGAAACGCATAATATACTACAGCCTACTGTTTTTTCAAAGTGGTGGGTTCAGTAAAAAAAGGAAAAAGGTTTCATAACAAAATACAAACTAATAATATTGTGATTCTACTTGTAATTACTGTAAGTTTTTGACCAAACGAGTTGGAGGTTCTAAAATCCCATTCATCAGAAATTCATGTAAAATCAGATCTGATTTTAGTAATTAGGTGGATTGAACTACACGATGTACAGGATGAAAATAGAAACGCAGCCTTGGTGACGTGATAGTGACATTTTGTGGAAAACAGACGTGGGTCCAGGAAAAAAAGGAAAAAGGTTTCATAACAAAATACAAACTAATAATATTGTGATTCTACTTGTAATTACTGTAAGTTTTTGACCAAACGAGTTGGATGTTCTAAAAATCCATTCATCAGAAATTCATGTAAAATCAGATCTGATTTTAGTAATTAGGTGGATTGAACTACACGATGTACAGGATTAAAATAGAAACGCAGCCTGGGTGACGTGATAGTGACATTTTGTGGAAAACAGATGTGAAATAGAAAACGCAAATTGGATCAAGGATTAGGTCTCATGTTTGCCTTTAATTCTGTGATGTTGATTATCATTGAGTTCCTCTGTGCAAGCTCAAGTATTTAAATTGGAGGAGGTAAAATATCAATTATACAATTTTAGAGCACGACTCCTGTTTATAAACAGGAGTTTATACTCCTGTTTATGGTTCTGGAGATCGCTACTCAGCCCAATGCGCAGTAGGCCTACTATGCGGCATTCAGCCTATAAACCGATCCATCCATCGTCCAATGAATTATTCAATTCAAAGGTTCTTGTATTTTCCATTTGCCTCTCAATAGATGTAGGAAGTGCATATTGGCACACCTGTACACTAACACTGGCTAGATTCCAGACCTATAAAGTGATAGATATTCATTGAACAGAGAGTCACAGAGAGATTAGATTGTATATTATCTTTCTTTATTCATGTAAATTTACATTTATGCACTTGAATGGTTAAAAACAAAATTATCAACATCACATAGATACAATAGTAAACTCAGATAAAGCTATTTTTATAGTGCAATATACTATGCATAATGATCTCATTTGAATGATCTTAATGATATTAACTATGGTTATGACAATCCAAGTGATGTAATTACATGAAATGGCGAAGTTTGAACAAACAAATTCGTCCATTCTTGACTCTTAACCAATGAGAGAGTGAGAGAGTATGAGAGGGGGGAATAGAGAGAGAGCGAGAGAGAGAGTGAGAGAGCGTCAGACAGAAGGAGAGGGCGATAGGAATGTAGGAAGAAAGCACCCAGGGAACTTTGCAAAAATCCCGAAAAGTGACTCTTTTGTGCCCAACCCTAAATCATCTACCTGAAAATGTCAATAACGAGCCCTTTTACTAGAATATTTCTACCCAGCAAACCCGTTTTCTTGGAATGTCATTAACCAGTAGCTCGATCCCGTAATAAGTATTTCCACCACACCTACTACTACACCAAAGGTTTCAACGGTGTATTCATTTACTGTTACTATATTCTTAGAATTTTTTGTATTATCTAATTATACAGAACATATTCAAACTCCTCAAAGTGCTATCAATAAAATTGAAGAATCCGCAATTGACAACAGCATTAGATAATCATTGCACATAAATATTTAGTCACCACCGGGAATCGAACCACGGACCTCCCTATTACCAGTCTTCAGTAGACTACAGTGACCCTCCTGTACAGCACCGTTCATTTGAAAATAATACTGTGTAGTGTGATGAGTTAATTAGTTAGGCAAAATATTCAACATCAACTGTTAAAAGTCTGCAACTACTGTATACCTATTGAGACATTCAGCGAATAAGACACGGTTCTAGAACTTTTCCAACTGTTGGGTTATTCTACATTAAAAGAGAAAATGACAATTTTTTAATTAGACTCCATAGTAGTAGTGAACATATTTTACAATTTATAGATAGTAGATACTCCACAGGCTATCCATACACACTGGAAGATAACTGAGAAGTTGGATTTCAAGGAACTGACAATTTTTGCAAACTGCCAAATATACAGAACATAATTTATCAATTTCGAATTCCTCAACGTGCTATCAATTATACTGAAGACTCCCGCAATGGCAGATATTGACAACCGCATTGAATAACTGATGGAAATCGATGATCCCTATTGCACAAATATGCACCACCGGGAATCGAACTACAGACCTACCAATTGTCGGTCAGGCGTGCTGGTTTAGTAGTAGAAGTAGCAGTACTACTAGTAGTAGTAGTAGAATAGAATAGAAAAATCTTTTATTTACAAAATTACATAACCTTAAGCTAACCTAAAAGGTTGCTTGACAAGGTTCAATACTAATTTTTTTACAATATAAAATTATGAAAAATTATTTTTACAATTAGAATTTAAATTAAATAAAATTAATACCGTTTTAAAAATACAATAATTGGCTAAGCTCTCAATTACAACATAAAATAAAAACTTCAATCCAACCTGAATTAGTTATCTCTTCATTAAATGAAATTGATTAGGCTAAACTAAACATTATCTAACGTATAATGATTTAGCCAAACCTTTTTATTTCGTTTCAACAATTTCATATTTACAAACTTAGTGCAGCACTCAGGAAAATTGTTAAATATTTTGGACCGATATATGATAAATTATTCTTTGCGATATTATTGTGTGAAAATAGAACAATATGTCTCTCATTTCTCAAGCCATAACGACTTTCTTTAAATTAAATTAAATTTTATTACAATTAAATACTTTTTACAATTCTCCATTATTATTGTGAACAAACCCTTACTTTAAGGCTGTGCGCAGGGTTTTTGGTTATAATTTTTCTTCAAAGTTTATTGTATGGGATATTATTAAGGTATTGAAATGTTGACTATTGCCATGAGAAATTATTTTTTCATCAAATATTTTATGGAATATATGAGTTCAAAGTTGAAATTTTTCGGTTTTTGGGGGCAATTGACCTTCCCGTACAAGTTACTTTAAACGTTTGATAAATGTTTTTTAATGAGACACATTTGAGGAATAAAATGGCAAATTTTTCATTCCGATCAAACAATTAGATTTCTCAAAATAAATTTTTCAAAACATGCAAAAAAATTCAGTTTTTCAAAAATCATTTTGAAAAAACCAATTGTTAAATTGAAATAAAAAATGTGTCATTTCTTCCCCAAGGTGTCTCTCAGTTATAAAAAAATTATCAAATGGTTTAATATAATTCGTAGGTGATTTCAATTGCCCCCAAAAACCGAAAAATTTCAACTTTGAACTCCAATATTCCATAAAATATCTGATGAAAAAAATAATTTCTCATGGCAATAGTTTTCATTTCAATACCTCAATAATATCCAATACAATGAACTTCGAAAAACAAATTATGACCTAAAACCCTGCACACAGCCTTAAGACATTACACCTAATCAAGAGGCTTACTACGAAAAACGAGTAGTAGTATTAGTAGTAGTAGCAGTATTAGTAGTAGTAGTAGTAGTAGAGTGGATTGGATAAATTGAAACAGATCTGGATTGAGGCCACGCCACTCCACATTTCTTCTACTTCTCTGCGCTACCACGAGCGAAGACAGAAAGAGAGAGTGCGACAGAGAGAGAGAGAGAGAGAGTGCAAGGAGTGTGAGTGAGAGAGAGAATACAAAAGAAGAGGAGTTTGAGAGAGTGCTTAATTTTCAAATTGCATAACGACCATTTGAGATGCGTCCTAAAAACTGACATGAATGAAGCTGATAAATAGGACGCCTACTGGTTCAAATTCCAACACAAAACTATTATACAATAAAACTATCAAGTGCTTGAAAGCTTAAATACATTTTACCAGGAGTAAGAACATCAATTATCGGAGTTTAATGTACTAGAATCCACTTATCTACTAGAAACTAGATAACAGAAGAGTGCTCTGTCAAAATCAGTACTGCATTGTCATTATTGTCATAAATCATTGTTCATTATTTGCTCTACACTGAATGAATTTTTTCGTTACAAAATATAGATGTTTCATAAAAGACATCCCCAAATATTGGGGGGTCCCCCTTCGCCCCCCCCCCACGATGATGGCATCTTTGGTTCAAAAAGAATACAACACACCCTTAGCTCTGCTATGGTCCCAATTGGGATTATTAAGGACCCGACAGGTCCTTATTGAGATCGTACCGTTATCCTTCCGTCCGTCCATCAGTACTCTAAGCTTGAAAAGAAGATTCCAAACTCTTGAAATTTGGTATTTAGCTTCCTCATAGTCCGAGTGAGATCGCTATTGATTTTAGAGTTTGGGGATCAAATAGCCTACAAAAACAATTATAATGTAAAACCGATCTCCACTATACGCTCTAGGTTTAGGCCAGTGAAAATAAAAAAATTGGGAGTTATGAATGCTGATAATTAGCCTAATTATTAATTTTTTTTCACAGTGCAAGCGTTGACGTTTCATTTTTTATTGTGTTGATATCTTTCATTTATTATTTTAAATCGTCGAATTAAGAGATCTGTTGAACAAGGAGAAGAAACAAAACTCTTTTTCAAGAACTACCGATGTTCCTTTTTTGTGAATTGGGAAGCATGTTGATGTTTATAGAAACCGAAGTAGTTCAATGCTAATGTTAGTATGCACCTTGGTTGAATGATGCATATATGCCTATCAGCACAATTGATAATAATAATAATAATTATTATTTTATTGGTGGAGTCCTTGGATACTCCGCTGTATAGGTTTATTGGTTTAGTACTACTGTAATGCAGGTCATTAATTTTGGATCAAAACAATTCCTACAACATAAATACTACCGGATAATGAAGCGTGACTTACTGAAACGTGACAGATTTCGGCTGAAGAAATATACAGCACTCACCTGAAACAACAACGCATAATCAATAAGTAATTTGCATATTTATTAATGAATTATGTAGGCCTAAGAATTATTGAATGCTTCGCAATAATAAAAATATTCCATTCAATTCATGATCACAGATAGCAGACGTGCTCGGTTTAATAAAAATAATGTGATGCAACATGCGACACGGATTTTATGTGTGCTAGTGTAAGCAAATATATTTAATCACATTGTATTATTAGTTAGCCTATTACAAATCTTATGGAAGAACTACAAAATCTCCATTGAATCAAATTAGTTGATTGTAATTTGTAAACTTTTATACAAATCACAACACATAACTTTCTGTAAACACAAACACACAACTTTTCTTCCCTCACAACGGGGGTCCCTCCCGAAAAAAGGTTTAATTTAAAACCGTAAGAGACGGTAATTTGTTTGATTTTGGAGAGGAAAATGTCCCTCTATTCCACTTAAAACACACTCCAAAAAAAATAATTAAAGAGTGATAGTCTATGCCTATAAATTATACCTTTTCTTTCTGAAATATTTTAGATATTTAGTGAAAGGTAGAGTTTAAAATAAATAGACAAATATATACCAATATTCGACAAACATAATTGACCATGGAATTTCCCAGTGTTTTCTATGTGGAATCCAGACATTTCTCAAATCCGGACGCCAAATCGGATATCAAATCCGTACATATGGAAACCCTAAATATCAATCATGTTCTTGAACTTTTGTACATGATTTACACATAGACCACAGACTGATCAACTCGTTTGAACATAATTAGCGAACAGATAAGCTAGTCTGTTTGATATTAGTGAAATATGCAGGCGTGAAATCACAACACTGTACGGTACAAGCGATCAGCTAGTCGAACAATACGGTACTAATCGTGTTGTTAAAATTCCATTGATCCAACGAACCGAATTGCTGTTCAACGTATTGCTGCATGCCTTGTTAGTACAACTGGACGCCGCTACCTTAAGATCCTGCCTGGTCCATAGCCATACTTTCAGAAATCAGCTGGTCAGAAGAGGGAGAAGAAAAAATAGAAGAAGCAAGAGAAGGAGGAGGAGGAGGAAAGAGAGGAAGAAATAGGATTAAGATGAATGAAGGAGACAGGACAAGAAGAAAAAAGGAGATGTTTAAGAAGAAGGAGAAGGATAAGAAAATGAAGAAGTAGGAGGAAAAAGAAGATGAAGAATGAGAGGATAGAAAAGAAGAAGAAGACAGGAGAAAAAGAAGAAGTTTGAGGAGGAAGAAGATAAAGAATAAGACGATAGAGAAGAAGAATACATGAGAAAACAGGAAGAGGATGAAAATAAAGAGTAAGAAGATAGAGAAGAATAATAAAAAGACAGGAGAAAAAGACACGAGTAGAAGAAAAGATGATTTAAAAAAAGTAGAGGAAGAATAAGAAGATAGTGGAGAAGAAGACAGGAGAAGAAAAACAAAGAAGAAAAAGAAGAAGACAGGAGACGAAGAAAAAGAAGTAGGAGACAGGAAAAGAAAAGGATTACAGGAGAAGAAGAAGACGACAGGAGTAGAAGATGATAAAAAAGAACAAGAAAAAGAAAAAGAAGAAGAAGAAGAAGACAGATGAAGAAGAAGAAGAAGAAGAAGAAGAAGAAGACAGATGAAGAAGAAGAAGATGATGAAGAAAAAGAAGATAGAGAAGAAGAACACAGGAGAAAACAGGAAGAGGACAAAAATAAAGAGTAAGAAGATAGAGAAGAATAAGAAAAAGAAACGAGTAGAATAGAGAAGATCGAGTAGAAGAAAGAAATAGGAGGAAGAAGAAGAAGATCAGAGAAGAAAGAAAAAGACAGATGAAGAAGAAGAAGAAGAAAGAAAAAGACAGATGAAGATGAAGAAGAAGACAAGAGAAGAAAGAAATAGAAAAAGAAGAAGAGAGATGATGAAAAAGAAGTAGGAGACAGAAGATGAAGGAGAAGACAAGAGAAGAAAAACAAAGAAGAAGACAGGAGATGAAGAAAAAGGAAACAGGAGAAGAAAAGGATTACATGATAAGAAGACTACAGGAGATAAAGACAGGAGTAGAAGAAGAGAGAAGATGATAAAAAATAACAAGATGAAGAAAAAGAAGACAGGAGATGAAGAAAAAGAAGAAGAGGACAGGAGGAGAAGAAGAAGAAGTCAGGAGGAGGAAGACAAAGTCAGGAGGAAGAAGAAGAAGAAGAAGACAGGAGGAGGAAGACAAAGATAAAAAAGAAGAAGATGATGCCGAAGAAGGACCGGACCGGGCGACCGACCACAGATGCCATTGCGTCGAGACTCAAGACGGTATTTCGTAAGATGGGCGGTGGGGGGGGAGGGGTTATTTAGAGGGGCAGAGGGGTCTGGAGCTAGATTCCGACCAGAAAACAGTTAGATTGTATGTCTTGCTTTTATAGGCCGTCACTTCAGAATAGCCCAGCCAGCAATCGAACCTTCTATCCGCCTTCTTCTTCTTCATCTCCTCCTTTTCCTTCTTCTTCATTTCCTCCTTTTCCTTCTCCTTCTTCATCACCTCCTTTTCCTTCTTCTTCTTCATCACCTCCTTTTCATTCTTCTTCTTCGGTAGGCCTACGTTCTTCTACTGTATCATCCATCATCTTCTTCTACATCTTCATCTACTTCCTCCTACTTCTTATCATCTTCCTATTCTTCTCCTTCGTCTTCTTCTTCTTAATCATCTTCTCTCTTCTTCTTCTTCTTCATCATTTCCTGTCTCCTTCTTCTTCATCTGTCTTCTTCTTCCTCCTAATTATTCTTCTTCTTCTTCATCTGTCTCCTTCTTCTTTTTCTTCATCTCCTGATTTCTTCTTTTTCTTCTTCTTCATCATCTCCTGTCTCCTTCTTCTTCTTCATATGTCTTCTTCTTCTTCCTTCTTCTCCTGTCTTCTTCTTCTTCCTTCATCTCCTGTCTTCTTCTTTTCCTTCATCTCCTGACTTCTTCTTTTTCTTCATCTCCTGTCTCCTTCTTCTTCATCTATACTTCCTCCAACTTCTTCTTTATCATCTTCCTATTATTCTACTTTGTCTTCTTCTTGATCTTCGGTATCTCCTTCTACTTCTACGGTATCTTCTTCTCCTTCTACTCCATCTTCTTATTCTTTTTTAACTTCTGTGTCACGGCTTCTGCTTTTCTTTTTCTCCTACTTTTTTTCTCTACCGTCTCCTTCCTTCTTCGCCTGTCCTCATCTTTTTCGACTTCTTGTTCTTCTGCATCTTTTTTCTTCTTCTTCATCACCTTATTTTCCTTCCTATTCTTCTTCATCATCTCCTTTTCCTTCAACTTCATCACCACCTTTTCCTTCTTCTTCTTCATCACCTCCTCTTCTTTCTTCTTCTTTTTCATCTCCTCCGTTTCATTCTTCTTCTGTTTCATCTTCTACTTCTTCTATAACTTCTTTTTCTCCATCTTCTTCTTCTTCTTCTTCTTCTTCGTCTTCTGTTCTTCTTCATAACCCCCATCTCTTTCTCCATCTTCTTCTTACGCCGGCTGATTCCGATTATTATTATTATTCTCCGCGCCATGCCCACGTACAACGGTAATCTACAGTTATTTTGCACTCTCTTTGGTTATCTTCTCTCTCCCTCATCTTGCCTGTTCCATTTACGTCGCATTCTTCTCGTGCTTCGGCTGTCTTCACTTTACTGTACGAAGAAGAATCGCAGTTGCCATTGAACTACAGTGACATACAAACTTCGAGACATCTTTTGAGAATCCGAACCGTTGGAACCACTAGTCTAGATTGAAAGATTCAAATTTTATTCTAAACATTTTGGCCTCCTAAGTTCGCACATATCTGCCAACAGAATAGAATAGAATAACTTTTTTATTTGTTGACGTGGCGAAGTTTGGACAGTAATGTCCACTCTACCATTTAACCACTTCGAGAACACAATAATACAAAAAGGACAAAATATTAAGATAAGTATCAAACAAAAATTAATCTTATCAACCATTTATATAAAATGAACAGCTGATAATAGAGAATCACCAAACAGAATGCACGAATTGACAACACTACTCGAGCCGTGTTGCCTAGTCTACAAGTAGTTCAATCCCTTCGGGAATGTGTACTGTAGTGATGGGCTTAATAAACTGCATAGGGGCTACGCCCGATTCACTCACAGCCAGGTAAAAATCATAGCCTGATTCCCTCCCAGACGTGAACAGGACTATAAAAATCATAGCCCGATTCCCTACCGTTGGTAATAGTATATTTCGAAAATGTGTGTTTGCCGGCTCGAGATCCGGCTTGAGAGCCGGCAAAACATTTTTGGCCGCGTTGCGAACGCTATTTTTCGCCACACCACAAAAAAAAACAACAATGAAAATTTTGAAAGAGAAATTTTAAGGCTATGGTACTAGCAATAATACAAAACATCACCTTTTTATCCAACCTACAGAGCTCTGGGTGGGCATTTTGTCAACTACTACAACTGTTCACCGAAAGATTACTTGGTTAGGTTTTTTGTTGTTATTCCTGTTCCTGATTCAAAACCTGCATAAAACAACCAAAAACCTAACCAACTAACCTTTCTATGCCAACAGTAATCTTTACCAACAGTTGCAGTAGTTGACAAAATGCCTAAAAACAAAAAACCTAACCAACTAACCTTTTGGTGAGAGGGTTACCAACAGTTGTAGTAGTTGACAAAATTCCCACCCAGAGCTCTGTAGGTTGAATAAAAAGGTTTTATTGTTTGATATCAAAACTACAAAATAATACATATTAAGTTATAAAAAGTGATCATTTTTGACATTTTAAATAGTACGTACATATTAAATTATAAAAAATAAACATTTATTGATGGTTTAAATCTTTTTGTTTTACATAAAAGTTGGAAGGATTCATTTTTACAATCATGACTGCTGTATCCAGACACGATCAGCTGTCATTCAAGGTCATTTTCTTTTCCGCCCTAGGGCGGTAAACGTTTACAGACCTCGTCGGAAACCAAACACTTTCGGCCTCCATATGACGCACGAAAAACAGCTCATTACGTCCTAGTGTGGCGAAAAATTATTTATCACATATTTGAAGCGAAAATCTAGAGTTTATTGTCAGTATTTCTTTGAACAAATTTCAAATACTGACGCAGCTAATACACAGCAAAGACTGTATGGGGTGTGAGTCAGTTTGCCTCCTGGAAAGTATTAAAATTTCCTTTTAAATACTTTTTGGAAGGAAAACATAACTATTCATTGATAATAAATTTCTTCCTCTTTGACTAGACAAACTTGACACTGGTGAGAAATGTTATCAGTATGACATGTAATAGCAGAGTGGGCAGATTGTAATAATATTGTTCAGTGATAATAGAGCATTAGCATTAGAGCATATGCTGGGAGGGAATCGGGCTATGTCCAACTTTCTACCTGGGGGAAACCGAGGGACAACCTTTCCCCTGGGAGACGAATCGAGCTACACCCCACCGCGTAGACAGACAATTTTTTTTGCAAATACGAGTAAATAAATCGGTACCGCGAGTGGTAGAAGAGTGGATTAAAAGTACAATTTATCAGTTTTCTGCTTATAACTCAATTACGGTTTTTGTGAAAAGTTCTACAAATAACATTTTAAAGCTTACTTAATTCAATGTAACTCTGCATTTTTTAAAATAACTGCTCGTATTATGCTCTCCAAAAATTAGAGCTTTAATTTCTAAAGAATTTCAGATTTCGTTTACTTATCCTAAAAATTGGAACTACTGTATAGTGTATATGATTCAATTCCTAATTTTAATGGACTAATAATCGGTTCAATGGAACAGTGAACCAGCATTTGATATAGTGTTATGGAATTGAAACGAAGAGGAAAACGTCCTTCAAGCGCCTGCATTGAGTCAACACTTCGCTATTCTGTATACATTGAGATAGCAGTCGCTATGATTGTGTGATTGAGATAGCCTAAGTAAACAGTTTATTTATTTATTGTGACAAATTTATTTAACACCAGTTGAGGGGCTTGTTGTCACTATCTCCTTGTCTCGACGCTCTCTTTCACTCTTATTTGACAAATGCGCTTCTAGAATTTTCAAGGGTATCCTACATGACAGCTTCTCTGTTTTTACAACATTGTGTCAATAGAAAGATCTGGAATAGAACTCTCTGGAACAACACAAACCTATAAAAAGGGCAGTGTTTGTCAGCACTCTTTATTCAAATCACCTGATAAGTTCGTATGTGACAGTTCAACGCAGTGCTATCTATAAACAGCACAAGTTTGATTCAGGGTTCTAAGTGTGATAATAACCGTAACAATAACTGCTGAATAAGTGCTAAGATTATTATTGAGTTATTGAACAGTTTTATGGATCCTTAATTTATTTATTTTTTCGGAGGATGAAGCCCACATATGTCTGAGACCTGTGCGTGGGTAATGAGTTAGATGATGGTGATTTGATGAGTTGGACCAACAGTTTTAGGTGGGTTCCGAACCACCGGTAAGTGATTTTACAGCAGAAAAAAGACATTTTTGGTGGCCAAACCAATTGGTCACCCTTACAAGAGGGCCCAGGAGTTCCGTAGCTTATCTCTAATTGAACAGATACCTACTACGATACTCGGCTATCACTTCCTGAATCATTTATCGGCCTATTGACAGTTATAAACTATTTTTGGAAAGTAACTAATTTTGTAATAGAAATATTCATTTTTAGTTTAAAGTTATTGATCTGTTTTTCTTTTGTTACTTTTCTTTTTTGATAATTACTTATTAGTGTCTGCTGTAAGTTTATTGTGTAGTAAATTAAGTTCGAGTGTTAAGTGTTTCTTTGACTGGAGTGACTCTTGAAGTGCCTCTAAAGTCAGATTAAGTTCACCAAGTTACAAGTTAACAAGTAGCTGTAACACTAAAAACCAACCCAACTTCCCCAATAAAGGTCTGACCCCTGATAATAATTTAACACAAATAATATTTACATTAACAATAATAAAGGTCTGACTCCTAACAATAATTTAACACCAATAAAATTTGCATTAACACTACACTAATATTAACATGAGAATTTACACTTCGTAGATACGGCCGGGGCAGCAGGGTTAGCGTGTAGTGCTGCTACTCGCTGTCTTGTCAACTAGTAAACTATCTTCATTTCAATTGAATTTCGTATTTATAAACTACACTTAGAGATCTTCTCAACTTAAAAGTCAAGATTTTCTACAAATCGGTATCTCAAATCCGTTTTTAACCAAGATAGACCTAGAAACGATTCTTCAGATTAATTTAAATCATATTTCAGCATCATTTTTTACTTAGTATATCGGTTCATCAGAATTAAATAAAACAGTACATTCAATTTTTACATCATTACCTTGTAATTTACAGCATATTTGACCAATAATTGAAACTATTTTTTATTTGCTTTTATATACTGTAATTCTATTCCTAACCTGTCAACTTTTCTTCTCACCATGAACCATATGGGATCCCCTGCGCTACACTCATCTTGCATTATTAAAAAAACGGAAACAAATATATAAATATAGAGGATATTGGCGTGGCAATAATTACGAGCAGTATTTAAGAATTCAAGTATTTGAGAATTTACATTACGGTGCTTTATCTTTTTCATTCATGGTGATTTATGGCGCAAACGGCGAGGTGGAACTACCCGTACCATACGCTTATTATTATTATGGTAATTTATGTTTATTGGTATCTGAAATCTTGGTTCACGGTTAGGTTTTACATTGATTGACTCGCTGGCCAGTCAGCTTGTGTACACGCTCAATGTAAAAGAGGCATCTTACGAGCTCCTCGAGTCAAGAGACACTGAAGGAACGTTCATAAATACTGCCCATTATTGTTAGAACACGTAACAATACGCAAGACGTTAGAAAAGGCGTTGCATCACATCACCAACATAGCCCGACCGTATAAATATATCCTAGTCACCCCACCTCACCCCACCTACCGGCTAATTCATTCAATATATTCTGGGCGCCATATGTAAATTCGAGGCCCCGAAACTAGAGTAGGCAAGGAATTTGGTCAGTAGCGTCAGTCACTGCCCGGAATTTTATTGCCCAATTCGGTCGCTTTACTTCCTTTAAAGCATTGCTCTTTTAGTTCAAGGTTAGACCGCGGTTCTTCAACAAAACTTTTCAAATTAAGGCTGTGCCCAGGGTTTTTGGTCACAATCTTTTTCGAAGTTTCTTGTATTGAATGTTATGAGTGCTTCGAAATATTGCCATGAAAAAGTTTTTTATCAATTACTTTGTGGGGCTTCAAGGTTGAAAATTTTCGTTTTTGGGGGTCAATCGACCTCACCTAAGAGTTATTTTCAACCCTTGATAAACTTGTTTTAACTTAGACACCTTAAAAAAATACAATGACATTTTTATTTCGATAAATTATTTTTTTCAAGAATATTTAAAAAAAATCTGAACGATCAAATTTTTCAAACATTTATTTTGAAGAACCACATTGTTAGATTGTTATATAAAATGTGTCACTCTACTCCGCAAGGTGTCTTTCAGTTATAAAACATCACCAAAAGTTTAAAATAACTCATATGGGAGATTTCCACCAAAAATAAAAAAAATTAAAACTGAAACTCCATATTTCACAAAATAATTGATGGAAAAATCTCACAATAGATAGCAGTCCTAATAATATCCAGCACACGTAATTTCGAAAAAACTATGACCAAACCCCATAGCAAATAGCCAAAGTGTACAAACACGCAATTAATTATTACTACTAGTGGAATTCCACCAATTTTTTGAATCAATCTCCAACTAATTTTTTTACTATTACAATTCCACTATTTTTTCAAAAATTATACATAGGCCTACTACATGTACTACGAACACTAGAGAATTATTACGTCATATCATGTAATTAATGATTGTCAAACGGTATTTGTGTCAAAATTACATTTGGATTTTTCAATGGTTGATGATGATGAATTAAATATCAAAGCGAACCTGTAGTTCAATCTAAAACGAAAAAAGGGCCAACCCGCGAAATGAAAGTAAACTTTTTGATAAAAATTCAATACCGAGCTACTTATTCTACAACTAGAACGCCTATATTGGAGATCTTTTTTATATCACAAAAATAGACTCCCAAACTCCAAAATCAATAACGATCTCACTGGACTATGACGAAGCTATCGAGTTTCAAGAGTCTAGAATCTTCTTTTCAAGAGCTAGAACATGGACGGTCGATTTCAATAAGTCCCTGTCGGGTACTTACTAATTAATGATGTAGTAAATCGAATCGTAAATAACTCTCAATTGAATAGAGAACGCTTTGTTCAAGACAATGACAGGAGATAGACGAGAAGAGTCAGCCAATCGAAACCGAATCGGCAAAATGGGCTTCGTCCATTCTCCTCCGCTAATCCCTCATTCAATGAAGCAGGTGTTAACTGTGCTACGGTGCCAGTTCAGCTTTTACCTGTAGCCTTACCTGTTACCTGATGGAGCTGATTGTGTCAAGGTCTACAGTAGGCCTACACTCTGTCACATTCGACATAGGTAGCGTAACAAGAGTGGCTCTTGCTCAACAACTAGTGCGCTCGTATTGTTCAACTCATCGGACTACAACTGAAAAGTAAGTATTGGACTTTATTTACTTTCAATAGGTGATAGTTTAGGCTGCAGAAACGCGCTATTTTAATGATGGTTCATTAGAGAGATTGCGCAAATCTACGCTAAAAATCCGTTAACGCTAAGAAATACGATAAACAGTTGAAAGACACACTTAATCTGTTACAAAAGATAAACATGGCCGATCTGGTTCTCATACTTGGGCGAAATAGATTATTTTTGACATGCATCAAGTATTGAAACATTCCGTTGAATTAAATACATCACAAAGTTACCCAGTAAATATAGGTTAGATTATGATTCCAGTAGGTCTATAACTATAACACTGTAGATGGTAGACCAAATTATACAAGACACAGGGGCGCACCCAGACTTTTGGTTTGGGGGGGGGGGGGGGCTTACCCGCTCAAAAAGATGAAGTTTTTATGGCGAGGGGGTAAAATTGGTATTTTTTAGAGCTCTTTTTACAAGATTGCTGCCCAAAATTATTGTTGATGGCGGGGGGGGGGGGGGGGCTTCATTACATGACTTTTTAAAGGGTATTAGCTATGTGGAAACAAAATGTGTCCATCATGTGCCTGTTTTATACAGTGTTTTGAAGAGTTCAAAATGATTCTGCCAGACTGCATAAAGATAAAATAATTTAGATAAATGCAGAACGCTTTGTTGCAGTATAGGGCGCAAGATTACAGCTATTCTCATCATTCTTTCAGAAATCTGTAAGGCCTTCATATAGGAGGTGTGAATTCAATTAAATCAATGTAAACTTGTAAGCTGAAACGTGCTACAAGATATACTTCCATGAATTTCTATGATGCCCATATCATTCTGAGACTTGTGCGTGGGTAATGAAGTGAACGAAAAATTCCAGTCTGAACGCTAATTTATTTCTTAGAGATTACCCAATCTTTGAATTAGTGAAATATTTTACAAAAACTCACAAAATGATCATGGAACATCTTTTTTATTGTAGGCGTAGTGGATTAACTAAATTAACTGCTAATGGAACAAAAAATTCCAATAAACTTTTTAAAAATGAAATGTGAATGTACCCAATAGTCAAGAATGCTCCAAAAATTTTAAAGTCGAGTTTTATTGAATCATAGCACACTGACTTTGCACGGATGCTTTCTTCTTGCTATTCTTGTGTGTTTCGATCCAATTTAAATTCTGTTTTTATGTACTCTGGGTGCATTATTCGCAATCAATAACTAAGTTCATACCCTTCAATCTTCAAAAACGCCTCCTTTTGGCTTTTTGGCGTATTTAATAGAATAACTCAATAATCACGGAAGTTAATGTTTCATGTGATTTTTCAGCTCATTTCACATGGAATGTATTCAATTCTCCACCTAAATAAGGGCTCTAGAAGCCTACGGTTTTCTGAACGGTTTCTAATTGATTTCTTATTGGTAATGCTAGCTCCACTCTTCGGCTATCTTTATTTCTGTAATGAAGCTTTTAAGGAATAAGCTTTTAGAGTTCTTATCAGTCTGGCACATTCCTTGCGAATTTTTTTCAGAACTCACCAAAAACTGTAGATCCAGCTCATCAATCACCATCATCTAACTCATTAGTCAAGCACAGGTATCAGACAATCCGCTTAAAAATTATCAATATTTTGTTAAGGATTTCAGGACCTGAGGGACAGCTTGAGCCCCAAAGCC
The DNA here is from genome assembly GCA_948455865.1 of Conomelus anceps. NCBI lineage: Eukaryota > Metazoa > Arthropoda > Insecta > Hemiptera > Delphacidae > Conomelus > Conomelus anceps. The sequence goes on from OX418217.1 coordinate 24,471,347, forward strand.
CCCCATGTTAAGCCACTGACTATTAATATCATAATTCTACTTAAAAAGGTGTGAAAACATGAAATGTACTAACACTAATCAGCCTGGAGCACATACTCCCTACAGTCAATTTGCTTGAAAATTATCAACATTTTTTAAGGACCTCGAATTCTTGATGGGGGGGGGGGGGGCTTAAGCCTGGTTGCGCCACTGACAAGACACATGTAAATATTCATATATAATCAGTCATAATTGAATTAAATACATCACAAAATAGTAAATATCAATATATATTAATACAGGTTTTAAATAGTAAATATAGGTTAGATTCTAGTAGGCCTATAACTATTTGTTTGCAATGACATAAATTGCTAACAGAAGCTGCCTCCCAAAGATGCTGCACATAAATATAATTTTTATAGTTACTTTTGAATATTTCATTCATTTATTGAATCAACTGCATCAACATCAGCAACAACATCAACTACATCTTAACTTTTACATAAACTGTATTACATATCCCTCTGGAATTTATTTATTTCACCATGAAAAATACAAACAATCATAAATCGTGAAATAATGAAAGAAGTCAAATATTGAAAGAAGCCAATCAATTCAATCATTCTAACCTATTTGTTGAAAATTTTAACACATTCTCGCAAATAAGTGTACGAGTGGCTTGAAACTGATTATCGTATTTTCTAGCGTCAACGGATTTTTAAATTTGCGCAATCTCTCTTTATCCATACTACTTTTACACCAAGCTGCTATATGATTATACCTATATTAAATTATTACGGATTAAATTATAATAATTATTATTATTATTAAATTATTACGGATTTCTAAATTTGCGCAATCTCTCTTTATCCATACTACTTTTACACCAAGCTGCTAAATGATTATACCTATATATACATGTTAGCATTCGTATGATCTATACATCTTGAATGGTAGAACAGATAATCTATATAAATAAAATTAGAGTTTTGTCTGTACATTTATCAGAATTGTATATTTTTTGGTTATTTTTACGTTTTATACATTAAATAAGCCGAAAATAGTCTTATCTCACTTTCTGTCTGTCTGTCTGTCTGTCACGGCCGCAAAGGTATTTTTCGCGGCCTTCTCCTCAAAAACGAGAGCATCGATCGGGATTGTAGTTATTGAACAGTATTGAAAACATTATTGACAATGTCTTTAGCTATAAAAAACTAAATTAACTTTTTTTTTAACAGAGTAATAAACGTTTAAAAACCAAGTACTGCGCGATTTTGGATACATTTTACGCGGCCTTCTTCTCAAAAACGAGAGCATCGATCGGGATTTTAGTTATTGAACAGTATTGAAAACATTATTGACAATGTCTTTAGCTATATAAAACTAAATTAACTTTTTTTTCAACAGAATAATGAACGTTTAAAAACCAAGTATTGGGCGATTTTGGATAAAGTTCTTCCAAGTTTTATTACCACATAAGAATAAGAACAAATCACGTAATTTATCATGATATATCAATCAGCTGTTCTCAAATATAAATGGTGGGCCCTTCGCGGCGTTATTTACGCTGTCTGCAGACTTGTGTAGTCGGAGCATTGCAGTCTTTTAGGAAACATATGTCTGGTGAATTAAAGCTCATCTTATGTTTTATCAATTATTTCTTTGTTGAAAAAAAAAACAAAATTTTCTAATTTCAATTTATCAAAACAAAAATTAACATTTTAGGAAGGTGCGGTTTGTGCTAGGCTCTTGGGAATTCGCCAGGTAGCACTATTATTATTACCACATAAGAACAAATCACGTAATTTATCATGATATATTAATCAGCTGTTCTCAGAAAATATTCTCTCCGATACCTGTCTCTGAATTGCTGATGTTCTAAGTTGTTTACTAAGATACTAAGTTGTTCACACGATACAGTTTTTGTGCGGTACAGTAAATTTGCTGTATCAGTTATTTTGCAGTGCTTTCGTTTGCATGTACATTTCATATTGTATGTTCACACAATACTGTTTCGACTGGATCCAGTAAAAAAGCTGTTCTAGCCGATTTCTACATTCGGTTTTGTCTTCGAAAACTGTATCACTAAAATCAGCTGTACCGCAAAATAACTATCCGTATCCGGTGGCACATGTATTGTACCGGTAATGGATATGTTCAAACGATACGCTTATTACGCTGGAAGCAGTCTTCAGATCGTCAGCATTGATCTCCTTCATTGATATTCTTCAGCATTGATCTTCTTATTAGTGAATTCCAGTGTCCAGAAGTGGAAGATATTAATTGTGAAAATTTAATTTCTCTAATATATGAGAGACCCGCCTTGTGGGACAAGACTTAAGATTAATATAAAAATAAAGAGAGAAAAATGTATGGAATATTGAAACCAGAATTTGCGTACTTTGATCAAAATTTAAGAGAAACCTTCAGTAAGAAACTTATTTGAAAAAATCTTACACAAATAAAAAAATCCTGGACTGGAATAAATAAATCTGAACTGGAAGCTCAATGGAAGAAGGAGGAGAGCACAGCAATAAGCAGCAAAGCCGGACAGTGTGAACATCACAGTACAGTTGACGCCGTACAGTAAAAAAACCGTACCGCAAAAAAACTGTATCGTCTGAACGGGGGGGCCTAAGCTGCTAACAACTTCATGATCGTTGCTATCAAAAAAGCCGAAACATATTTAGTCTTATTTCTAAACATAATCCGTACGAAGGACGGGCACAACAGCTAGTATATTATACAGATGGTTCCTTTATTCACGCGCATGCGCACTATTGCACAGGCACTTCAAAATGCAACGTTGGTTGCGTAATACAAATTATAACCTCACTGGAATGTGTAATCACAAGAATAGAGTTGGGCTGATTTGATTCTTTGGGAAGAATGTAGAAGGAATAGATTTAATTTTTTCATTGCTGATGATGCCCACATGAGTCTCAAGACTTGTGCGTGGGTAATGAGGTGAATGATGAGAAACATCCATGGCTGAATAAGATTCGAACCCAAGGCTGCAGGATACGAAGTCAGCCAGAGAGCCTTATCTTATCACAGACAAGGAGGAACTTCTTCACATTGTTTTTAAAAATTAAGAGGTACGATAATTTAGTACGCTTATAAAAATACCGGCGTTACAAATTTTTTTCCAGTTATTAATCATGATGTTTTGTATGGGAATATTAAAATTTAGTCTGAACAGTGAATTTTTACCGGTACTGACATTTGGCATTGGATTTGAGATATAAATTTGTTTATGTGAAGTGTTAAGTGCTTCTGATTTCTTTATTTTAAATTCTCAGTTGATTTCAGAATCATAATCAAGCCACCTTATTTGTTGTAGTTGGAAAGATAATAGTTCGCTTTTATACCGAATAATGTGATGGATGGCAGCCTGGTATAAAAGTACTACGGATAATGAATCATTAAATTAGTGCATTTCCGCAATCGGTGGTAAATGTATTAGAACAAGACAACAGGTGACAATAAAGATAAGGTTTTTTATATTTAGGTAATAGGCCTACAGATTCGAGTATAACAGATAATATGATAAGCTTATACACAAGCACAACGAAGCTTTCTAAAGAGTACCGTACTCCTCATCCCTCTCTTATTCATCTTCTCCTTCACGACATTCCCCTTTGTTGCTTCCTCATCAAGCATTCTCTTCTCATTATTCACCCTAAGCCATCATTTTGTTTTTTTCGTCACCTTCAAAATTTCCCCTCAGACTACTAAAATCTTCCCCCTCATCATCTTCAGACTTTTTTCGTCTTTTACATTATCCATACACTACATTCCACATAAATCTTACTTTTTCTGGTGATGTTAGTAGTGCTGTTAGTGTTAGACTGGTTTCAATAATATGATGCTGCCGATCGTTTTCAATCTTATTCTGTACCTTACACCGTTTATAAAAGCCAAATACTACTGACTACTAAAAACTCATTGTTTCTCGAGAACTACTCTGCCTAAAACGTTGTAATTTGGTGCACATGTTGATCAGTCCAGTGAGTAGGTGAGACATCGGGATCGTAACATCTTGTATCATCCATTCTGTATATATGACCCGAATTATATTATCATATTATAGTATATTAAAAATATTTCGAAAGCAAATCGATTTACCCATTGTATGCGGCCCTGTCCGATTTAGTAGGACAGTTTCTAGGAAACCGAGGCTTTAGGCATCAATTCTTGATGTGAAAAATGATGTCCAAATTTATTTAAGGTTTGCGTCAAACACACGAACGATTCTTGTCTGTATAGACTAGATTGAGTGGAAAAGTGAGCAGCGAAAATAAATACTTGTATAACTGGATTCTGGATATATGATGTACAAATATAGGTATATAACTGTCTATCTATACGGCAGGCAGCGACCGAAATAACAAACGGAAGAAGGTCAGCTGTTATCACTATCACAACCTCTATCCTACAGCAGCTATTACTATATAACTATACTCTATGTATGTGTGTCGTCGGCATTTCGATAATAGGCTTCAACAATTTTAAACCAATACAACATTATTTGTGGTGATAATAATGATGTAACGGTGTCAAAGAGTAAAGAGTATTCTAATCGCTTCTAATTTACAACGCCTGTTCACTCTGCAATAATCAAACTTCACTGATTTTCAGCATGCTCAACAAAAGGAGTTAGCGAGTTTACTATCTTATAGCAGGCGAGTTTAAAAGCTGGAGAGAGTTATTTTGGTGTTCAAAGTTCAGTTTCGGACTTAGCTTAGCGCCTTAAAACGCATGAGTCCGTTGAGAAAATAACTACTAAATGTTTTTCCTGGTATCAGTCATGAAACTTGGTTACTGGCCTAATAGTGGTTCATTTTTTTGCATATCTTTGAAAATTGTCAAAATTTTTAAAATTGAGGTCTTTTCTGGGAAAAAATTCAATGATCTAAGACTTGTTTCCTATAACTCTTAGGTGTTGGATTGAGCATTTACAAGATAAATGCATCAAAACCTGGGGATGGCTCATTTTTCACAAAGGGGTAAAAATACTAGTACCTGGTTTTTGATGATTGATTGTAAATGAACAACTGAGTCAATTTGGTATTGTTATACATCAATCGACGTAGATTCATATTCTTAAATTTCGAATAAAAAAATGTTTTCAACGCGGTAGATAGTTTTCGAGTTTTAGGCAAAAATGCCAAATTTGGGGGTTTTTGGGCCCCCAGAGTTATGTACAGCTCAGAAACTTTCGCAAATTCAGGGCACTCTTTCATACAATGCCTAGAGTGGACTAAAAAAAGTTCCAGCTTTGTGTCAAGTTTTGTCCACCACGGCTTTTTTTTAATTTGACGGGGCTATTAGTGAGTACAAGAAACAGCTCAGTAGCCAACTAACAAGCGAGTAAAAATCACATATTTAAATCTTTATAAACCATATTACGACAGTATACTCGCAGCTAGTCTACTAGCAAGCATGATGACACACGGCTAATTAACTAGCTAACATCCCCACAAGCCAGCGAGTTACGAGGCTGCCTACAGTAGAACTGTAGTAGAATTTCCTGGCTGTTAGAAAGGAATATAAGCCCATTAACCTACAATACAAATCTACTAAAACATTCTGAGGCCTGTCTGGTTGTATGGTGCTCAACTCTGGGGTTACAATGCAGAGAGTAATAATGGCATCATTCAAAGGTTTCAAAGCAAGTTCCTGCAAAATGCGGTCAATGCTCCATATTGCATCCGAAACACCGATCTTCATAGAGATCTGCAGGTGGAAACAGTCAACGAAATGATGAGAGATAAAGAGCATTTGCATCACCACCGGAACATTGAAGCAATCCAGCTCCTGGACAATTCAACAATAGTGAGGAGTCTGAGGTGAAAGAAGAAGCCATCAGATCTGGTGCGAACTTCTAGTATAACTCAGCGAAAGTTGAAAGTTTTATAACATACATCAGTTAAGTGTTGTATATAAAGCTGTAGTCTTTAGAGCGTGTGACGCAAGCGCACTAGACACCAGTGTTGCCAGACGCTAGCTAAAGAATTGTGGGGGATTTGACTCGAAATTATTGTACGTTTAATTGTTAAGTAGGGTAATTTTGAGCCAATTCTTTAGCTTGCATGCATCTGGCAACACTGGTGCACAGTGCGCTCCGAAAATGTGCGGATAGGAAAATCACGCTATAATTTATTAAAGTTAAACAAGGAGAAACTAGAGAGATTCCCCTAGTAAAATAGCTTCAATTATTATTAAGCTAGAAAAAAACTGGTCAACTACTAGTAACACTATATATTATATTAGATAAATAGGTAGGCTATCAGATAAATAAAAATTCTACTTTACTTATATATTATACTGAAATGGAAAATATATTCAAGACTTGAAGTAATGAGGACAAGTAGAAAAAGATAGCCACAAGCCGTAGCAGGTGTCAGTTCAATCAGATAAAGATAATCTACGAACTCCCGGGCCCTTTTTGAAAGGGTGACTGATTGAATTGGCCACCAAAAAAAGACTGTTCTCTACTGTAAAATCACTTCCCGGTGGTTCGGAACCCACCAAAAACTGTAGGTTCAACTAATCAACACCCATCATCCAACTCATCAACCATGAAGCTCTCTGGGCTTCATGCTAAAAATGCTGAAAAAGTAAGGACAAGACTTGCTCATCAGGATGAGAAACAGAACAGTTTTTCGGCATGGAAAATTGATTTGCAAACTGTGCTCTGTGATGCATTTTACCGTAATAAACTGTTGTGTATGACTCACAGAGTCGAAATACGCTCAGGGTGGTGAAGTAAAGAAGGGTAGGGGATGATTCTCTGCGCCATCCAACCAACCCCATTTACCCAAACATAGCCCACCCTACCACCCACAATCCTTTACCGTCTAAATTCCTTTGTTCCAGGACTCTCCCGCCGATTCATTACTGTTCTCCGGGTTTGTCAGCTTACTTTTGATAACCGTAACTCCTGCCATCAATGAAAGCGGCTCGGATCTCATTAAAACATCGTAAAGTATCATCTGATCACCACTGATAATATTAATAAACTGATACAACGGAATAGTCAAGGACCTGACGAATTCACATATAATAAACCGAGAGTCTACACCCTACAACAAAGTATCCAAGGACCCGACAAATTTAAATATAATAAAAATAATTTTTTCTCATCATCAGCTGTGCTGATAGGCATATGCACCATTTAACTTCTTTGATTTCTACAAAAATCATATTTTATGCTTCCTATTTGCAAAAAATGTACATCTGCAGTTCTTGAAATAGCGTTTAGTTTTTTCCTTTTCTTGTGCAACAGAAATGTATCAACCCATAATGTATCATGCCTCACTTATTTCTTTTTTTTTCAATTTGTTTTTTTTTTTTGTTGTAATAATTTAAGAAAAGATTTAAACACAATCAAAAAGATAAACGTCAACACCTACACTAAAAATAAAGTGGATAATTGGGCTAAGCAGTAACCTTCGTAATATTCTTTTTAAAAAATCAAAATGAACCAGCTGTACAATGTTTTGATTTTATCTAACCTAGAGCCTATAGTGGCGGCCTGTTTCATATCGCAATTATTTTTATATTCTACCCCCAAGCTCAAAAATCAATAGCGATATCACTTGGACCATGAAGAAGCCATATACCAAGTTTCAAGAGTCTAGATTCTTATTTTCAAGAGTTACAGCACGGACGGATGAACAATGGCACGATTCCAATAAGGTCCTGTCAGGTCCATAATAATGATTGCTGCCATATCGGTGAAAATCAAATAAGGTCCTGTAAAATCCTTAATAAAGCAAACGAATTCTGGTCAAGTCAGATCAGATGATACAAGCACTAATTTATGTATATATTTATGAAGATGGGAAGTATACTACATAGTATGTATAACGTATGAAGTTACTATATTAGATGCAAAAAAAATTATATAAACCAAAATCTCAAATTACATGATTATAATACACAAAGCCGAGGAGATTACCAATTGGTGTGTCACATTAGTAGATTATTCGAACAAAAACCTAGTTAATTGGTAGGAAATTCTATAACAAGCTACTGCAGCCTGTAGTCTTGAAAATATAGAAAAATAAAAAAAAATAGAAAATATTAGGTGACAGAGGTTTTTATAGTGTACAAGAGTTCTTTTCAGATCAAAATTTAGCCTCACCTTTAATAATTGAAACTGTAATTAATTGTGGTTACAAGTGGATAAGAATATTGTATATAATTTTTGATCTGACTTGACTTGTCTTGCACTCCATAACCGGAGATGCAATGTAAATTATTGACAGTCACGGGCAGTTCTGGACATTAGTAAACCCATAGCCATGGACATATGCATGGTACTGGTAGTCCTATCCTGAGAACATTTTGAAATACAAGCAGCTAGACCTAAACTTGTGCTCAAAGACAAGATCCCAAGAAACGAACTAGAGGCACAAAAAACCCTCCCCTCCACCCACCAAATAACCTGCGAGCACTCGCTCTCTTTCATGATAGGATGGGCTCCATCCTTTCAAAGGAAAGCAAGCATCGACCTTTGGGGTCCGGACCCTGCGTGCTATTCAATAAAATAAGTAAAAAAAACGTAATCTTTTGTTCGTAACAATGCTTTCAAAATTTCCAAACATAACCTTGTAGCGCATTTCAAAGTGCCTAATAATTCACTGTCTGTATAATGGTTTCTAGATTCTGATATTGTAATACGACACTCTGAACAGGTGAATTGCAATAGGAACACGTAACAGCTAGAAGAAGTAGGTTCAAGAAATTTACTGAATAATACTCCAAACTTTCGATCCTAGAAAATTGACGCCAGAAAGCTCTAACTGCAATTTATTTCAAATTAAACTCACACACAAAGTACAAGAATAACAATTAAAAACAACAATCATAAAAAAGAATAAAACACTGTCAAATGTTGTCAATTCCACTTCTTTATCACTACAGCACTGGACCGCGGTTTCGTGGCTTCACCAGTCACATTTTCAACAGTACTGTTATTATGGAGTTCCACAACATCAACCAAAATTCTACAAATAAGTAACAATCATAAACATAAAAATACACGAACAGTTTGCAGAGAAGATCATGTTAGGGTTTGGAGTTGAATAACCTTTTCAACTATGGCTACCCAACTATGGAATAGTTTAATCATTGTTTTAGGAGCTTGACAAACCGCATAAACATTTTAATCAGCTTAGGAGATAACTGCACTGGCTGTTTAAGCACTGATTTTAATTCAATCCACAAAATTCAACAGCAGTTGAACTGTGAAGTGATAGCCATGAGCCGTAGAAGGTATCTGCTCAATCAGCTAGACATAAGCTACGAACTCCTGGGCCCTCTTTGTAAGGGTAACCGATTAGACTGGCCAGCAAAAAAGACTGTTGTCTGCGGAACCCACCTAAAACTGAAGGTCCAACTCATCAATCTCTAACTCACCATTGCCCAATTCATTGCCCACGCACAGGTCTTGGACCTTCGTGGGCATTTGGCCTTAATCGTGTAACAGACAGACGATATGCAGAAACGATCGAGTTGAAACCGAGACCTCACTACGCTCGGTCAATAAGCAGATGGCTTTTATGGAGGTGACTCAATGAGTAGTTCCACCACACCGTTTGAGCCATGTTATTGAGATCATGATGCACCTACAATAATGTGAGTTCCGAACCATATAAATTCATAATAAAGCACAAAGCGGTAGTCATAGCTGATACAGAGAGTAAGGTTAGATTAGATAAGCAAACTGTATGATTAAGGCTGTATGCAGAGTTTTTGTACATATTTTTTCTACGTTTCTTGTATTCGATATTATAAAGGTATTAAAATGTTATTTTTTTGTGAGATAATTTTTTCCGACAATTATTTTGTGAAATATGGGGCTCAAAGTTGAAATTCTTTGGTTTTGGGGGCAACTGATCTCATCTACAAGTTATTTTAAACTTTTTATAATTTTTCATATGTAAAAAACATTTTACATATGTTGGGAACAAAATGAAATATTTTTCATTTCAAGTACTTTTTTCGACAAAGTTTTAAAAAACTAATTCTTTTGAGATTTAAAAACAAATTATTTTGAAAAATATTTTGATCAAAATATAAAATGTCATTTTATCCCCCATGGTGTCTTAATTATAAACAAATGATCAAAAGTTTAAAATAAATCGTACGTGAGATCAATTGCCCCAAAACCCGAAAATTTCATCTTTGAACCCTTTTATTTCACAAGATAGTTCAAAAAACTGTACTCTTTAACTTTAGATAACATTTAACCACCGGAATAATATCCAATACAAGAAACTTAGAAAATACTATGACCAAAAGCCCTGCGCACAGCTTTAAAAACAACAGATACTGTATTATAGCAACACTGTATAATTATTATACCATAACACATCGAACAAGGTATAAAACGTATAATATGGTATATTATTACGGTATCCCATATCACAGTAACATACGATACTGTATATTATATAATATATACCAGCACTATTTCTGTGAAGAGAGAAGAAGAGCTATTCAGCTGAACAGGCCAAGTGATGGAGCTTGTACTGGGAGACTGGGGATAAGAGTGTTCGGCAAGACGGGGCGAGAGGTCACAGAGGAAGAGGCGGGTGGAGGGGGTTAGAAGAAGGTTGATAAGACATGGAAAGAGAATTTACGACTGTGAGCCAGAGCCAGAGACGGCTGTAGCTGTGATGCTGTTCTGAAGAGGAAAGAGGGAGTGACCTCCTAAAACTAAAACAAAAACAAGACTCTCGCTCTCACTCCCACTCCAAAAAATAATGTACGGTGCGAAGACCAAAGGCAAGGCAAGCATTCACTTGTAAATGGCACTCTGTTCTATTTAAAAACTTCTTTGTTACGCATTTTGACAAACAATTTTCCCTCCTGGTGTCTCGCCACGTCTTTTTGCAGCTAGTAACCCAACTCCACACTCCAGTAAGACCTCTCTTAATTCGCATTTGGGAAAAAAGATCGTGCACATGTTATGAACAAGCACACAAGTTAATTGCACATGTATTGGACAATATTCTTGAGAAATTGCTGATATTTTCGAAATATTTCACATGGTTGTAAGAGGTCATGGAACCACACCCAAAAGCTTGGAACCCAAACTATATAAGATTAGATTATCTTCCTTCATTCATGTCAATTTACAAATTTTACATGAGTGGTGAAAAAGAAAATTATCAGCATGACAGATACTATAGTAAACTTGGATCATACTATTTTTATAGTGCTACAAATTATGTACAATGATCTTATTTGAATGACCTAAATGATATTAACTGCGTTAATGACAATCTAATGATGCAATTACATGAAATGCCATTATTGACACCACTTGGCCAGAGAGAGAATGTGAGCGGGGGGGGGGGGGGGGAGAGCCAGAGCCAGAGACGGCTGTAGCTGTGATGCTGTTCTGAAGAGGAAAGAGGGAGTGACCTCCTAAAACTAAAACAAAAACAAGACTCTCGCTCTCACTCCCACTCCAAAAAATAATGTATAGAGTACTTTTTTTAGGCTCGGACGAGGCTGTAAATAACCCTATATCCAAACCCATTATATAAATTAGAGATAAAAATAATACAATAAAATGAAAAAAAAAGATACACAATTGAGAGAGCTTATAAGATAAAGTACGGGTGTGTGTGTGTGTGACAGTCTTGCGGATTTCACCAAAACGGCAATGGTTTGGAACACTGAATTTGGCACGACCCTTCCTCTTAATTCAATGCACCTCAAAGCACGATTTCTTATTTTCTTTTTACATTAAAAAAAGGGCAATATCAGTGGCGCTGACTTTGGGGGCAAGGCACTTACTGCCCCCCAATAATCACTCTGGGGGGCATAGGCGTGTGCACATGGGTGCCACGGCACCCATGGACGTTTCAAGAGGGCCCCGATTTGGGGGTTGGAATAATATTGTATCCTGTGAAAAAATCTCTAGAGACTTTACGAAATCATTCTCTATAATTATCAACTTATACTATGTGAAATATACACCTAGCGGAAAATATTTTATCAATTATAATATTTTAATTTTTATAAATTTAGATCTTTAATTAAACTAATTTTAATTCGAAAAAAAACTTAATTTAGGCTATTAGTCTATACTTCAAAATCTAGCAATAAGAATTTTTTTCATACCTAAAAAAGTTCAACAATTTAATTTTTTTATGATATAATTTAGGGTATGTATAAGTATTAATATTTTAAATACAAGGGGGGGGGGGGCATTTTCGTCGCCGGCACCCATAGGAGTCAAGCACTGCGCACGCCTATGCTGGGGGGCAAAGCATGCATTTTGCCTCCCATAATATTTTGCCAAATAAAACTGGTGAAGTACTGAATTTTTCATTTTAAAGTCTTAAATCACATTAATCGATCCCAATTAACCCCGAAGTAGGCCCTACAAAACGATAGAACTGCCTAGCTAATGTCAATTTTTCTCACTTCCACAAAGCATAGACGTCTGATTTGTTTGTTTATTGTTTGCATCGCCTCGCCTAGGTTCCAGTCTTATGCTCCATTATCGAGGCACCAACACCGGAAATGAGTCAGTAAAAACAATATTTCACAAGAAATGTACTCATACAGACTCAATATGTTTTTTTCCTACAACTGCTCGTAAAGTCGTTCTTTACGTACTGAAAACTAATTGTAAAATACCTCTTTACTGCTCAGCAAGCGGTAAAGTACTTTACGCTCGCCAGCTGTTTTCTTTACGCTTCTGTTTTGATTTTGATGTCTTCTCATTGGTGGATCGCGGAATCCGTGAATTCACATAACCTCAAAATGGCGCACGCTAACCAAATCCGCGCACGGTCTGTGATGTTACAAACTACAAGTTTTTATTGTGTTGTAATCCAGAACTGCAGTTGTAGGAAAAATATTGTATGCAATACGCGCGTGAAGCTTCTTTATCGCTCTCGCAAAATTACTGCGCTCCGCTATGCGTCGCGCAGTAAATGTTTTGGCTCGAGCGATAAAGTCGCGCTTCACGCTCTTAATACATAAATAACTATTATGTATGACTGTCCCACTACAGAATGAATTATTTCAGTTGACTGGTAATTGTGAATGCGGTTGGTATTTCTTTCTATCTGTCAATTTCGTGCTTGTGTTCGTGATGAGTGAATATTATTTATTAGTTAATAAAATGGACAAGTAACTAATAAAAACTAGTAAACGCATTGTGAGTTCCAGCAATAACGGCAATAGGTGCCTGTTGGATCAAAATATGCCTTCAACCTCTTTATCATCCAAACTGCCAACAATCCAATAATTCATTGTTTTTAGACTGACAATAAAGTGAATGCTGCTGGAGCTATAAGAATAGAAGGCGATTCAATGCGGAATGGATAAAATTTTTCCATGGATTTCTTACGACATTTCAAGTTTTTGCTAAAAACTCCCATTTTTTAAGTGATTTCATTGATTATTCTCTTCTGACGTGACTAACATAAATATAACTTACAGTATATAAATATAAATTATCTTGAATGATAAAAATGAGAACAGAGTAACTATTACCGTAGTAGAATAGTAGTAGAGTGAGTGAACAGTATTTAGAAGCAAGTAGTACAATGGAACAAATAATAAATTAATTAACGCTGTAATAGACACTATCTCTTTAAAAACGAAATACTAAAAACCAGGTAATTAAAAATACATAGTTACAAACGAAATACATTGACCTAGCTTCACCCAATTTCAATTTTCCTAGGGATTAATACGTTGTATGTAAGAAAAATAATATTTATATAATGAATTAACTACTAAAAAAACCCGCGGATCTCGACTTCCTCTCAATATTTCAACACCCCTCCCCCACCGGACATGTAATACCATCCTCAGAACTTCTAGTTACTGCCCTGTTGCATGGTGGAATTCCACCATGATAAATCTTGCCCCCCCCCCCCGAAAATCTATGATATCGGCGCCAGTGTTCAAATTTTACTTATAGACTTTATTACTGTTTTAAAATTTATTTACATGCAGGAAGCTCATAGAACAGCTGATACATGGTGCATCACTAAGATGCAAAGAAGCTTTCAGCCACAGCAACACATTTGTAGCATGTCAATATTGCAGATCTTAATTCCTTTTTTGTAATTGTATTGGCATTAGCGGTTGAAATCCAAACATCGTATGTTTAATTTTAAAAAACATACCTCAAATCCCATTGCAAAGCACGTGTAAACCACTAGTAATTAATAACTATAATAGAATAATAATTTTTATGACTTAAATGATAAATCTGTTAGCCTATCTATTTTATTGTGAAATTTTCATCCTTTCGAGGAGAAACTAGGGAAGTGATAGCCCTGCAGGTATCTGTTCAGTCAGATAAAGATAAGCTACGAGCTACTGTGCCTTATTTGTAAAGGTGACCGATTGGATTGACTAGCAAAAATTGACTGCTCTCTGCTGTGAGATCCCTTCCGGTGGTTCAGAACCCACCTCAAACTGTAAGTCCAGTTCATCATCCAACTCATTGCCCACACAATGGTTGGTATAGGACCTATGTGAGCTTCATCCTCTGAAAAAAATACTGGCAGCAGCCAATCTAATCGGCGAACTGATATTTTCAGACAATCATAACACTGAATTATGTTATGAAACCCTCTTTCACAACCTTTCGTCTCTTTAGCCAATATCTGATAGAAATGGTTTACTCTCCAACCATACCATCTTAGACTATTGATTTCAACCAATTGGAGCACTTGCATTGAATGCTCTCACCCATCACAATTTACAATCCTGTATCTTCAACATGAGGATATTAGAGATCTATAGTTGTAGTGAATTAAATATATATCTAGGGCGAACTTAATGAAGCTCATTTTCGGATTTAGCCAAACTTAGTGACTTCTATAATAAAAAACAGACTGAAAACAAACATTCCAATGTCAAGCGAAGATATTCTAGAACTCCATGAAACATCAAAGCAATACATAAAAGCAAACATCAAAGCAAATGTGATTCAACATTTTCTATGGCTCATCATTATCGACGGTTTTCATTAAATGTGGTATGATACATATTTACACTATTACATGGGATAACGCAATTACATATTCGGAGCCGTTCATGATTCAATAATAGACATTTGGAGTCATTAGCCTTCAGTCAGTTTTAATATTAATAGGTACTTGTGTGTTTGGTCAAGCTTTTGTCGCAGCTATGCAATTCGTTTTCATATTGTAGATGCTAGAAATGTTACTTTTAGAAAGTTCAAAATTACAATACAGTAGTTGTTCAATTTCCAATTACTCGACCAATGCCCAGGCATTCCTGGATAGATCGCATCATATACACATACCGGTAATGCACTAAATAGTCATACTTTGACTAATTGTCGAAAATGACAAAGAAAAATTAAGTCACTTGATTGGCAAGAGTTGGCGGTGTTGAGGACAAGTTCTCAAGTTGATTGAAATCCAATCCACTATTTTCACTTCAGGAATTGCAGGATACGAGCATGGAGGGTCTTGCTTTGTATGACCTGTCTCACTGTATACTTGTTTTTGATTTGGGGTACTTTTATATTGCTCAAATTTATTGCTACCTAACTGTATTGCTTTGGCTTACTTTTATTGAATGTTTTTTTCTATTATGTATGAACGTGACTATGTCTATTGTGCTTCCTGCACTTAATGACAATAAACCTATAAAAAATTAATACCAGTAGGCTATTTGTCCGAAAGTCGTTTATTAGTCATTGGGGTAGGATATGTACTTTATTTTCAACAGCAGCCTGCAATAACAATTACTACGAGTCCTAATCTATTATTTCAATGAAATGCCGGCTACTTCATAATGTCGGCTACTCTGTTATCACATGTTTGCTTAGTAATAAAATTCACTTTATCACGCATAACTCATCATCCTGACTCAAAGCTTGTTCTTTGGAACGAACCAATCAAATATCTCCTCTAAATACTTTGTAGGCTAAGTTAGTCGCTATCCAATTTTATAAGTAAATTTCTGTCACTTAATTTTGTTTCAGATAAACTAAGAATCCAGAAATATAAAATTCAATTTAAATCTTAGTCAAAATTTGAAGGCAGCCTACATGACTCTCACTCATAGCCTGATTAGGTTATTGAACCTTTCGAAGAGCAAGAAAGAAAAATGGATCGGAATCCTAGTAATTTGATCGTTGTTCCCGTTAATTTATTATTAGTTATATTTGAATTGGAGATTTTATAATGAGATTCATGAATTCAATTAGTCAACATCAACTAAGGGCCGGTTAAAGATTTCAACAAAATCGCCTGCAATATTATGTTATTATCACTATAGTAATGAAACGAGAAATAACAAACTATTCAAAAAGTAAACAGAATTTCTCTACTCACCAATAAATCTGAAGAAATTCCACCAGCAAAACAAAAAATATCCAGGATCGCAAAATCTTGCGTGGTTCTTCAATTTTATCACTCCACGTTGTAAACCAAACTTGTTAAAACTGAACTGAGCACAGACGTGCAATGTTTGTTTCCAAAATTGATTAAAATTACGTAGAAATTTCCTAGATTCGCTTTCGCTTTGACTTTTTATTCATATAGGCTGTAATTTAATTTTTAAAGCTTATAAATCACGCTCACGTAGTGTGGGAAACATGCTTGAACTAACACAGCTACATCAAAAATAGCTCAAACATCCACAGCCAGGCTGACTGACACAACCGGACCGAAAATATCACAGCCAAGATGCTCGCTACGGTACACAAGGAAAAGTCGATTTATTAACTTCAAGTTAATCGTGAAAGCGGGAACAAACTAGTGTGATAGAAACACTTTGCACTTTGAACACAGATACACCGGAAGAGGAGTTAAACACAGCACAAAACTAAATCACCAAGATACACACTCGATGAATAGCAGCACTACTTTGTGAAGAAACAACTTTCTTCCCATTATGACGTTCCACTTTTAAACACTGGTTCCACATAGGAGCACCCGACCGAAAGAGTGAGACACAATTATTACTACCGAAAACGAGACAGTTTTCATAAATTCTGAGTAAGCTGGCTCGGCCACACACGAAATTCGATTCGTCGAAAGAATGCCAAGCAATAATAAAATGATTTTTAGCATGAATACGATGCAGTAATACACTACCGACACTCAGCCACTCTGCAATCCCGACTCCGAATGAACAATCAGAATATCTGCAGGCTGCGGCCGCTGGTTTGTCACTGAACGGAGCGAAATTTCCCTGTTGCGCTCGGAATTTCCCTTTTGCTTGGAAATTATCGTACGGCGAACCGTGAACAAAGGCACCTGCAGCTGTTTGAGACGGCTACATTTGTTGGTGGGCAAATTCCACTTGATACCCGGATGCCTGACATACTGATGCGATATCCCAGCGCGCTTTCTTCGATATCCGATAATACCAATCGGACTGTTTCTACTTCTTCTATTCTCCTCTACTTTTGTTACTCCTTATCGGCTGCCAAGTTTTCCCTCTTTTTTCTCATTCACAAATTCAAGAACAGTATGTCAGTCAATCAATGATCAAATAATGACCCTGTTAACTTTGAATTTGAAGATCTAAATTTAAACTGTCTTACGCAGTGAACTAATCGGTTAGCGCTTATCTTACTTCTGCGATCACGGGATCGATCCTGTTGTCTGGCCTACTTTGTGCCAGACATCACCTCATTGCCTTCTGATGACAAATAATCTGAATTTTAATTACAAAAAATGAACGTGTCAAAAAAAGAAAATTGTGATGAAAAGCAAAACTATAACTTTCTAATACGTCCATGGACATATGTGTTCCCTTCCCATAAAGTGAAATCTGAATCCAGATTCTAAGCTTAATAATCAATATCCATTGATTAGTCCTTCCTTAACTTGAAAGTGTGATTATTGAGCTCTAACTCAATTGAAAAATAAACCGGACATTCCGGCCTGGTAGTGTGCCCATCCATATATTTATTTTCTATGCATTTTATTTCTCTATCATTCTCATAGACCTCTTTAAGAATCGCAACAACTTGTCCAGTACAGCAGTAGCGTAGCGAGGATTTTGTATCAGGGGGAGGGGAGGGGGCAGAGATTTGGGGCCGCTCCACCGGGTGGTCTAGGGAGAATGGAACATTCCCCAGTGCAGGGTGGGTCCGGGAGTCCTCGCACAGGAAAATGTTGATAAATAATCCCTCTAAAATCCTATTTTTAAGAGATTCCAGTATTCCAGACCCATGTCGAGAAAAGCTTGGTTTCATTCATTTCTGTCCATATTTTGGGATTTTCGATGTTGGGAACTTTATTTGAGGCTCAAAAACAGTAATTTTGTACGAATATTTATTAATAGTTTTAAAATTGTCAATGAATAATTTATTGCTTCAACGAATTGTTTGCTATGAACTTAAAACCTCCTTTGGTATATTGTTAGTTTATTAAGTTTTTATGCATGAGATTTAAAAAAGTGCTACTTCTATAGTGCCAAATTTGACAAGACTGCAGTGGCGCCGGAGGGCTTCTAAGGGCCTAAGGGGCATAAGCTGAGGCAATAAGGGGCCCTGGTGGCCCCCAGCTGGAGCACTTTTTTTTGTTTTGTCATTTGCTTATAAATGGTTTGCCAAATGATGTAGCCTCTTTGTCATTGACGCCCGGGGCCAATTGCCCCGTTTACCTCTACCTCTAGGCGGCCCTGGTTATAATGTCTGTTTTACTACACATTTTTATAGGTTACAACCACTTGAGACCTGGGGACCTCCCGCACCTGCCCTATAAAATTTACGAAGATTCTATGTGGATTTTAAGAAAAATCGTCCATCACATAGTTTGTTGTGATAAGTATCTTGATGGGCATTAATCATTGAGCATCTGAACTTCTACCGCAGTATATTTGTTTTTTATCTAGCAATAACATGATTCACTTTTTGTGTATGAAAACATTTTTTATCCCTAGAACCGATATTATTGTTTTTTTATTGAAGCCTTCCTAATCGTTTTTGGGGCCTCTTTTACAGGCACAAGGGGGAGGTTGTATCCCGGAACCAGGGGTTAATTTCAGTGGGAACGCAAGGGAGCGGCGTTCCCTTAACTCCCAAGAGTGCCAGAACGCAAGGGAATGCACAGTTTTCGCCAGTCTGATTCCGAAGTAGTTTCATCTCGCTATCTATTCAGATATGAATAGATATTGCGAAATTTTGTGAAAAATTTTGCAAATCATGCGAAATTTTGAAAAATATAATAATAAAGTACTGTAGCGTAGGGCGAAGCGCCCTTTATTTTGTTATTTACAGTTTAGTTTTGTATTGTTATTTGTAGTTTCTCCTTTTAAAAATGAACAAAAAACTGATTTTGTAGGCACCGAGGTGTTAAGGGGTGGGGCGAAGGGGTGAGTGAATGCTTTCTTAGGTCTTATTAGAAAATAGAGATTGTGGTTTATAAGAATAAATGAGCGTTCCCAGCCACAAGAAATTAATCACCTAGAAATTAAGCACTGCCCGGAACTCCACTCCCTCCGCCAAAGCAGCACAGCACTGCATTTTGCTGGCTCCGAACTGGTCTCGTCCAATTCGCTCCCTGCAAGCTGGAAGCTTCTGTTGCTGGTTTGTGCTTTGCTGGATAAATGGGCGCTGTTATATTGAATTACATGTGACCAGTTCGATTTCGGTTTTTGCTGGTGCTGTGCTAGACAAGTGGGCACTAGTCCGCAATCAGCAACCAGCATAAAGAAGACATTCGTGTATCTTCGCCAAATGTCGGCAAAATTTGTCTCAGTAGCCGATTTTGTTTCCAGTCATAAAATGTTTGAATTATGAGGTGAAAACATCGAACTTCTTGGAATCATCCAAAATAATCGACACCCAAATAACTCGTTCAACAGTTATCAGTAGATAGAGAGCTAGGTTCAGTTTGAACTCAGACTCAGATCTCAGATTGAATACAAATATAAAAATATATTTCATAATTACAAGTGAGTAATATTCTCAAGATAAGTGATTATTATGAGGTAAAAAATAAAGTAAAATAGTTTATTTCTGTCTGAATAACTTTCTTTTGAAGAGATGCGTGCACAGACCAGCAAATAAACTGCTGGTGCTGGTTTGTGCTTGAAAAGTGGGCGAAGGTCTGCTGTTTTACTGATGCTGGAGCTGTGCTGGATAAAGGGGGCGCGATGTTTAGGCTCTAAAAACTTCTAAAGGTATATGAATAGATATTGCGAAATTTTGTGAAAAATTTTGCAAATCATGCAAAATTTTGAAAAAATATAATCATAAAGTACTGAAGCGTAGAGCGAAGCGCCCTTTATTTTGTTATTTACAGTTAGTTTAACTAAGAGGTACCTGTCAGTTAGAGGTACCTCTCAGTTAGAGGTACCTCTCAGTTAGAGGTACCTCTCTATATACCTTTATCGATATAATATGAGAGAGTAGTCAGCCGAACTTTGCTAAAACAATTATCACTCTTTATCAATAAAAATAAATCCCTTCATTTTCCTGAAATTTCTTTCTTATTTGTTCACTTTCTTGTTTTTTCTGAACTTACCTAAATCTTGTACTCACTGCTGGCGATCAAGTCCTACTTCTGCCAGTAGTGCCGTATTCAATGTATAAATAGTTTTGTTTGGATTTGTTATTAACTTTAAGAATGCATGTTCTTTGTTTTGTTTCATTGTTAATGATTTTTGTGCATATGGCAAATAAATTAATTTGAATTTGAGTAGTTGTTGTCTGTGTGTCAGTCTTACAGATATCACAAAAAAGATTTGTATATTTAAATTTCCTATGTTCTTTCTACTTTTTCAAAATTAATGTTCAAATTTCACTTATGGACACTATTACTGTTTTAAAATGTGTTAGATGCAGGAAGCTCATAGAACAACCGATACTTGATGTCACTATGCGCAAATAAGCTCTTAAAGTCGCATTTGTTCTCTGTGATGTTTTCCATGACGAAATACTTAATGAACAATCTAATATCAGAACTAACATTATATTTCAATTTAATATATTGTCTTTACTCACCTATATTGGAGATGATAGAGGGATGCATTTCACTTCTGAAAAGAAGCTTCGTCAGCCTCTTTGGCTGATACAGAACATTAATTTGTTCTGTATCAATATTGCAACTCCTAATTACGTACTTTCTTGGAATTGTATTGGCATTTGCTGCTGAAATCCATGTACATATACTAAATGCTAATTTTAAATGTCTACCTTAAATCCCGTTGCAAATCACGGGTAAACAACTAGTAGCCTCTAAAGTACATTGTTAACAATGTTAATAGTTTAATTAATTTGCATCCTGGCAATCTCCAACCTGGCAAAGCTATAGACCTCTCTAGGGGCTCTAGCAACAATCCATCAGAGGCTGTTCATGGCTCTGGTTGGCAGGCCTGGTGTGACAAGTTGTTGCTTTTCTGGTCAGTTTGGTGAATACCGGCTGTAGAATGCTTTTAGCGGTGTTATCTACCTTCTGGTGACCGTCCTTGGCGATGAGAGATGAAATAATGTTAACGAAGTAGAAGTAGGGCGCGCGCGCGGTAATTTCATTCTATTCGGGAAGCACGAAGAGACAGAAAATGTCAGCTGTGATGAACAAAGCACAGTCAAACCCCGCCTGGAGTGGGTAGGGGTTCATCCCTTACCCTCTACCGCCCCAATCCACCCCCAAAGTTCTATGGCCTCGCACGCACCCACACCCACACTACAAGACAAGTGACACTCCCCTCCATCACAACCTTTTTCTTTTATTCTCCTTCTTATTCTTTCTCATTCGATTTCGTTCCCCTGTAACTTCACAGGTTTTTTCTGTGCTACTCTTTTGTTCGCTTCCTCTTCGTCACCCTCTTATCAGCTGATCATTCGTCTTTACAACATTATCCGCCACACAAAAATGGTTATTATGTCAATATGTAGCTGCAGACTACTATTATTATACTTTAAATTGTTCAGTGTTGATCAAATGCAAGTCAGGTTGAAGACTTCCAACTTTGCCTTTTCGTGTTATGAATTGAATTAATTGATTTGTTTTCAGATTAGTCCTTGCAGATTTGATCAGGGGCAGCCAAGGGGGGTTCCCGTCAGTGGCGAGGCGTCCGGTCATCGCTTGATCCGGCGATGAGTAGAGAAATTGGACTAATAATATTGAAATAATCTCAACTCTTAAATAATGGGCATTTGCAGGCTTCAAAGTCCAGAAATATGTTCAAAAACTGTGAAAATTGTATCATAACCAATAAGAATATGACAAGTAGACGCTCGAAATGTATAATGAAGCGCAAAAGGTTTGCGAATCACACCAGTCCCCTCCCGCGCCTGGCATGATTCCCCCTGCCATCAGTTTTTAAACCATTCAAGTAAATGCTTGTGATACATCGCAACCGGCTGCGATGAATAAGGCTTCGTGCGTTCTCGGCCACTCTCGTGGGTTTTCGGTAGCTGCCTACTCATGCTTCCTCCTCCCCAGTCCACACACAGCTTCTGAGCTTCAGTTACAGCGTTGTGAAACAACGTGAATTTCGCGTATGCTAAATTATTCAACTTTTACAATAGGCTTATTATTGTTTTGCAATTTAGTTAATCTTTTTTATATTTTTAGAGTGTGATCTATTATTATACTTTTTATTATTCATAAGATGGTTAAATTTATTTTAATAAATTAGATCGAGTGAGTGCATCATATCAGAGCCTATTAGGCTATTTCGGCTGTTCTTGCGTTTTTTCCTATATTATCCAACGTCGGTCTATGTTAGTGGGGAAGATATATATTACGCAAGAGGTGCAATTGGATAAAATACTTTTTAGTTCTCTGCCTTTTGAATTGGGTCTTTGGCTTTTGTTAGGCCTATTCAGAGGAGAGATTTCAGATGCTCAAAAGCTTCAAAAGTCACCAATTTGCCTCAAATTTTTAAAAATTTTCCTGGGGAGGGCCTTTGGACCCCTTTTGGCGTTGGTGGGAGAACCCCCCTGCGATGACCGGTGAAGGATTCCACGCCTCGCCACTGGTTCCCGTGTTCGGACCCCCATAATGTGGGTTAAATAGAAATATTTGTCCATAAACGACAAAACGCGGTTTCAAAGCGGTTATTTTTCAAATTTCTTTCCGGGCGTTTATCCTTATGGGGATGTGCCCCTGACACATAAAATTCTGTCACTTCAAAAGAAGGCATTAGGAATTATTACCGATGCTAACTATCTGGAGCTGGACCATTGCAAACAATCAATTATTGATCAGAGTATCAGATAATAATGGGATAATGACTGTTTATTGCTTGTTTGTTTCCCTTATTCCCTACTAATGATAAGTAGCGTGAGAAAAGATATCAACTCGTTTCCATGTAGAGATGTAGAGACGCCAGACGCCATCCATCATTACAATACGAGGAATAGGCAGTGGCGTAGCGTACACCCCCGCAGACCCCGCGGCGCGGGGGGGCCCGGGCTATAAGGGGGCCCGGAATGAAAATATATTTTTTTAAGAAATGGCCCGTGCCCCGACTGAAATATATATATTTTTCAAAAGAAATAAAACTGAAACACTGAAGGAAGAAAGAAAAAATGAATTGGCTGAATATTATCAGATCAATGTTTATTGTTTACTTTATCAATTAATTCGCAGATAGCTTTAGAGAAGGAATTCAGAAGCAGGATGTTGTGACTTCAGGAATGGAGACATACCGAGGACAAAACACTCTTCAAACAAACTTATCTAGACTGTTATAAATCATGACGGCTATTTCTCCACAGTGCAAATAATTTTTAGAGGAAATTAATATTATTTTCCCATCGAATTCCTCAATGTATATTAACTATTAGCATATACGAAGTAATGGTAAGTGTGGGGGGGGGGGGGGTTGTGTAGAAATAAAAGACAATATTTTTCTTCATACAGTATTTTGAATTCAGTCTCTTTTGAATCGTACAGTAGGTTGGATACACGTGTCCGGTAAATTGGCCTAGAGTAAACCGCATATGTTTTTTAATTGAGTTCGCGATCGTGAGTTTTATTATTTGGAGAGCCATTTTTTTTTTCATTTCAAATCTATTTTTCAAAATGCTGCGTTTATGGTATTGTGATGTTGTACAGTCATGTTTTAGTTATTTCTATTTTTTATAGACTAGTACATTTTTAAACAATGTTCAGAAGGAATATTTATACCCTTGATATATAGGATAAATTACGTGATTATTGTATAAGTATATAAATAATAGTTTTGGTTCAATTGTGTCACTTCTCCCAACGCAGTTGAATTTTTTTCTTACAACAGGATCAAGTACTGTAAAAGTAGTTTACGTTTTCTCCCTTCCGTTTTCTCTTTTCCTGACGTAGTAATTTCGCGGTAATTTAGATAAAATGCCTTTTTATTAGAAATTGAACCTGTGTCCGTGTCTGCAAACGAGGCGAATTCTGAGAGAACACATTTTCTGGGAAAAGGAGCGAAGGTGCTATAACAAGGATGATGTGAATGTGGATCCTATGGAAGACATCAATTTCAAGGTTTCTAGGTTTCAAGAATCATTATTTATAAAATAATCAACTTTCAACTATTTCCATTTTTCAGGAGCCCGTAAGCTACAGCTAAAATCATTAGACTAGCCCCCTTGAAACATGATTGAATTTTAAAATTTAATAGATAAAATAAAGGTGTTTAGTTCTTGCATAATTATAACTGCCCACAAAAAAAATATGCAAGATTTTCAGGGAGGGGTGACAAGGGTGCGGGGGATATTTATATGATTTTGAGGAGAGGGGCCCGGAAAATTGGTTGCGGGGGGGCCCAATTGGAAAACGTTACGCCACTGGGAATAGGCTAAGCATTGTATTGAAGGGTTGCTGAGAGTGTAGAGGTAGGCCAACTCAAAAATACTGTCTCTGGAGCTTTTCAACAAGCTTACTTTTTCAGTTAGGACCTCCATGCCTTTGGCTTTGTACAAGTTAAAATAAAAAAATCTTCTAACAGACCTGAGGCTCTGTAGGCCTACTCCCTGTATGATTTTTTTTATCTTTTTGATTTTTTGATGAAGTAATAATATTACATTCTTGTATAATTAAAACTAGGCTATAATTTTGAACTATTAAACATGAAAATTTGACAAGGCTGTGCGCAAGGTTTTTAGTCATTTTTTTCAGTTTCTTGAAGGATTAGATTTTATTAAGGTATGCTATTTATTGTTGTGTGTGAAACGTTTTTTCATCAACTATGAAATATGGAGGTTCAATGTTGAAATTTTTCGGGTTTTTGGGGACAATTGATTTTGCCTGTTATTTTTAAGTCTTGGTCTCACACCAACAACCCAACTACAGTGCATTTGCGACGAGGAAAACTTGTGTTGAGTGATTGACGGTAGTAGAGGGCAGTGCATAGGTTTCGGATACAAATTTCCCCCTCCCCTTTTGTCTGCCATCCCTCACCCATTTGTTTGCCCCCCACACCTTTGTTTTCCCCCTCACTCCTTGGTCAGCCCCCACTTGCCCCGCGCTATCGATTTCCAACTCCAGTATACACACAGACAGACATCCCCGAAAAGGGGGAAGACATGGTGAAGAAGATAGGGGATGGGGAAATAAGAGGAGGTATTTTGGTAGGGGAAGTGTTGACCAAGCGGGGTTGATGGGTCTGATGATGAATTGGAAGGGATGAGTGCACCGGTGTTTTATTAAGGATAGTCGGTTTAGAACAGTTCGCAAAGAGTTTATCTCTCGACCAGATCAGATCGATTCGTTTTGAGTTATTGTAATCGAAAGCTGCTGGACGCGCACACACCTACAAACGCGTCTTTATTGCCACTTACTTTGAATTATCAGTCTAGTGTTAAGAATTAATTTCTGTCTTCAACTGGTTGTAATGTTTGAGTTTATTGTTCACAGTGCTCACCGAAACATGGCTCAAGCGGCGAGGTGGAACTACCCACCAATAAAAGCCATACGCTTATTATTATTGAATAAATTATTTAATTATCGAATATCTTAGTCAATATTCTTCAAGATCAGTAATAGTTGTTGTCGTTCTTACAATTATGGTTGGTAACTTAGAAAAAGTACTATTAAAGCATATGTAGGTACATAATATATAAATATGCTAATAGTACAATGTTATTTTTGAGTTTTGTTGTGTCTTCAAATTAATTATTTTCATTTGACTCCTGCCAGTCTAGGTCTCTTGTTTCAAAAAATTCATGTATATTGTACATTGGCTTTCTTTTAAGAAAATCACTTTCCGACTATTTCCAGATTGTATCTTACTATTTGGCTAAGCCTAAATCTAAACCTAACCTTGACTAAATACCTAAACCTAATCAAAATTGTTCGATCAATTTTGTATAGCCTAATTTATTTTAAAATCAATAAATATTGAATTTGAATCCATCCTGTCCTCTAATATTGAAAAATTCCATATTTTTAATAATCTATATGGATATTGCGTAATTTTTTTTAGGATGAAGCCCACATAGGCCTGAGACCTATGCATGAGTTGGGCCTACAGTTTTAGGTGGGTTCCGAATTCCGAACCACCGGGAAGTGATTTTACAACAGAGAACAGTCTTTTTTGCTGGCTAATCCAATCGGTCACTCTTAAAAAGAGGACCCAGGTTTTCGTAGCTTATATCTATCTGATTGAACAGATACAGGCTAAAAACCTGTTGCTTCTTTACAATAAGTTGTATTTTGACTGTATCAATAAATAAATAACTGCTACGGCTCACGACTTACAAGAAAAATTATTAATTTATTTGCGCAAGTACGGTATGGTATTGAAGCATGGTGGGGGGGGGGGGGGGGGGGCTCGTATCACACACATTCTAATAAACTTTTTGTTTTAATAAACACATCATAAGAGCAGCATTAGGAAGACCAAGAAGAATCCACCCAAGTAGTCTGTTATTTAGACAAATTAAACTACCAACATGTAAAAAATGCAGTTCCATATATTAATAAAAATAAACATTCTATTTGATGCTCGGTGTATTCATTGACATATAATATTGATTTATTCAAAATACAAATTTATTTATTTATTGTGACGAAATTACAATAAATGTGAAGGCGCAACATGCTCAAGTCCAAAACTGCTCTCTTCACAAATTTTGAATAAGTTTTATTGTCCAAAACATTGAGGTCAATTTTAACGTTGAAAATTTAGATTTACCAAAATACCCACTCGAAAAATAATAAAATGATTCCTTTTTACTTGAAGGTAATCAATTTGGAAGTTCATTCCCTCTTCTAATAGAAAGTATTAAAGAACTCACAGAATATGGGCTACCTCAAGGCACAGTCTTATCTCCCATTTTGCTCCAACTGTACATGAATGATCTTCTGAAATTAAATATTGGTAGCCTAACTGTAACAATACATAATTAGCATATTTTGCTCGTACTTTTACTGGAGACTCATGGGACGACGTAAGAACTTTTGCAGAAAATGGACTGAAGTTTGTACATTCATGACTTAGGGAGCATTTATTAACATTATTGTTGTGGTTATCCATTTTTCGTGAACTGCAGTAGAACTATTCATATGTATTATCTTGCTGTGCAGAACTGACCTTAGAAGAACAACATAGTTCGAAACGCGTCCGCCGCGACTCAAAAAGGTCAGTTCTGCACAGCAAGATAATACATTATGAATAATTTATTAACACTTAATACAAGTAAAGGTGTCATGACGTTTTGGCCTAATGTCCATACTCAACATCACATACACTAAAGAGTATTTTAAAAGCATTTTAAAGAGTATCAAAATCCACCAGGTTAGCTGTAACAATCAGAGCTCTTGCCCTTGCCTTGATATCCAAAAGAAACACCATGTTAAATATTTAGGTATTTTGATTGATCCATATTAACATAAATAAGATGTGTTTGAAACGGAGATTCCTTATTTTACAACGTTTACTAACTCAAACAACTGAATAACCTTGAGATAGCAACGCTGATCTACTTATCTTATGCGCAACCTGTTTTTCAGTGTGGTGGAAGGGCTTGGGGGGAGCTTTGAATGTACACTTCAAAAAACTTTTCCAACTATAAAAACTATAATCCAAAAACATATTATTAAAACTATTTTAGGCAGACCCACACTTTATCCGACGAGTTTCAGGTATTAACAGTTGGAGAACTTTAAATATAAAATTTGATATTAGAGAAGATAGAAACCTTTTTGAACCACGCGAATCTCCCTAAGTCCCTAGCAAAACTTATTTGAACATGTTAGAATGGACTTGAATGTGTATAGGAGACAATTTTCTTTCCCATCCACCAAACTAATAAATCACATTCCCTTGATCTTTCTTGAAATTACCAACAGGAACAAAAATTTAACGGCTGAAATGGATTCATGGATATGGGATGTCAACAAGCAAAATTGAGGAAAAATATTTTAATAGTCATGAAATTCATTTTCACAGCATGTTTGCAAACCGCTTCCATAACCCTCCTTTTCTTCTCTCTTTCTTCATCTTCTATTTTCTCTCTGTCCACTGCTTTATTTCTATATTAATTTTGTATCATGGTTTATTTTTCTTTTTTTATTAGCAACTCATACCTGCGCATAGGATTGTTCTTTGGAGGTTTAATGGATGCTTAAAAAAATTAAATTATTTTGTTTCTATATGTCAAAGAAGAATCTGAATAAATTTTGATTTGGTTTGATATAAGCCTAAAAAAGGCTTTAAAAAATTGTATTGGGGGGGGGGGACTAGTCCCCAGCCCCAGGAGGATTCTAAGGACGTTTTAGGGACGTAATGTTAGGCCTACAAATCTTGTTTTATATCAATCTACAATTTATTTTAAATAAGTTGAACCAAATTGAGAAGTATTTAAGATACAACATTTTAAATAACAAAAAAAATAAAAAATCTGTGCAGTAGAAGCTTTGCAAGCTTGTAATATACAAAACATACCTCTCTGTAAAAAAACCTTTGCAAATTTTGGCAATTCTGTCAGTAACTTCGCGTACTATACTGCTAAGCGGTAGTTTTTTTTATTTTAAATATTTAAAACCTTACCTGAGGAGCTATCAGAAACTATACTAACTGCTTGACATTGTTGTGTGAGCATAAGGACATACTGTACCGGTTAATAGTAGAGAGGTTTTAAATGAACTTGCTAGGGTCAAACTTGTAGACTAGGCAACATGGTACAGTAATGTTGTCAATTTGTGCATTGAGATAAGTGATTCTCTACTATCAGCTGCTGGCATTGTCTCATATCTAGCAACACCGTAATTCGGAACTATAGCATATGGCTTATGGCTTATGTCATTGCCAAGGATTAAGTCAGGACTTAGACTGTCTGGAACAACATAAGTGGAAATAGAAACGCAGTCTTGGTGACCTGATACAGAGTGACATTTTGTGGAAAACAGGCAAGAAACAGACTATGCAAATTGCATTAAGGGCTAGGTCTGATGAGTGGGTTTAATTTTGCAAAGGTGATTATCATTGAGTACATCAAGTACTGTGCAGGCACCTCTGTGCAGGCACCATTTTATTCTTGGGCGTGAAGTCTAGTGTTCACAGAACTGCTAGTATATGTGAAGAATAAGTTGGCTATGAAAATCGTAAAGCAACCAAAAAAATCGTCAAAGTACCAAAAAAAGGGGAGAAACAAACTGAAGTAAGAAGATGGTTGCCAATTTATAAATAGAATTGCCAATTTCCATATGAAGAATATACTAAAAGTAGGTATCTTCGTGTCTATGAAAATCGTAATGGCTGTGATGGAAAGCAACGAAGTGTCAAAGTACCAAAAAAGGGAAAAAAGAAGTAAGAAGATGGTTGTAAAACTGTGTCGAACAAGGAGAGGAGAGGAGGGTCTTTTATTGCCGCTAGGGAATCAACCTGCACACAAAAATTCCCCTCGACGGTCCCGGACTTAAGGGAAAAAGGAAGAATGGTGGGCAAAGTGAGGGGCCCACGACCCGAACTGATTTCGTTGGGGCAAGGTCCCACTATATACTGTAACGTTTTAAAGTTGGGCCTTGGTTGGGGTCTTCCACACGCGCTGCATATTTGTTGCAAATGGGAGAGATCAACAAAGAAAAGGAAAGTGAAGTGAGGGAAGAAGGTATCAGGTCTTATTTGTGCCAGCAGAACATAATATAATATCACTCG
The DNA here is from genome assembly GCA_948455865.1 of Conomelus anceps. NCBI lineage: Eukaryota > Metazoa > Arthropoda > Insecta > Hemiptera > Delphacidae > Conomelus > Conomelus anceps. The sequence continues at coordinate 24,501,407 of OX418217.1, forward strand.
TATCATCTAAACAAGGAGAGTTCTAAGTAGGTTTCAGCCCAGACTGATTTGACACCAAGTTCCAGTCGATCGGACCACTAAGAAAATGAGAATAAATTTGAGTAAGTGGACTGTTGAGGGACTGAAGAAAAGCCCCACTACATATAAAATGTACATAATAAATTAAATGTACATATTTAAATATTTATGTATGTAGTGGGACTTTGACTGGAGTCGACTGATGATTTGTTGAGTCGACGGGAGTCTCATAGGAAGGCGTGAGAAACAGCTGTGATTTTATTCACATCAAATAACAATAATCCCTAGTGCCGAGTCAAAAATATGATATACTCAGCTGACTCAACTTATTCACACCACCCAATATTAAAAATGTATGACCATTAAAGGTTAATACAGGGAAAATAAGTAATAGCCTACAGCCGATTTTTTACGCGCAATATTTATGGGGTCAAAGGTGATCTAAATCCAAAAAATTGACCTCTACCCATGGTGCGTATTACAGGGTGCCCTCAAAACACCGAAATTCCGGCTTTGTTTTCAGCTTCTTTTAATTTACGTCAAAACTGAGCATTGTACGGGTTTACAGTGCTTTACCAAAACTTTAGCGGGACCAAATAAATGTAATTATAAGTAAAATTTCTGAATAAATTAATAGTTGATGTTACGATTTAAAAACAAATAAATAATTGTTATGAAAGCAAACAAAGCAGTTATTCACGCACTTGTTCTATTTATATCACAAGTTAGTTTGAAGTGACTGACAATTGAATAAACTGACAAATATAAACAGAATTTATTAATTTCGAATTCCTTTTAGCAAGTAATAGCAATTAAAGGAATTCGAAATTAATAAATTCTGTCTATTTATATCATTCCATTTTTTTTCATGGACAGACACGGCTTGCAATCTGATTCTTCTCATTCTCTCTCGTTAGATGTCTTTCTCACTCCTATTCTTCAAGTCTGCAACTCTCTCACTCAATTGAATTTCTTGAGATTTCTTCAGACTTCTTGAACAATCGAGATCATATTCTGTGACCTTCTATGGCATCCTTGATTCATCTAGAAGCTGCTACTTCTTGGAATTATGACAACTATCTTGTATATAAAGGAGTCCATATGAACCAGTGAGTCAGTCTAAAAACCCGCGTGTCAGATTGTGTTACGGATCTCGTGCCAGTGGAGTAAACAGTGCTCGATTCCAGTGTCAAGTGCAGAGACAAGTGTTTACTGTTTGTGCAGCTTACTAATAATTTAAAGACGTTGTGACTGTCAAATAATTTGGGACTGTCAAATAACGAATTGGACTGTGTTTTGTAAGTGATTAGTTGCTCTTTTTATCATTTCTTTCTACATTATTGTACAGTTTATTGGACTCTTGTTTCTTTTGTTATTGATCAGCCAGTAATTAACTATTCATTAATTCTTGTAAATAATTACTGAAAATAAGTATTATTATGCCAGCCTTATTTTAGCTTTAGAACCCGTAACATAATTATTGTTGCAAGACACCAACAATTTTTAAGTACAGTTAAAAATACAGTTCAGCTTCCTACCAGAAAATAAATTTGATTCATTCATCAAAGCTTGAATGACATTGACAATGTTTGAGTTCATGGGAGCCTTACCAGTAACAAATGTGTTACCGGTGGCGTCTGATTGGTCTATTCAAATTTCTTAACGTTCATGAATTTGAATAGATCAGTTAGGAATTGATTGGTAAGGCTTTCATGAATTCAACCATTGACACCAGATCAGGGGTTTGTTTAATAAATTACTCCTTTAAATGAAGAGTATAACAAAAAATTAATAAACAACAAATCGACTTCAACAACAGCCAGAAGTTACAAGTAGTAATAAATTAATTAGAAGTTTGCCATGAAAAATGCTCCTGCATGTGTAGTTTCATAGTTTATAGTCTTATGTCAACTCTTCTGATATTTGTAGGATTTTAGACTATGAGGATTTACAATATTAAAATAATAATTCCAAGATATCAAGATAAATAGATGTTTCATTGCCAACTGACAAAGTATACAGATTGAAGTAACAAATACAAAAAATGTTCATGAGAACAGCAGTTTGATAATTCAATTAATCTATAATAACAATACAATATGTAAAGAAAATATAAAAAGATTTTGTTTCAGGACCAGTATATTATCAACGAATACTTCTAATTTATAACTTAATATAAAGAACAATAATTGTTAATTATTATATTATCAGTAAGTACAGTACTGTACGTAATTGACAAAAGTAGATAATTTGGTTTTTCAGTACTGTATAATATCATCATAATACCATAGTTATCACACAGATATAAGAAAGTGGAGGGAGCATCACATATACCGCCAACGCTAAAAAATTGTAAACTGGAATGGACACAAGTGGAAGCGAATCTGACGCCATAGGCAGCTATTTCACCGCCAATTTCAAACTAAGTAGTTCACTTTATAACATTCTACTTTCATCTCAGTTAAATGTTTGAACTACACTTATCATCTGTGGAAAACAATTTTGAAATCTTCATCAATTATCAAGATTTAGCAGATGCATTGATGACTTTAACACTAATTTATGGCCTTGAACTGCAAAGAAGTGTAGAGTGACACCATCTTCAAAGGTAGCCATGGTAGAATTCATAGATATGCATATATGGCATCAGCTACACTTTTCTGTCTATATGCTTCCTCCACTTTCTTATACCACCTCCTTGGTATCTATAATATTGTAATATCACTTACTCATTATTTCAAAGTAGTTTTATTACTGGAAAAGTATTAATAACATTTTTCTTTTTTGTATAAGAGAACCTAACCTAAGCATGCTTCCCACAAGTTCAAAAATTTGTAATCCAGCCACACATAAATCTAAATACTATGAGGAACTTTTGTTACATAGAATAGTAAATGATTAAGGTCTCCCATTTCAATTCTAAGCACTGCACTCAATTTCATAAGGTTTAGCAACAATTAAGTTATTAATATTGTGCAATAAGAATATAGTTTTCATCAATATAGTGTGCCATATACCATCAAAGTCTATTTCATCAATAATTATTAAGAAATATAGTCATTCAAAGTTGGAATTTATTATTATTATTAATAAAAGTTGTGTCATTTTAGTTTTTATTACAGAGCCAACCTTTTTAGTTGTATGCTATAGCTGTAGCTGGCATTGTTGTAGGCTGAGAACTGTCTTACTAGGTCTTTGATTAATGATGATATAAAGCAGTAGTCACAAACAGTTGATTGCAAGCCACTGGTAGCTTGTGGGGTAATTTTGGGTAGCTCACAGCCCTGCTTGGGTTGGCAACATTGAGTTGCACATGGTGGCATCTCTAGTACAGTCAGTTGTTACTCATGTAGCCAAAGTGAGGTTATGTCTGTGCCATGTGCATTAAATTGATGCATATTATGTTTAAGCCTTTTCCTTCTTTATCTTTAGTATGGCTAGTTCAAGCAAAAGCCAAAAACCTATTATTTTCATGCAGAGTGAAACCAATTACTTTTTATGCAAGTGAAAGATAAATGTTTTTACTTTGTAATGTGAGTGTATCAGTTGGAAAAAAGGAAACACTTCGTGTCATTTCATGACACAGTGGAATAGAAAAAGACTATCTGCTGAATTCAGTAAGAACAAGTGAAGAAGCAAATAAGATTCTGAAAGAAGAAGGTGACAGGAGAGCAATGGAATCATTTCTAAGATGGTGAAGTAGAATCACCATCTTCATGGTGAAGAATGGTGAATCATTTACATGGTGAAGTAGGAAAGCATACGCAAATAAAATTCCCAAAATCTTTCAAGGAGGCAGTAGCCACAGCCACAGCAAACTTCAACTTAGAAAGAAAACCTTTCCAAGATGAAACACCAAGGAAAGTATTTAGCACAGTAACTCAACAAAATTGTTATAATTGTGGGAAGGTTGGACACATTGCTAGAGAGTGTAGGAAGAGAGATAGACACAATCAACAAGTAGGAACTAAAATTTGAAACTTTTGTAAGAGAAAGGGCCATTTAGAGATTGAATGTAGAACAAAACAATATTCTTCAGGAAAATTTTGTAACAACTGCAACAAAAGAGGACATTTAGCACAGAATTGTTGGGGAACTGGAAGAGGAAGAAATGACAAACAATAAGACAGAGAAGCCATTAAACAGCAACGGGAACCTCAAGGCCGCCGTTGGGAACCCTGAAAATATTTAAATTCAGATCATTATAGTGATAGGTCTGACAGGCGAGGAGAAGAAAACCCAAGATTGTACCAGCAGTATTTCCGAGTAGTGCAAAATAACTAGTTGTGGATGGAAGTATTGGAGGAGTGTAAGGAATGATTGTAGTTGGTTCTGGGGTACAAGTATCCCTTATCAAGAAGCAAATCGTAACTGGCACGATTACTCCAAGCGATATCCAAATTAGAGGCATCACTGGAGCCCCTATGCGAGTGCATGGGACAGTGATACAAGTTTTAAAACTGGAAGGGATGGAGGTAAAATGCAAATTCATTGTAGCTGACTTACCAGACTCCTATATTGCAATTCTGGGACATGACATTCTCAAATTAAAGAAGTCAGTCATAGACCTTGAACGTAATATTCTATATATGGAAGGGAGGCAAGTTGCTCAACTATATGAAAAAGACAGTTGGAATGGAGATTACAGGATGAGTGGCCTTGTGACAGTTCAAGAAAATAGTCCATCAAATACTACAAGTTTAAAAATTAAAGAAAATATTCAACCATATCCTGCAACTACGAAATTCCAATTACAATCAGCAGTTCATGTAAATGCATATTGTAGAACCAATCTCACACAGTACCTGTTCGATCAGAAAGAATAGTTCAAATTAAATTAGGGAAAAATAACAAAGAACTGAAAAACGAATTAGAAATTAAAGTTATAATGACAGAGCCTGTGACAGTCAAAGTTCATGGAATTTTAATAGCTAGAAGTCTTTCAAAAGTGATAAATGGTGTGTTGGACAAAAGTGACAAATGTTACCAATGAAGATTTAACACTATATAAGAACACATTAATTTGTAATATTGAAGAGCCTCACTTCAGAAATGAAACCCAGTCAAGAAAATATAAGGAAGAGAAATTGACTACAGATAGAACAGTTGAGTTTGAAGCTAAATTAGAAGAGAAGTTAAGTCATCTAGATAATGATAAAAGAAATGTCAGTTGAGTGCCAAGAGAAGGCAAGGAAAACGCAAAAGAAGCAGTATGATAAAAAGTCTAAAACTAGCGAATATCGTGTAGGACAGAAAGTCTATCTCTATGTACCACAGATAAAAAGGAGAAGAGTGGAGAAATTGTCGAAACTATGGAGAGGGCCGTATCGAATAGTAGAAGTTAAGTCAAAATTAAATGTAGTTTTAAGAGTGAAAGGAAGAAACGTGGTAGCACATGCAAACAGAATAAAACCAGCGCTATTCTATGAACAAGCTGGAAATGAAGTTTTAGATGAAAACAATCCGGAAGAAGAAGAAGAAGAACTGAAATAAGTCAATGACAATGAAGAAAACGAAGAAGCGCTAATAAGAGAAGAAGACAACGATGATGATGCTGATAACGCAGTAAGAGTAGAAGGAGAACGTGACGACGTAAACTCAAAACACAAGAGAGCTGAGAGATAGGAAAATACTCCTTTCGCAGGACCTGCAAAACTTAGCGAATTTCTGTATTTTTTCAAATATTTATGAATATCTATAGGCTATATATTTTTTTAATTTCTGAAAAAAAAAACACGAAGCGTTCTGTACTCTAGGGACCCCAAAACAAGTTTATATCGAGGTTCAGGGTGAAAGTAGCACATCACGACCAACTGCAATATTTACATTTCAAGAAATTCGCTCAAACCCAATAAAATATTTTTTTTTGGAAATTCAAAATGGATGGTTGTTCTGCTTCAATAAAATTGACTTATTTTAAAGCGTAATAAAGAGCATCAACACAGAGAATCAATTTTAGAAAATTTCAAAATTCAAAATTTTTGCCCTTGCCCAATTTTGCTAATTTACGTACTCAATCAGGGTTTTACAGGCATTTATATGTTTGATGTTTCATTCAAGGGTGCGCCACTATGATTTTTGTACTGTAGGAGCCCCAAAACAAAATTTCCATCATGGTCCCGGGTGAAAGTCACACATCACGACCTGCTATAATAACTGAATTTTAAGAAATTGGCTAAAACTGAAAACTTGTTGAATGGCTTTACTTTTATGTAGGCTATCTACTGTTGTTCGTTGTTCGTCGTCGGGCTTGAGCCCGAAGTGACTTCTTCAAGGGAATGGTCAGGCAGTCAGGCTCAACATTAGTTATATTAATTATATTAATTATAGGCGTTATATGTGTAGCCTATAAAGTTCAATGTGTGTTACAATGTGTTGACTGCATTACAGTCAATGATGAATTATACACTTGACACCCTGAAAAATTAGCCTAAAACAAAGTTGTAGTGACTCGGTTTTACAAAAAAATCTGGGGGAGGAACCACTCACGCTTTAAATGGTGGGGAGGGGGGGGTGTCCTTTACCATCATACCAACATATATCGACCCCAACCTCCACCGAAAAGTTGATAATATAACGTAACAGAAATATAACGGGAAAAACTGAAACTCGGAAAAATGTTTATAAATGACTAGTTAGTTACTTGTGTGTGGGGTTGATGCGAATGAATTCGACCGACAGTTTTCACCCATAATGGCAATGGATTTCGCCGTTCTACATTCGTTCATTTACCCGCTTAGCACAGTAGAATCTAAATATGATCAGTACTATACTAATCACTAATGATACGATTATTTCTATTTGAAGAAGAAAGAAAAGATTATGATTATAATTTTAAGATTTTGACTGAATATAATCTTAGTGATACAGAGAATCAGTGAAAACACGCACAAACCAGCTATTTCTATCAGTATAGATAAACGTGTTTTGAATGAGCGGACTCGCCAAGCCTGCCATATCATTTTGATTTCAACTGGCTTGCTGGAAGGATTTATTGCAAATTGTGTTAATAATCACACAGGCCTACTGCTATTATACTACGTAGGTTACTACGCATACAGTACGAACGTCAATTAATATTTTTGTATCAGTACACTGTATGCATTATACAGTATTCAGTCATATTCAGAGAGGAAAAAAAGGTAAATATATTTCACACGAAGGAAGCATTTTGCAAAAATTGACACTTTGACAGCTCATAAATCACTGATAAATTTTCTAAAAAGAAAATGTCGATGTCCAATGGCTATTGGTTTGGTGGGTTATCAATTTGCAATACAAAAAAAAAAAAAAAAAATGACCAAAAATCGGATTATCTTTAAGGCTGCATATCCGATTTAAGGGCATATCTCGAATTGCCATTGTTGTATATTATGATTCTGTTCAGTCTTACAGTAAACAAAACAAACTTATTGATTGACAGATGAGTATATAAATTATAAACATCCAAATTTACCATATTCATCTACGAGCCCCCTACTAGTTGCACCTTATTTTTTGAAGCCATACCAGATAAAAATAAATTATCTAGTATACGTTACCTGTTTCACTGTACATCTCTTTTCTAGTATTATTATTTTTGTTTCACTGTACATCTCTTTTCTAGTATTATTATTATTATCATGTATGGTCTTTGATAGGGAATATTTTGTGTATTTTGGAACAATAATGGTATTGTGTGTATTGCACAAACATAATAATATGTTTCACACACAAATTGCCTCTTGTAGGCACACGGTTTTTAAAGAGTGCTGTACATTTTTCATAGGTATGCCACGATTGAAAAAGAAGAGTGCTGCACAAAGGAAGGATCAGTCAAGAAGACTAACCAAGATCCAAAGAGAGGATGAGACTGTTAGGGAAATTTTAAGAAGAGTTGACAAACAGTCAAAATCAATAAAGAGGAAAGATAGTAATGTTCGTCTAACTCTTACTATCATGAACAAATCATGTCAACTAAAACGTCTAGCTGATGAAGGCAAGAGAGAGATTCATAGGCAAAAAGATAGAGAAAGCCATAAAAAACGTCTTGCTGATAAAGACAAGAGAGAGATACATAGGCGAAGAGATAAAGAAAGCCATAAAAAACGACTTGCTGACCAAGACAAAAGAGAGATTCATAGGCAAAGAGAAATAGAAAGTCAAAAAAAAGACTTGCTGATCAAGACAAGAGAAAGATACATAGACAAAGAGAAATAGAAAGTCAGAAAAAACGACTTGCTAATTGAGAAAAGAGAACGATACATAGGCAAAGAGAAATAGAAAGTCAGAAAAAACGACTCACCGACCAAGACAAGAGAGGGATACACAGACAAAGAGATAGAGAAAGTCAGAAAAAAATACTTGTTGATCAAGACAAGAGAAAGATACATAAACAAAGAGAAATAGAAAGTCAGAAAAAACGACTTGCTGACCAAGACAAGAGAGAGCTACATAGGCAAAGAGAAATAGAAAGTCAGAAAAAAGACTGGCTGTTCCAAAACAGAGAAGAATACAGAGAACAAGAGAAAGACTATGCCAAAGGAAACGTCTTGAAGACTCAACTAACAGGAAAATACACCTCAAAAGATTGGAAAATTATTGTAAAAGGCGTTTGAAAGTTACAGAAGTGAGGAAAAAGCATATTTCACTCAACAAAGAATGTCAACTGAAAAGACTAAAACATCCTAGGCTGCTAGCTATCCATCGGCAAAGATTAAGGATTTTACAGCAAAGAAGACTAAGACATCCAGCCAATCGCCAACAGCATAATAGGAGAAGATTGCAAAGTCATGCAAGAAGAGTGCTAAAGGAACAAGAAAAAGCTAGGGCCAAGATTTTCTTGAAATATAATGTTGAAATAAAGGATGGGCCATTTTGGGAATGTGTATGTTGCAGCCGTTTAATGTTCAAAAATTCTGTAACTTTCTGTACTTTTGAGATGTTTGACAGAAAAAATATTCCCTTACAATTTATTAAGCAGTGCTGTTTGAATGTGGTGAATGACACTGTAATAGGCTATCTATGCTCAGCCTGCCGAAAAAGTCTGCTTCAAAATAAAAAGCCAAGACTTTCACTTTTCCATAAAGGATTACAGTTTCCCAATGTGCCCAATGAAGTTAAAAAACTCACTACTCTAGAAGAAAGGTTTCTGTGCCCAAGAATACCCTTCATGCAGATTAGAGATGTTGGAGGTAATCAACAATCATCTGTGAAGGGGAGATTGGTAAATGTACCAACAGATGTTGTAGAAAATATTGATATATTGCCTCGTCTTCCAAACCAAACAGACGTTGTGCCAGTAGTTTTTAAGAAGAAAAAATCTTATAAAAGTAATGTTATGTTCCATACAGTTAGACCCAATGTAATAATAAGTGCATTAAGGGCCGGTTTATGAGCTCGGGTTTATCTCTAGTCCGAGTCTAAACTCCAGAAATAAACGGTTTTTGCGCTGCAGTTTAAAAATTGGCTTTATGAGCTCGAGTTTAACAAAGCCCAGGCGTAAACGATAAACGCCGGGCAATTATCGCAGGGATAAACTCGAGTTTAAAAAGTTGGCTTTATGAGATCAACAACAGATCAACTCGAGTCTAAAAGATAAACTCGGTGGGCTTATGAGTCGATGTTCGAGCGTAAATGGCATAATCTCGGGCGTAAAAATGATGTTTTTAATCTCCAACTTAAACCTGCTAGAGGGCAGGTTTAAGTCCGGGATTAAGTCATTAACTCGTTACTGTTTCGATTTTAACAAAAACGAATGTTATATTAAGGGTCGTCTTTGAATTCTGAACAATTTCATTACTCTCAAAGCCATATTATTATTTTTTTTCACTGATGTTTAAAACACACTAACGCCAGAAAATGCAAGAAACCAACCTCAAACAACCAAAAATTATCCATTACAATTATTTATCACAATAAAATATGATAAGTTAGTGGCATTCTAATAAATAAATATTGTTTGGTGGCCCATTTGTGAACCCCTCTTTTATTACAATAAAACTATAAACTATTATGCCAAAAATTAAATAATTATATAGGTAATAGTTCGGAACCCACCTAAAACTGTAGGTCCAACTCATCAATCACCATCATCCAACTCATTACTCATTACCCACGCACAGGTCTCAGACCTATGTGGGCTTCATCCTAAAAAAAAAGTTATATATTGAAATTACTATGAAGATAGCCTTAATAGAAGTAACTTCTTTATTTGTGCGAACGTGTGGAAAATTTCAGTGCATAAATTATAAGAAAGTGAGGGATAATTTTTACAAGGAATTGGTATATTCTTATTGTTTTCCAATGGCTTTTAATCTGCAAACATTTCATCCATCTCCATGCCCTCCTCTGCTACATGTGATGGAGGCCCTTCACCAGTCCGGAATTTGCTCCTCCTTTCTGTGACTAACAATCCTTTTTTGCGCGTTTCCATGCACCTTTCAACTGTTCAAGACCTCTTCGAGTGTTCAACCCTGCAGCGTTAATTCTACTAGAATCTCACTCTAAGCCAATTTTCCCATCTCTTCTGTCTTCTGATCGTACACTTTTTTCTATTATTGGTCGTTTTAGAACCAATGTTTTTAGTAGCCTAATTTTAATTCTGCTTGAGTGAAATCAACTCTACTTCAAGTCCAACATTTTTTTTTAAAGAGAAAAATGAAAATATGGTCTGCTTTTAGTGAATATAATTGAAATTTAATACGATTACACTACACTATTCAAGTCACTGCACTATGCTAAATAAATCTAGATCGCTATAATACGTTAAATAAACAAACTTGAAAACAGGACCCTCAAAACACGACACTTAATTAATAAAACTGATGACTAAGGGTAGCGACGACGAAGACGAAGAATATTTAATTGCTGACAGTGACATGCTAAATGCTTCCAAGCGGCTGTTGCCAACCTCCCAACAAAAATTCTCTGTGATTCCCTGCCGTTTAGCCTCGGTCTAAGTTGCGCTCGGCTAAAGATAAACCGTGGTCTAACTAGCCTACGCTCTGTCTCATAAAGCCATTTTTTAGTCCTCGTCTACGTTAGTCCGGGATTAACGATAAACGCGGACTATGAAAACCCGAGCTCATAAACCGGCCCTAAGTGTCTTACAAAACTGTACAGTTTTCAAAAAAGCTAATGTGAAGATAGACTACAATAGAATTAAAGAGCTTCAACATGTACAGAGTGGAATTAGAGCTTCAGACAGAATGGGGAAAGATGTTAGTGACTCATCAGAAAGTGATAAATTTGATTCAAATAGTGAAAATGAACCTTGGAACATACCAGCTGATCAGACATTGCTTCAGTCAGAAGCAATAGTTTTTGCTCCTGGGGAAAATTTTAACCCATGGATACAGATGCTGAAGCGATGAGTTTTATCAAGATATATGGAGGAGAAACGAGATCGTACCCTGAGCATTTGAGCTATCAAGAAATAACAAAATCTGAAGTAATGCGGTCAGACAGAAAAGTAGCATCATCAGTAGACAAATTGTTCTTTTCATCAACATACTTGAGAGCTCAAAAAGTATTGAATAGCATATCATTTTGCATGAGAAAAAGCAAAGGGAAAGTAAATGCAACAGCTGGGCAAATATTATCAGAAGATTTTGTAAATTCTTTAGTTGTTCATGATAGTGGTTATAAAGTCTTCTCTCCAGATAGAGGGTCTCCAGCATTCTGGGAGCAAAAGAAAAAAGAGCTTTTTGCCATGATTAGACAACTGGGACCACCAACCTTTTTTCTAACAATGTCTCCTGCAGAAACAAAGTGGCCTGAGTTACTTGTCATATTAAAGAAAATTACGGACAAAATTGATATATCAGAAGAGGAAGCATTAAACATGGACTATAAAGAAAAAGTTAGATTAATCAAAAATGACCCAGTGACTTGTGCCCTGTATTTTGACTACAGAATTAGGAAATTATTCAATGTTCTTAAAACTAAGAAGAGTGTATTCAGAGAGTATGAGTTAGTAGATAGCTACATTAGGATAGAGTTTCAACAGAGAGGTTCCCCTCATGCGCATTCTCTGATATGGTTGAAAGGGGCTCCAACACTGATTGAAGGTGATGAAGAAAGTAGAAGAAACTGTGAGGAATTCATTGAACAATTTATTTCCTGTGAACGGCATAACAAAGTCACACCTCATATGGTCAACTTTCAAATACATAAACACACATTCACTTGTTGGAAAAGAAAAAATAATCGAAAAGTTTGTCGTTTTGGGATACCTTCTTATCCTATGAAGGAAACAAAAATATTAGAACCACTCGGAGATTCCATAAATGAACAAGATAGAGGGAAAATCAATGGAAAATTGGCAGAGATTAGAAGTTTACTTGATAATCTGTACAGCTGTGATGATGTCAATATGTAATTTGATGATTTCTTAAGCAAACTTTCATTAACTGAAAATGAATATTTATTGGCTATTAGAAGCTCCTTGAAGCGACCTAAGCCTTTCTTGAAAAGATCACCAACAGACATACGTGTAAATGCCTACAATGAAGAGATTCTTTCTTTACATCGATCTAACATGGATATTCAATTCATTACAGATGTATACTCATGCGCAATGTATGTTCTCAATTATATTAATAAATCCAAAGGAGGAGTATCCAAAATACTTAGAGATGCAATGAAAGAAGTCAAGAAAGGAGATTTTACCATCAGGGAAAAAATGCGTTTCATAGCAAATAAGTTCCTCAATGCCAGTGAGTTTTCAGCCCAGGAAGCAGTGTATTATGTACTTAGTTTGCCTTTGTCAATGTGCTCTAGATCTACAATATTCATCAACTCTGGCCCCCCGGAGAAAAGAGTTTCTATATTGAAATCGAAAAATGATATTTTGAAACTACCTGAAGCATCAACAGATATATTTAAAGCCAGTATACTAGATCACTATGCAAAAAGACTAGATGAACTGAAAGACATTTGTCTAGCAGAGTTTGCTGCTTACTATTCCTATTCCAGTCTTGGACAGTGGAAGCAACCATTGTCAATCGAAGATAATATAGAACAAGATGAAATTACCCTGAGTGAAGATGAGCCATCAAAGCAAAAATTAGTATTGAAAGATAAAAGTGGAGTCCTGCATAGAAGAAAAAGAGCAAAGATAATTCGTTATGTGTGGTACAATTTAGAAAATGATGAAGAAAACTACTATAGGGAGCAACTGATGCTTTTCTTACCATGGACAAACGAGCAAGAATAAATTACTAATGTGGATAAAAAACAGAAATTACTAGATTTCAAAGATGTACTACTGCAAAACAGATGCAATTTTATAAACGGTGACCAAGGTGAATTCATTGAGGTAGACATTATCGAAAAAGCAATAAATGATCATAGTAGTCAAGATAATCTTATAAGTGATGACGAAGGAAATGATAGTTGTGAAGGAGGCAACAAGTTTGAAGTACTAAGAGACAGACTGGATGAAGCTGATATATTTGTAGATATAGGCATTGATATTAATAAGAAATCAATTGATGATATAAATTTCCCAGTTCCTCATGTAATCAATGACGCAGAGTATAATAAAATTGTTCGCTCCCTGAATGATAAGCAGCGTCGTTACCTATTACATATCTTAAATGGCCAGAAATTAAAAACGACTCCAGTTTATGAATGTATTTTGGGAGGCGCTGGTGTAGGAAAATCAAGATTAATCGAAGCTATCCACCAAACCTTATTGAGATATTACAACACTCAGGAAGGATGTAATCTCGAAAGCATTAAAATCTTAATTTGTGCACCAACTGGAAAAGCAGCATATAACATAAAAGGCATCACCCTTCATTCTGCCTTTGTTTTGCCAGTAAACCAGGCAGGCTATGACATGCCACCATTGAGCAGCAGTGTCAATAATACTATGATGTCAAAACTACAAGACTTGAGACTTATAATAATGGACGAAGTTAGTATGATAGGAAGCAAAGTTCTAGGGCAGATAAACTTGAGACTGCAGCAGATTTTTCAAACTCTGGAACCATTTGGAGGAAAATCCATTATTATGTTTGGTGACTTCAACCAACTATCACCAGTGGGAGACAGATATATTTTCAAAGCCAACCCCAGCAGCCCTTATGGAGAACTTATTGGTAATCCTCTGTGGAACATGTTTTCTTTTTATTCACTCACAGAAATAATGAGGCAGAAAGATGACGCAATATTTGCAATAGCATTAAACCATTTGGCTGAAGGATCTCTTACAGAACAAAAATTGCAATGTTAAATGGAAGAACATGCTGTGTAGAACCACCCGGGGTACTACGCTTGTTTAGAACTAATGCTGAAGTAGATAAATACAATGAGTCAGTATTTAGGTCTAAGTCAGATGTAGAAAATGTGAAAGCAGTTGACAAGGTAGTAGGAAATGTGGCAGAAAATGTTAAAAAATCCCTACTTAAAGCTATTCGAGATATGAAATTAGCTTCAACATATGGACTGCCAACATCAGTTAAGTTATGTGTAGGTGTACAGTATATGGTCACAAATAACATTTCTGTATCCGATGACTTAGTGAATTAGCAGTTGGTGTATTAAAGTACATAGAAAAAAATTCAGTTGGTGATGTCCAACGACTGTGGATACTATTTGATGACAAAATTATAGGTAAAGATAGTAGAAGTACAGTAAAATCTATAGCAGTTGCAAAAAGTATAGATAAATCATTGACTCCCATTGACATGCTGACTCGTAATATTAAACCATGGAAAAATACTGCAGCAATCATTTTAAGAAAGCAGTTTCCTGTTGTAGCTGCAGAGGCAATTACAATTCATAAAAGCCAGGGAGGGACATATCCAGCTGCAGTAGTTGCAGTCAAGCCAGGAATGAAGAAGAATGAGCTATATGTGGCATTTAGTAGAGTGACTTCATTATCAGGGCTGTACTTAAAAAGGACATTTAAACCACCACAGGCAAGTAATAATGAGGTCAGCAGAGTGATAAGCAATGCTTTAAAGGAAAACCAATTAATATGCACCTTCAATTTTTGACAGATTATCAAGATAATTTTACAATTGCATTTCATAATATTCAGTCTTTGAGAAAACATTACATGGATCTGAGATCAGATCATAGTTTTATGTCAGCTACAGTTATTGCACTAGTTGAGACTTGGACATTGAACAATTATGACATTGGTTTGAATGGCTATGACGAGGTTTACCGAGCAGATGTTCAGAGGAAACAAAGACATGCTTATGGTCTTGTTGTCTACTGTCAATCAAATGAAGCAAGTCTGTGAAGTATTCAAGAGGTCTTGCAACATTGTAGCTTTGAAAATCAAAGGGATTCACATTTGTATTGTTTACAAGCCACCTTCAACTGAATTCAAAGTGGTAAGAAAGAAAATAGAACAAATGTTGGATATGACAGTTTCAAGCAGCAAAAATAAAGTAATTGTTTTGGGTGATTTTAATGTCAATATAATGAATGATTCAGCAAAGACCTTCGAGCAAGTATTTTTGTCTAGGAAGTTAATCAATAAGATTGAAAACAAACCCTCAACTAATGGTATGACGCAGATTGATGTTTGCTTCTCAAATATTTCCACATTATCAGCTTCATATTACGAGTCCTATTACAGTTACCATAAACAGATAGTATGCATTATCAGAGACAAAACTTTTGAAAGTGATGATTCAGAAACTGTTAATTTTACCAGAGACAACAGTAACAGTGAACATTGTACATCTGTTACAATTACCCACCCTGTCAACGATGATATGAATGTCAGTCTTGTAAAAGATAGTGATCAGCTGATATGTAAACCTCCTTTACATCCTGTAAGTCCCATCGGGCATTATGATGAAGGTCTGGATAGTATTGAAAACATTCTGAAGACAGTACATTTATCTCCTATTTCAAGCGAAACAATAAGAAAGAGACCATTTCAGAAAACTCTAGAGGGAAATACTCGTGCAAAACATGTAAATAGTGAAGTAGCATCAGACAATATATTACCATCACCACCCCCATTACCAAGCAGTCCTGCTAGAATGAATCCTAGTGACCTGCAACATGTCAGTAGAGCTTTAGAAGGAACATCTATCAGCCCAGTATGAACACCAACAAAGACAAGAAAATTGTCTAGTTTTGAAAATGACCACCCCAGGCTATATGTCGGATTTAAAAACGAAGATGCTGTGTCATGCTATGCAAATTCAGTTTGCCAGTGCTTCTTCAACATACGTCCATTATTTGAAGCAGTAACTGTAAGAGGGGATGACAACGAAGTGTCAGTCTTGGCCAAATTATATGCCAGTATGAATGAATTGACATTAAGTACTCTGAGAGTGAGGAAATATGTAGACTGGAAAAATGATATTCAAAAGTTCACATTGAATGAACAGCAAGATGTGGTAGAATTTATAAATTATTTGTTCAATAGCATCCCAAACATTTGTGATGTGACAATGCACTACCTGAAAAATGAATATTTCTGCTTCAACTGTCAGCACCTAACAGAAGATGAAAATCTCATGGGAAACAACATTTTGACCTTGAACACAAATAAAGAAGTTGACTCATTGAGGATTTTGTATAAATATAACTATGAAGAATGGCAGCCAGTGGAGGGTACATGTGGCCAGTGTGGAGAAATGAACTCCAGAAGAACGAAGACTACAGTACATTTGGGTGAAAGCTGTAGAGTTATTGTGGTTCAGTTAGGAATATTTTCAATTACTCAAAATGAGGTTGTGAAGAAAAACCAGATCCTCTGTGGATTACAAGAAGAATGTGTAGACAACAGGGACTTCAAGGTATCAGCTATTATTTCACATCATGGACTACAAGTACAATGTGGTCACTACACTTGTAAACTCAAAGGACACAACAATGTTTGGTTTAATGCAGACGACGTGCAGGTGCTGCCTTGTAGTGGACCTAGTCATGAAACAAATGCATATGTAATCATGTTGGAGAAATGTTAAGGAGAAAACATCACAAAGACAAGAAAATATATGTCATTCAACAAACATAATAATGTACTATGTATGTTTTTGATAACTATTTTATCCTTTCAAGTGAGAAGTTTTATATTATTTTTCAGTAAAGGAATGTGTTCATTAAGTTTGCAAAGATTGGAAATATATACGTTATTTTTTAATGTAAGTTATGAAGGAATACATAAAATTATAATTTGTTATATTTTTAGCGTGAGTGTGTGTGTGTGTGTGTAGGTGTGTGTGTGTGTTTGTGTGTACATATGTATGTGATTTTTGTGTATTAGTGTATGTGACTTTTGTGTATAAGTTGTCACAATGGCAAAGAACCACCTAGTGACAGAAATTTGAATGTGGTATGATTCTTGTTATTCCAATTATTGGAGATTCCTTTAGTTCCCTTTCAATTCAAAAGAATGTTCATATTTTCTTGTTAAGGAATGTATTCATTCTGTTGGCTCAGGTAGAAAATTTTTATTTATGATAACTTTCTATGTATCTTATAAGATAAATCAGCAATTTCCAATTTTGAATTTTGTACTTTCATTTCAGTGTTGTTGTATAACTATTCTCTATTCAGTTTCTAGTGGTGAGCTGAATGTTAGGAGTGCATGTGTGTGCATAGGTACCTAATGTTCCCTTCCAATTTAGAATAGTAAATATTATTTTTTGTTAATTAATGTGATTATTTTCTTTCCATATATAGCAATGTTTTTATAATGTTAATTTTACATTATGTTGAGGGAGGAATAATTATATAGTTTCTTCATCTTTTGGTATCATTGTTGCGTACTGCTCTTGTTATTTTTTCATAGTATGATATTGTGAATTCTTTCATTTCTACTGAGGGTAACTATTCACCTCTTTCGATTTAGAAGACTTATATGATTTCTTCTAAAGGAATGTTTCTATTTGATCGCAACTATTTCATGGGGCACGTTATTCCTTTAGAAGCTACCTGATGTTCCCTTTAAATTTAGAAGAGTGGTATTATTTTTTTTTAAGCAATGAGTTTATTTTGCTTGTACAAATTACAAAGGTTTTATTCATGTTACTTTAATATGTTACATTATGTATTTCAAAGAAGAATTACCAGATTTCTTTTTTATGTTTTTGTATTTCTTCCCTATATTTTATGTTAAATGTAAATAGTATATTTTTAGTGTCTGTTTTGTTCTTCCTATGGTTTTCTTTTAATTCGAAGATTGATCTTATGTTTTGCTGAACAATGTATTTGTTTTGTTTGGAGATTTTATTCATGTTAATTTGATATGTTCTGTATTTAAGAAGAGATGAACTAATTTAAATTTATTATTGATTATGTTTGAATTTTTTTCTATGCCTAAAGCTAATAAGAACTCTTTTAATTTAGAAGAGTTTTCAAAGGAATGTTTCTATTTTGTTTGCACTGATAGCAGAGATTTTAATCTCATTTGTACAGCATATTAAAGAAAAAATAAATAATATTCTCACTTGTTATATTTATCCTTTGAGATCAGTGTTATTGTGAAATGCTTTTAGTTTTTTGAGTATAATTATTTTGTGCTTGTTATCATTATTCTTAGAGAGGGTAGATGTTTTACGCTCATAATTTGAAAGTTATGATTTTGAAATTCCCAAGAAATTCGATAGCTCTGAAGACAATTCTGTTAGTCAATTTGATTCAGTGGAACAGAGATACAGAAAATTGTACTTTGAAATAATAGATCAGACAGTCACTTCATTGGTTTCTAGGTTTGAGAGTAAATCTTTCGAATTCCTAATAAACGTAGAAAAATTTATGCTTGGAGAAGATTCTCACTATGATGAAATATCTTGTTTCTGTAAAGATGATATAGACTTTGAACGCCTCCTCCTCCATAGAGAAATGTTTCAAAATATTTCAAAAGACGATAATGTTGAGAATCTACAAGACATAGTAACTATTATCAAGAAAAATCCACATCTAAAAGATCTTCTACCAGAATTTCACAAATTTGTGTGTATAATTTTAACAGTTCCGGTATCAACATCAACCGCAGAGAGATCGTTTTCTGGTCTCAAAAGATTGAAGATGTTATTACGGTCGACGATGGGTCAACAAAGACTCAATTCCTTGAGTCTCCTGAATTTTCACAAGGAGGATGCCAAAAAATTGGATTTGGACCTGGTGGCAGATGAGTTCATCTCAAAAAATGACCAACGGAAGAGAACATTTTCCCAAAATAATCCCATCTTCAAGTGATTTTGATGATTGTATTTTTTATTTGACATGAAGACTGTAAATGAATGTACATAAAATTATAAATTATCCTGAATGTGAACAGACAAATTATGAGAGGAGAGTGGAATACTTAATATTTGCGGTGTTATCCATGAACTTCAATATTATAGTGTACCTATATTATAGTGTATTGAATGCTATTGATAGTATAAAACAACGAATAATTTAGCGGATAGTGTGAAAGAATCGATCGATGGTGGTGTAGCATCAACCTCTTCCGACATACAACTGTATTGGTTCTACTTCTGAAAAAATCATCATTACGATTACGCCGCTCCTGAATGGTGAGTGAAATTTGATAATTGTGTTCATATCTTATTGATATTTTCTTGTTCAAAATTGTAGGAAAAACTTAATTCATTGACTAGCTAGAAACACCAAATTTTATTTTTAATTTGGAATAAAATAAATAGTACAATCAAAGAGAATTTAAGATTATAGTAAAATAGCAAGTTAAACAGATAATATCTATATTACAGACTTCTGTACGAAATCGCATGCATAAAAGCAGCCTTACTAGTGAACTCGCGTATCTTGAAACCCCCCCCCCCTCTTTTCAGATGACACCCCCTACAGACCTTTCTGGTGGACTTTGCCCCCCCCCCCCCACAATATTCCCATGAAGTCGGCGCCGCTGGAGTATACTGCAGCTTTTTGTAAAACGAATCAGGTGTATTCAAAAGAAAGTTAGAGAAGGCAATTCATTTTGCAAAAAAAGAGGAAAACATGGGAATCAAAGAAAATTTGAACCAAATACTTGGGAGCTTGCAATGGAACTCCTAAAAGGTATTCCTCACTGCCCAAGTCACTATGGTAGGGACAAGTCTAACAGGCTGTACTTTTCAAATTCGGAGCTCTCCATAAAGGATATTTATGAAGCTTTCAAAGATTTCTTCAGGGGAATATGCTGGAAATGAAGTACAAAACTTATTTTAAGTTTTTTTAGAGAGACAAACTTTATTTTCAAGAAACCAAAGACATGTGTGATTTTTGCAAAGAATGTGAGATCAAACTAACTGTGAACCCTAATGATGCTTGCAAAATTCAATATACCTTGCACAAAAAGAAAGCTGATAAGGCTGCAAAGATGGAGGCTGACTTTATTGCGAATGCAAAAGACAATGAAGAAGTATTAGTGCTTGAGTTTGACTATGCTCAGAACCTTCCTCTTCCCAAATTGACTGTTACAAAGCAGTTTTATAAAATACTTTTGTGGTTGTACATGTTCAACATTCACTGTCACAATGATTCCAAGTCAGCTATGTACACTTTTCTTGAGTCACAATCTCAGAAAGGACCTGACAGTGTGGCATCTTTCTTGTTTGATTTCATTACCAAACGGCAAGAAGATTAGTTATCAAGCAATATTAGTAGCAAGAATAGTTTTGTTATCTGACGCTACAGGTGGACAAAATAAAAATGAAACTAAGTTGAAGTTTTGCTCCTATTTAGCTAAAGCATTAGGCGTTGAAGTTATCCAGCTCTTCCCTGTATGTGGGCACAGTTTTGGACAATGTGACAGAAATTTTGGCGTATTCAAATCAAGCATCAAGAAGACCAAAGAGATACATGTACCACAACCTTACCTAGACAAGATTTTGACCTGCAGGCAAAATCCTTCCCCATTTCTGTTGGTGAATGACATGACCATCATGTACGATTGGACATCTGCTCTAGCCCCATACTTTTATAAAGTTCCTAAGAGTAAGAGTAATACTTTTGGAATTCAAAAATACCAAATAATTAAATACAAACCCTGTGGGACACTCATAGTTTCAAAATCTTATTTTCTTAAATCTTATAATATTAAATCTTAGTTGATCTATGAACCATTCAAATACATGATAGGAACTCCTAGTGAACTGAACATTGCAAAATCTTCACAAATCCCACTAAAAGCAGCAAAGATGAAAGATGAGCGAGATCTTTATCCCAACCTGCTACCTGAAGGATGTCAATTCTACAAAGACTTCTTTTCAAATGAACAACGACCAGAGACCAATGAGGTTGCAGAGAACAACAAGGTTACAGAGAACAGTGAGGTTGCTGATCCAGATGATATTGCTGATGATGGGGACTACTAAACTTGTAAATAGAGCTTTTTTCTACTTTATAATGTTTGTATTTTTACCTTTTAATGATTGAATTTGTAATAAAATAGCATTAATATGGCTTGATTTTTATTATTTCCTCCTTAATTGTTATTAAAGTACCTGTATTGCATTTCAGTTATGTGGGCAAAAATATAAACCCTTTTTTGCATAGAACGCCTGAAAATGGTTCTCCCCAAGAAGGGCTTATAACATACTCTAGTATTTTCTTAAAATTAAAAATATATGTTTTAGAAAGAAGTAGATTGTTTTGATTTTTCTTCTAATGAATAACAGAAGATTATTATATAAAAGTTTGCAAATATGGTGTTCATTAAAATGAAACAATAACCATTGGTGAAACTTTCTATACTCATTATCTCAAAACTTGGTTTTGCACTATAGGCCCTTGTTGCAGCTACCTCCTCAATTATAATCCCACTTATGCATGAAGAGCCTACCTTTCAGTGGAAAATAACCAAATCGAACTACAAAATGTGTACAGCTGTAAACATGAAATTTTTTTGCTCCAACTTAGGATTGAAATTTGAGTATGAAAAGTGTATTATTTTTTCAGAATTTAACATTTGGTGACCCAGTTAGTGCTAATTGAAACGGACAAGATATACTTAAACATTATTTAATTTCAAACATCATTAATGGACAAATTCTTAGTTTTGGTTGCTCAGATCTGCTAACATGTTCAAGTTCATTATTAATGCACAAGTTATAAAACTCATGTAAGAATGGACTGTCCCACTCAAAATCCATCATGCTTTGATAAGAAATGTAAAAGAAAAGTGGAGTCAGAAGACAGAATAAAAGAGTACTTGACTTGTTCAACAGGTTGACTGCTATGAGACATAAGATTTGCATCACATTATTTGGTCTAAAATAGTTTTGAGACACAATATTGTGCCTCATGTCATTCAATACTACAGGCTATGAGACACATTTTCATCTCTCATGCCCGGTTTCACCAACATTTTTGTTAAAGCAATTAACAAACATCCAATCGTTGATGACTTCTTAAATAGCAGTTTTGTGTTCCACCAACATTTGTTAGCACTTATGAACATTAAACAGTTTGTCAAAGTTGAAGACTGCTTTTGCAGCCCTCAAAATTTTAACGAATTGTTAAACCTCTACATTTAGGTTATGTTTAGCTGTCAAAGTAACTCAAAGTGACAAAAACAATGCTTTAATTTATGAAAAAAGTTCATAGGGGTTTCAAGAAGTTGTTAAGTGTTTGTAAAAGTGTTGAAAGGTTGATTTAATTTTCTCAATGGAGAATCTAGTGATTGATCTAGTTTTTATAGAATATTTGGAAAATGCAGGTCCAGGAAGACATATCCCTCCAGATAGGAATAGTGATATTTTTTCAATGGATGAAAGTAAATTCATTGAAAGAAATAGATTTAAAAAGAGTATTGTGTTAAAGATATTGGAACTGATAGACAACAAGTTAGAATTTCCAACAAATAGGAATTATCCTCTGACACCCATACAACAATTGCTACTCATGCCAAGATTTTATGCAACTGGATCATTCCAAATTGTAACTGGAGATATTGATCCAGCAAAAATTTTGACCAATGCAATATAGTTAATTTTCAGTTTGATTACAGCAACAGAACAACTTGACATGAACTTTGGAAGTAATAATTGGGTTAGGAAATAGGTATTTATATATAGATTTAAAATCAAGTTAATTTAGGCTAAAATTTACACATGTGTACAATATTTTTTGAACTGTCCATATTATTTCAATTTCAATTATTAACTAATGTTAACTATTCCTTCCATAGTGTCTCAGTTGAAAGAAACTTGATAAACAAATTTGTGAGTCTGAAAGACAGAAGAATAGATCTGATTTATAAGAAGTAGAAATTTTAACGAATTGTTAAACCTCTACATTTAGATTATGTTTAGCTGTCAAAGTAACTCAAAGTGACAAAAACAATGCTTTAATTTATGAAAAAAGTTCATAGGGGTTTCAAGAAGTTGTTAAGTGTTTGTAAAAGTGTTGAAAGGTTAATTTAATTTTCTCAATGGAGAATCTAGTGATTGATCTAGTTTTTATAGAATATTTGGAAAATGCAGGTCCAGGAAGACATATCCCTCCAGATAGGAATAGTGATATTTTTTCAATGGATGAAAGTAAATTCATTGAAATAAATAGATTTAGAAAGAGTACCGTCGTTTGGTCTAACTTGGGACAGTAGTCTAACTTGGGACAAATCGCCCACCCCAATCATTTCTCCATATTTCCGCCAGAGGAGTTGTTTATTCAGAGTTGTGAGACACTAGAGTGATTCAAGACACGACAACGAAGATATTTCACAGGATTTTGAGCATAAAATCAACAGGTAAGAGTTTCCATAGGAATAAATAGAACTCACAATTTTTAACCTAGAAATTTTATTTGAAATAACTTTTATTAGAAACATTGAACTATTATTAATGAGAAATTTTTGTTAGATTTACAACATAACCTCACTTATTGCTCAGATCATTTTCCCCAGCATCAACCTGAACTACCAACCTAACGAACAAAAAAAAAATTTCCCACAGCTGCACAGAGTTGGGTAACTTGGGACACTGTCCCAAGTTATCCAACATGTCCTAATTTACCCAATGCAAACCTTTTTATTGATAAATTTGATTTGAATACTATATTATATGTGCAGAAATGAAGTATTGAAATATTTATTGACTGATAATTCATATTATTTATACTTTTAATACTAAACAGTATTGTATTCATTGGTTTGTTTCAGATTAGCCAAGCAGATTGAAGTTATGGAACCTGCAAAGAAGAAGAAGAAGTATCAAGACTACAGTCAAGATCTCCTGAACAAGGCATTAGCTGAAGTGAAAAAAGGAATGTCTTTTCGAAAAGCAGCAGGAAAGTTTGGAGTGTCAAAATCAACATTGAATCGGGCTGTGAATGAAAACAAT
This sequence comes from Conomelus anceps, assembly GCA_948455865.1. Taxonomy (NCBI): domain Eukaryota; kingdom Metazoa; phylum Arthropoda; class Insecta; order Hemiptera; family Delphacidae; genus Conomelus; species Conomelus anceps. Next base: position 24,525,679 of record OX418217.1, read on the forward strand.
ATGGGAAAAGTGGGGCGCCCTTTTGTTTTTGATGAAGAAACTGAAAAGGTTTTAGTAGAATGTATAGCTCTAGCTGGTGATTGGGGGTTTCCTCTAATTCTTCATGATATTCGACTGATAGTAAAATCATTCCTTGACAGAAAAGGTGTTAATGAAGTTCGATTTAGAAATAATATGCCAGGTCGGAATTGGGCAAGTTCTTTTGTGAAAAGACATTCAGATCTCTTAACAAAAAGACTTTGCCAAAATATCAAAAGATCAAGAGCTGCAGTCAGTGTCGAAACTCTAAATGCTTACTTCGATGAGCTACAAACCACATTGAAGGATGTAGAGCCTCATCTCATCATCAATTATGATGAGACCAATCTAACAGATGATCCTGGGAGAAAGAATGTTATAGTTCGACATGGAACTCGTCATCCTGAAAGAATTTTGGACTCCTCGAAATCCAGTAATTCTGTGATGTTTTCTGGCACAGCTGCTGGAAACATGTTGCCTCCCTACATAGTTTACAGAGCTGAGAATCTATACAGTTCATGGTGTGAAAATGGGCCCAAAGGAACAATCTATAATCGGTCGAAAAATGGATGGTTCACAATGGAAATATTTGAGGACTATTTCAGAAACATTATAGTCCCCTACTTTAAACATTATAAAGAAGAACCCAAAGTACTAATTTGGAGACAACTTGGCTAGCCATGTCTCACCATGGGTCATTCAATACTGCATTGAAAATAATATCAGATTCGTTCTGCTCCCCCCAAATAGCACTGGCCTTTGCCAGCCACTTGATGTTGCTGTGTTTAAACCTCTAAAAGTCAAGTGGAGGGAGACTTTGGAGGAGTGGAAGAATAAGAATCGTGGTTCCATTTCCAAAGATGTCTTTCCTCAGCTTCTCAACAAATGCCTAGGTTTGATTGGTGAGGAAGCTGCTGAAAAAAACTTGAAATCAGGATTCAAGGCAGCAGGAATTTTTCCACTGGGTAGAGAGCAGGTTATGAAGAGACTGCCAAAAAAAAAGGCAATACCAGTGATACTGGTAATGACGACAGTGCACTAATAGTGGAAAGTTTTGAGGAGTATTTAGAAGAAGCTAGAAAAAAAGACACTGCCCCTCTAAAACAGTGGAAGAAAAAGCTCAATATAACTCCTGGGCAAATTGTAACACAAGACAGCCTCAAGCATAGTGAGCCAGTACCAGTTCAGAAAAAGGTCAGATCTTCAAGAAAGAAGGTCAATGAAAAAGAAGATTCTGATTCCTGAGGAATTTGATGAGGCTATCAGTAGTTCAAGTGAAGAGGAAGCAGTGAGTCAGCCTGAACCCAGCAGCAGTGGTGCTTCAAAAATAGTGAAAAATATAGGTGTTGACTCTTTTGTTGTTGTAGAGGTGTTGTACGATAAGGGAACCAAGAAAGAAAGTTTGAAGAAATTCATTGGAAAAGTGCTTTCAATTAATGGAGAGGACATTGAGGTAAAATTTTTCAGAAAATCCTCCAAAGCAATGAACATTTATTTTTTCCCTGAAATAGACGATGTTATGATTCTTAAGCAGAATCAAGTCATTGAAACATTGACACCCCTTAATGTATCTAGGGGGTGGTATACTTTTCCATATGAAATGTAATAAAACATTTTGATCTCTTTTGATCTTGGTAAATCAATGAATTGATTTTGATTTGTTTGAATTTATTAAATAGTTTTGATTTTTTATAAGAATTGTAAATATAGATATTTTAGAGAGATTAATAATTTTGATTTTCAATAAGAGATTGTCCTCATTTTTCCTGTTTTTCTAGAAATTGTTCAAGTATTACCCCATATCAACAACATGAATTACTCTAATATAATTTTTAAAGCTCATTTTTTGTGTCTAGACTACAACAAAACAAGAATCTTAGTCCCAAGTTAGCCCTCATAGTCTTGAATATTGTCTTACAAGCAAATGAAATTGCTGTCCCAAGTTACCCAATGTCTACGGGTAACTTGGGACACCATGCTTTTATTTTTTACTCTGCAACAGGTTAGATTGGTGATAAAAATGAGTATAGGAATTCAAAGTACAATGCAAGACCTAAAGTCTTTACTAAAAAAACAAGATTTTTTAAACTCAAAGTGAGTAGAATTTCAAGTCAAACTTGAAAACTGTCCCAAGTTAGACCTATCGATGGTATTGTGTTAAAGATATTGGAACTGATAGACAACAAGTTAGAATTTCCAACAAATAGGAATTATCCTCTGACACCCATACAACAATTGCTACTCATGCCAAGATTTTATGCAACTGGATCATTCCAAATTGTAACTGGAGATATTGATCCAGCAAAAATTTTGACCAATGCAATATAGTTAATTTTCAGTTTGATTACAGCAACAGAACAACTTGACATGAACTTTGGAAGTAATAATTGGGTTAGGAAATAGGTATTTATATATAGATTTAAAATCAAGTTAATTTAGGCTAAAATTTACACATGTGTACAATATTTTTTGAACTGTCCATATTATTTCAATTTCAATTATTAACTAATGTTAACTATTCCTTCCATAGTGTCTCAGTTGAAAGAAACTTGATAAACAAATTTGTGAGTCTGAAAGACAGAAGAATAGATCTGATTTATAAGAAGTAGATGTTACAAATTCATTTAATAATTGCATCAATGATTAATATAAAATATATTTGAAATTAGTAGTTTATTGACAGTATTTACATTGATGTTGTATATATTATAATTATCCTCAAAAATCATAATGAATTTAACAATATTTTTAATGCACACAAGAATTAGTCATACATTGAATTTTAAAGTTTGTGTTTTGGGACTTGGTGCAGTGATAAAACTTGGAGTAAGATGTGTTTTGATTTAACATTTTTATTATCATAAGCTTCAACAAATTCACTAGTCTGGACCAAAGTAGATAGCTCTGAGCAACTGCTAAGTTGCCATATCATTACTATATACTATTACCACATTACCATTGGAAGTTACCTAGCATCAGGGAATTATTGTCAAAACTTGGACAGGAAAAGTTTGAAAAGCTGAAAAAGTGAGTGTTAACCAAATCATATTATTTACTATAATTGTCTTGTACTATGAATGATTACATTATAGTATTCTGTATAAGCCCATCCCTAATTTAAACTTTTTAAACATATTTTACATGAAATCTTCACCTATGCAATTTCTCAATTTTGTGCAACCTTCACCTCTTTTCTGAGGCACAAGCTGTCACTGATCCAGTGTTGAATGAACAATTAGAATCAGCTACTGAATTCAAAGATACATTGAGTGAAATACAAAATAAACTTATCAGTGTGATTAAAGACATTGTCACTGAATCAATTATTGTCAATGAAATTGGAAAATCGGATTTGTAGCTATGTAGGATTTTTGCTTGATGAGACATCTGGCATAAGAAGCAGATCACAGCTGTTGACTGTTTTAAGATATTTAAATGATGAAGAAGGATTAAAAGAGAGATTTCTCAGATTTTCTGATATTAGTGCTGATAGAACAGCCTATGGTTTATTTGAACATGCAAAAACGGTTGTAGAAATGTATGAATTGGACAAACAATTTGTAGCTCAGACATATGGAGCAGCTGTTATGTCAAGCCATTTGTCAGGTTTACACTCAAAGGTGCAAGAGCAATATCTAATGGCCATGTTCACTAATTGCTATGTACATGTTTTAAATTTAGTTTTGTGACAAGGAATGAATGGGATCACCAAATGCAATTTATTTTTTTCAATTATTCTAAATGGAATCTCAACATTCAAGTCCCATTCTAGCAAAAGGACATTTGCTGTTCAAGAGTATCTGAAAAAATTAATTCCATCATTTGCACCTACTTTATGGTGTTTCAATTCCAAGGCAAATTTTATCATGCCACTGTTCAAAATATTACCATGTTTTTGTCACAAATTTCAATATAAGGTTCAATAATCCACAGACCAATGTCTGTTCCTTTTGTGAATAATCTAAAAGTAATATGTACCATAAATTCTACCTCACATTATCAACAAAAACAGGAACTCATTACCAAACATTGTATTCACAAACTTTGTGCACTAAAGTTTCATCTTTTTCAAGTTTAACTTTTAAGAGAAGACAATCCACATATTGTTAAAATAGTTTTTGACAAGCAGCAGAATCAACCACTTCCAAAACTGAGTAAGACAGATGTCTATTATTGCCAGATTTGGCAATATAATCTGACCATTGTAATACATGATGGCAATCAAAATAAAAGACAATGTCTTCATCTATGTATGGTCAGAAAATGAACAAACTCATCATTCAAATAAGGTTTGCTCAGCATTATAGATTTCCTTAAAATGATTGAGAATCAGTGGCGTATATAAGGGGGCCTGGACTGAAAATATAATTTTTCAAGAAATGGCCCGTGCCCAGACTGATATATATATATATATAAATAATTTTTTTTTTAAATAAATAAAACTAAAACTGAAACACTGAAGAGATAAAGAAAGCATGAGTAGGCAAAATAATGTCATGTCATTGTTTATTGTTTACTTTATCAATTCGAAAATAGCTTAGAGGAATTCAGAAGTAAAGCAGGATGTTGTGACTTAAGGAAATTAAATGAAGAGATACCGAGGACAAACACTCTTCAAACAAACTTATCTATAATGTTATAAATCATGAAATACCATGAATATAATCATGAATAATTATGGTGTCATAATAATATGTCACCACTGTGAAAATATTGGAGAAAATGAATTATTTTCCCATTGAATTCCTTTATACCATTTCATGTTTATTAGCATACAAAGAAATGGGAAGTGGGGGGTGGTGTAAAAATCAATCAAAATTTTTCTTCAAACAGTACAGTGTATTAAATTCAGTCTCTTTTAAATCGTCCAGCTAGATGCATGTTCACGTGTCCGGTAGATTGGCCTAGAGCCCTAGAGTAAACCGTATCAAGTGAGTTCGTGAGTGTCATTGTGATCGTGATAATTATTATTTGGAGTGCCACTTTTTTCAATTCTGTTCTATTTTTCAACATGTGTGATATTGTGATGTCATACTTTCATTTTTTAGTTATTTTTTTTTATCAACTTGTAAATTTTTAAACAATATTTAGAAGGAATATTAAAACCCTTGATATATCGGATCAATTACATGGCTGTTGTATAAGTATATAAAATAATAGTTTTGGTTCAATTGTGTCAGTTCTCCCAATGTAGTAGAATTTTTTTCTTATACTGTAATAGTATCAAGTATAAGTAGTTTCCATTTTCTCTCTTACGCCAGGAAATTTCTCAAATTTTCTTCTCTTTTCCTGACTTAGCAATTTCACCATAAAAGTGCCTTCTTATTAAAATTTAACCTGTGTCCGTGTGCGCGAACAAGGCGAATTCTGAGAGAATACCACTTCTGGGAAAAGGAGTGGAGGTGCTAGCAAAGAGAATGTGAATGTGGATACCTCAATTCATAGTTTCTATGAAGTTAATTATTTATAATAAAATCAACTCTCAACTATTTCCATCTTTCAGGAACCCGTAGGCTAGTGCCAAAATCAATAGACTAGTCCCCCCCCCCCCCCCCCCTATAAACATTATTGAATTTTTAAATTTAATAGAGGAAGAAAAGACATTTCGTTCTACATAATTATGATAACTTCCCACAAAATATGCAAATTTTTCAGGGGGAGGGGGGTAATTGTGGGGGAGGATTTTTTTATTTTGAGGAGAGGGGCCCGGAAAATCGGTTGTGGGGGGCCCAATCGGAAAACTTTATGCCACTGTTGAGAATAATTATTCTATGGAGGAGATGAAACCAAATGAGCTAAAGTTGTTTTCTGACTCATGTTCTGGTCAAAATAAGAACAAAGCCAAGTTGTTCACATTATCTTGATTCATGAGTAGCACAAAAATATCCAAAAGGATCCAACATATTTTTCCAGTGAGGGGTCATAGTTACATGCCCCCTGATAGATGAAGAATTGAAGAGAATTTTAGGAGATGAGTTGGACCTGTCAAGTGATAATTTACTTTATTCTTCCTAATCTCTTTATGAAAATTAGGCATTACATACCTCTTTTCATGTAATAATGACAGTGCTTAATGTTTTCAACCAACAGTAAGTTCTTTTTCTGTTCTTGTTTCTATCAGACTAGGAAGTTTGATGTTATTTTGTTTACAAAAAATTGATATTACATGATTTCTGTTGGTTTATAGGTTATGTATTTCATTGTTTTCAAGTTAAGACCAGTTATTTTTTTTGAAATGAGAAAGTTTAATGTTTTATTTTCATTTGTTCATAGGTTATAATAGTTTGCTTTATTTTTATTGATACAGTAGTATTGACAAATTAGAGGAAGAGAAGAATTTTCATTTTGAACAACCATGTATAGTTCTGATGAAGAAGATTCAAACAGTGAATTTGAAGGATTTGAGGGTAATGGAGATGATGCTGAAATGCAAGATAATTTTCTACACCTCAGCTGTAACAAGAGAAATGCCATTTCTCAAGGCTGCCAGATTCACAATGCACACCTGCAAGTCAACTCCATCAAATTCAGCATTTGGTGAGTGTTATGAATGAGAAAATTAAAATAATGTATGATCCAGGTGGAATGGTAACCATTGATGGATCTATGATACCATTCAGGAGTCATCTAAAATTCTGGCAATACATTCTGAACAAATGCCATAGATATGGTGTAAAGGTATACAAACTTTGTTTAGCAAGTGGGTACACTTGGTGAAACAAAATTTATACTGGATTATTAAAATTTACAAAATTTTTCTGGATTACAAAATTTATTAAGAGGATTATGAGCCACCTGGTGATCTAAAAAAAAACAACTAAAGTGGTAATTGAACTTCTGGAACCATTGTTGAATGAAGGGAGAACACTGTACTCAGAGATTTACTATACCAGCATCCACTTGGCTGGGTATAGATTGGAGAATCTGACTCTTGGAGAAGAGATCTCACTTGGTAGGGACTCTTAGGGTTAATAGAAAGAACCCGACTGCAATCATCAAGCCAAGTTGGAAAGAGGAGAAATGAGATCACTTCATAGTGGAAACATTGTTGTTTGTAAGTGGATGGACAAGCAAAATGTCTTATTTTTGTCCACTAAAGCCAGACCAGAAATATAAAAGTTGAATAAAATGATGCAGAAGGCTTTGTTGATCTATCTGATCAAGCAGCATCATATTCAAACATTTGTAATGTTACAGGATTAAGATATCAATAATAAATTCTGAATATTAATCTTTTACTTATTCAAAATTGCCATCTAAGTATCAAATAATTGATAATGAAACATCAATATATCAATATATTGCATAGATCAATTATAATGAAAAAATGAGGTTAGAATACTTTTGGAATTTATATAAAACTTAATATTGTATAATTTAATACAGGATAAGTGATTTCAATTAACAAATGTTATTAATACTGGCATTTATTTTAATAAACAATATACAAGGATAGCCAGTGAAACAGGCATATTTGAGATGGCCTTGACAGCTGGAATGTGAGAGGTGGTGGTGGCCAGCTCCATTTTACCTGCATGTCATGCCATTTAGTTGTGATGGATTGTTGGACCAGTGAACATTGTGGCTATGTGGTTAAAGCATATTATACAAATGGTGAGAGTTTGGTGAAAACATGACATGCTTTACAACACTTTTTCAACATACCACACAACAGGCCTGTTCCCTCAGGTGGATAAACAACCTGGAACAAACTGGATCAATATCCAAAAAACGAGGTGGAAGTGCAAAAACCGTTTGAACCCCTCAAAACATCACTGCTGTTCAACAGGTAATGTTCAGAAGTCTACTCCAATTGGCCAAACAACATGCTCTATGTCTTGGAATAAGTAACATGTCAGTGAGAAGGATTCCCCTTCAAAATTTACATTTTCACCTATATAAAATACAGATTGTGCAATCTCTCAATCCAGACTTGAAGAAAATGACAACCAAGTGAACAACTTGTGGATGAGCAATGAGGTGCATTTCCACCTCTCTGGTTTTGTTTATAAACAAAACTTCAGATACTGGTTGGAGGAAAACCCTTGCACACTAAGTGAATTTACAGAATATTAATCCAGATGTAGTGGAGATGAAAAACTCTGTAACCATGGACAAAAAGAAGGATGTTGAAAAGCTGAAGACACATTTTGGGGATCAGTGGAGAGATAACAAATACCTGAAGTTTTATGTTGGAGTGATTGACAATGCTCAGAATGATGACATCCAGTTGGCTAATGATGTTTGCAAATTTGTTCCCAAGATTGAAATATTATCAGTTTAGTTTTTTCTTTATTTCCTGATTTTGTATTTTTCTTTATTTTACTTGTAAAATAAATTTTTTATTTAAATTTAATTGTATTATTATTTCCTTTCACAATACACTTCTGCTTCAGTTTTGACATTGTACAGCATCAAACTATATAGGCTTACTAGAATGTGTAATAATTAATTAACTGCATTTTCGGTTCACAAAAGATAGCTAAGAGAAAATAGATTGGTATATTCCAGTTTATTTTCTAAATGGTGACAGTCAAAACTAACATGATCCACTTTGATTACGATCAAAACTCACATGTTCCGGTGGTAAGTGTCAAAACTCACATGTTCCGGTGGTAAGTGTCAAAACTAACATGTTCCAATATTTAATTCAAAATAAAGCAATAATTTCATGAATATGTAACATAATGATGATTTAAATATGGTTAGGAAGTTAAAATACATCTAGAAATCATTTTTGTTTACAATATTCTTTGATTCTTTGGTGTAAATAAGGTATACAAGTTTTTAAGATTTACCAAAAATGAACTTTTTGGAACATGTGAGTTTTGTTTTTAACCCCCTCACTTCATGAAACGCCTCTTCATGCTCAAAAGGTGACAGTGTGGTACGCAATGTTGGCAAGAGGAATCATAGGCCCATTTTTCTTCAAGGATATCAATGGAAATGTTGTGATTGCTAACTCTGTGCATTATGTTGCAATGATCCAGAACTTTCTTATGCCAGAACTCACCCATTTTCCACTGAATGAACACACAATGTTCCAACAAGATGGGGCAACAACCCACACTGCAAGAATTACCATGAATGCTGTGAATGCTTTGTTTCCAGGCCACATCATTTCCCAAAACAGGGATATACATTGGTCCCCTTGCTCTCCAGATTTGACAACCAGTAACCTTTTTCTATGGGGTTACTTGAAAACAAGAGTTGTTCAGAACAATCCACTCAGAACTATTCCAGCCCTAAAACAATGAATTTGGGAAGAGATTGAAGGAATACCAGTCAATATGCTGCAAAATGTCATGGGGAACTTCCAGGCCTGGCTCAGGCCTCAGGCCTGGCTCCAGGCCAGGCCTGGAAGTGCATAGATTCCAATGGAGGACATTTGGCAGATGTTATATTCAAAAAATATTTTTTCCCTTATTGTGGACAAAATTTCTTCTTATCTGGACAAAATGCTTCAAAAACTTCCAACTGGCTTTCTTTTTTATCTAGAGGTGGCCTAATAAATCCATCAGATGAGAGGCTGTCAATTACAATATTCAGCTTGAAAGTGAATTTGAAAAGTTTCATGGAGAAATACTTCAAAAGTGTTCGAATGCAATGTTAATTCTTACCAACATTATAAAAGAAAAATTCAATAATATTGACAACTTTGCCATTGAATGTTTTGTTAGAACATGTTCTTTTATAAGGATGAAGAATTTGAAAAAGACCAACAGCATCCAATCAAAGATTAGATAACAGATGCAAGATAAGCAGGAAGATGAAGAAAATCACATCTTAAAAATTATTTCAAGCAGTCAAGGTATCCTTGTTGACTTATCATTAAATATTTTTTCCATGTGCTATTTTTTGCTACAATCTGGAAAAAAATTCCAAATCATGTGAGAGTTTGGATAGTATAAAAATATCTATGTAATAACATACTAGCAGTTCCACCATGTGCTCCTACTGGCTTTAGGATTAATGAATTTTCCCACTGATGATCTGGTTATGTTGTTACTCACCTATTTTCTGCTTATGGCCTTTTCATGGAAATAAGACAATCTACCTAATACCTATCTTTGGTTTATCAATTATAATAATAAGAAATTATATAGGGTAATTGAATCGTTTATTTCAGAAACCCATCAACTGACATTTTTTACAAAATTGGGTTAAGTATTGATTTTGAATGTACTAATGTAAATACATCGTTTTATGCAGAAATCCATCAACTCTCGAGCCTCCTAATGGTATTGTTAAAATTTTAAAAATCCTGTTTAGTGCAGAAACCCATCAAGCATAATCACATGTCGGGTTTCTGTGGTAAATATCAAGTTTGTTGGTTGTCCACCCTGCTCAAACCATCTGTGTTTTCATTGCTTTATTCTTCCTCCACAAACTGGGTGATTGTTTAGTGACTGTGTATTGTGTTTACTGAATGTTTTGAGGTTACTGTACTTTCACTGAATATTTTATAGTTTTTAAAATGCAAAGTGATAGTTCTGATGAAGAAACAGAAGTGAAAATAAAATGTGGTATTGTAAATGTGGATAAATATAAACGAAATGTGATAAGGACATCAAGAGTTAAAGGCAAAGAGTACACTAACTATAAAGGTAACATTGTGCCTGCTAAATCCATTCCTAATGAACTTGTATGCAAATGTCCCAGGAAATGTCATTCATCTATTACTCAAGACACAAAGACGATTTCGTTTATGATAAGTGAAATTTTAAGTGTATTAATATGCGTGATTCCAACTGTTTCCTCATTGAAGGAATCAGTAGGAATCCCAAACATTGGCATGATATCGGAAGCAGATAGAGTGGTTTTAACACCAAAGAAATACATATTCTACAACCTTCATTTCAAGATTCAAGACATGACACTAAACAGCAGCGGATTTGAAAATCATCCTTGCTTTGACAATTCGAGTTTGGACTTGGCAAAGTTGATAGTCTCAGAAGGAGCGGACTTCAACAGCTTACTCTCGACACTACCTTCCATATCTGGAATATCAACAAGTGATAAATGTCAGTCAAATCCCTTAGAGTGTGTACATGAGATAGTAAGGGGAAATCTGAGGAAAAAGAGAAGCATAGAGACAGTCATAATAGGGTTAAGCAGTGCTTTGTTTACCTTCGTATCAAACAAGGATCTCACTGAAAAAATGAATAATCTCAGAGAAGATGTTAAACTCCAGAGCAAAAAGGACAATGAATGGAAAAATGAAGCGATCTCGACACTGTATACCCTACAACAGTATGCATCCAGAACTCAAAACACATTGACGAATAATACTTGCCGCACAGAATTGAAATTTACTCTCACTGAGTATTTATTTCAAATACAGAGCTATTATACAAGAATGAGAGATATGGTTGTAATGGCTCTCAACAATCAAATATCTAGAGATTTGATATCACTATCAGATCTTTTAGGAGTGTTCCTTGAGAAACCAGCTTTGTCTAATACAATCTACAAAGTCAACCCACATCTTTTCTATCTTCTTGCTAATGCTTTTATATCACATTATGACAGAGCAACTAATACCCTATCTTTCACAATATTCGTACCACAGTTGGAATCAGATGATGTATCAATGCTTTACAAGTTGTACAACTATGGATGGTTGAAAGATGGTATCTGATACAGATACGATCTTCCATCAGAGTATTTCACAATACAAGAAGCAGACAATTTACTATATGTTGAGACAAGCAAAACATTGTGCAGAACCATAGGAACTCTGGAACTATGTGATACTGGTAGCTACATTCACTCTTCCAAGTCTTCTTGTTTGCAAAGCATCCTCTTAAATAGGACAGAAAATGAGAATTGTGAATTGTTAGTTTCAAAACTGAATATCATTGATCAAGTAATTCCTATACGATCGGGTGTTCTTGTCTATGGAGAAAAAATAGTAGAGAAAGGAATAATCATAAAAGGACACCCAACAATTCAAACGAAGAAGAGACAAACAGAATCAGAAGTTAATTTCTATAAATATGAATCCGGTTATTTCCTCAAGATTGACAATACATATTATAAAGAAAAAACAAATGCTGAAGATATTGTAATAATATCTCGTGCTCCTGTATACCACCAGAAAAAAAACATTGAGTATCATATTCTAGGTGAGGAGTTTCAAGAGGATACAATAAAGCACATTGAAATGAAAATCCAGAGACTGAAAGATCACACGGTTGACTATTATAGAAGTGCATATCTCCCATCACCTGGAAAAGTCGATCTGATATCAATGCTATTTGTCACCGTAATATGCATCGGATCTGTATTCGTGATGATCTACTACTTCTACAAGAAAGTAACAAAAGGGTATCAGAGAAAACAAGCAGAGATGAAAAGGAGAGGATATGTGTTGGATCAAGTCAACCTGGGTTCCCTACTATAATGCATCCAACATCAACGATAAAAGGATAAATGGCTTCCGACATATTACATCCCAGTTTTATAAGAACATAGTCATGTCTATTGACATTTTATCATTGATTTTATTGACTGATGTGTTTCACAATAACAAATACTATAAGCATAATAAGCCAGTCTGCTTCTGCACTCAGTGCCGACAAGAACAATAATAAAATTCATAATATAGATATATAAAAAAATTAAGACCTAGAAGATGGAGAAGAAAAATTGTCCGTATTTCCAAAAGACTAGAGTGTGTCAATCAGGGGTGCTATGCAAGTATAAACATAATTATAACAATGATGCAACAATAGGTAAATTTAATATTGAAAAGGCTTTCGATTTATTATTTGCTAGAGTGACTACCATTGATAATAATGTTAAGAAAATAGCGAAGAAAATTGATGTAATGGAAGATCTTTTCCATATAGAAAAAAATCTTGAAAAAGAGCTGAAGGAGACAAGATTTGGCCTACAAGAAGCCACAAGTGTTAATCATTACTTGAATGAATCATTAGATGCTTTAGTAAAGCAAATGGCAGAACTATCTATCAATGTCAAGCAGAACACGCAAGAAATGTCAACAGCTGGATTTTCTGGCATACCAACCAAATTCCATCTTAATAAAGGTCCAGGACCAGCAGGAACAGTAAAAGATCGATCGGGTATAATGGTTACCAAGAATCAAAAATAATAATACTTCATAATTCCAAAAAGTGCCTTACAAAACAATGACTGACACTCCAAAGACCATATTATAAAATAGGTGACACTATATTTTGAAACAATGTATTATTTTTTTATTAGAAATTAACTTAGAGCTAATATATTTAGAAAAAAAAAAGAAATTGCAATCTGGATTAATTTCTACAGCTTAGAGATGAAAAATGAGCAAGATTTATATTTGCAAACATTAATTCTACTCTTCTCTCTGTGGTGGATGTGGATGGTGTGAAAGTTTTGAAACACAGTAATAGAATAGAAGCCAAAGGAATTAAATGTAGGAAGAATATAACCAATGAAGAAGATGATTGCAATAGGCCTACTGATACAACTATTAGTCCAAAGGTTAAAAGTACTAATTTTGAATAAATCAATGGCAATTTTGTCAAAATCAATGGCAAGTTTTCTCCTGTTTGCAAAAACATTTTTTTACAAGTCCATGGAGTTTCTAAAGATAGAGTTGCAAGGTTATGTAGCATATTGTTACAAAATCGGACACCTGTTGACATGAGAGGAAAGAATTGCAGTGGCAATGCTATCGAGGGGAATGTCTGTGTTTTAATTCATGAACATATATCTAAATTTGATGTAAGAGAAACCCATTATGGTTCCAGGAGAAAACAATACTTGAATGCACAACTTAAGGTATCCAAAACGTATGAAATGTTTTTACTAGATCATCCTGAGTTGAGGGGAAATGTAAAATACAGTTTTTATTATAAGTATTTTAAGGAAAACTTCAATTTATCATTTGGATGTCCACAGGTTGATGTCTGCAGCCAGTGTGAAAACTTTAAATCTAAACTAAGGGACCCTTGTCTAAGCGACAACGTGAAGTGCAGTGTCACAGCTGAACAAATTGTACACAAGTGCAGAGCAAACAATTTTTCGCAAAACAAAAAGAGATGATTACAAACACTGATGATGATACACTTGTACTCTGTTTTGACTACATGCAAAACTTGCCTCTGCCTAATATACCAGTGCAGGAAGTGTATTATTTTTGTCAACTTTGGCTTAATGTGTTTTGCATCCACAATATGAATACCAACAAGGCAAAAACATTGGCAGTGATAGTGGGCCCGCAGGGCCCGCGGTGCGGGGGGGCCCTCGAGCTGGGGGTCCCGCAAGCCTTAACCAGGTTTTTTTTGGGAAATTTTACTGGACATTTTAGTGGACCCCCCCTATCATAACAAAATATTGTTATTAACAATATTTAACAATGTAAGTATTGCCAAAAAATTACTAAAATAAGCTGAATGTCTGCAGGCTTGATTGTGTATCCAAAACTGCAATAACCATTATTTTTTAGATAGCAGTATTTATTATTTACTGTTATGCTCTTAAGTATCTTTCCAAACCTTGCCACAATGGTGCAATTGTACCTCACCCTACCAGTGACGACTGCAATGGCAGAAAGAAGCTTTTCAAAATAAAAGCTCATCAAAAACTATTTGAGAAGTACTATGAGCCAATCAAGACTTAGTGATTTGGCGATCCTCAGTATTGAACAACAGGAAATGCGAGAAATTAATGTAGCTAACATTGTGGAAGAGTTTCTTCTTTTGAAAAAACGTAGATTGAGCCATCTTCAATAACTCAGTGTGTATGTGGCTGTAAAACTATGATAAACTGTCTCCACTGACAGTATTTCAATCATTCAACCATAATTTTTTTAAATATTAAGTGATCTAGTGATTGTGTAAATAGTTGTTCAATTACCTAAATAACTTATAAACGATTAGGTACCATACAATGAACAAAACTACAAAATTCTCAGTTTAAAGCATTGACATTGGATAAACAAAGGACACGAGATAATCCAAAAAGTATATACTATACTAGAAACTGACCAGTGCAGAATGGATTTTTGGTAAGTTCATAATCTTATATAAATTTATAACAAGTGACATATTTACAGCCATAAAAACACAATCTCTTGGATTTTTTCTAATAATACTAATTTATTTGTTAAAATAATAATCTAACCTGATTAATACTATTACTGCTACATTTAAGAGGAATACAAATCTTATTACTATACGTTTTTATGACGAAAATTAGTAAAAACCAATAAGAGTGTTTTAGACCAGCTTAAATCGTTCTATTAACAACAAATACATTTGGTCTGTGACATAAGACTCAGTATTCATTGTCTGTGAGGGTTACGCTAGGACAGGTAGTTGTTTACAATACAACAGCTAAACTGGCACTTGAGGGATCTATACTAACTAGGTCAAAAATATTGTCTGCAGTCATGCGGGTTGCATCAACTGTCAGCGCAACCCGAGTGAAGGTGCAAGAAAAGATGAAATACGAAATGCTATGTAATGTGATATATAAGTAATGTCTAAATATAAGTGATGTCTACATCACTTAAAACTTAGTTGTGATTCAGAAGTGGAATATTTGCAGAAAGGTCTTTGCCTAGGATCCACCCGAAATACCTGTAATAATAGTTTTAAAGATATTATAGGGGGAGGGGGGCCCGATGAACAAACTTGCGGGGGGGCCCACGGGTTCTTATCGCCGCCACTGGGCAAAAATGTACATTTATCATGAAGGAGAAGCAAATAAGTCCCCAGAGGAGGTTTGCTCAATGTTATTACACTACTTAAAAACTGAAATTCCTAGTGAAAATAGGCCTTAACATCTACAAGGTGCGGCAGTCAATCCTGCATTTATAAATAGCGCGCAGGAGCATAGGAGTGGTGGGGGCCGAGCAGCCAAGGTCACCATTGTGTTCTCCTATTCATAGCATTTCAGTAGACATGGAGCCGTGGACTAAGCAACAACGTTCGTTTGCCGTGAAAGCTTTTTATCAAAGTGGTAGCTATGTAGCCGCTCGGCGTCGTTTCCGAGCGCATTTTCAAATTAATCGCAATAGACCAGTGCCTTTGGTAAACTCAATCAAGTTGTGGGTCGAAAACTTTGAAAATATTGGTGAAACGACAAGGAAAAGAGGTGGCAGTGCAAGATCAGTGCGAACTCCAGAGAATATTGAACGCGTTCAAATTGCTGTGGGAAGAAGCCCTCGGAGATCAGCGCGTCGACAGAGTACGGCACTTGGAATGTCTGACAGAACCGTCCGAAGAATTTTGAGGTTAGATTTACATCACCATCCTTACAAAATTCAAGTGGTTAACGCTTTGAATGAGAATGACTTTGTTGCTCGACTGCGTTTCTGTAACCATTTTTTGGAAATGATTGAAGAAAATGGTGAGCTTGTTCACAACCTCTGGATGAGTGACGAGGCGCATTTTCATTTATCGGGATATGTGAACAAACAGAACTTTAGGTATTGGAGTGACCAGAACCCGCAACAATTACATCAAAAACCTCTCCATTCATCTAAGGTAACAGTTTGGTGCGCAATGTCCTCGTCGGGTATCATAGGCCCTTATTTTTTTGAAAACGAAAGAGAGCGATCTGTTACCGTGAATGCTGAGCGCTATTCGACAATGTTAAGGACATTCTTCATTCCTCAGCTTCGGCAACATGAAGTGAATGAAGAAACATTGTTTCAACAAGATGGAGCAACAAGTCACACAGCCCGCGTGAGCATGAATGTTCTTAACGGAGTTTTTCCAAACCGAGTGATTTCCCGCAATGGCCCGATTCCGTGGCCGCCCCGTTCACCAGACCTCACTGCGTGTGATTTTTTCTTGTGGGGTTACCTAAAAAGTAAAGTATACGAAGAAAGACCTCATACTGTTGGTGAACTGAAGGCAAGAATCCGGCTAGAAATTGAGAGAATTCCTCAGCCTATGCTTCGTGATGTTATGAACAGCTTCGCAAATCGCCTGCGCGAATGCCGTACTCGGGAAGGCCGCCATCTTACTGATGTTATTTTCAAACAGTGATTATTTTCAATGTTTCTTAAATGCTTTTTAATGTGGAAGAATATTTTATGAATATAATTTTGATATCTACATCCGTTTATTTTTTACACCTATTTAAAAAATGCGGGATTGACTGCCGCACCCAGTAGTTCTTTTTAGTGATGGACCATCAGGGCAAAATAAAAATCATTGTCATGCGATTTCTTATGAATCTTTGTGATACAGGATTTTTCCAGACTGTTCAACACTAATTTCCAGTCAGAGGACATTCCTTTTTAGCCAGTGATCGGGATTTAGGGTGTATAAAATGTCTAGTACTTAGAGCCGATAGAGTTTACACTCCTAATGAATATGCTGAGATGATTCTTCAACAACATTTAATGAGTGTAACGTAGACATGATATATGAGGGTGAATGAATGACTTGACACTAAGTAAGTAGGCCTAACCTAAAAAGGCTTTTATTGTATGTTTTTTTCATTTTGCTTTTACTGAACACTGGTTTTAAGGAAAGAATACTATGGCTGTGTTTTGCTTTCTTCTCTTAAACTAAATTTCGTGTTTGCCAAAGTTGAAATATAGAGTAATGTGCGTTTTCTTTGATTTGGTCATGGCCTTTGAGTTCAAGTTTTGTTTTTATTATACAAGGTGATTCAAAGAAACGGGAAATTTCGAAAGTTGTGTTGGTAGCCGTGGGCGATTGGTACCACTGAATGACATATGCCAGCCTGTCAACAAAACCTTGCCATTTAGTTATCATGGATGCTTGGAGTGGTGCGCAACGTGCGTTTGCGATCAAAGCTTTTTACAAGAACAATGACAGTGTGGAGGGGGCACGTAGAGAATTCCGCCGGCATTTTAATTTAGGATGCCACGATTGTGTTCCATCAGCACATGCAATTTAAACATGGATACATAATTTTGAGGAATCTGGTTCAGCAATGGGAAAGAAACCTCCAGGTCGTGCGCGAACCATTCGTACACCAGTCAATCAATATCCAAGCTGTTCGAGATGTGGTCATAAGAAGTCCACATTGGTCAATTCGTCATCACACAGCATCTTTACAGTTGCACAGTTCAAGTGTTCGACGAATATTAGTACAGGACTTGAAATGCCATCCATACAAGTTACAGATTGTCCAGGAACTGAAACCCAATGACCATGTTATGCGACAACAATTTTGTGAATTGATGCTCCAAAAGTTAAACGAGGATGAGGGGTTCATTAACAAACTGTGGATGTCAGACGAAGCCCATTTCCACCTCAGTGGTTTTGTTAACAAACAAAATTTTAGATACTGGGCACAAGAAAATCCTACAGAACTACACCAGCGTCCACTGCACAGCAAAAAAGTAACTGTGTGGTGTGCTATGTCATCTCACGGTATTATAGGCCCTTACTTTTTTGAGAACGAGAATGGCTTTGCGACTACAGTCACTTCGGATCATTACATTGCTATGCTTCAAACCTTTGTTGTGCAACAACTACAGAGATTTCCACAAATTATTGACACAGCCTGGTTTCAACAAGATGGTTCAACGTCACACACTGCACGAATATCGATGGCAGCTGTACACCAATTGTTTGGGGAACATGTAATTTCGAGAAATGGTAACATTCCATGGCCTCCCAGATCCCCTGATTTGACAGCTTGTGATTTCTTTTTGTGGGGTCACCTTAAAAGCAAAGTGTTCCTTAGTAGACCTACAACAATGGAAGAATTGAAAGCCAAGATTCGAGAAGTGATTTCAGAAATTCCAGTTGTAATGTTAAGTCAAACCATGGACAATGTGACGAAGAGACTACAGGAATGTTTGCATAGAAAAGGAACACACCTGCAAGATGTCATCTTCAAAAAATAAATGTTACGGTATTTATTCTAAAATGGCATTATTTTTACTATTAAATGATATGAAAAACTTTATTTAAGTACAAGTGTACAAGAAGTACAAGTGGAGATATACAATAACCACATTTGTGTTTTTTCAGCTATGTAACATTTCTAATTAATTCATAGTCATTCAGAATCATAGCTTCAACCAAATACCTTTGTCTACTTCTCAAAAAAAAAATATGTAAAATATATTTCTAATTCCACCCTTTGGTAAGTTTGAACCATTTCTCTGCATTTTCAAATAGCCTTGTCTGTTCAACCTTGTTCAGATTCTTATTAAATTATGTAGGCTTTCTCTTTCAAACTCAAGGTCATACCTGTCTCAATTTTAATGTAATTTTGGCTATTCTGTAAGTCATATTTTTTCTTTTCTCAGCTATTATTGTAGACAATGAGTCTTATAAGGATTTCAAACTTAACCTTTTTGTTATTACCAGTAATCATTTCTTTAATGAGAGACACCATGTTTTTATTTGATATTAGCAATCATTCAATATTTGCAATAATCGATTGTACAATGTTGATTAAACATGAATCTGCAATACTATCGAAATAGGTTTTATAGTGAATGTTTTGAGGTTAAAATCTCTCTCTGTAAACATTGGCTAGTTCATGATACTTAATATTAATCTTAATTATTTTAACACCTTCTTTTACAATAAATTTTGATGGTGCCTTGTCAAATTAATTCAACATGTAAGTAAAGGAGAACATTTAGTTTGGAATCATTTATTTAAGTTTAGGAAGAATTTAGTCTTTGAGATGATAATTATGTAGGAATTGAGTGCCATTGTTTGTTGAGCTAGGTATTTTAGGCACACCAATTTCAATTAAATTTCCTTCTTCTCAGATTAAGGTTAGGTAATTTTTCTAGCTTGTCTGTGAATTTAATTTTGGATCTTTTATTAAGGTTAGGCAGATTATTACTTAGTTTTAGATGATGCTTAGATATATTTTTGGAACTTACATGTGTTTTTGTAATAAGGTCTCTAGAGATAGATCACATAGTCAAGTCGGTTTGACAGACTTATGTCTAGTAAAGTTGTGATGGGCGCTTAGCCAGCAATTCTAATATTTTTCTGTAATATGGTGTGTCTAACCTGTTTTGATAATGTGTGAATTTTGAATGCAGTCCCTCTGACTGTTAATTCTGGCAGTAAACTTTTATTATCACTGTTTTGTTCATGTCTTATTTAAGGCGGTCCATGTTTATGGCCAGAGTTCGATGTTATGGATCAACTTCAAGTATGGAAACTAGTCTGGGACCTATTTCATGAATCAGACCTAAATGCATGTTTACATCCAAGGAGTAACTCCGAGTTTGGTAGATGAGAGAGTTGTGAATGGTGACCACATTTCCAGTATATATTTGTGAATCTACAAATTCAGGTACAGTACTACCTTTTTTCTTGAGTGTGAATTGTGCAAGTAGTGAAAACAAAACATATAGAGGGTATACCCTAATGACAAATACTAAAAAACGAGCTTGTATTTTTTTAAATGAACTTTATTAATTGTTAAATGAATTTAAATAATGCAAGACTTTTAAAATTTGCTATTGTTAGCTATAATGAAAATTATTTGTCTTTATGACTTGAAAACATAACCTTTTTCTTTTAATTTTTTGTGATGTGTAATTCTGGAGAATAGATCATTTAGTTGATGTTGTGATGCTTTGTACTTTCTTCTGAATAACTGGCGCACATCTTTGTAGAGCAAAGACAATCTATCTAGTTATAGATTGTCTTTGGCCTATTATTATCAACACTGGATACCCCATTTCTCTTGTTTTCTCTGTAATTCCTGCCTGTTCTAAATTTTTGTCCAAATTATGCCCCTAGGGCAGCATTACAGTGTGATGCTAAAATCACACCACGTTCTACTTTTTCATGTTATTTATATTTTTCTTGAGTTTATCTGTGTTATTCAACATCTGCCTCTCATGCTCTCATTAATCAATCATTCAATTCAATGGTCTTACTTTATTAACAATTTAAGCTATTAAGCAAATCATAATTATGGTGATTCAAGAACTCTTTCAAGAAATACTTCCAATCAATGTTACATTTTATCATATTGATTACCTATCTACCAAGTCTCAAATATTATTCATTATTATAACATTACTGTCCAAAGAAAAACAATCAGAATGTTAATTTCAAGTGATCCTTGGATCCCCTTTCACTCATTATGATGCTCAAGTTGTATAATATGTTTGGGAAAGACAGTAATGGTTATGTGTATTGAGAGTTGGTTAAATCCTGTTACAATTGCCTGGTCATGAAATATAGCTGCTGAGTAAAGCTGGGGCAAATTAATCCAAATTATTAAAGATTCACAAGGTAAGTAGGCTATTCTGCAACCTGGAATTGAAGAAGAGGCGTCTGGAGCTAATGGATTTATCTCCTGATGACTAATGATCATTATGATGAATTATTAATACTATGTTTTATGAACCAGATAATTAGTTGGGATCAGGTTCAATAAAAATTGATTCTACTCAATTTACTTCATCTCATTCCCATTGGACTTTTATTATTCATTTATTTATAAATCAATCAGCAATCAATACATATGTATATTACAAAATTCAAAGTATACCCCAAATAGAGTCATTACACACATGCTCATACCACTAGAGAGTTCATTGCTGGTGATAAGAGTTTGGCAGATATTTATTGCAACTATGTGAAAATGCAAAAGGAAAAGAATGAGCCAGCAGCTAACCTGATGATATATTCCAGGATTTTTAATAAGGAGTACAATATTTAGTTTTTCGTTCTAAAGAAGAATTAATGCAATTTGTTTGAGGCTTATAAAAATGTCCCTGATGATGTGGAACTGAAAGCAAAGTTAGATGAACATGAAAGGGAGAAGGTTTTGAGTCAACAAGCTAAAGAAAATGATAAAAAGCAACTTTCTTAGTAATGGCGAAGGTGATATTGTGGAAGGTATCCATAATGAATAATAAGACGAAATTGTCACAACCACATTTATTAAAACTTCGAGAAACTAGTTTCGGTTGTTACACCATTAGCAATCTCAATCAGACATTTGATTGAGATTGATAATGGTGTAACAACCGAAACTAGTTTCTCGAAGTTTTAATAAATGTGGTTGTGACAATTTCGTCTTATTATTCATTCATGATAAAAAGCAAATTGATAACAGAACATTCATTGTCTCAACATTTGATCTTCAAGCCATGATGCCATGCCCTACAGGCAAAGTGTTGATTTTTTATTATAAGACCAAGATCAATTGTGATGATTTTACTATCTGCTAGCTAGGTAGAGATGTGTTTGATTGTTTTTTTTTTCAATTAATGTGAAGGACAGCATGGTGCAAAATTGAAATAGGCACTTGTTTATGGATGTACCAACAAAAAAAATGCAGCACTACTTGACAATGATGATGATTAGGAAACTTGACTGCCATGCAGGAATTTACAATGTGCACTTATGGGCCATGAGACCCAACTGGGATCTCATGCAAATCTTTCTTGAATCGTTCTGTGATCCCATATGGAGTCTCAATTCACATGTTTTGAATGATATTCTTCTTCTACACATTCTGATCTTTAAAATGGCATGTTTAGCAAAACAAAAATTGCTATGAAGAATTAACTATTGAGGCTCAAATTTCAACAAATATTTTTGAGCTTTTGTCAACTTTTGCACTTAAATCTATGACTATTCCATCAATTTTGACAATCTAAAGTAAGGTTGGTACAACTGATATTAAACAGCTGTGTTCTTCACGCGGTTTTTTGATGCATTCTAACCTATAGAAATGTTTTTTACTTTTGAGATTGACCATACCAATCTGTAAACGTTCTGCCTTTTGAAGTCATTTTCAATTAATTTACACATGTATTTTCTTCTGTAAATAGTGCAGTGATTTCCATGTTTAGTGAATATCGGCATTGATACAGAAGCTCAAGAAATCTATGATTGTTTGATGAATAGCAGTGATGATGATGATGATGACATTCTTGATTCCAACATGGACCCAGAATTTCTTCCCAGTGGCAGTGACAGTGATGGTGATTTGAGTGACAATAATGTAGAACCAAATGAAATTGATTCAAATGATGAGGTTGATGATTCAAATAATGGTAATGATCTAGACTTATTGACTTGGGGTAATGATGATGGAGTTCAAGAAGATTTTATTTATGATCCCTCTGCTACTAGTGTAGGAATCAATCCAGATCTGATTGAGACATTAAATGATGGAACTCCTATAGACTTTTTCTCATTATTTTTTGATGATGATATAATTAATACAATTGTGTTAGAAACCAATAAGTATGCTGATAAACAACTTGCAAAGCGTTTATCAGAACATGCAAGATTAACAAAATGGGTTCCCACTGATTCAGGTGAAATTAAGATTTGGTTTGGGATTGAACTATGGATGGGTTTGGTGAAGTTGCCTGCTATTGAAAATTACTGGAGTCGATCAGAAATACTTTCAACTAATATATCAAAATACATGTCAAGAAATTGCTTTGAATTATTACTTAACAACATTCATTTTTGTGATGAAAGCATAGATGCTGGGAGTAAAGTGTGGAAAATGAGGCCATTCGTTGAGTTTTTAGTTGAGAAATTCAACTGGTGCTATCAACCAGAGAAAGATGTGGTTATTGATGAATCAATAATTCCATTTACAGGATGCCTTTCATTTAAGCAGTTTATAAAAAACAAGAGACATCGTTATGGCATCAAAATATTTAAAATTTGTGCACCACCTTATTATACTTTAGGGATGAAAGTTTACAGTGGTAAAGAAGCAGGACAACTGCGAAATTTGACCAAAAATATTGTTATGGAATTGGTTGAACTGTACCTCGATACTGGAAGGACTCTCTTCACAGACAATTGAGGAGCTCAAATGGAAAACCATGTAAGTGCCAAAATTGTGAAAATTGAGATTTTTGGTGGAAAATGATGTATGAGCCAAGCTCTATAAGGTAGTAAACACAGAATGTACCTCAGACTTGTCTATTAGTTAATATTGAGACCAAAAGATGTCACTGGTGCTGTGAGAGCGCTGCTGACTGTGGTAGAGAATAATTTAAGTACCTCTGCCATGCTGCCGACAAATCCTAACCTCTCAGTTGCAATGTGTACGGTATGTGATTCGTGTCGCAAATAAGTATACAGGTCGGTTAGATAGTGAATCTTTCAAGTTTATAGTTGTGTATAGTTTTCTATAAGTATATAGTTTTCTATGAGTATATAGTTGTGTATAGTTTTCTATAAGTATATAGTTTTCAAGAATGTCAACCAAGAAACAGAAACTAGTGAATCAACAAAGAAGCCGTATTCGTGGACAACCATACACCACTTCTTCGGGTAGAAACATCAATGCAAAAGAACCTCCACAGGGCCTTGATTGCAAATGTAATTATGGTTGCAGAACACTAGATAAAAACTACTTAGAATCATTGTTTATGAAGATTTATACTTTGAGTGAAGTCGAGCAAGGGAATTATCTTTTTAATCGTATGGACATTGTGAAAATCGGACATCGATGGAATGGTTCATATGAAGACCCTGCAGATAGTAGGAGACAGGTAACAGTGACCTACACTATATGTATATTCTTTGATTTGGTTAATGAGAGGTGATTATATTTTCGAGTGGTTGTTTCCTAAACATGCGCTTCATTTGGCTTGGTAACCTAGTTCCTCTTGGTTTTGTATGCATGGGTATTTGATGGAGTTTTGGTGTACAAGCATGTAGAAAGGAAATGTTTTCCTTTTTCCACATTTCGCCTTCTAAATTTTTGGTTGTTTCCATTGTTCTAAATTTATTCTAAATTAAAACAAACTGATGGGACAATTTACTGTGCCACTCTGCTCGGATGCAAAGAAGGGGCTGAAGGGAGTAAAGGATAAATGTTTTCCCCATATGATGGAGGCCTTTCAGACTCTTCAATTTTTATGGTCTTTTTGTATCCTGCCAGGTGCAAGAAATACCATGCAAGAGGCTCACAACAGCAAAGAAGAATTCTCCAGCTATTTCCATACTCTTTATTCAGGAGGTGAGATGTAGTACCGCAACCAACTACCCTCATGACTAGTTTCCAGATGAACATAACAGCCATGATAATTAAAGTTTCCCGAATAGCTCCATGCAATTTCGTCGAGTAGCAAGCCGGTCGCTTGACTACAATCCCAGTTTGCTCTTGGTGGGAATCTATGTTCGGAAATTATACGGGGACTACAAAACTACGTAACTTTCACCGAATCAAAACTCTAGATTTGCCTGCAGGCCTGCGCAGAACGTCTGTTCCGTAATTGAAAAATGAACAGGTAAAGAGAGTGTAGGAGAGAGCAAAAGAATGAGAAACTAGCTCTATCTTCTTTTACTAGACTAGCGTGGGACTCAATCCTGCTCGATATTGAATCTCAAAACAATGCTTCACTGTAATACCAATTCCAACATGAAAACCCAATCGATTCAATTACTTTTATTGAAAATGAATAATTAAAATCTAAACTCTCCAATAACTAGCTTAAAATGTCCTAATTCAGAAAACTTTACATAAAAAAATATCTTTAAAATTTAATAACGTTTAAAATGATACTAAACAAGTAAATTATCCAAGGTAATTTAACAAAAAAAAAATTTGGGCTACTCCCAAATTCATAACAGTGGGTTGGTTACTTGTCATTGTTAGCCCAGTCACATGCATGTCTTCTGATCTCATCTGTGTGAAATGTTATTTCAGTACAGTTAGTTCTGGTGTTCACCATATTTAAACAGTCTTTTTAAATACTATCCATGTTAGTGTTTTTGCAATTCTAAGTTTGTTCCAGGAACACTAAGAAACTATGTCTGAGAATAACAACAATGTTACTATTATAAAATGGGAACGGCCACATATCCATCTAACAAGTGAACCATACCAGAGGGTTGGCCATGGAGTACCTCTGTATAGTCAGGCTAGAGAGTATGTGAGTAGGGTCAGGGAAAAGGATATTAACTCAATTTACTCAATGGCATAGGGGTAGGCGATCCCATCGCCCGGGAGTTTCCCGCAATCAGCCTGCTATCCCTAACAGGGCAGAATTCCCGGATTTGACAGATAAGACCACCGAAAAAGGCTATCAACTGACTCTCAGATATTACCCGATCAATGACACTGTATAAAAACGTCTCAGAATGAGACAAAGGAAATGTTGTATCATGGCAATACCCCCTACTATGGCTCTACCAGACTTGATGTGCCCACACAATGTACAGAAGGTACTACTACAGTGTGAGGACAAATATGGGGTTCTCGCTCCAAAACAAAAACTCAATTTACTCAAGATAATTACTCAAGAGAAAGGATAATAACAGACCCTTACTTCCAGTAAAACAAGTAGTTCAATAAACGTCTGCAGCACTCAAGATTGACAAAAGCACTGTTGTTAAAGTTGGAAAGGAGAAAAAACAGTGTGAAGAGAGTGGCGGAAAACTGAAAACACCCAACATGAAAATACCATTACCCAAATGTGGCACTGTGCTAGATGCATTTTGGAAAGATGCCATCCAAAGACATATTTATATTATTTTACAAGAAAAGAATACCTCACTGTGAAGAACCTCCATGTAAGTCTTAATGAAGCAGACTTGTTTCATGGCAGCAAATCATCACTCGCTCTCATTCTTGAAAGATTGGGCTTTAGATATAAAACATTTGCAAATCGAAAATGCTTGATGGAAAGAATGGACATTGTAGCATGGAGGTGTAGATTTCTAAGAGAGATAAGGAATGAAAACCTTGATGAGATAATTCAGATAGATGAAACAAGGCAAACACCAATCATTTTATGAAAAGGTTTTCATCAAAGTGGAAATTTCAACACATAGACTTGTGAATGTGAATTATCATGTAGTTTATGCTGGTATTATCTCATGGTGGACATGAAATCAGAGGAATTATGAAGAAAGAAAAACGTCACAACTTTAAGTGGGGTTGAAATTGTGAAAGTGGAGAGGGTAAGATTAATCAATTTTCTTAATTTACCCCATGATTATGGTTTGTAAAACAATTTACTGATGCTCTAAAACCCAACTACTTCAATGCTTTGGGCTATAAAAAAGCATTTAAAACTTCTTTTGCCTCTCCTGTGAAATGGTATGTTTTTGAGTTGTGTCAGTTTTCTTGCACATGAGCGATAACCTATTTGTTTACTTACAGTTTTTGAATCTAGTGAAAATAGGTTAATTTGTCAGATTTGATTTTAAAGAAATTGATTGCTTAAATTTTGTGACAAATAATTTCAAATTTTGCACTTGAAGATAAGGCTTGTAATAACTTGTGGATACTGAATGAAGCCAAGTAGCCCTAGTCCTGTATTAGGACAGATATTTTGATTAATACAATGATTGAAGATGTATTAATTTAGGGACTTTGAATAGTTGATATTGTTATGCTATGGAATTTAGTATAATATATTGTTATGTTGTGTGATTTATTCTTGTAGTGATGATCTATATTTCTACATTGCCAAATCGCTTTTCTCTTATTTTACAATCGTATTACGATTGGTAATACTGTACTGTTGTGTGTTATACTAAAACCACTCAAAATTTCAGTGGTTCACATCCATGACATTAATGGAATTGATGTCCTTGTTACACATGCACTCTCGTAACCCACTCAATACACATTCTGCTACCAAACTCATGTGACCCAACAAAAACTATGGAACCATAGAGTCTTGCTGATTCAGACCTTGGAATTATGAAAGTATCAGTTGCTGTTCTGTGCATGTTATGCTGAAGTAGATACCTACCGACTCAGTACAGTAAGGAAATTGGATACTGACAGAGGTAACAAAGTTTATTTTCGTAATTATTCTTAAAGTCAAAGTAGGTGCATCATTATGTACTAATTTCATACTTAGCAAAAAACAAGGAGAAAAAATCCTTGAAATTATCAAAACATATTTAGCATCAAAATCGAAATTGATATACCAGAAAGAATATATTTCTGAATTTGACTATAAGCCAAATGGCTTGTAAATTTAAATCTTGTGATGCAATTTTGGAGGAAAATTGTAATTGTGATGTTTTTGAGTTTATGATGGGTTTATGAATACAAAGATTATAATTTGAATGGTTGTTTCCTAAACTGGCGATTAATTTGGCTTAGCAACCTGTTCCTTGAGTGTTCATATCAATAGGTATTTGAAATTTTCTTGTATACAAAGGAGTAGAAAGAAATTTCTTTCCTTTCTCCTCATTTGCCATCTAAATTAATTTAGCTTGTCTTCAAAAAATGTCAAAAACTATAGACAGTTTTTGAAAATCAATAAGATGTTTAGATATTTCCCTGTATATAATTACTTTTTATTATAAAAAATTCTGTCAGAATAAGAATCAATTCTATATTCTCAGGTAGCCTTTAGTACTTTGGCTACTTCAGGTAGTACTTTGGATAAAACTGTTGCTTTATCACTCTTTCTAATCAGAACTTATTTGAGTAAGTTGAGAAGTCTTTGTTGTGAGTTTAGTGTTTAGTTGAATTGAGTTTGAAGGATCACTGTCAATAGTGAGGGGGTACTGCTTAAAAGAATTGAGAAAAAAGTAATGGAAGTTGAAAAAATATTTGGACAATATATAAATAAACAAAAGAAAAATCTATGTACTGTACCAAAGAATCAGACATGATAAACTGTATATTAAACTGTTTATAACTCACAGGTATCTATATATGAACCTATGAAAGGAAAGGTGGCATGTTATATTTTTTCAATATAGTGTTATCACTGTTTCAGATTCCTCAACCTTCATTCTGTTTGAAGGAAAAGTGAATCAAGTCAAAACACTGGCAATTCTTGATACAAATGGCTGTGAAAAAATCAAGAAATGAGACACCTAATTTTTCTCAGGCAATAATGGCTCAGTCTGACTTGCTTCACTTTTCCTTCAACTACTATCAGCTTTTGTAGGTGTGCTGAATGAGTGAATCTTACGTTTTGATACTTTTTCAGTTTTATATTTATATGCAGAGCTTGATTTTATTTCAATGGATGAAATAAGTGAATCTGATAGCATGCCATCATTGTTGGAATGTTGGAAGACTCTGGCTCTGAGTATGTACCTATAGAAGATGAAAATCTAAGTAAGCTGAAAGTTAGTCTAACCTTTTTGTTACTGAGAATTTTGTATTTTTAACCTCTTTAACTTCTAATTTGTTGAACTTTGGCTGTGGCCGTTTTACAAAATATTAATTTTGAGATTTTCTAACTTATAATTTATTCAGAATAGCCTATTTTACATGTGAAAATTGAGTACTAAACAGACCATCTCAACATTCTTATCATTAGGGTTTTTTTAAAATGCCAAGTGGCAACATCTATGAAACCTATGAGAGCTAATAATTTGGGTGAGTTTGTACAGATTTTTCAATCAAGTATATATTTTATCAACATGGTTCAGCTTAAAATGACTTGACTTTTACATTCAAGTTAAATTTGAGTATTTACTGAGACCTACTACCTGTTCCTGTAGTCACAAACTCTTCACACATGCGCATTACAGAGGTGCATTCTGTGAGAGAGAAGGGTGTCACAGTATCTCAGAGCTAACCTCTAAGGAGTTGGATTCCATGCGTTGTTTGGTTTATTGTTTTGTTCATTTCAAATGCATTACTAGAAATGGATAAATTCTTAATAAGTGATATAGTATGATCTAAATTCCAATGAAATAGATCAGTTACTCATATTACTAGACAATGGGGATGATTCAGATATCAAGGGACTAGTTGAAGATGAAGCTGAAAACCAGGAGATAGATACATTTGAAGGTAACTAATGCCAATAATAATATTAGTTTCTATGTTGCATATTCCAATTGAATTTTGTTTTTAGTAATTTCAATTCTCTCACACTTGGAGGCAAAAAATTTGTTTCATATATGAGCCCCCATTGTATTAGATGATATAGACCACGCATTCTAGCAGTAAACACTTTAACTACTAGAGCTAGTGTCCATAAAGCACCACAGGCCGTGCTAGCATAGTAGCTGTCATGGTTGATGAGTGATGCGGTGTTGAAAGTTATGTGTCCAACGAAAAGTTTGAAAGGTAAGTGTTTTACTGAACATTTTTCAGTATCCTTTATTGCATTTGATAATGTTAACATCAGCTATGCATTTTACACTTTATAAGGATTGTGTTTCACTATAAATGATATCAGTTAGTTATCAATTTAAGTGTAGGTAGGATTTTACATTCCAAGATGGTGAGGGTGGATATATGGGCCCCCTTTTGTGCTGGTATTATGGGCCCCATATAAAAGGGGGCCCATATTACAACCACTACATTTTTTGAGTTATATTTTGTTGCAGATGCCTAGAGGAAATCTTGTACCTCCCAAAAAGGCTCAGCGGCAGTCATGGAACAAAGAAGACATGGCCAATGCTATAAAAGCAGTTAAAGAGAAAAAAATGGGTTTGAAAAAAGCAGTTTAACAATTTTCTGTACCTTATTCAACCTTACAAAGGTTATCTCGAATGAATAAGCCCATTGAAGAAATAATAAATATTAGGTTGGGCTGACTTATCATCTTATCAAAAGAACTTGAGGATGAACTTTGTCACAAAGTGATTGTGACAAGGGGGGAAAAGGGGGAAAATTATGCTCAAACTTAAGCCCTCCAACTTCTCCGGCCAAGTGATCGCGGAGATAAGGAGGTACCGCCCGCGCATCCGAATTGCGCCACCCCTGCTCAGGGCGCGTAATCGCCACTCCCCCCCTCCCATCTACCCGCAGAGGGGAGTAATTAAGCAGTGGAGTGGCGACTGTTCGACACTTCTTCCTGGGAGCTCTCCCAAATCAGAACAAGAGTTCTTTCTTGAGGTGAGCTTCCTGTAGGGTCCCCTAGGGTACAGCAAATGAGCTGTAACCCTCAACCACCTTGGCTTGGTGCTTCAAGCTGCTACCTCCAAGACATCCGACCCTTTCATCCTCGACCTCGGTAAGCTGTTGCAGACAGCTTGCTTCCTCTGCTTGCTGTTTTAGACAGCAAGATCCTACCTTGACCTCCTTCATCCCTTAACCACAGCAAGCCATTACAGATGGCCTGCTTCCTCTGCTTGCTGTTTCAGACAGCAAGTGTCCTTCCTCGACCTCAGCAAGCCATTACAGATGGCCTGCTTCCTCTGCTTGCTGTTTCAGACAGCAAGTGTCCTTCCTCGACCCCAGCAAGCCATTACAGATGGCCTGCTTCTCCTACTTGCCGTTCCAGACAGCAAGTCTCCTTCCTCAACCTCAGCAAGCCATTTCAGACAGCTTGTTTCCTTCACTTGCAGTTCCAGACTGCACACCCAACCCTTGTTGGTGAGCTGTTTCAGACAGCTCACTTCCTTTACTTTCTGTTGCAGACAGCAAATCCTACCTGACCTTGGTACCCTGTACCCTTGGACTAGCCATTGCAGATGGCCAGTCATCATACGCAGTTCCAGACTGCATACCCGATCCTTAGCAGCAAGCTGTTGCAGACAGCTTGTTTCCTTCTTGCTGTTACAGACAGCAAGTCCTTCCCTACCCCATCACCCTGTACCCTTGGGCTAGCCGTTTCAGACAGCCAGCCATCAATCACAGTTTCAGACTGTGCACCCACCCTCCACAGGGGAACTGTTTCCAAGGGAGGGATCGACCTACCCTTGGGAGGATTTTTGACCAACCTCCTCTGCCCCGACCTACACCGACTGAGTTCAGTCCCTCAGGAGCAACACCTGAGAAGTCGTCACCATCTCTTGAGGAGGCTTCAAGAGAGTTTGTGACAACTTGTAAAATATCTTCTTGGTATGGAAGCAAAATTCCATGGTCTAACTAGGAATGATGTCAGACACCTGGCATACTAACTTTGTGTTCAAAATAACATACCTCATCCATTTGCAAATGGTGAAGCTGCTGGTCGAGCATGGTTTGACCATTTCATGAAAAGACACAAAAATACTTTGTCCCTCTTGAAACCCTCTGCAACATCTATTTCCCAAGCAAATGGTTTTAACAAAAAAGCTGTGTGTGAATTCTATGACTTACTCAAAACAGAATTTGACGAACACAAATACCCACCAGACAGAATCTTCAACATTGATGAGTCGGGCCTTAGTGTAGTCCAAAGTAAGATACCTCATGTCATTGGCTTGTGAGGTAAAAGGCAAGTTGGAGCATTAACAGCAGCTGAAAGAGGGTCACTTATCACATGTGTGTTCAGCAAAAAAAATTTCAATCTGGGACTTTTATACCACCAATGCTCAATTTTCCAAGAGAAAATATGACTGATACCTTGATGAAAGGGGCTCCACCTGGCTTCACTGGAAAGTGCCACCCATCAGGGTGGATTCAAACCCACCTCTTTACTGACTGGTTTAACCACTTTGTTTCTAAAACAAAACCAACAGAAGATGATCCAGTCTTGCTGATTCAAGATGGTCACCATACACACACCAAGAACATAAACATAATTGATATTGCCCATGAAAATCATGTCAGAATTGTTAGTTTGCCTCCCCATACAACACACAAGCTTCAACCACTGGACAGGAGCTTCATGGGGGCCTTTGAAACACCACTACAGTGAGGGCATCAGGCAGTGGATGCTGCACAACAATCGACCTCTAGGACCATATGATATTGCACAGCTTTTGGGGAGTGCATTTTTAAAATGTCAAAGTGGTGAAATAGCTATTGGGGATTTAAAGTAACAGGAATCGTTCCTTTCAACCAGAACATGTTCACTGATGTTGATTTTGCACCCTCAGAAGATGCCAACATTGATGCATTAAATCTGCAAACTTTGAAGGCTGGTAAAGGGCACACAGTTAATGAGAAGTCTACTGGGGTGTCATCCACTCAGAGCATTTTCCCTGGCACACAACAAACTCATATCGTCTCAACTACAGCTGCACAGAATGTTAGGTCTACACCATCTGCAAAGGATTTAGCTGAAGCTGGGCCCTCTGGGTGCTCTTCCTCTATGAACAAGAGGCATGTGTCTCCACAGGACATTGTGCCAATTCCCAAACCTGAGAAAAAATTGTCTAATAAAAGCCCTAAACCAATGACTTTTGCACTTGTCACATCATCTCCATGCAAATGTGCCTTGGAAGAGGCAGAAGACAGAAAAAAAGAACAGTTAGCCAAGAAGAAGGATGGGGGGAAGGAGAAAGACAACAGTGGAAAACAGACTAATGACAAAAAATCAATTCCAAAGTTAAAAAAACCTACATCTGTCAAACAAAAGTTAAAGTTCAATGAAGAGGAAAACGATTTTGATTCTGGAGAATCAGATCTTGAGACTGAAGTTGGTGTTTCTGTTACTGATGACAAAGATGCAGTTTGCCTATTTTGTGAAGAGACATTTTTTCAAGACACAAGAGGTGAACTATGGGTGCAATGTTTGTCCTGTGAAATGTGGGCTCACAATGATTGTGCTGGCTGTGAGAGAGATGCATATGTTTGTGACTTTTGTAAATAGTGGACTAGTCTATTAGTTTAGGTATTACTTGACATGTAATACAAAAAAATATTCAAAAATAAACATTCTACACATAAAAAATTAAAACTATGCCTTATTTCATTTTATTGTAATGTATTGTAGCTTTGATAGTAAAATATAATAAAAATTTCTGGTATTTTATTAAAAAACATCATGGGGCCCATTTTAACAGCACTATGAGACATGCATAAAAAAGTGCCAACTTTTGGGAAAATATTTCTATATTTTTTATGTGTAAAAATTATCATTTATAACTTTATTTAATTGTTAGTATATATTCCAGAGATTGATTTGATATTAATCTTATGTGTTTATGGTGAAAATAAAAAGAGTTATAAAATAAAAAACCTTTGCCTCTATCAGTCACACAATGGGGGGGGGGGGGGGGGGATATACTTTGTTGGTACATTTATATGAAAAATTGATATACTGGCAATCAACACTGATTTATTATGAATTTATTACTGGTATAACATGAAGCATTTGCTTCATTTTTGGGACAAAACACAGAATAATTAGGAGACAAGGAACCAGAAGAAGCTTCAGAGAGCATACATTGGAAGATGAAGGTGATGAAGAAGCTAAAGAACAAAGCAAAGGGATGATCCCACAATAAATAATATAAGTGATGAAGAACTTGTCAGATTGAACAATTTGACTACAAAGAAAGACATTTCTTGGGTGAATGGGACCTTTGAGACTCCACCTATTGATTTTCACAAGCTAGTTGAATCCTCCATAAATGAGTTAGAGACCCCTATTGTGTATTTCAAGAAATATATTTCCAATGAGTTTATATCACTATTGATAGAACAAACTAACTTGTATGCAGTTAGGAATGGAGTGACTTTCCAACCTACCTCTGCTCTGCTGAGGAAATGAACACATTTATAGGGATAAATTTGCTCATGGGAATTCTAGGCTTCCCTCGAATTAGTCTTTCTTGGGAGCCAGAATTCAGTATCTCCATGATTGCTGAAAACGAGGCCCTCAGTAGATTTTTCAAATTTGAGATAGAACATACATATTGTGGATACAGACAAAACCCCCAATAATGAAGATAAGCTATGTCAGGAAGGTTAGGCCCCTATATGATGCTACATGATCAAGATGCCAGGAGTTGAATATTGTAGGCGAATTATCAGTTGATGACAATCAAACAAAAATTTCGGTAATCGATGTCTGTACCAAACCCAAAGCTGAACCTAACGGTCATTCCTTATCAACTATCGATTCTCCTAGTCGTTTGTTTTGTGGGGAAGATATGGGACTGCAGCTATGGGACAAGCACCTCATATAGTAACCAGATTACATTTGAAAAAAAAAACTATTTGTTATGATTTTATATAATAATGTCAACTAATTATATAATTTGAGACTATGATTTTGATACAGGAAAAACAATTGTTTGTATTAAAATTTAAGTTTTGCCAAATTGAACTTCTGTTCAATCTCGGGTCAAATCAAAATTTGGTCAAAAACTGACCAGCCTCTCTGCAAAGCAAATCTTAATCAAATTAATCAGGTCAGGTAATTATTATATTTTCAATTTACATTTGTGCAAACGGCCTCAAGAATAATTATTATTTTTTCAATGTAATTATTATTCTTTTATTTACGTTTGTGCAAACGGACTCAAGAGCTCAAATTTGAATAAAAATTGAACAATAATTATTCTGGGTAATTATTAATTTACGTTTGTGCAAATGGCCTCGAGAGTAATTATTATTTTTTTAATTTTACGTTTGTGCAAACGGCCTCAAGAGCTCAAATTTGAATAAAAATTGAACAATTATTCTGGGACAGTTCATGAATGAAGTCAGTCTTATGATATTGGTTCCATTTGCTTGTACGATCATCCAGGTAGCAAGAAAAAACCGAAAAGGCTCAAGTTTCTGATGATCATGGATCAAATCAAATTCATTTTTTCTTCAAAATTACAAAAATTGAATAGCAAAGTATGTAATAAAATAAAAGTATTTTTCTTTCCTAAAATATTAAAAAATATATTTAATTTTGGAATTCCTCATTATTTGATTTGGTTTTCTTTTCAATTTAAATAACATACAATGACCTCAAATTGAATACATTTTACTCTTTTACATCAAAATTGTTCAGTCACGTGAAATTCTTATATCAAATTTCTGAAAAGACTTGGATTTGTAACAGCCAATTATACTTCCCAATATACTTTATGATAGTTGTTGGATTGTGTATTAGATACGTCAATACTTGACTGTGTTAATGTATATTGTAATTATTAATACTGCTTATTGAAAAGTATATTATGTTTTATATTCTATTATGTTTATATGAGCAGATGGTTCCTTTCAAGGGCCAAATAAATATAAAGCAGTTTATGGCAAAAAACGCAAAATGGGAAAAAAAAGTATTTCTCTTTGTGGAGCTAGTGGGTTGATGTACGATTTCATCATATATCAAGGTAGTTCAACTGTAAATCAGCAAAAATATAAGCAGTTTGGTTTCGGGGCAAGTGTTGTTATGCAACTGTCAGAACGAATAACTGTTCCAAACTGTCAGTTTGACAATTATTTTTCAACTTATCATTTATTCCAATATTTACTCAAAAAAATTAATTTATGCTATATGTACTGTCAGGATCAATCGTTTTCAGAAGCCACCTCTCACTGCAGAAAATGTATTTTGTTTTAAATATGTAAAATAATAGAGGCTACAGTGAGAATATAATTTAGCAAAGATGGTTGTGTTGTTATATCAAAATGGCTTGACAATAATACTGTCACTATCGGGTCAAACTTTGTTGGGTCGGGTAAAATAGATGCTTGCTGTAGATGGTATAAAGCATCTAAAACCTTTGTAAATATCAAAAGGCCAGACGTTATTGCTTTATATAACACAAGCATGGGTGGGGTAACAATGCAACAGTGGTCCTGGTATCTCCACAAAAGATAGTTCGGTCAATCTACCAGACATTAAAGGCTCACAAACACTTGATTCGCTCTGTTCTTGATTCTTGGTTTAATTCGACCAGAACACTTGCTGAGGAGAAAGGGTATCATTTTGTTTGGGTCCTTAAATTCTTGTTAAGAAGGATGAAGATAGTGAATCCATAATCCATGTAAAAAGTAAGAACGACTTCTGTAGATTATAAAAGTTTAAAAGATGTCATGTTGGGTAATGAGTGTTTTATTTTATTAACATTATGGGCATGTTTATAATAGTTTAGTCAAATAGAACAAAGTTGAAACATTATGTTTAAAAAAACTCAGTCAATTATTATAGTATTATATGAAAAATTTTACCATAGTTTGCAAAAAACATTATCTCTATAATCATTATCTCAATTTTATAAAGGATTATAGAGCCATTTAATAGTTTTTGTTGATGTAGGTAGTTTGTGTATGGGTTTGTTATGGTTAGTTGAGTTATGTAGTTTATTTCATGAGTGCGTTTGGGCTATGCCTGTTGCACTCTTACATTTTTGTATACAAATAAATAATTAAATAATTTCTCATCACTCAAGTTAATATTTTGATTTAATTCATAGTAATATTAGGTTCATTAGGAAAAACATTTGACGTTTTGTTTAGATTTTGGAATGATATAATAATATGGATATTGGATTGTTGTTTTAATATACATACCGTATGGTAAATTGTTCTCTTTAATGCTTATTAGAAGGATATATTTATTTTTTTGTAAACTTTTCTGTAGCATACCGAGTATTGCGGGCTCCTTCCTCAAGCTCAAGCTTACTCTTTTGGGGAAGTGATACCTAATTATTATTTACTATTTTGTTTTCATTTTAAAATATTTTCTCATGATAACTTATTTTCTATATTTTATTTAGGTATTATAATAAGGAATAAAAATAGCCGAATAGCTGCCTACTATGAAATTCAATATTTTCTTAAACTTAAAAGAACTGAAGAGTAATTTATGTACACATAAAGTAATGACGTTTTTTATAATTAGCAAGGTCTTCAATCACATTTATGCTCTACTATTCATACAGTGCAGTATGTTCAATTGCCAGTATCTGTTTTTTAGGATGAACCCCACGTAGATTTGAGACTTGTGCGTAGGTAATGAGTTGAATTATGGCAATTGATGAAATGAATGAGATGGACCTACATTTTTAGGAGGGTTTCGAACCAACGGGAAATCATTTACAGCAGACAACAGTCATTTTTACTAACCTATCTAACCGATTACCCTTATTAAGAGGGCCGTAACTTTCTCACTGTTTCAATGGTCGACCTTTATCAATGATTCTATACTTATTTGATATACATAAAAATTATATATTACAATTAAAAGTATTATTTATGTCTATCAATCATAATTCTAAATTGTGTTGCATATTATGTTTAATTATAAATTTATTATTAATCTATAATGTTAAGTACGCTGACTGTAAGTTACCAGAATGCTAATATATTGAAAAATACGTTAATAGTATCAACATTATGGCAATAATAACAATAATATTAACAATATGACATTTATTTAGTAAAGCTTACGTTTTTTCGCTCGTTATTTTTTTGATCAGGTCAGTTCAGCACATGTCCCATCTGTAGAGCAATTAGGAGCATAGAGTAGTGCTTTATTCCTTGAAATATTTCTTTGATTTTTGGCTAAATTTGTAGAGATATAATTAGTGCATCACACTGTAAAAACAAAAACAAACATAATAATACATTTAAGGATGTTTTTTGAAAAAGCAGTCTTATAAAAACTCAACAATCTTAAGCTAACAACAATTACAAAGGGCCTTATTATACAGAACCACTCTAGTCGCTGTCGCGTGCGACTTTTATGGCTAAATTACAACAGCCGGGTAAATTTGATTAAAAAATCAGTTGATGGTTCTAAACATGTTAATGCTATCATGTACTTTGACATAGATGAGCTCGGTTAGACGTTCAGCTTCATGTAGTTTAGCCTAAATTGTGGCTCACGACCGCGACTGTGTAATAGGGGCTTTAGTTTCACTAATATTTTTTAATACAGAGGTTGCGCAAATCCACGCTAAAAATCCGTTACTACAAGAAAAAGATAATGATTTCAAAGTTACACTTGTTCAGCTGCATAAAACAAACATGGCCGATCTGATTGCCATATATGAGTGAAATGGATTATATAATCAGTCATAATTGAATTAAATTCTGCACAAAACGACCCAGTAAATGTAGGTTAGGCTCTAATATTACTGTACTTTGCAAATTTACTGATAAGTCATTCATTTATTAACTGCATTATTCTGAACCTTTTTATGCCGCATTATATATCTCACTGAATTTGGTGAATTATTTTCAATAATTCTCATTGTTTTATGATTTTAACACTCTAGCATGAAGGTGTACAAATGGCTTCAAACTGATTATTGTTGTTTTTAGCGTTAACGGATTTTTAGCGCTAATTGACTCAAAGACTCTATTATCTATGTACTGAACATATTATAGTTTACAATACAATATTATACCCGTAATTCATTTATATATAGTGTTTCGCATAGAGTTGCCAATATTTTGTGTTCTTGTTTTACTCACTAAAATAATGGAGAAAGATTATATCAATATAGGTCAGGAAATGCTTCATTACAAGTTAAAGATGGCAGAAGTTGACAGCTAGCCTCAAAAATTTACTCATTCAGAAATTTGCAATGCCTTAATCTTCTTGTAATTTTGTCAGGCTCTTTGTAAAATAGGCTGAGAAATCGAATAAAACAATAATTTAGAAGTCGGTAACTACAGTAATTTTTAAAATATTTAATAGAATATGCAAGTTTTTGAAATATTCAATAAAATATATGCAAAAATTTTACAAAAAACACGATTTTCAAGTTTGAAGTGAATTGACTTGGTTAATTATCGTACAATAGGCATGTACTTTTATCTCACAATCCTTAGAGAATTTAATTTCGATCAAAAAAATTCCACTGTATTAATATGGCCGAAAACACACCTAAACTTCATGAAACTAGGATTTAATCAAATCAAACCACATAAAAATAACAAGCTGTGTAAATTTGGTGTTTTGATTCAATAGTAGCTGATTTTATCAAATTTGGGCGTGTTTTCGGCTATTGGATTGTCTTGACATTTTTTCTTCAGAATTAAATTCTATGCGAGTTTTGTGAAAAAAACCTTCAAGTTTACTATATAATTAACAGAGTTAATTAACTTCAAACTTAAAAAAAACGTGTTTATTGGTCTTTTGCATATTTTGTTGAATATCTAGAAGGATGAATCCATCCATCTTGTAATCATATCCACAATCATAAAAAAACGTTTATTTCAAAAGCTACACAGATAAATCTTTCAACGACTTCATTTTACTTCAAATTAGAAAAAATAAATAAATAATAATAATAATAATATGAAATATAATAATACTTGCTTACAGCCTGCTGGTTTCTTCGGAGAGTGAAGACCACATAGGTCTGAGACCAGCGGGTGGGTAATGAGTTGGACGATGGTGATTGATGAGTTGGACCTACAGTTTTAGGTGGATTCCGATCACGGGAAGTGATTTTCAGCAGAGAACAGTCTTTTGTCTGAAAAACTCCCAACTGGTGTTATTACGTTTTACAGCTCATTTTCCTTAGTCTCAAATTACAAGTAAAATCAAACCACTAAGAATTTAATATGAACTTTTTTCATTATTTTAGTGAGTACATGAAGCCCACCGAGTATTGTAGAATAGACACAGTCATGGGTTTAATTCCCATTACAGCCTTGCGTTTGTTATCACCATTCGCTTTAAACGTTGACTACAGTGGAACTCGGCTAATTCGAACTTATATAATTCGAAATCTTCTTTAATTCGAACTTTTCTCTCAAGCCCTAGCATTTCATATAAGTATATAATGCTAAAAAATAATGGTTAATTCGAATTTTATTAAGGATAATTCGACGTTTTATGCGCAAAAATATTATAAAACTATAAACCGAATAAGGAATTTCCGAGCGCAGCCGAAGTAGCTGTCTACAGCTAGACGTTATTTTGAAGCTAGGTATGACGTAAGTGATGTTTATTACCGTTCTTTAAATTTGTTGGATTCTTTTGTTAAGACTGAGTCTTAATTCTAGGAAAAAGTTGAAAATCTCCAATTATTTGCAATTGTTTTTCCATTATTCTGCCACTGTTTATGCAGATTAAAATAAAGTGGACAGAACAATACTAGGCTATACTGTATTTTTTTGAAGTCATGTTTGTACCCAAAACGAAAGTATACCATATGATAATTATCCCAATAAAAGTAGTTATTTTAAAATTGAAATGTGAGTTTTTTATACCCATTGTGATCAACTTCACTAATTCGAATTTTTAGTTTATTTGAATTTTTTTACTTGTCCCGTGAGGTTCGAATTATCCAAGTTCCTTTGTATCATCTTTAATTACAAACCGAATCAACTATCCTCCTTAGAAGCGCTGATTCCTGGCCTCCTTCTAA
The DNA here is from genome assembly GCA_948455865.1 of Conomelus anceps. NCBI lineage: Eukaryota > Metazoa > Arthropoda > Insecta > Hemiptera > Delphacidae > Conomelus > Conomelus anceps. The sequence continues at coordinate 24,566,535 of OX418217.1, forward strand.
CACCATGCTTATTTCGTAAATGTCTCCTCAACCGTGGCACCTCCGAAAAACTACTCTCACAAATATGACAGTTGTACATTTTCGTAGAAGCATGCGTCTCCAAATGTATTTGGAGACGAGTGTTGGTGACGAACATTTCACCACAAGTGGCACATTGAAACGACTGCTCACTAGCATGCGTCTTCTCGTGCCTCTTCAGATAGGCCCTGATCGGAAACCCTTTGCCACACTTACACACGAACTTGTTGTCTTTGCTGTGCAGTTGTTCGTGAATGGAGCGACACATTTTTGTTGCGAACATTTTGTCACACAGTCGACACTGTAAGGTGCGTTCGGCGGAATGCGTTTTCAAATGTCGGTCGTACGACTGACGACCGGTCAGTGTTTTGTTGCATACTTCGCATTTGAAAAAATGTTGAACATTGTCGTCAACTTTGTCGGGATGCACACCGTTCATATGATACTCGAGGGCCGCTTTACTTGTGTACGCCTTGTCCCCACAAATCTCACATTTAAACTTTCTCTCAGCTGGCAAACGCTCCTTGGGGATCGTACCATCAGGCGCCGGCATCCCAGGGTGCATACGCTTTAGATGCTCCTTCAATTTCGATATATTGAAACACGTTTTCGGACAATACTCACAGTTCAACTCCTTCCTTTCCCCATGTATCTTAATATGTACAGCCAATGCATACTTACCTTTAAACGACTTATTACAAACTTCACACACAAATTTTTCCGAAAGAAAACACTTGTGCTTCATAAGATTTCCCTTTTGAGCGAACCCTTTCCCACACACGGGACAAATCCAATCGCGCTCACCCGTATGAATTTTCAAATGACGTAGCAACATACTTCTAGTTGAAAACATTTTCGGACACTCTGTACATTTATGCTTTTTGTCTCCGTTATGAATCCTCATATGTTCGGTGAGATTACCCTGGCGCGAAAATATCTTGCTACAAAACTCGCACACATACTCCTTGGTACCCATGTGAATCACCTTCATATGCCATTTCAGTTTCGAATTGCATTTGAACTCGCGCAAACACAAAAAACACTGCAGCTTGTCCGCGCTGTGCAGTTTTGAGTGAGACAGCAGCTGGCAGGTCTTAATCACTTCCCCACAAAGAGGACACAGATGAATCGGATTGATCCACAGCTCTTTTACGTTGCTAGCCTGTCCGAACAGATTCAAATCCGACAGACCGCTCAAATGGCTCACATCTTCCTTATTTATTGCCGGATCTTCATGTTCAGTTATCTAAAAATAAGAAAAAAAATAGTCGTTTATGCAAAGGTTGCATTTTGACTGCTTTTAAGCCACAAGTGATATGTAAGTTAGGACACGAGTGAAACGAATAGTTTCAAAAAATAGTAGTAAAGTAAAAAATAATAGTTTATGAAGCAATTGTATTTTCAATAAATATTTAATTCCATTTGAAAACTTTATCTAAGCAAATATATATTACAGTGCAATCTCGCTAATCCGGCACTATATCGGAATAGGTGTTGTCGGATTACCCAAATTGCCAGAATAGTGGATGTATGGGTAAACACGTTCAAAACGCATACAAAATTTGTATATGTATTTATGTAAGTTGAAATTTAATAAAAACACGTTAAAGTAAATATAGTAGAACAGTACAGTACTGTACTCTACAATACAACAGTACTGTATAATTATGAAATTATAAAAGTAACAATAAAATGGATACAGTAAGATTACCAATTGAAAATGATAGTAAAACCGCCTGCAGATATGAAAACAAAGGGCATTGACCCGATCGCACAGTGCCGGATTATAGAGACTGTACTTTATTCTTATACATGCCCGGTTTCTCAGTCGGTCAGTAAACCATTCAGTAGCTATTGATTCAATAGGCTCTTTCACACACACCCGGCAGTCGGGCAACCGGTGTAGTTTACCCGGCGTAATTACATCGTATCATATGATTTCAAAAATCGGATAAGTGTGAAGCGCACTATATGATGCGATGTCCTTACCGTTGGGTAAACAACATCGGTTTCCCCATTTCTAGGTATGTGTGAAGCAAGCCTTAGGGCCGTAATAGCTTGTGAATAATTTAATGAACGACTGAGAAACCGAGCATAAAAGTAAGGCTCGCTTCACATTACAACGACATGTCGTGTGTCGTTCATCCGACTAAAGGGCAAAGAGGGATATCAGCTTCTTCACATTAGGCCGACAAATGTCGTGGATACGCACGACTGTCGTGCTAGTGCCGAGGGGGCCACAACATCCTTCAAGTCGTGCCGACTGTCGGTGTTGTATGAACGACTACAGGGCGCAGCGAGCCACTGGGACTGTACACACATCTCCGACACGACAGCCTACTGTATTGAGCAAGATAGCTACTCTGTGTACGCGTTGAATTGTTGTTTGTTGGTGTTATATATCTTCTTCTTCATATTGATATTATCATATGATTGCCTTTATACTATCTTGTTTACTACTTATAAATAAACAGTTCAGTTCAATTCTACAACTCATAATGTCTACATCCACCTTATTTCTATCATATTAGAGAAACATAATAATTGGCGACGAAGGAAAATAAGTTAAAATATGGATCCAGATCAATTTGCTACCTTCATAACTATGTTCCAGAGGCAACAGGAACAAATCACTTCATTACTTGAGGTAAGTTCTCAAACTAGGCCTGCGGATGCGGCACTTTCGAACGTAGCTCCATTTGAGAATTTTGATACGCAACGGGAAAAATTTTCAAACTACCTGGAACGATTCGAAAATTACTATAAGATGAAAGGCTTAGGAAATGAAAAACAAATCGCTCAACTCCTTTGCGTATCCATTGGTAGCGAACATTATAATAAGCTTTCTGCATTGTTGGGTCCTGAGCAACCTATAAAACTACTCGATTACAATACACTCGTGGATCAATTAAAAAAGATACTAATTCCAAAAAAGAGCCCGATTATTTCTCAACATTATTTTCTGAATATTTTTCAAAAAGAGAACGAGTCAATTTCAGATTTTGTAACTAACCTAAAACGTGATATAACTGATTGTGAATTCTTGGTTGAATGTAAGGCAGAAACATGCAAACAAACAGTATCAACTGCCGATGTTTTACTACGTATACAATTTGTTAGAGGACTGAAAGATGATTGGATACGAGAACAAATTTTACAAACAACTTCCACCAATTTTGACAACATACTGAAAAAAGCAATTGCACTTGAAGCATCAAAAATAGAAAGTAAAGTTTTTCAACAACATCATGATTGTAACTGTGTACATTCCAATGACTGCAAAATTAACAAAATTACAAGGACTCCTTCCAAAAAGTTTTTGAATGATCATTCTGAACCAAAACCACGGCATTACCAATTTAGTAAATCAGATTTCATAGCTTTTGGAATTGAAAATCTCTGTCTCAGGTGTGGTAAAGACAATCACAAAAGTACTGACTGTAGAGTGGATAGATTCAAACTCAGATGTGACAAATGTCAAAAACAAGGACATGTATCAAGAGTCTGTTTGACCACAATGCGAAATGAATTGAGAAAACCAAGCCGTACAAGTTCAACCAATTTTGTACATCAACAGACATCACAATATGATGACGAAGGTGATGATGAAATTTACAATGACTACGTAAAAGGACTATTCAAACTTTAAAAAATCGACTCAAGGCAATGACTCAAGACACCCAAGACTCAAGACCATTAAATACAAAACTTCAAGACATTTTACTTCGGTATCGAGCAACACCGTTGGCATGTGGAAATACCCCGGCAGAATTGTATCTGAAAAGGAAAATGCGAATTCGCCTTGACGCTATATTCCCATACCGACCACAACAATCTAGTGATTACTCAATCCCTATCCGTTCATTTAAAGAGGGAGAGAGAGTACAAGTGAGACTTTTCATTCAAAATGAGTATATATGGAATTTTGGTACAGTGACAAAACGTTTAGGAACACGTCACTACTTGGTGTTGTTAGACACAGGAAGGACCATCAAACGACACATCAACCAGTTACGTTCAACTCTGGTCGAAAAGAAAAAGGAAACTGTCACCTTGCAACCGCCACCGCTATTTGATGTTCCTTGCATTCCATCACCGCAGATCACACCATCAGTGGTTGGACAGCCAGATACTACAACAGTTGTTGACAACTCACCTGTTCAAGGTGGTGCACGACCTCAGAGACCTCAAAGGAATCGTCGACCTCCGGCTAGATACGGACATGCTGTTACGCACTAATTTATGTGCTCTCATACTAGGAGGGGAGACTGTTATATATCTTCTTCTTCATATTGATATTATCATATGATTGCCTTTATACTATCTTGTTTACTACTTATAAATAAACAGTTCAGTTCAATTCTACAACTCATAATGTCTACATCCACCTTATTTCTATCATATTAGAGAAACATAATAGTTGGTAATTACGGAAGCGCGTTGTACATTGTCTCTACTAAAGTGTCGTGGTCGTGTGAAGGTACATGTGTGAACGGTTCCAATTTTTATGTCGTTGACGACCAAATGTCGTCGTCGTGTAAACGACTAGTCGTGCAAGTGTGAAACAAGCCTAACAAGGAATTTTTTAAAAAACTTTTTTGCATGGAAATTAAACTACTCAGAGTAGCTCTCTTATGATATATCATGTTCTAAAATAGGTTTGTAATTTAAAATTTTCAGAATTCATTGATTTAATATTAGGTTAGTGAGCTCACATATTGTTTGAAATAATGTTTTGTTTTGACAGATTAGTTTCTACTTTCTTTCAGATTTGATGCTAATTGGGATCTGACTCCTCATAAGTAATGAATACTCACATGTTCGGTGAGATTGCCCTGACGAGGAAATATTACAAATTTATTATTAATACTACAGTTAATTTTCCTAATGCAGCGGCCCTCTCCACCACTTGACCCTCCCATACAATTCTAATTTATCAATACACATTCACATATCTTGGAAATAAAATTAAATTGAAACAAATCTTTCCATAAAGGAAAACAAAAACATGTAATTATTTCATGAAAAAAGAGGGAAAATATCCTCGAATAATTTGATAAGAAAAAAATTTATGAAAAAAAGAGAAAGAAAGAAAAATAATAATAATAACAAGCGTGCGAGTAAATACTGTAAAGAGAATAGATAATATTCATAACTGTAAAATAATAATAGATCTCCTCCTAAACTATCATAATTGAAGGAAAATAATTCAAATCACTCATGCACCAGGTGCTAACCAGGAGGCTGAATCCTATGAATGACATGTTTCTATGAAGTTATTTATAATAAAATTAACTTTCAACTATTTTCGTCTTTCAGGAGCCCGTAGGCTAGAGCCAAAATCATTAGACCCCTTGAAACATGATTGAATTTTAAAATTTAATAGAGAATGAGGTGTTTAGTTCTTACATAATTATGATAACTACCCAAAAAATATGCGGGGGGCCCAATTGAAAAACGTTACGCCACTGATAGCAATCCTTGTGTGACATGTCGTACAACATGGGACATGCATGTACTGCTGAAATAAGTCGTTCATCAAAACTCATAATAATAATAATAATAATATAATCTCTATCAAATCCCAGCACTGCGAAAATATGATTATCAGATCGCCCGAGTTCAGTTGCACAACACTTCTGTCTGTAAGTCTACTCTGCGCATGTGCGGCGTCTACATCCTTTAGTTGCTTCCAGCAAAAATCGCTCGCTTACCAAAAAGTGGCTGAGACGGACGGAACGGACTGAACTGATGGAACGGATCCGGTGCGCTGCTCTACATTTGAATACATGGCTTTCGAATTTTGGCGGAAGGGACTGAACTGAGCGGATCCAGTATGAAACATGCTTAATATGTAAAATGAAATAAACATGGAAACAATAGTCACTTACATTTTGATTAGTGATTGGAAAGCTAGGCAAGTAGATCATTCGACTTTCAACTGCATTTATTTCTGAATTATCATCATCATCATCATCATCTTCTTCTCCTTCTTCATCAGTCAACTTATCATTGGGTGAACAAATCCTTTCAGGTTCAGTCAACTTGTGTTCTGAGCATGTGTCATCAATATTGGCATCACCTTCCGGAAATGGCTTGACATCATTGTCAGACTCGTCTGTATCTAACTCACCAAACTGAAATTGGATTAATAATAAATTAATTATTCATTTACAATATTGACCCCTGGTTACAGAAACGCACTACTTTAACGATAGTTCATTATCCGCTCTACTTTTATACCAAGCCACCACCATGCTACTTTTACAGTAACACATCATTCAGTATAAAAGTGTGCTGTTATTCGGGCAATGATAGCTACATTACAATGCAGCCAACAGAGCCGACTAAAAATTTCAAATTCTGAGATCCGCTGGGTTGAAATAAAGTGTAATAATGTATAATTATTAATGATATAATAGTGTACAAGTGATGTATTATTATAACAAAATATATTAGTTAAATCAGGGGTTCTCAAGGTTTCAGGCTCTGTGCTCCCTTTAAACACTGACGTAAGTTCACCCCTTCCCACACCACCCTAAACCACCTGAACAATAGGTGGTTCGGAACCCACCTAATACTTTAGGTCCAGCTCATCAATCACCATCATCCAACTCATTACCCACGCACAGGTCTCAAACCTATGTGGGCTTCATCCTAAAAAAATAAAAATTAAAAGTAGTACAATCAAAATATGAAATAAATTGAAATGATTACTATAATAATATTAGTTGAAACCAAAGCTGGTTATTAAATGAAAATATAGATCATTTCATACACAAAATTTAGTACTGTACTACCACACATATCTGAATTTGGTACATATTATTAGAACAGATGAAATAAGATTTCAATAAAAAAAGATTTCAGTCAAGTTTTACTTTTTATTTAGGCCTATATATTTTTTGTTAAACAGCTCAATCCTCCCTTGACAATCTCCTACGCATTAGTTCTTCTCTAACGCAGGAGTTGAGAAACCCTGATTTAAATAATTCGTCATAAATTGAATAATGTGAATAAAGCATATTATTGTATAGTTTGGGGAATAAATTAGCGTTAACTTATAAAATACATGCATTAGTGACTAGTATTGGCCATTAATATTAAGCTCGTTTTACGTTAAGGCAAGTTGAGATGACGCATGTGCTTGATTGAAGGAATCATCTTTATAATGTTATATGCTGGTATCTGTTCCACCATTCAAGATATATAGACCATACGAATGGTAGCATGTATATAGCTATAATCATATGCTTTCACATAGTAGCTTGGTATAAAAGTAGTACGATACTTTCATTAAAGTAGTGCGTTTCTGCAACCAGTGGTGAAACATTCACTACTAAATTATTTCTTCAATTTTTTTCTGGAGGATGAAGCCCACATATGAGGAAATTTATATCAGGTAGTTAAACACATGGTTTGGAATAGGAAGATACCAGAAAAGGCGAAGATTTTGATGTACAAAATGTACTATGTTCCTATTGTTCTGTATGGTGCAGAAACATGGACAATCACAGAGAAAGAGTGGAGTAGACTTCAAGCAGGAGAAATGAAGTTCCTCAGGGCAATTAAAGGAAAGACTCGAAGAGATAGGATTAGAAATGAGGATATAAGGAGAGAGCTGAATATGGAAAGCATGAAAGAAAAAGTTGAAAAGATGAGACTGCGTTGGTTCGGACATGTGAAGAGAATGGGAGAGGATTGACTGCCAAGGAGAATGGAAGAGATGAGGATGGAGGGCAGAGGACCGAGAGGACGACCGAGACGGAGATGGATTGACGGAGTTGTCGACGGAATGGAGCGGAGGGGATGCGGATGGCAGCAGGTCGAGGAAGAGAGATGGTGGGAAGATCGAGGAAGATGGAGAGGCATTGTTAACACCCAGACCCGGCATTAGCTAGAACGGGATCAGGATATGTATGTATGAAGCCCACATAGGTCTCAGACCTGTGCGTGAATAATGAATTGGATGATGGTGATTGATGAGTTGGACCTACAGTTTTAGGTAGGTTCCGAACCATTAGTTCGTATAAAGAAGCAATAAACAAAATCCTAATGATCAGAAGCCAGTGGTATGCTTCATAAATAAATACCAAACCATAGTATTAATCTTTGCAGCTATTGTAAAGCATTATGCAAGTGATCAATTAAATATACTTTTACTCACTAAAATAATGGGAAAAGTTCATATAAACGTAGTTCCAGAAAAGCTTTGCTGCAGAATTAAAAATGGGTTAGATTAAGGTTAAAAATAGAAAACCCCTTAGTTTTGAAACTGATTACCTCAAATGTTACCAAATCTACTACAATGCATACATTTTTTTTTTTTTTTGTAAAAAAAAACGAACTGGGAAGGTATTTCTGCCTGGCCACAAGCAAATAAATTACAGTATCGGTTTGAATGTTACTGATTTTTAATGCTGAAACAGGTTTGTTAGCTTTGGAACTGATTGCCCCGAATGAAAAATAGAAATGTCCAGATAAATTGATATAGGCAACTAAATTGATATTGTTAAAGCGCCAACTATGATTGACTGCCACTCCGGTGGTAGTGGGTTCGTTTCCCATTCCAGTCTGACATTTTTTTATCATCACTCACCTTATTACCCCAGCACAAGTCTTAGACTTACTTGAGCATCATCGACAAAATGTAAGATAATTAAAAGGTGAAAAGAATTCATAATACGAATTAAATATCTCATTTGATTACTGCACTACATACAAACTACTTCACTTACTGTTTCATGGTCTGATAAGTGTTCAGATTTGACCAGAATAAGATTGTCGGCAGCTTCGTATTCTGCATTCCATTTTGTTTCTTCAGAGCAGCTTGCTTCATCTTTAGGTTTGCAATCGGTTGATTGATAACACTTGAAAAAAACGTTGATAAAATTATTCAATTGATAAAAAATTGAAGAAAATGTCATCTACATTCATGATTTAACTAAACAAATCATTTAATTATTAAGCAGTTGAATACTTTGAAAGAGACAAAGTTGTTCCAATGTGGAGGTGAACTGTTCCCATCGAGTAATAAGAAAGGTGGGGGGGGGGGGGGGGGGGAGCATAACTTATAACGACATAACATAACAGTCATAAGTCTTATCAGTTCCATAATATCAGTCATATAATGTTCTGCAATAAATGTGCTGTTCAGTTTATGCTATTTTCTGTAAAATGACATAAAAAATGTCCCCCTAAATAATAAAAAATCTAGTTGATAGAATTCTCTTTTTGAGATATTTCAATTTTTATAAAAGAAACTTCAGGTTTACCGGCAAAGTGAACAGCACATTTATTGCAGAACATTATATGACTGATATTATGGAAGAAGAATCAACTCTGTTCAATGGTTAGTTACAGAGATATCGAATTTCCAATAATTGAAAAATTTTCAACTTTGAGGGGGCTTGGGGGAAAATCCAAGGGTGGATTTTTCAGAAAATGTACTATTAATTGTCATATTTTAGTCTTGCCTGTCTCTAATTTGTTCTGACAATAATTCTTAATTGGATTGGGCTGGATAGCCAAGCGTCATGCAATACACAGTGCTGTAGGGTTCGGCGACGCGGTGTCTGCTACTATTTCATCACTCACTATGACGTCATAACTTAAATGATAATAATCAATAGACACACCATTTTAAAGCTTATTAAATTATCTATAAGTTTGTAAGGAACAGCACAATACGCAACCAATAACGCAATGGTAGAAAATATATGATTAGTTGAAGTTGATTTTTGTGGTTTGTGGTGACATTTTTTTCTATAACTAAATTATTACTGAGAAGCTAGGCTTAGTATAGAATATTTTTTACGGAATAGTTTCAAGTATCAAATGAGATGACAATCACAATGATACCTTAATTAGTTTCCAATGGCCATTTTCTTGCATTCATTGCCTGGGCTAATCGTAGAAGACACCAAATTATCGTACAGTTGGCAACACTAAACTTGCCAACTGATTATTGCCACACGCATTTTTCATAATGATGGCGCATTGTGTGGAAACAATTTCATAAAATTATTGCATGGAAACCCAAAACTACAGTTGCAGTAGAATGTTGTGAGTATTTCGAGTGTAAAGCTTCTTTATCACTCTCGCAAAATTACTGCACTCCGCCAAGCACCATGTGGTAACTGTTTAGCTCGAGTGATAAAGTCGCTCTTTATGCTCTCAATACATAAATAACTATTTTGTTTGATTCTTAAAGAAGAAGAGCAATACTTTCAATCATTAATAAAACATATTTAGGTTTGGAAGAATTGATACACATGCTTGTTTGCATCATTTTATTGATGAGGTGGTAAATGTTTTGAAAAAAAAAAAGCCATGAAATAGGCTGGTGGAGGTGACCAGTTCCCAAGGTTAGTAGAGTGGATGAGTAGAGTGTTGAACGGTCACATACAATGATTCAAAGTGGAGGTAACTAAGCTGACGACACTGTGGGAATTTTCCAAATTTTCAACACTTTCACACACACACATACACACTCTCTAACTGCCCCCCCCCCCCCCCTATACATAGTATACGATATTGTCGAACTTACCTCCTCGCTATCAGCTGCCATGTTGAATTTGTCTCACAGAAATTCACGTGTTCCTCCTATAAAAATAAAATCATTCTTTAACCATGTTGAAGAGTGAGAAAGGGTAATGTTTCGTATTTAATGTAGTTTAAGTTAGTTTATGTTTTATCTCTGCTCAACATGTGTAGCTGTTACTTGACTTTCTATAGTGTTGCCATGGCAACCAGTTTTATTGGCCACTGCGCATGCTAAAGTTGTAATGGCAGCTTGAATGGTAATTCCCAATTGCATTCTTGTTGAAACCGCATCGCTATGAACAAATCGTCGTTCTAACCTCAAGTAATAGAATTCGTTACAACCGCAATAATTACTTATTAATTTATTATTTTGTAAAACCTCAATATTCGGTTTATTGAAGCCTCATTTGCTTATAACCGCAACTAGCACTTTATTTTTCTTGTTCTTTAATTCAAAACCTCCAGTATTTTATATCGGCCGTGAAATTAGTTCCATCCTATTTATTCTAAAATAATTCTTCACTCATCCTCACCGACCTCACTCCTCAGTGCACAAAAATACCTCGAGTGCTACGCATTATCATCAGTGACTCATCTCATCAACGTGTGCACACGCATCGGCGTCTACAGAAACGACTTCTCATATGGTGATAGGAACATTAATAAGGTATTACTCAACTATTCCTTTTTATTTTATTACAACCTCATTTCCTACCCCTCTTACCGCAGGTCCTCCATTTATATCCTATGTTTTACAGCCTCATTTGAAAATTCTATATTCTACACCTCATTGCTCAATCCCCAACATTTTGGTCATCCGGGCCCCGGATCGGATCATTTTTTATTTTCATTCTATGGAAATACATATTCATTGCTCATTAAATAAAGCTATCATTTTTTGGTGCAAGTACAAGTTATACGGTATTACAAGTTACAAAGCACATTGTTCAAACGAGTTCACTATCAATGCCTTGCAAGTTAAAATTTGTCTATTGTGCTCAAAAGTCGTAAACAACTCATTGTTTTGTTTCATCGTGATTATAACGGAGCTCTGTAGTATTCAGGCTGACATTATAGCTGAGCATTGCGTCGTCAAGGTCAACTTTGTTTACATTGAACTTGAAAATAACCTACTATTCATTCACTAATAGCTTATGCTATCAAATGAGAATAACTGCTTATGGCTTGTGGTATATTTCTAATTGAAATAAATACTTATTGTTATTCCGTGAACTTGACTGATAATTGTATTCAATTGTGTAAAATTACATTGCTTATTTCAAAATTGAAATATTATTTGATTTATTCATATCATACTTCGAATGTTCAATAAGTATAATATCTTGCATTCAATTCGTAACTTGAGTGAATTCAATTCAGATAATTGTTTAATTCAATTGAATTCTCAGAATATTCATGCTTATTGATAAACGCATTACTTGTTTTATATTTCGAATATTATTAGATTTCTTTTGTGAATGCTTGCCACTTATCACTCAATTTGTAATCGTAATTACCTCAATTACTACCACGGCAGTGTGTCGAGTCATTTTATCGGCTTATTATCACTATTATTAGTGCAATCTCATTTAGTTATTGTACCCCAGGTTATTATATTGTCAACTTCAATACTTGTGATAATTTATTACTGTTATCAAGTAGGTAACTTAGTTAGTTATAATGGCTAAATCGTTAGCAGTGATCACCGCTAAGAAGAATAATGCTTTTGAACAAATTCAAATCTTATTTGATATGTCAAAAAAGATCTCTGATAAGGAAATTTATCAGAAATTACTCGCTCGTTCAAAATCTCTGAACAAATTAAGATCAGACTTATCAGACTCACTGGATTGTTATCATGAATTACAGTTAGAAGAAGACAAAGAATTCAAACCAAATTATGCACCTCTTAATAGTGCTGATGAAATGATTGATTCTATTAACCTCACGTTACACAACTTAGAAACGAAATTGAATCAGTCTAAAGTAAAAAATGAACAGCCAGTTCGCTTACCTAAGCTTGACTTGAAACAATTTTCTGGAAACCCTCTCGATTGGACCTCATTTATTAATTTATACAATTCAAGCATTCATTCAAATTCTACATTATCAGGTGTAGTCAAACTTCAATACCTGTTGAGCTCAGTCTCAGGAGAACCTCTTGATTTAATTAAATCATTACCACTAACTGAGAGTAATTATCAGATTGCCTATGACTTGCTTCATGAACGCTATAATTCACCTCGTCGATTGATAACACTGCATCTCAATAAAATTCTCGATTTACCCAATATCACTCATCAACCGGCTCAAATGCGGAAATTGTTGAACTCCTACAATGAGAATACACAAGCTTTGAAGGGATTAAAAATTGATATAACCGCTGATAATCCTTTACTGTGTGCTATGATGATGCGAAAAATGGATAATAACCTCCGAAAAAAGTTTGAACATTTTCGTTCTTTGAACAAATCTAGCGAATCTGTACTTACTGAAGCAAAAGAAATAATTACCTTTTTAACTCAGGAGTGCAATGAAATTGAAAATTCAAATCTTCACTCTTCTTCTACCTCAAAAACCGCTTCAATGTCTACTTCAGTATCTGAAAATAAATTCTTTCCTAAAATAAATAGGAGTTTTTCTACAAACAAGGTAGCATTGATGACTACTTATAATGATGAAATCAAAAGTGACACAAAACCTTATGACTGTTTTGTTTGTCATAACAATGAACATAAGATTTATTTATGTCCTGTGTTCAAAAACAATGCACCCAAAGCACGTTTTCAAATTGTCAAAGAAAATAAAAGATGCATTTCTTGTTTAGGAAATCATACTCTTGACAAGTGTAAATCGAAATCAAACTGTTTCACATGTCATAAAAGGCACCATACTTTGTTGCACTTTGAAAATAACCACTCAACTGCCAATATGACACCTCTCCAACCCAGCAGCCGTGCAGTTTCTGTGGGTCAACCTCAAGTCAACATGACACCTCCTTCAGTAGTACTGACCACTACTGAGAATAATCAACCCTCTCATCGTTCATCAATGTCTACAGTGCTATTGGGAACGCTACTCGTTAAAATTACCTCTCCTCATGGAAAAAGTTATGTTTTCCGCGCCCTCGCAGATTCTGGTAGTCAGTCATGTTTCATCAATGAACATGCTGCACAAGTATTAAGTGCATCTCGCACTAAGAGCAACCACAGTGTTGTTGGATTTTCTCAAGCCCCCATACGTTCTAAGGGCCTCACCTCTCTTTCTATTGAGACTCTGAGTGGAAAAGTGATTTCACTTAATCAAGAGTTCTTGATTATTGATAAAATTTGTGTTGATATACCTCGCATGGAAATTGATCCAGAGGTATTGGAAAAGGTTCGACCATATATTCTGGCTGACCCTACATTTCATCTAGCTGGAGGCATCGACATTCTTCTTGGTGGCTCTGTTTTTCCTCTTCTGCTCAACCAGATTGTTCATCATCTTGGTCCTGGCCTGCCGAGTTTAATTGGGACTCATCTTGGTTTTATGGTCATGGGTGAGACTCCATGCAAGCCTAAAGCTGATTCTTCCATCACTCTGCAAGCATCAGCCACCCTCTTGGCTATCAACAATTTGGATTTGCATAACTCTCTCCAACGCTTTTGGGAACAAGAAGAGCCTCCAATGGCATCTGAAAAATCTGAAGAAGAAAAATTGTGTGATGAACATTTCCTCTCAACCTATTCACGTGATGAATCTGGACGATTTTGTGTCAGACTGCCATTCAAGGCTAACCACCCCACTTTGGGTCAGTCTAAAGCCAATGCTGAACAAAGATTAAATTCTATAGAAAGGAAATTCAAGGCGCAACCTCATTTTCAGTCTTTGTATACTGATTTCATGTCAGAATATTTGACATTAGGTCATATGGAACTGAATAGCACCACTGATCTATCTACTCCTCATTATTTTCTACCACATCATGGTGTCCTCAAAGAAGCTAGCAGCACTACTCGTCTACGCACTGTATTCGATGCTAGTGCAAAAACCTCAACTGGTATTTCCTTGAACCAGATTCTCCTCACTGGAAGGAAAATGCAGAACAATATTTGTGATTTGTTGCTGGTATTCCGCTTGCACAAGATTGTCTTTTCTTGTGATATACGTCAAATGTATAGGCAAATCAAGGTTCACCCTGATGACCAGTGCTATCAATTGATTTTATGGCGTACTGATGCTACTCAGCCTGCATCTGTCTTCAAATTGACCACAGTAACATATGGCATGAGCTGTTCTCCATATCTTGCTATAAGAACTCTTCATCAACTTGCCACTGAAGAAGGCAATTCCTACCCAGAAGCAGCTGAACTTCTGCGTTCTCAAACCTTTGTTGATGATGTCATTGCTGGTGCCAACTCCGAAGAAGAGGCTTTAAGACTGCAACAACAACTTATCTCTCTACTCAAATGTGGTGAATTTGAATTACGTAAATGGACTTCAAATTCTAATGCACTTCTTTCCAGCTTTCCTGATGGTCACCTTGAGAAACCGGTATTTCTTCAGGATGATCAACAACCTCATTTCAAAATCCTTGGTATCCAATGGTCAGCAGCAAATGATTGTTTTGCCTACAACTTCAATCTACCTCATGATGCTACCACTAAGCGTAAAGTACTAAGTGTGATAGCCAAGATCTATGACCCTTGTGGATTCCTCTCACCAGTGGTTCTGTGGGCTAAATGCTTCATGCAACTTCTTTGGACAAAGGGCCTAAATTGGGACCAACCTCTACCTCCTGAACTGCTTGCAATGTGGCAAAGCTTTGTTGACACATCAGCCACACTTCAAGATATCTCCATACCACGAGCTCTACAGTTCTTGCACTCAAGCCTCATTGAACTTCATGGTTTTGCAGATGCTTCTGAACGTGGATTTGCCGCAGTGATATATCTCAGGACATCACAAACTGATACTTCCCCCACTGTCCAGTTACTCATCTCCAAAACCAGAGTGGCCCCTTTGAAAAAACTCACTCTACCACGTCTAGAACTGTGTGCTGCTCACTTGCTTGCTCAACTGACCTCATATGTGATCTCAACCTTTCACAAAAAACTGGAGTTTTCTTCTATCACATTATGGTGTGACTCTACTGTGGCCTTGACTTGGTTACAGACTCCTCCGCATCGTCTTAAAACTTTTATAGCAAACCGGGTTGCTCAAACCCAAGAATTGGTACCAACTGATAGCTGGAGACACATTTCTGGTGAACAAAACCCTGCAGACTGTGCTTCACGTGGTATACTTCCAGCTGAACTACCCGCTCACAACTTGTGGTGGACAGGTCCATCCTGGCTACAGAAGCCTTCCAACCTCTGGCCTACATCTGCATTCACTCCAGTGGAACTTGCTGATACTGATGAGAGCAAACCTCTGTCACCCATCACTCTCGTTGCTACTGCACCTCTTGAATGGGATCTCCTACAAAAATTTTCTCACTTCAGTAAACTTCAGCGTGTTATGGCTTACCTCCTCCGCTTTGTCTTCAATACTCGACACCCACCAAAGAAGATTGGCCCTCTCTCCACCCGAGAATTGGCTACTGCCAAATGTATAATCTTCAAACAAGTTCAAGACTCAGCCTTTCGAGAAGACATTGCCAAGCTGAAAATTGACAAAACCTCCACTGTATCAAACTCACTTTGCCGCCTCTCTCCGTATCTTGATGATGACGGTCTCCTGCGAGTTGGAGGACGTCTCAAGCATTGTCATATACCTCAAGATGTTCAACATCCTATCATCCTTCCAAAGCAACATCATGTGGTCAACCTCATGATTGACTCCTACCACCGACAATATTTGCATTCTGGAGCTCAACTAACACAATCTCTTCTTTCACAACATGTTTGGATACTCTCTGCACGTAGTATCATCCGCTCTCGAATTTTTAAGTGCAATGTTTGCTTTCGACACAAACCTCGCCACAACATTCCACCCATGGGGCATCTACCTCAGGCTCGTGTGACACCTTCTCGCCCTTTCCTCAATACTGGGATTGATTATGCTGGCCCATTCAATATCAAGGTGCACAACCTCAGATCCACATCACACACAAAGGCCTACATATGTGCTTTCGTATGCATGGTCACCAAAGCAATCCACATTGAAGTGGTAACAGACTTGTCTTCTGAGGCCTTCATTGCTGCCTTGAAAAGATTTGTTTCTCGCCGTGGTCTCTGCAAAAACCTCTACTCTGACTGTGGGACTAATTTTGTTGGTGCTAACAATACCTTCCAAGCACTTTCCAAGTCAAAGCAACTCCTACTCTCTGAATTTGCTGCTACACAAGGCATTACTTTCCACTTCAACCCACCTGCAGCTCCACATCAGGGTGGCCTTTGGGAAGCAGCAATCAAGAGCATCAAGCACCATCTCCGACGTGTCATTGGAGAACACACATTAACACTTGTTGAATTCACGACACTGGTCACTCAAATAGAGGCAATATTGAATTCAAGACCTCTCACACCTCTATCAAACGATCCTAATGATGTCTCAGCACTTACACCAGGTCACTTCTTGATTGGATCTCCTTTGGTGGCAGTTCCTGAAGAAGACATACAAAATGTCAACCTCAATCGCCTCAAACATTGGAAATTGATTGAAGCATTCCACCAGCACATTTGGAAGAGATGGCATTTGGAATATATCCATACCCTTCAACAGAAAGCCAAATGGAATAAGGCTGTTGATAATCTCCACATTGGTGACCTTGTCTTGGTCCATCAACCAACTCCACCACTTACCTGGCCATTAGCACGCATTACTGGTGTCTCTCCGGGACAAGATGGAATTGTTCGTGTGGTGCATTTGAAGACTCGCCAAGGAACCTTGACACGTCCATCCCACAAGGTGTTTCCGCTACCCGCAAACTCCAAATAATTTATAGCCCAGCTTGGCACCCTTGTAATTAGTGTTATGAACTTTATTCACTAGTTGTGAACTTTATTATTTTTTTTATCATTCTTGTTGAATCCAGGTGGATTCAAGGCCCCCGCTATGTTTCGTATTTAATGTAGTTTAAGTTAGTTTATGTTTTATCTCTGCTCAACATGTGTAGCTGTTACTTGACTTTCTATAGTGTTGCCATGGCAACCAGTTTTATTGGCCACTGCGCATGCTAAAGTTGTAATGGCAGCTTGAATGGTAATTCCCAATTGCATTCTTGTTGAAACCGCATCGCTATGAACAAATCGTCGTTCTAACCTCAAGTAATAGAATTCGTTACAACCGCAATAATTACTTATTAATTTATTATTTTGTAAAACCTCAATATTCGGTTTATTGAAGCCTCATTTGCTTATAACCGCAACTAGCACTTTATTTTTCTTGTTCTTTAATTCAAAACCTCCAGTATTTTATATCGGCCGTGAAATTAGTTCCATCCTATTTATTCTAAAATAATTCTTCACTCATCCTCACCGACCTCACTCCTCAGTGCACAAAAATACCTCGAGTGCTACGCATTATCATCAGTGACTCATCTCATCAACGTGTGCACACGCATCGGCGTCTACAGAAACGACTTCTCATATGGTGATAGGAACATTAATAAGGTATTACTCAACTATTCCTTTTTATTTTATTACAACCTCATTTCCTACCCCTCTTACCGCAGGTCCTCCATTTATATCCTATGTTTTACAGCCTCATTTGAAAATTCTATATTCTACACCTCATTGCTCAATCCCCAACAGGTAAGTTATTCATAACAGAAAGTGCAAGTTATTGATAACAAACAAATTAATAAAAAAAACAAGCACAGTTCAATAATTGTCAACTAACAATGAATATTTCAATAATAAGATTAATTACTGTCCAAGAATAATAAATAATTTTCAAATAGGCCAATCAATAACACAATAATCAACACTAAGCACTTACTGACACTAGTCCAAAGAAGTTTGGTTATATTTAATAATCTTATCACCATATTGGCACAGATATTGTACAGAACTATATTGTACTACCACAAAAGAAGAATGTAGAATTGCCACAGAAAGAACAGTCACATAATTTATGAACTTGTTATCAGATTGAACCAAAATTGTCCCTCTATAAGCTGGCATCCTTGTATTTATACTGACATATTGTCTCCTGAACATTCCAGAGCCACCGTAAATATATATATTCTGTTTACACAGTACCTTTCAGAACAAGGTAGAATGAAATGGTTTTCATGTTCATATTTAATGCGTGAGAGCGAGGAGACAAAGAGAGAAAAAACAAGCGTCTCAACTGTTTACATAGTGTAACGGTCAAACCAAAATAGCACTAATATCTAGGTACTGGACTTTATGACTCAAAAACAGGCCAACGTTAATGTGGGCTCATACTTTTTCAATAAAATCTATAGAAAAAGGTTATAATTAAATTGATGTATAAGTTGTGTATTTTCTTCTTAGAAAGATAATTATTTACTTTCATATCTTGTAATTCACTCTTTTTCTATTCTGTAAATGTGTTGACTATTCTATAAATGTAAAATGCGGAAATAAATTCAAATTCAATTCGATTGTGTACAAACAATCCAATGTAAATAAAGTTTCGACGACTCTGTTGACACTTGCAGGCGTTTTCCACTTTATTTGAGTTCTTTAACAATATGCTAATCAATGAATGAAGCCTAGCTTACTTACAAAAACTGATGCATAATGAAGGGCTTGAAGCATTTAACCATAATATATCCACAGATTCTATCTAAAAGAAATTCAGTTTTCAAATTGTTTTGTATTACTGCCGATTGATAGAAGACAGATCATGATTGCACTGCAACAAAAAGGAAGACAACAAAATTAATTACAACTCAAAAAGGAAACTAGTATAATAATATTTTCAAAAGCTTGCTAAATTTCCAGGAAAGTTCTACGGTCTACATTTCAAAGTTGATCGCTTGTTAATTGAGATTGAGATATTATAGTAAAATAATCCAGTTTGCATGACGATTCCTGATTATGTCTTTGGGTCAGTCCTAAGTGGACCTAGGGTGAACAGCTGGTTGCCGGTTCGCCCTTCATTTTACTATTGAAAATTGTGCAAGATTATATACGATAAGAGATGTATAGTTTATCACCATTACTGATCACTGAAAATGTAAGTTTTGTACCTAATTGGTTGCTAGGTTGTTAACTAGGAACCAAAGATAGGATTAGAGTTTTTTCTGAGAATAAAACCCACAATGTGATATGGGTCATAGGTCTGAGATCTGAGCGTGGGTAATGAGTGGGATGATGGTGATTAATGGGTTGGACCTACAGTTTTAGGTGGGTTCCAAACCATCGGGAAGTGATTTTACAGCAGAGAATAGAGTCTTTGTTGCTGCCCAATCCAAATGGTCACCTTTACAAAGAGGGCTCAGGAGTTCGTAGCTTTTTTTCATCTGACTGTACAGATACCTCATGGCTATTACTTTGATTTTTATTCATTTTTTAGTCATCAGCATGTTTTGAAGCCAAGATCCAGTATTTTATTAAAGCAGAAACTGGTACTTTATGAAGAAAAAAGAGAAGCAGCTAGTAAGAATGAAGAAATACTCAGATGTGAAATCGGGAGTTACAATGAGGAAAAAACCAAAATAAGATTTTAAAAAGTGGTTCATACTTGGCTCAAACAAGATAAGATTACTTTATTCAAGTAAACTTAAATTTCCATTATGACTGATAAAAATTAGGTTATTTAAAACACTTTAGAATGTATATGGAGTAAAGTATGGATATTTAGCAATGTTCGGAACCCACCTAAAATTGTAGGTACAAGTCATCAATCACCATCATCCAACTCATCACCCACGCACAGGTCTGACCTATGTAGGCTTCAACCTATAAAAAAATGTTTCCAATAACATAGCTCAAGCGACAAGTTGTAACTACTATACCTGTAAGGGTCTCCCCACCAATAAAAGCCATACGCATTTATTTTTTTCAACAATGAGAATCTAAGTGAAACAGTTACATAAATGGGGGCGAATTCTGGACAAAAACACGTCCATTCAAACTTAACCTCAATGTTTTGAAAAATAATAAAACGATTCAATAACAGTAAAATGAGAATAATGATAGTGATAGTTTAACTTGACAAAAAAAATGAGATGGATGGTTATCTGAGATGGATAATGAATGATTTGAATGCAAATTGAAAAACGTTCTGCAGTAATTCAACATAATTGGAATTGTTTTTTATATTTACTGGACAATACAAATGGGAAATTATTTATAAAATGAAAGTTGCCATGCAGTTGCTTTGGGGTCGGAAAGACGCAGTCATTTTCTCCAGAAGATATCTCCTCGATGACTGAAATTAACGAACTCACTAGAATTGACTCACCATCATAGAGATCAAACTTTTTATGGATTTCACTAACAGAAACGTCAAGTATAGTTGCTAATCGTCCAAAAACGGATTGCGTTACATCCTTAATATCGTTATAGTCATGAAGAAGTTGCATCTGCTCATTTAAATCAGTACATCCAGTTAACTTGCGGTCTAAATCTTCTTCTACTGATTTCAAGTAAGTCCAAACCTCGTTGATATTCTGAAATCAAGAGAGACATCTTTACTAAATTATTTTCTTCTAGAATTCTCCCTTTAAAAGTCTAATCAATCCATTGGTGGCGGGTTTGATTCACGGCTACTCATAATGCACACGGAGCATTTGCCAAGCATGGAGTCGACCCACACTTCAAATAAACGGTTGTCATTGGCCAAGAGTTCATGGGAGCCGTGCCGTTTACCGGTAAATGTTACCGTTGTCACCCATGGAGGTATACGAAAGCAGAGGAAGCAAAACAAATACCGCGAATGTTGTTAAGTGTAACCAGAAATGAAAGTAAGCAAGACCCTACTGCATGGAATCTGACACCATTTGCGGCTATATCACCGCGAATTTCAACTAAGAAGTATAAGTATGAACTCAGCTGAATAATCAAAATAGATCAGATTAATTCATCAATATACCAGTACACGCCTTTTACAAGATTTCACTTTCATGTCAGTTCAAATGCTCGATTTACGCTGATCATCTATGGAAAGCTATTTGCTTCTCAAAATGATTTTTTGGAAACATTTATCAAGATTTAGCAGCTGTATTGATCCTAGATAGTATACACACTCACCTGTGCAGCCAGACCCTGTGTAAAGGTGGGAGTGGACTGTCAAGCATAGAGCTTCAGAATTTGTTTCGGTGGGCTTGGCATACTGATACAATTCTGTTAGCTCAGTGAGGAAAGCAATTACAAACTACCTCACTCCTCGTTTGTGTAGTACGCTCTTTGGGCTAAAACATAGCGTTGAGGTCTAAAGAGTCACCTACAGTCGAATCGGCTATGGTACTAAGTTATATACATACATTGATCATTTTAATGAGTTGTGTAGAGTGGAGGCCATATGGCCAGATAGCCATGGTAGAGTTCATAGATATATATAACAACTACTAAAACATTGGTGTATATCTGTAGTGGAGTTAAGCCGCTAAGATCGTCGGCTACACTTTTCTAACTTTATGCTCCCTCTACTTTCTTGTACCTCCATGTTGTTACCTAACCAGTGTATGAAGCAATGCGCCAATGGTTGAATTCATAGGGCCTTCACATTTAACGGTACATGAGAAGACTCCAACGAAGGTTCCCATTTAGAAGAAATATTCATAAAAATGAAAAAATTAATTATCAAAACCGTTCTGAATAAACCTAGATTTTTCCCAACCAACTTAATTTTTGAAGAATTTGATGTTATGACAGTTATATGAAATGAATGTAATTAAATGCATAGTTATAGAACTAATTTTCCTCACACCAATAATACAGCCATCAGTCAATATAGCTTAAGACCTTCCTCTAATAAATATTAGATATATAATAATTATTAACATTGAAACAATCAGGAGACAGCTAATATACACAAGCTCTAAAATTATAAATACAATTCTTGAACACCTTATAAATAGTGCCAAAGTAACTAAGAAAATAAAACAAAACAAAAGTAGTTGGATTAAGAGAAATTATTTTTTTTATCTATGAAATAGTACTAAAAACGGTTCTTGTGATTAGAGAGCTTGCTTACCGATGCTTCCCTCTGGTTTATTCGACTATCCCCTCCCTCTATCTCATCCTTTTCTCTCCACATTTCCTTTTTCATGGATTGGAGGCCTTCCTTCTAGTACATGGGTAATCATAGTTGGAAGACCTAATCCCCTCTCTTTCCTACACCACAACTCTTTATTGTTTAGCCTTCTTTGTTTTTTATTGAGTGTTATACATAAGTGGTATTATTGTATTGATTGTTATGGTTGTTTTTTTGGGTTGTGTGTGTTAATAAATTGAAATCAATCTTTGGGTGCTTGTGACCGTTAGATGATTGACTGGTAGATGATTCAGCTACTTCTGGTCTGAGTCTTTACCGGCAGTTTTCATTAGCAGCCTCATCGGCTAAATAATACGAAGAAATTTCTTCATTTAACGATTTACTGAAAGAAATATCTGAAGCGAAGGGAATGTATTCTATGTTGCGTGGAGATAGTCTAGTTAATTATAGAATTTTTATTTAATGTTTTGCAATTTACATTCTATCACGTTTCAGTCATGTCACAACATTGTAGAGGTACCTTTCGTTACTTATAGAGGTATTAAATCAGTAATTATAAAAATTATAGTAGTTGACCAAACAAAGAGAGGTCTCCATTTCAAGTCAACCGTTTTGCATTTGTCTGATTGTAACACGTTTTCGACTAAACGCGTGGCCCAAATTCTATAAAATTTTGCCTGGATTTTCCTATAAGGAATGCCCAGCGATGTATGTGTAAGGGTTTCTTTGCATTTAAAGGATATTTAAAAGGCAATCTGGTCTTCTTCTATAGAAAACATATGATTTTATATCGCATTGGAAACAGATATCTAGATAGCCTCTTATCTGGTTGAGCCTATCATTATGTATTCATGACAATAAAAATGTGAGAGAAACCAATCATATTCCAATGAAGTATTTAACAAGCAATTACTAAGTAAATAACAATTATACAAATTTAATCAATATTTTTCTATAAATTCAATCATCAGGCATGTAAAATCTGATCTATTTTGAGTATTTTGTCTAGAACAAGTACAGACTACAGACTAGATGAAAATAGAAACTCAGCATTGGTAATGTGATACAGCTACTGACAGTAACATTTACCGGTAAATGAGAAGGCTCCCATGAACTCAACCATTGAGTCTCATTTTGTAACTATTTTGTAGACTTCCCAAGTAATCCTTTTAGGAACGAGTATTTAACACAACTTGTTTCATGAAATACAAATAACTCGTTTAAATGAAATATTTTGGTCAATGATAAAATAAATTAATTCAAATACCTTAAATTCCTTTGAACTAATATCTTTCAGTGTATTGGACTTATTGCAGGCAATAAGTATTTGAGAATCGAGCTTAAAATTTTCTGAAACAATGAAAAATATATTTTAAAAACCATTTATTTGCAAAAATTTACTAAAATCTACCAACTAAGCAAAACTTATACCTATTATACGGAGGCCACTATTTAATTAGCTTAACCTGACCTCGCTAAATCACGAATTCCTAGATGTCCAATTCAATAATGAATGGTCTAACACAAGAAAGCTTCAGTACATTCCCTTTGTCAAGATTTAGCGAGGTTAGGTTAAGCTTGTTAAATAGTGGTCTCCGTATTTTAATACTCAAGTACCATACCGGATACTATTATACACATGAATTGCTTTCTTTTTAAATACTTCACTCAAGTAAAATATACATCAATATCTTCAGAAAGATTGAGAAAACAGTTCAATCATCTACGGTAATACAAAACTACGAGTATTATTTTCACACAATTCAATCCTCCACAGTAGATTGTTCACAAAAACTCGGAAACGTACGAATAAGAACTTTAAGATTACAAGATTAATTGAGTGAATCGTTAAATCATTAAGTTACAAAAAAAGATCTACGTTTCTTGTTTTATTAAACTAACAAAGGGTAGTTTACATACCGGTATGAGAATATCATGTGGAATAAATTATTAAGTTTTCTGTCCATGGTTTTGTTCAATTAGACTCATAATAGAAATTAATATTATTTTCACTTTAGAAGGCCCTGCGCATATGAATACGAAGGCTTGGTGACGTAGCGCAGGGTAACTTTCATGAAACACAGGGTATCATTGGATACCACCCTTGCTTCCATTTGCGCAGACTTATTATTTTCTGTTTCACAAAAGTCATCCTGCCTCACGTCACCAAGCCTGCATTTCAGTCTGTAAACATTGGATTTGGCCAGGCCTTACAGAGATCCAGTTATAGTCCAGATCCAAAAGAATACCTCCGATATGGAGCTAGATAAAATTATTTTCAATAAAAAACATTGAGTTGGTCAACTTCACTCTCTGAGTCTTAATTATAATCATATACATTAAGCTATTAAACAGTTCTTGCATCTTGATTCAATTTTCTGCAGGTATTAGCCTGGTATTTTGAATTGCAGAAGGCAAACTCAGGAACGGTATATTTCAACAATACTCACCCATTACATATGAAAAGATGTTCCGGTAACATGAGAAAATGACGAAAAAACAACCACTTATTAAAGAAATTATAGGACGTAGGCTATCATAAATCAGTATTACAAATCAGTATCATTACAGAATTACAAATCGCTTTTGTTCACATCAGGAATGGAATCTTGGTTATGTTTGCATCTCCCATCTACCAGCTGTTTACAGGCTTGCCACCAACATTCATGGATGTACTATTCATTCAATAATTAATCTACTATTATATAAATAATATATAATATAATTCCAATTTTGTTTGATGAAAAAATTAATATACGAAACATTTACAATCATAAAAATCTGCTATTTACTTGATAAATGAATACCGGTGCTTATAATGTATGGCAGCTTTGGCGGGGTTTTCAAAATCTACCAAGAACCAGATTCTATGAAGTTCACCAGTTTGAAGTTACATAAATTTTCTTATTTCCTTCTATTGTTTTAAATTCCAATAACTATAGATATGCTCATGATTTTATCATGCAATATCCTCATCAAACTTGAAAGTAAGTTTTTCAACGTTCCTTGAGCCTTTTCCAATAAAAAATGACCCCAATCAATTTTTTTTTTTTTGAGGATGAAGCCCACATAGGTCTGAGACCTGTGCGTGGGTAATGAGTTGGATGATGGTGATTTATGAGTTGGACCCACAGTTTTAGGTGGGTTCCGAACCACCGGGAACAGTGTCTTTTTTGCTGGCCAATCTAATTACCTGATCACTTCATTAAATACAAATACATTATCGGTTATAGAAAATATTATTTTGACTGTATTGTGTAATGCTATTTTTTTTAACAAACAACCAACCCCAAGATGAAACAGGGGCGAATTCAGAAATATTTTGGAGGAAATATCAATAAGAAAATAACATAAGTGGGGATTCCACCAAAATAGGTTCTCATCTCTAATAAAGATACAACAAAATATATCGTTTTTAGTGTTGTTTCTAAATTTCGGGAATAGATTCCCGATTCCCTTTTATCCTTTTTCACTAAGAAAACAACCAAAATAATTAGAAAGGATTTTTAAAATAATAATAATAGATTTGTGAAATAGGAAATTTATTTATCAACTATTTACATACATTTTCTCATTATTTATGATTTAAAGTTTGAAGAATAGTATATGATAGTTGAGTCTATTCATATAAAAGTTGATTTATTATTTAATGGATATTACACAATAAATTATCTTCTAATTACCTTGATGCCAATCACAATATCTTTTGATTCTTTGTTTTTTCATCCTAGAGTAGAGGAATCGTCAAAAAACCTAAAAAGCCATTAGTCATCAAACATGTTGAAAATGGTCAATTTGAAATAAAATCATTTTCAAATTATAAATTTTTAAGATTTATATTGTTATCGGTTCTAACACTATAATAATGCTGGCAACAGTGGCAACACTTGAATATAACGCTCAAGATTACACCCTTAGATTAGATTAGATTAGATTAGATTATTTACTTTATTCATGTAGATTACCCTTACAAAGAGGACCCAAGAGTTCGTGGCTTATCTTTATTTGAAAAGATTCTTGCTTTGGCTCATGGCTATCACTTCCCTAAGTAAGCTTATGAGTACCAAGTATCAACTTTTTTCTGAGTATGCAGCTGACATGGGTCGTAGACCTATGATGATTTATGAGTTCATTGAGTTGGACCTACAATTTTAGGTGAGTTCTGAACCACCAGAAAGTGATTTTATGGCAGACAACAGAGTTTTTCTTGCTGGCCAATCCAATCGGTCACCCTTACAAAGAGGGCCCAGGAGAACATTGCTTTTTAGAGTCAGGCAGTGGTAGTTAGCTTATATAATATGTATATAATGTATACATATATTTCAAATCCAAACGATAATCGTTGGAAGATTTGAAAAAACGTTATTATGAAAGTGAAGCGAAATAATGCGATCTGAAGGAATGAGAAGGGGTGTTTTTTGTAGGGATGATATTGAGGGTGCGTACTCGTGTTCATGCAATGCACAGTGTGGCAACATGGCATGACAACCAGCCGACATCCAGGGGTCATTGTCCCAGACAGGAGGGCTTTTGCTCGCATCGGCCTTGGGAGGACTCGGGATCAATGCCTCCTCACTTTGCTATGCCGCTGGGATGTTACTCTGCCTCTTTTCACTCTCTCACGCACACACACACACGCGCACACCATTCTTCAAGCACGCGCCAGAATGGGATGGACACAATAATTACGGTACTCTACGAGAATCATACATTTTAGGATAGATTGCTGAATATATTTGATACTGTTACAGCATGGTTCCCAAACTTTTTTACCTCGTGGAACCCTTGCCATGATTTTTTGTTTTAGGTGGACCCCCTGCATAAATCTCATAATTTTTTTCAACATCAGTTAAAATGTATTTTTGAAAGCTGATAAAGTAGGTCTACCACTGCCGACAGTAAAAGATTCAAATTCACCATTGTTGTGCAGAAAGCATTAAAAATCACACAAACTTAGAAAATTTTTGTAAAGTAGTCGAATTTGCATTGAAATAATCAAATAGTATGACATATTGTTGTTGATTATAGTGAAATAGTATTAATAAAACTCAAGAAGTATAACGGCCGGTATTCTATTAAACAACATTGTGTCCTCTGTAGTAATTGCAACATTCGCATCTATTAAAATCAGAAGCAAAGCTGTTCAATGTGGTAGAACACTACACTCGTCATTGGGAGTGAAATGTGACAGAGAGAGAATTGAGGAGAGGAGGTGAGAAATAACAATCTAATATAACCAATATGAATATAATTCACATTTTTGTGACAAAAGGGCGATACAGATACATTAGTGGAGTGTTCTAACAATAATATTAAAATTCCTGGATTTCTTGTTCCATGACGATATCGAACTGCATTGTTAATATTAACTTAGGCCCAAAGGAAAACTATAGGCCCATTAGTACTTTAAATGTAATAAGTAAAATTTTTGAAAGAGTAGTTCTAAATAGGTTACTTCTGCACCTTCAAGAAGCTAATCTTAACTATGATGAATAGCATGGCTTCCAGAAAGGGAGATCAACAAAGACAGCCATAGTTTCTCTAGTTGAAAAACTAATAGATACAATATAGATTCAGGTGATAAAGCTACTCCAATCTTCTTAGATCTGTCTAAGGCATTTGATCGTGTTAATCATAGAACTTTATTGGAAATACTGCAAAATGTAGGCTTAAATGGAGTTGAACTGAAATGGTTTGAATCATATCTTATTGGGAGAAAACAATGTGTAGAACTAACTACAGTAGTTGGTAATATTATAGTAAAGAATAAATCTAATAAATTAGAGGTGCAAGCTGGAGTGCCTCAGGGATCAATTCTAGGTCCATTGCTTTTTTTTGTTATATCTCAACCGTTTACCTAAATAATTAATTAGTGGTCGAGCCCTCTTATTTGCAGACGATACATCACTCATTTTCAGCAATTCCATTCTAGATAATTTAGAAATAAGTGTCCACATATAGGTGTGCAGTCCATTGTCCAATTTTTAAATCAGTTAAAATTAACTATAAATAGTAAAAAATGCCAATACCTTCAATTCAAAAGCAAACATAATTTAAATGAAGATAGGGCTATAAACGTGTTTGTAAACGATAATCAATTCGACCAGGAAGAAAAAATTGCATTTCTAGGAGTTTTGTTGGATAGAGTCCTAGAATATTCTGCAAAGTTCAAAAGAAGAGTAATTAATTGCTTTGACAGAAGACTTGTTGACACAAGTGATAACGTTGTAAATCCTACTTTCCGTGTTCACCACAGATATATACGGTATTATATATAGACAGATAAAAAACATTTCCTTGTGTTACAATAGTAATTGTTTTGCTCTTTTGTTAAGCATCATCAGACACTGCAGCTACCTTACAGTGAACTAAGTCGAGAGTACCGTACACGTATTTTATTAAAAAAATAGAAAATCATTTTTCCATCATTGTCTAAAGATACTACTAACAAATTACCTGTATTTATCATAGATCATGAATAATGAATTAACACCTTTTTAGCAACAATAAACATCAAGTAAAAAATAATAATAATAATGAGCGTATGGCTTTTACTGGAGGAGAGACTCTTAACCGTTTGAGCCAAGTTATTGGGAACATGGTAGACCAGCTATTTTAGATGAGTTTCGAACCACTCGGTAATAAGGTTAATCAAGCAATAATAGTAGGCAGATGAGATGAGTGCGATTTTCAGGAGATTTAGGTTTTCAGGTGTAGTGTTCTCGAGGTATCACTCCAAAAAATGGATAAACTGATTAATTTAAACTAGCCGATAAGTTCATTACCCTTGAAGAGAGATGAATTTTCCCAGCATAGTCCCACAGCATCTCTCTGAAGATTGAGGGTCTCCCACCCTCATTCACTTTTATTATTTCTCTCTCACACACACTCTCTCTATCTTAAAGCGAAACAAAGGACAAAAATGAAGATGAACTGCAAGGAGAGTAACAAGGACAAGGAGCTTTGTTGTCCTTGTCCTTCGCAGGATAGATGTGGGATATGGTAGTGGTATTGTGGTCAAGAAACGGGCATCCATTGCACTCGGGGTCGAAGACACCAGAATCATTTTCTCGGTCGCCTCCAGCCTACAGCATTTGCTCAACATTTCCAGGAGTTTTCTTTTCATTTAAAATAGTTAGTCATGTAAAAAGTGACCGTAAAGAGTGACTTTATCACTCGAGCTAAACTGTTACCACATGACGCGTAGCAGAGGACGGTCATTTTGCGAGAGTGGTAAAGAAGCTCTGCGAGGTCCGTGAAGTTAGCCCCCCCCATGAAAGCACTAACGTTGAAAATAGTATGAATGGTTAGTGCTTCGTTAGTGCTGGTTAGTGCTTCAAGTCCCACCGTTAGTGCTCTTTTGGTTCCAGAGATATATGCAAAAAACACTGGGGGGGGGGGGGGGGCTAACTTCATGGAAGTTAGCCCCCCCCAGTGGAAATACTGAAGCTATTAAGTTGAAAATGATGTCAATCGTTAGTGCTTCGTTAGTGCTCATCATTGGATGAAGTCGTATCGTGATAGCTCTTCTGGTTCCAGAGATATATGCAAAAAACCTTGGGGGGGGGGGCTAACTTCATGGAAGTTAGCCCCCCCCACAGTAGAAATACATGACATATGAAGTTGGAAATGGTGTCAATCGTTAGTGCTTCGTTAGTGCTGGTTGTTGAATGAAGCCCCATCGTTAGTGCTCTCTTGGTTCATGAGATATAAGCAAAAAACCTTGGGGGGGGGCTAACTTCCATGAAGTTAGCCCCCCCCCATGATAGAAATACTGGAGCTATGGAGTTGAAAATAGTGTCAATCGTTAGTGCTTCGTTAGTGCTCGAAAATTATCCAAGTCCCATCGATAGTGCTCTTTTAGTTCGGGAGATATAATCGAAAAACCTCAGGGGGTCACCACGCCCTTTTTTTTTAAATTGAGCTATGAGGTCGTAAATGGTATCAATCGTTAGTGCTTCGTTAGTGCTCGAAAAAACATACAGGTACCATCGTTAGTGCTCTTCTGGTTCAGGAGATATAAGCTAAAAACCTTGTTATAGATACAATACTTGAAAACTTGAAAAATGTGTAAACAGCCTAAGGGGGTCGTCACCACCCATTTGATAAACTTGAGCTATGAAGTAAGAAACGGTGTCAATCTTTAGTAGTGCTTTGTTAGTGCTCAAAAAAGATACAGGTCCCATCGTTAGTGCTCTTAAAAAAAATTGCTTTTAGAAAAAATAATTAATAAACATATAAGTGAAAGTTGGTGCTTGTAATTACTACAAGTTTGTCCCATCGTTGGTGGTCAGTATGCGAGTTTACCGGAATATTTGGAAAAAGTCACTACAATCCAACTGTTTTATTAGTAGACAAAATAGTTTCACAGTTCCTGGTAGTATATAACAATAGTTCTATGAAAATAATAAAGATAATTTCGTTTGAAATAATTCGCTGCTAACTTCCACTTTGAAAACATATTTGTGTCAGCAGAACATGTGCTATCGCTGTGATTAACAAAAATAGGAGATTTCTAGGTAGGGATATAAGATTAATAAGAATTATCAGAAGAATTTGACGCAGATTTCTAAATGATCGGAACACTAGAAAAATATTTATGACCTTTTGTAAGTTGATGACAATAGAAAAGTTAGTTTTGACAACAGTTCATATAATTTGATAAGCAAAGATAAAATAAATTAAAATTTTGTTGACAAAATAAAAAATTTTGCTGACAAATAAGATTACAGAACCTTTAGAGTTCCATCAAGGGCGTGTTCAAGGGGGGGGGGGGGGGTTCCCGGGTCCGTACCCCCCCCCCCCCCCCATTTGAGATGACTAAGCACTAGATAGAATGCTTTTTTTGTGTAGGAAAGGTTCTTGAGAATAATTCTATACCAGTGATAATAATTCTTGTAAACAAAATTTAATCTAGACGGAATTAATATTACAATATTGGTGTGTTGAGAACTGAGCATGGCGGCTGTTATTGTAGCATGTTCAGTCTATCTTTATATGACAGTGGAAAGAACTTTAATGTATGGTAAATTATCGAGAAAGAGTGGGTTAGAATTTCATAACAAAACTGGGAGAAGTCATTAGTCTAGAAGAAACCTATTATAGTAGCATAGCTCGCAAATGTTGATATTGTGAATTATTTTCCCATGATAAAATAACAAAATGATTTTATAGACTTCCGTTTGAGCTTTTCAACAGTCCAGAAGCTCAGTTTCTGGGTGGATCACGGTCGGTGTTGAAGTAAAATGAATAATTTTGTTCTTGGTCCTGGTACAATGCCATACAATCGTGCATTTATACAAGTTTTAATAGTGAATAAAATAATTACTGCCGTTTAATATTAGTTTTTAATTTTTTATTTGGATTTTTGATTTCTGATTTTAAGTTTGTTTTGGCTGAAAAAAGAAAATATTCGCGTAAAATCCATTACTTTTACCCAAAAACAGCTAAAACATTAATAATTAAAGAGACATCGACTTCATCCTCAAATAGTAGTTGTGATTGTTCAGACATCAATCAGGCGTGGGATTTCATCATTATGTTGAAACAAATTGAATCCAATCTCAGGGACTTGACTCATAATTTCTTTGAGAAGTTCATACTAGTCTTGCTGGTGAGATTTGGTAAGTACATATAAATGTAAAAATTTACCACCATTTTCTGCAAATAATAAATTAAAAACGGTATTGGTTTTTCCAACATTGGATGGTCCACACACAATACAAAAGTACATTCATGGATTTCTTGTTCCATGACGAACTGCGTTGTTAATATTAACTTTTCATGTGAAATTTAACGACTTGCAGTCAAATATTTGTTAAGAATAAGTATAATAACTCACTTAATCTGGCCGAGTACTTTCGAATCTATGAGATCCATCTTCAGAGGCTCCTAGATCATCAGATTAAGTGAGTTATTATACTTATTCTTAACAAATATTTGACTGCAAGTCGTTAAATTTCACATGAAAAGTTAACAAAAGTACACTATGTCTCATTTGTTGCTTTCTGTTCTTCTCATTTAAATACTTATCAAAGTTGATCAGTGGTAGTTTTGATCAGTGCTGTTTCATCTTCATTTTTCAATACAGAGACAATATAATTATTTTTTCAGACAATAACACTATTATTATCAATCCATGAATTGTATTTCGAATCAAAGCCCAACCATTTCACATACAATTTAATTTGTTACCTTTCTTCTCTATTACCCTCTCAATAAGATACACCATCAGGGTACTTTGTTTCTTCATTTCAAACTCATACAATGCACCCTTCTAATGTATTTGTCTTCACCTATTCCCTTCACCTTTCATCTCACACAAGATGGGTGTCGAAAAATATGTTTTCGTTTTAAAAACATGGAGTTTGGAAATTGCAAAATGGGTATTGCAACTTTTTAACATCTTAAAAAAAACATTAGTGTATGTATTGTGTCTGTAATAAGTAGTACAGTATAATACTTAATTAATAAATTGAAATAGGTTAAAATTAGGTCGTAGCCAGCCAGAGCCCCTCAATTCATAGACAAGCGTTCAAAGCAGGTGAATAATTTCAATAAAATTTATTGTTCAGAGTTTTTTTGTAGTGTTGTGATTCTATTTCAAGAATTTATAAATATGGAAAATAATGCAGGATTTTTCTTACCACTTTCGTTGAGATTTGCAGATATTTCCTCCCATACGACCTCCTTCATCGTAATATTATAATAGTCTTTGTGTGACAGGTCTTATAACATTGGATATGCCTGTACCGCTGATATCAGGCGTTCATCAAAACGCATCTTGATAATTATAATAATAATCTCTCTCTCAGCGTATGATCTAATCCCAGCACTGCCAAAAAATATGTTAGACCTCCGGAGTTCAGTTGCACAACACGTGTCTGTAGGCCTACTCTGCGCATGCGTGGCGACTCAGCTTCAGGCAAAAATCACTCGCTTACAAAAAAGTGGCTGAGACTGACGGTTTGAGTTGAGCTGACGGAACGGATCCGGTCTGCTAAAAAGAGCGTATCTTTGTTTTTGGGCCTAACTTGAAGGATGGGATGCAACCTCTGATAAAATCTGCTTTAGGGATCCCCAAGTGACTGAAATTCTTATCATAAATGATCTTTGTTTGAATACATGGTTTCCGAATTTTGATGGAAGCGACTGAGCTGAGTGTGCTGAACTGAGCGGATCCAGTGTGGGACAAGCCTATGGTTCCAATTGATAAGTCATATAGAAAAAATTATGTCTATTAAAAGAAAAAAAAATAGTTCACTTAGCAGGCAATTACATCAACATTAAAATTTGAAATGCATGAAAGTTTGGGGTTTTTCCCAAACCATATTTTGATTTGACATTGAGTTCTAGTTGATTGGACTCCCCAATGAATAGTTATGGCCATTTTAATATAAACAACCTGAGAAAAACTAGTTACTGTAGCAGACAACATAAAGTGAGACCCATTGAAAAAATCACTGTTTTGGGTAGTTTTGAACCTAAATATTGATTTGACCTTCAGTTCTAGTCAATCAGAAAGCATGAACGCCTTTTGAAATAGAATATTTTCATTGTTAAGAATGTAAACCCAGTACTTTTTACGTATAATTAATAAGTAAATTATCACTAACATTTTTTTTAAATAAAAGAACACAGTATTATTCTAGGATTTTCGAGTATTTTATTAACTCTATTCTGCCTTCTGATCTTACATAATCATCATAATGTATTCTCAACACACCTCGATCTGCTCTCTAAACAGTGTCCAGGGTAGGCTCTCAACATTTATGGTAGGTGTACCTATTGTGTGTAAGCTTAACCTATAATATATGAATCTGAAAAACTAAAGAAAAATCTATGGTATATGTAAGGTATTTTACTCATCATCCCAATTTCGTAATTCTGTGACTACACCAATAAGTAATCAACCAGAAAAAATCAACTCCAAACTGGATTCCCAGGCAAAACTAGGAGGAACG
Source organism: Conomelus anceps (assembly GCA_948455865.1). Taxonomy (NCBI): domain Eukaryota; kingdom Metazoa; phylum Arthropoda; class Insecta; order Hemiptera; family Delphacidae; genus Conomelus; species Conomelus anceps. The sequence goes on from OX418217.1 coordinate 24,601,181, forward strand.
CCGGTAATGATTAAAACTATAGTTCTTTTATATATTTGTAATTTGTAATATCACTCAATTAAATTTTGCTTGGGCTAAAACAGGAGTTTGAGGAAATTCCTCTATTGATATAAAGATTTAAAAAAAGTACTATATAATTATGATATTTGAATTACATAATGAAACATATTCATGCACCAACGATTGATACCATTCTCGACTTCATATCTCAAGTACCACAACTAGAAGGAGACCAACCCTAAAGGGTTCCATTTCAAGCTTCTCTGTGGAGTTAGCACCCCTCCGAAGATTTTTTGCTTATATCGCCCAATTCATATGAGCACTAACAATAAGATTCGATTCAAGAACATGCACTAGAAGAAATAACTATCAAATTCATAGATACATTTTTTCAAACAGGGGTTGATGACCACCTGACGTTTTCACCTATATCTCCCAAAACCGAAAGAGCACTAACAATGGGACCTGTATCTTTTTTTTAGCACTAACGAAGCACTACTAAAGATTGACAACGTTTCTTACTTCATAGCTCAAGTTTATCAAATGGGTGGAGACGACCCCCTTAGGCTGTTTACACATATTTTTCAAGTTTTCAAGTATTGTATCTATAACAAGGTTTTTAGCTTATATCTCCTGAACCAGAAGAGCACTAACGATGGGACCTGTATGTTTTTTCGAGCACTAACGAAGCACTAACGATTGACACCATTTTCGACCTCATAGCTCAATTTTAAAAAAGAGGGCGTGGTGACCCCCTGAGGTTTTTTGATTATATCTCCTGAAATAAAAGAGCACTATCGATGGGACTAGAATAATTTTCGAGCACTAACGAAGCACTAACGATTGACACTATTTTCAACTCCATAGCTCCAGTAATTCTATCATGAGGGGGCTAACTTCATGGAAGTTAGCCCCCCCCAAGGTTTTTTGCTTATATCTCATGAACCAAAAGAGCACTAACGATGGGACCTGTATGTTTTTTTGAGCACTAACGAAGCACTAACGATTGACACCATTTTCGACTTCAATAGCTCAATTTTTTCAAAAAGGGCGTGGTGACCCCCTGAGGTTTTTCAATTATATCTCCCGAACTAAACGAGCACTATCGATGGGACTTGGATAATTTTCGAGCACTAACGAAGCACTAACAATTGACACTATTTTCAACTCCATAGCTCCAGTATTTCTATCATGGGGGGGGGGGGCTAACTTCATGGAAGTTAGCCCCCCCAAGGTTTTTTGCTTATATCTCATGAACCAGAAGAGCACTAACAATGAAACCTGTATGTTTTTTTGAGCACTAACGAAGCACTAACGATTGACACTATTTTCAACTCCATAGCTCCAGCATTTCTATCATGGGGGGGGGGGGCTAACTTCATGGAAGTTAGCCCCCCCCAAGGTTTTTTGCTTATATCTCATGAACCAAAAGAGCACTAACGATGGTGCTTCATTTAACAACCAGCACTAACGAAGCACTAACGATTGACACCATTTCCAACTTCATATGTCATGTATTTCTACTGTGGGGGGGGGGGCTAACTTCCATGAAGTTAGCCCCCCCCAAGGTTTTTTGCATATATCTCTGGAACCAGAAGAGCTATCACGATAAGACTTGATCCAATGATGAGCACTAACGAAGCACTAACGATTGACATCATTTTCAACTTCATAGCTTTAGTATTTCCACTGGGGGGGGCTAACTTCCATGAAGTTAGCCCCCCCCCCAGTGTTTTTTGCATATATCTCTGGAACCAAAAGAGCACTAACGGTGGGACTTGAAGCACTAACCAGCACTAACGAAGCACTAACCATTCATACTATTTTCAACGTTAGTGCTTTCATGGGGGGGGGGGGGGGGGCTAACTTCACGGACCTAGCTCTGCGTTCATATTGGACGCACGCTTGCGCCACTTTGCTTACTACCAGCAAGTGCACGCTTGCTTATACTGAATCTGGGGGGAAAAATACAGTACATATTTGAATCCACTTGCAAGCGTGCTCGTCTGATAGTTGGTTTCTGACCATTTCCTTCTGCGGAAAACCCCGTGTTTGTTCATTGTTCTCTGTTGATGTCTGCCTCGTTCATTATTTTATTTTCCAATATGGAGGTAGAGGAGGTAGAATATCAAGGTGACTTTGTGGTGTGAATTGGAAATGATTAGGCGAAAGTCCATTCACCTGGCCTATATTCAATAAATTGTCATTTAAAATTTAATATATTAGCAATTTGTTTTTTGTTGCTATTGACTAATTATCTCGTATTCGTAAGCAGTGAATATCAATAACAACACCAAACATATTCAAGAGTATTTGACAAACCTTTACAGAGATCAGAGGAATGTATTTTATGAAATAAAACGACTAGTAATAGGCCTACTAGTAATCAAGGTGTCTTGATGCAACACAAAATACTAGCGCTATTATAGAAGTATTTATAGATTAGTAAAATAGACTATAATTACTAGTCCATTATGCAATAGACCCCACGGCTATAAACAAGCAAAAATGTTTTTGAACAAGTAAAAATGTTTTACTATTGTCCAATCCCACAATTCAATTCAATTCAATTTATTTATTGTCAACAATACATAATAAAACATTCATATATTCAGAAAAAATCACATCACTTCTTATCATAATAATGAATATCTACATAAAACATCATAAATGAATAATTGTTACATCCCTCTTTAAGCAAAGCTTGTACTATAATGTCCTATTATTTTTTTACTATTTATTTGTAAGTAAGGGCAATATTTACCTCAAACCATTAGCTTCTCTTCAGGTGATATACAATTCCGGAAATGCGATTGGGTCGTTATTCGGTGACGTATTTTCTCTAAAATGTAGTAAAAAGTGTCTGGCATCCTAAAACTCATTTCACACCGGCGTAGCATAGCTTGAGCGACGTCTTTTGAAAGACTTCGCGGACGTATCTCCTAATGTTAATTAATAGGTCCATTTTAGACCATCGCGTCGCTGAAGCTACATAATACGCGTCGCCAATGCTACGTCTGCATTCGTAGCGTCGCTCCGTATCTCGGGCGCTCTGCGCTAAACGACTATCACTTAGTCAGCTGTTGACAGTTCAGAAATTCTTAAATTTATTCAACAATGAACTTAGGCTAAAACAAACAACCAGCTATCCACTCGACCACAGCTCAAACTGTAAGCAAATTGAAACGAATGAAAACATAGCTTATGAGACGTAGCTTTTGGTGTGAACCGTAGCTTGCGTTTAATGCTCGAGATACGTGCTACGTCGCCCGAAGACGTCGCTCAAGCGACGCTACGGCGGTCTGAAATGACCTTAAAGTATCCAAAAAACGTTTCAGGCTGTCTGAGTAGGTCGAGAAATATTCGAGCATACTTGCCATCTTCTTCCTCCCTGTCCAAAAAATTTCATTTATCCACTCTTCCCGAACTACTTCAGTATCCAGTAATAAAAACTTCAGAGCGCAATTCTCCAAAACTATGTCCTCTTCCTCTGAAAACTCATCATGACTGATTATTCTTGGCTGTCACGTATGTATGACCTCATTTAGTTGCGCAAGCTTGCTTCCAGTATGAGCTCAATCATATACTTGCACACGCGTGCGCCACCAGTTTAGTAGCCCAAGCGTGCGTCCAATATGAACTTAGAAATACATACAACATTACACTCGAAATACAATACAAACAACATTTCCCCTACAACTGCAGTTTTGTGTTTCCGTACAATAATTGCATGAAATTATTTCTGTAGGCTACAATGCGCCATCATTGAAGTTATGAAAAACTATTACTTGGCAGTAATAGTACTTCAGTGTTGCCAGCCGCATCAGAATAATGATAGTTTTGTACGATAATAATTTGGTGTCTTGTATGATGGCTAAGTGGTTTTTTACAATTATTTCAAAGAAATCTCATTCCAAAAAATTGTTTTAAAATAATTAAAAGAAATTTATTTTTTATTAAGAATAAATACAGTAATTGTAAAGTATTTGATAAATACGATAGTTTTGGACATCAAGTACGATAATCGTAGAATACAAGGTTTGCAAGATGCAAGCAAAAAATTAAATTCTTGAATTTCTTAATACATGACGATCTGCGTAATATTAACTTTTTATGGTAAATTTAACGACTTGCAGTCAATATTTAATTGAGAATAAATAAAATATCTACTCACTTAGGCTGAAATGATTCATTTTCAACAGTGATAATTCATTTCTGTTGAAAATGAATCATCATGATTCGAAAACGTTTTTGACTAAGCAAGTAAATATTTTATTTATTCTCAATTAAAAATTGACTGCAAGTCGTTAAATTTATCATAAAAAGTTAACAAAAAAGTGAGCTATGATGTCATCCAGCGAGCCGTAAAGTAGATTACTGCTTGCTCCTAATTAAACAGCTGTTTTACTGTTTCCTTGAAGAATTATTTTGTTTTTATCGTTATTCTATGTGTCTGCGTGGATGTGGTCTGTGATGTTTTTCAAGAATAAACTGTACACAGTGAATGAAATTACCGTAAATTGATTGTATCAAGGCTGAGCGCAGGGCTTATGGTCATAATGTTTTTAGAGTTGGATGTTATTGAAACTGTATCGCCGTGAGAAAAAAAATATTTTGTGAAATATGTTGGCTCAACTGAAAATTCTCAGTTTTTGGGGGCAATTGATCTCACCATAAACTTATTTTGAACTTTTGATTATTTTTTATAGGTAGAAGACACCCTAGGGTACAAAATGACATATGCAATATGTACATACATTTCTCTTATATCAGCCGGAAACAGATTAAACATTCTGCAGCAAATACCAAATATGTTACAATACAGATATCTGACCAAAGGCTATGTTTCTTCTATCAATATAAAGCTCCCTATCCCTAGCTCTTGATCTACTTCATGTAATATGCTTTAATTTTGCTGTAGACTATATTTGGAAAAGATAAATTCGATTTGAACCTTCTACATAGAGGAAGGCTCTTCTCTGCGATCATCATCATCATCATCATCATCATCACCACCACCACCACCATCATCATCATCATCATCATCATCATTATCGCATTGAGAGTTCATTGTCCTGAGGAGATCAATCAACAACCACCGCTCACGTATGTTGTTGCCTTCGGTGCAATAGATGGAAATAGCTATACTCTGGTAAAGTATAGCATGATAGCTGCGGCACCATCAGGTTGAATAACCTCTTGGAAATGCGGCAACAGCGCTCAGGATGATGACCTATAAAAGAAATGTGGCATCTGAGAAAGTGGGCCGCCGCTGTACAGAGGCCATTGGTCCAGAGACCGTCCCGAGGCTGTTGAACCTGGTCACGGGTCCCTAATCTCCCAGCATCCACCAGTTGTGTTCTTATTTTCTGCAGCCATAAGAAAGCACCGTTTTCTGGACATTGAACAATCGTCTAAATAGCTCTGCATTTTAATAACTAGTGAGCCCTCTTATTGTCTGGAGAGCTCTCTTGCAAACAATTAATTTTGGGAAGGGCAACTTATTGAGTCGGTGTGATGGATGCAAGACAGATATTCTAAAGAAATAATCTACAGATTACACAAAAACACAGCACATTTTCAACAGAGTAGTCACAGTCACAACAAAAGGAACAGACCCTTTCTTATTGCAAATTTGGCTAAGTAGGCTTTATACCTGAGTCACTACAATCACTTATTAGCACACCAAAACTTTACAATTTATTTCCAAGAAACGTACAGGAAATACCACACAGCAAGAAATTCAAAACCGAAGTACATCACTAAATGATAAACACAGGAAGACAAACCATAGAAACGATAATTTCAAGCAAAATGTGAGCTCAGTAACCTAATATTAAAACACTGAATCCTGACAAATTTAAATTGCAAACTTAGAACATGACATGCCATAGGCTAATTTCCACAAGAAAAAATGTTTATAAAAATGTAATATTTGGTACTATAGTCTTATATTGTATGTGTATTTGTTTAGATGTAGTTTTAAATATATTTATTCATTGTTTTATACATTTATTTCTTTATAGTTTATCCTAGAAGAAGAATGGTTCCTTCTGATGGTGGCATGTTTCAAAGCTCAAGTTTTGAAAGAAGAATAGGGATGAAGTTCATGGTAAATCAGTGGTTATTTAATTCTTCACAAAGAGGAATGAGTCATTTGCCATCAGGCTACCTTGTGGTTCAGTGCCATCTGGGGCTTGAAGTTTTCCCTAGTAAACTCCCAAGGCCGAGGTAATTAATAAGCTAAAGATAGTTTGTTTAAATTTTATTCTAAGGGTAGCTTGGTGGACCCATGTGACTAAGGCCCCGGATCTTACTAGGATAATTGTATTAAGTAGCGGAATTTCTATTGGGTTAAATGGGGAAACCACCCTGGGGTTTGTTAATTGAATTTCAACATATATATATTATATAGCGTATGGCATTTTTGCCACATTTAAAAAACTGTTGTGCTACATGCTCAAATTTATAATTGATTGTCATAAGATTCAAGTCGAACATAAAACAATAAAACATGGAAAAATCAGTAGCTCCATGAATATGTACAATGTACATACACAAGGAACCACAGTCAAGAGGTAAAAATTGATTAAAACATGGGACAATAATTTTTAGAAAGCTAAGTCTAAATCGGTTAGCCATTCAAGAGCTGCTGGTGCAGTGTTAACAAAATCCTCAGCAGCATGGGGATATAGCCTGGTAGGACAGACCTCAACAATGTGTCTCACAGTTTGTTTTGGGGCTCCACAGTCACATTGAGGCGAAGGAATGACTCCCCATTTATGAAGACTGTCCCCACATACGCCATGCCCTGTGCGCACCCTGTTTAATCCCTTCCAAAGATGACGGGGAAGGCTAAAACCTTCTGGCTCTTTGTTAGGTTTCATAAGCTGAGCCAATTGGTCAGGCGCCTGTGCACTCCAGGCAGCACTCCACTCTGAGTCTATGCTGAAATCCGCTCCGGCCAATTCCTTGGCAGATCTCAATAGAGACCTCCTAGATCTGAGATGATTTATCTCGAGGTCGGGGAGGTCTCCATGAATCGGCAACACCGGGTTGTCAGAGATCTTTCTGAACTCCCTCAGCAGGGCATTCTTCCTCCGCAAGGGAGGTGGAGCAATATTGCTCAGGACTGGGAGCCAAGCTGAAGGGGTTGATCTTATACACCCAGTGATCATTCTCATTGCCATGTTGAGCTGAGTATCAATCTTATTGGTGTGTGGGCTGTTAATCCACACAGGCGCGCAGTATTCAGCTACAGAATAAACAAGAGACAGAGCAGAATACCGCAGGGTATGGGCTGAGGCACCCCAAGTAGAACCACACAATTTTTGAATAATGTTATTGCGGGTTTGAATTTTCTTTGAGGTGCTTTCCAGGTGTTTTTTGAAAGACAGTGTTCTATCCAGCATAATACCTAGATACTTAGGGAAATTTTGATGCTGAAGAAGTACATTGTTGAAATGAACCTTAAGTTTCCTATTTGCCATTTTATTATTAAGGTGAAATGAACTGACTTCCGTCTTCTTCAGGTTTGGAATAAGCCTCCACTTATGAAAATACTCCCCCATTTGCTTCAGGTCTACAGAAAGCTCTTCCTCCATTTTTTCAAAATTCTTATGTTGAGTTGCAAGAGCCATATCATCAGCATATATGAACTTTTTATAATAAAAGGTGGGCAAATCCGCTGTATATAAATTGAAAAGACATGGAGCAAGGACGGAACCCTGTGGAAGTCCATTGTTAAGTTTTTTCTGGTCACTGATTTTATTGCCCAGAATCACATGAAATTTCCTGTCAGAAAGCATATTACCAATAAGCTGTATAATAGTTTGACATGGGATGACCTGTATCAGTTTGTAGAGAAGTCCCTGTTTCCATACTGTGTCATATGCAGCAGTTAAGTCCACATATGCCACAGACGTTTTCAAACACTTTTGAAACCCAGCTTCAATATGAGTGGTAAGGCTTAGAACCTGGTCACTGCAGCTTCTAGTTGGTCTAAAGCCTGCTTTTTCGACAGGGATAGCTTCTGAGACTATTGATCCAATTCTATTTAGAATAAGTCTTTCAAGTAGCTTATAGCAGCAGCTCAACAGTGCAATAGGACGATAGCTTTCAGCCTGATCCTGAGGTTTATTTGGCTTTAGAATAGCAATTATCTTTGTTTCCTTGAAAGCCTTTGGTATTTGCCCTGTTTGCAAAATATCAGAGAAAAACCTAGTCAACCATCGCAGAGCATTCTTTCCAAAATGAATCAGGAATTCCGGATGGATCCCATCAAAACCAGGAGCCTTGCCCTCCTTAATCTCCTTCACAGCCTCCTTGAGCTCATCCAATATGAATTCTCTTGCATGCTCTGAGCGGGCAGGTGCGTTTCGCTTCATAGTACTAAAGAGTTTCTTTACTTCTTTTGTGTGTTGAGGGTCCCGAGGTGCCCTGGATAGAGTAACCATTCTGCTGGCGATTTTGTTTGGGGTAACTATGGGAGTCTTATGAATGACAGAACTTCCTCCACCCAACTTTCTCATTAGGCTCCAAGCTTTCCTACTAGATTATTTAAAAACCAGAGATTTAGTAGTTTCCATCCATTTTTCCCGTCTCTCAGAGTCCAAACTTTGGAGCAGCTCTGTAGCTGTGGTTGGGTTCTCAGTCTCCATATAAGCTTGATATAGCTGTTCACACTCATTACTCCATCCGGGGATGTACTCCTTTCTATATCCCCTAGGTATTTTCTTTTTAGCAGTTGCTATAACAGCTTTCACAGCTGTTTTTTTTTTCAACATGAATCGTGGTAACAAACGCAGTTGGTTGGGGCGTTGCAACTTCAGCTTGCTGTCGTTCAAGCGGTTGTGGGTTCGAATCCCACTCCACCGTCAGGCATTTATGTGTAATCATTCACCTCATTACCCACGAACAAGTCTCGGACTCATGTGGGCATCATCAGCAAAAAAAAAAAACCGGGCGTTTTAAACCGGGTGTTTGTGAATCTTATATAAGCGGGTTTGAATATCAGCAGAAAGTCAGTTGTTATTCAGTCGTACATATTTGATGAATAGACATTCTTTGTAGACATACACATACACAGTGCTGTAATTTGTTATTGATAAAAGACGTGAGATACCTTGAGCTTCGTAAGTGTTCAGTTTATTCTTGAGTGTATTAACCGTTTATTAAGCATTTCTTTTAAGTCACTGTACATTTTATTGGACACCTATTATTATTAAACTATTGATCGGCCTATTGACAGTTAGTAATTCGTTTTTGTACAGTGATAATTAAACTATTGATCGGTCTATTGACAGTTAGTAATTCGTTTTTGTACAATGATAATCTTGTCATAGTGAATTTATTACTATTTAATCCTTATCAAACTCTTTGTATCTTTATTTATTTTTTGTGTGATAAAAAATAGTGTGTGTTTTGAGCTATTCGAGTAAATAAAGCTCTAGTGTTACTTTCAAGTGTTGCCAGCATTATTTTAGTGATAGAACCCATAACAATATTCTTAATTTTGGAATGTTTAGTTGAGCTATCTATCATTAAAGATACTGATCTAGATAAAGTTCCAAAGAAAGTATCACAATTAAAACAAAATCGTCATAAAACTTGGAGTTCGAAAGAAATTACAAAGCTAGTCTAGCCTGCTTTGCCCAATTCAAGTGACTACAATTAAAAATTAATATGACAAACTTTGACATTTACAAAAAAATTATTATTGAAGTGATATCTTCGATTGTCAGTCAGCTTGTCACGTTTCAACTTCGTACTGGTTTTTTTTAGGATGAAGCCCACATTGGTCTGAGACCTGTGTGTGGGTAATGAGTTGGACGATTGTGATTGATGAGTTGGGCCTATAGTTTTAGGTGGATTCCGAACCACCTGGGAGTGTCAGTACAGCAGACAAGAGAGTTTTTTACTGACAAATCCCATCCGTCACCCTTACAAAGACAACGGCCCAGTTCGTAGCTTATTTTTATCCAACAGAACAAAAATACCTCCTCATTCAGAGACTGTGTATTGTGTTGAGAAGAGACAAATGAATGATAATAAATGAGAATACTGCAGAAATATAACAAACAGAATCAAGAAGATTTTGACGTTTTTTTTTATTTTTGGGCGTATTTGTATTAATTTTTATTATACAAGCCCATCCTCTGATATGTGCCTGTGCCCCTCACATAGAAAATTTCGTATTTGGAAAATTACATAGAAGTTTGACTGTATTTGGTGTATGTATATTTATTATTTGATAGCTAATGAGATTTTTATGTTTATATTATAATATTATGTAATACATAAATTTAGTGCTAATAGCTGATCCTAGATAAATGTCGATGGCAGGTAATGAATAGATAGATAATAGGTAGGACTCTTCACTGAGTGAATATTAGAGTATTTGATAGTGTATAGCGGGAAAAAGGAAGCTAGTTCATTGAACCCTGGAACGGATACCGCGTTTTTCTGTGAATCTACCGCTATCGGTACTCAATGCTGAGTTTTTCGTTTACTCATGATTGTCATCGTCCAAAAACTAAGAAAAACTACAAACGGAATCACAGCTGAACTGACAATTTATCCAAAATAAAAGGCACTCTTCACATCACTTCTCATACAATTGAAAAAATATTTAGTTGATAGAGGATAGAGCTTTGTATAGTGTACAAGAGTTCCTATCACATCAAAATTAAGCCTCACCCTAACAAATTGATATAGTAATTATGGCAACTAGTATATAAGAGTATAATTGTTGATCTGACTTGTCTTTTTTTACTGGAGTAAGACGTAATCTAAAAAAAAATACTTTGTGTCATCTATTATTCATAAATTAATTTTTTAATTTGATTTATACTTGATAAATAAATACCTTGTAACTTTTATTTTGTTAGTCTTGATTGTGATATTTTTTGCCTATGTAGATCTTTGATTAATTTGAAATTACTCATCTGCGAAATTATTTTTGTATTTTCCTATTTTATAATTTATAAAATTATATAATATATTTAATTTATCTCCTATTTTATAATTTCTTATTTTGTAAATTATCATTCAATAAATGATAGCCAGTATAACCACTGAAATTTTTCAACAATTATTGATAAAATGTTATAAATTACTCTAGCTTAAAAGGTAACTAGTATATTTTATGTTATAAATTGGGCTTCAGTGGCGCACCCAGGGGGGGCTTAGGGGGCTTAAGCCCCCCCCCAAGAACCCGAGCTCCTTAAAAAATTGTTAATAATTTTCAAGAAAATTTACTATAGAGAGTATGTGCTGCAGGCTGATTAGTGTTGGTACATGTAATTTATTCACACTTTTTAAGTAGAATAATGTTCATAATAAGTGGCTTGACTTGGGGGGTTTTGGGGCTCAAGCCTTGCCCTCAGGTCCTGAAATCCTTATCAAAATGTTGATAATTTTCAAGCGAATTGACTGTGTAATATGGACTCTAGGCTGTACATTTAAAACTTGTTTAAATTGGATGAAAATTAACAATATCGTTATACTATTAACAGGAATACTATGAGTGACTACCATAGGTGGAAATAGAGTTTGTAGTCTTGCAGAATTAAATTTGTTTAGGTGGCTGGGTAAAGATAATAAAAATAATTCGTTTCACTCATATCAATATGGCATTCATTTAACCAATAAGTACAGGACCTCTAGCCTCTTGAACCTCCTAAACCTGTAATACATTTAACGGTAATAATGTAGAAGGTGGAGCCGAGATAATTCTGAGACCTGTGCGTGGGCCCACAGTTTTTGGTGAGTTCCGAATGAGTGATTTTATAGCTAAGAACCCTTTTTTTTGGTGGCTGATCCATTCGGTCACCCTTACCTTAGGAATTTTCAGCTTGCCTTATGTGACTGAACAGGTAGGGTACCTGTTACGGCTCGCTGCTAACAATTTCCTAAAAAAGGTGTACAGGTTTTTGCGAAAAAATTTCAATAAGATTGCATATTCCTTATTCTTATTCTTTATTCCTTCGGAAACGCTTCAATACAGAAATAAATATAGCAGAAGAGTGAAGCTATCTTTTTCAATAAGAGATCAATAAATTAGAACTCATTCCGAAAACTCTAGGCTTCTAGAGTGCTCATTTAGGTGGTAAATTGAATACATTTGATGAGAAATGAACTGAAAACCCAAATGAAACATTAATTACCGTGATTATTGAGTAAACCTATGAAATACACAAAAAAGGCCAAGAGAAGGCATTTTTAATATTGAAATGTATAAGCTTGGCTATTAATTGTGAATAAAGCACCCAGAACTTACAAAACCATAATTTAAATTTGATAAAAAGACAGAAGAATAGCAAGTGGAAAGCATATGTGCAGAATCAGTATGCTTTGATTCAATAAAACTCTATAAACTTTGGGACCGTTCTTAACTATTGAGTACAAATGATTTGGCAAGTTTTAAAGAAGAAATTAAACAAACCTTTTGGTTCGTTGGCAATTGAATTGGTTAAACATTAGGACGACGTGAAATAACGTGTTTTTATGATCATTTTGTGAGTTTTTGTAAAATATCCCAACAATTTAAAGATTTCGTCATCTCGATTCGCTTTAGGACTGGCATTTTTCGTTCTTTTTATTACCAACGCAAAAGTCTCAGAATGGTGTAGACATAAAAATTTATAATAGTAGATTTAGCACGTTTCAGATAATTTTACATTGATTCAATTTAATTCACACCATCTGTATGAAGACATTAGTCATTTCTGAATGGATGCTGGAATAGCTGTAATCTTTCGCCCTCTTTATTTCTGTAACAATGCGTTTCGGACCTACATTGATTCTAATTTTTTTACCCTCATGATAAGTTGCTTAAGCAGTCTGGCAGAATCATTTTGAACTCCTGAAACACTGTACAAAAAATACTCATGATGGACACATTTTGTTTCCCCATAGCTACTCTAATACTAATACTCTTTAAAAAGTCTAGTAATGAATCCCCGCCCCCTCAATAAACTTTATTGAGCAACAATCTTGCAAAAAGTCGTCTGAAAAATCCCAATTTACCCCCCCCCCCCCTCCCTTCCTCACAAAAATTTTCCCTGGTAGGACGGGTAAGCCCACCCCCAAACCAAAAGTCTGGGTGCGCCCCTGTTGGGCTTTGTAAGCTGTAAAATATTTTTTTGGTTTTTCCTATTTTATAAGAAAGAGAATGAAAAATTCTGTTATGTTTCATGATTTGCACCTATAATAATATAACAAACAAACAGCACCTGTAACAAACAAGCTTGTTAAAGTTGGTTTCGTTAAATATTGAAAATACAAGAAATTGTGTCTAAGTAGGTTAAAAATGGGCATTTTGGGACACCCCCCCCCTTCCCCACCAAAACCGGAAGTAATATGACAGACCGGAAGTCCAAACCGGAAGTAATATGACAGACCGGAAGTCCAAACCGGAAGTAATATGACGGACCGGAAGTCCAAACCGGAAGTAATATGACAAACCGGAAGTAGTATGACAGACCGGAAGTCAAACCGGAAGTCAAACTGGAAGTCAAACCGGAAGTCAAACCGGAAGTCAAACCGGAAGTCAAACTGGAAGTCAAACCGGAAGTCAAACCGGAAGTCAAACCAGAAGTAATACAACAGACCAGAAGTCAAACCGGAAGTCAAACCGGAAGTGATAAATGGCCCCTCCCACCCGAAAAATGACCCCCCTTCCCCGAAAAGTGGACCCCCCTGTCCTAAAAGTGGACCCCCCCCCCTGTCCAAAAAGTGACCCCCTCTTCTTAAAAGTGGCCCCCCTCTCCCTAAAAGTGACCCCCCTCTCCCTAAAAATGACCCCCTCATCCTAAAAGTGGACCCCCTCTGCCGAAAAATGGTTCCCCTTACCCTAAAAGTGGTTCCTCTGTCCCAAAAATGGTACCCCTCACCCTAAAAGTTAACCCCCTCATCCTAAAAACGGTTCCCCTCATCCTTAAAATGGTACCCCTCTCCGTAAAAGTGGACCCCTCACCCGAAAAATGACTCCCATTACCGAAAAGTGGCCCCCCTCTCCCGAAAAGTTGACCCCTTCATCCTAAAAACGGTTCCCCTCTCCCTTAAAGTGCTCCCCCTTGCCCGAAAAGTGATCCCCTCATCCTAAAAACGGTCCCCCTCTCCCTAAATGTGGACCCCTCATCCTAAAAAAGGTCCCCCCTTACCCGAAAGATGACCCCCTTAAAAGTGGTCCTCCTCTCCCTAAAATTCCAATGGATAAGTTTCAACGAGAAAGAGAGAGAGAGATCCTACATCATCAACCTTCTCATTCCAGTTGTGTCTGCTCATGACTCAATAGTTTGGGATCCACTTAGGTAGCCCATAGCATGACTATGCATATTCAATACTGATAGGCCAAGGTCAGGGGCCTTGGGTGGGGGCCTGCTGGACGACTGTGCAAAAGAAGAAGGCCCTTAGCAATGCTGATGAAAAACGAAGCATAATGGATGATGGCATCAGCACTATGGCATTTGGGCACCATCAGCTCAGTAACAAAAGAACCTCCACTGATGAAGACCAGCCTCCCACGAAGCGGGCTCGTAATGATGATGACGTCATGGACAGCAGTGATGATGACGTCATGGACAGCAGTGACGTCATGATTACTTCCAAGAATTAATGAGCATTGAGGCTATAAATGGACGTGCATCGGCGGATGACCTTCAATCATGATGCAGGCAACATACTATCTACTTGTGGCAGCTGCTGTGAGCGTTAGCTCGTTGGACCCAGAGTACAGGACTGAGGAATTTCTAACATCAAGGGAGCATGGACTGGATAAATCAAATGTGTTCCACATACGTCAGTGCCTGGTGTCAAGAATGGTGCTACACCGGAATACTACACAGGAAGCCATTGATGCAATGGGCCGTGACGTTAACGAATGGTACATGAAGCTGGCTGCAGAACGCAATGTGGAGGAGGACCTGTGCCGACGAGTCCATTGCGCATACAATTTGCGCACCTGTCTCCACCCATCCTTCACATCGCTGGGCTTTCTTGAAGCCATCATTGCTGCATCAGACACGGTCTGTACACCACACTGTCCTACGCTCTCTACTACTACAGCTGTACCGAAGACTCTGGACAACTCACCGCCACCAGCCATCACCAGTGGAGCCAGCAGAGCGATATAATGTGCGATTGTGGAGATTGTCAACATGTTACCAGCAACCACTGGATTCTACAACCACTATTCTGTTTCGGCTACGAAGAACAACCTGAACCATTTGGAACATTACAAAACTTTGTGGAAACAGTGTCATTATGCTTTCCTGAAGCCTTCATAAGTAATCTTTTCAATGATGCTATTATTTTACAATTCCCTCTTGGCAAAGGACTGTGTGAAATTGCTGCCAACCTGGGACAGCTGTACCATTGGGTGCTTGTCGATATCATGGACTAAACTGTATGTATATCATTTCTATTGTCAATAAATATTGTATATCCACGTGTCGGCTACTAATTTCTAACCCATGATTGACTTAAACTAGCCTTTTGGCGCCATACCAATGAAACATGTCTGTGGAATTGCGCAATATTATGCAAATGTGTTACGTAATCGCTGACCTTGACAGCTTCATTGGTATGATGCAGGAAAAAACATGTCTGTGTGCAGCAGTACTGACCTTGGCGCCATCCAGGAAAAACGTGACTGTGTGCAACAATCACTGACATTCTGGCGCCATTTCAATGCCTAGTATATATATTATGTAAACATATATTATGTATCAGTATGGAGAAGGCTACAATAGCAAGAGAGTTGCACAGGTCAGCTCGTCGGAATTTCCCAACACGTATGGTAACTGTGAAGGGGCTAGATGATCTGTATCAGGCTGATCTAGTTGAGATGATACCGTATGCACGTCAGAACAAAGGATACAGGTACATTATTACAATTATCAATTGTCTGAGCAAGTATGCTTACGCTATTCCGATAAAGAACAAGTCAGCCGATGCAGTTGTCAAGGCAATGCATCCTATATTTGAGCAGAATCCAATGAAACACTTGCAAACTGACGATGGTAAAGAGTGGTTCAATTCAAAGTTTCAACAACTTGTGAAACACTATGACATCAATCACTATTCAACGTATTCAGATAAGAAGGCTTCAATAGTGGAACGTTTCAACAGAACACTTAAACATTTAATGTGGATCAAATTCACTGAGCGTGGAACCTATCGCTGGACAGATATTCTAACCTCACTTGTCAAAGAGTACAATGGAAGAATCCATAGGACAATAGGTATGCGACCGGTTGATGTTACAAAAGAGCATGAGACATTACTGCTCTCCAGACTTAGTGAACAACGTCAAGAGTATCAACAGAGCTTGTTGGAAAAATCTGAAAACCGGTTCTATCCAGGTGTTCACCAAACAGTCGATCCAGGTGATAAGGTTCGAATAAGCAAGTATAAAATGACATTCGACAAGGGCTACCTACCCAATTGGACAAATGAGCTGTTCACAGTAACACGTGTGCGACCTACAGTGCCTGTAACATACGAGTTGGAAGATTGCAGAGGACAGCGTGTGCAAGGAGGATTCTATGCAGAAGAGATTGTGAAAACCAAAGTACCCAGTGTTTTTGAAATTGCCAGAGTGCTGAGAAGGAAAGGTAATAAACTGTTGGTGCACTGGAAAGGATACGATCGCAGTCACGACTCTTGGATTGATAGAGCAGATTTAGTGTGATGAAGCCGGTTGTGCAAAGGAGTCACAGGTTCAATATAATTGACTTTGATCAAGTGGTGAGAGGCTGTGGTCTGACCGACCCAGAAATGAATGCAAAGAAACGTCATGGGCCTTTGTTCCCCAACCATATGCGCTGCATTATATGTGGACCGTCAGGCTGTGGAAAAACAAATTTACTGTTCAACATGCTTTTCGATCGTAAAGGAATCTCATTTTCAAACATCTATCTCTACTCAAAAACTGCATTTCAACCAAAGTATCAGCTACTGCGCACCATTATGGAAGACCTTGGACCTAAACTGAGCTACACCGAGTGTGACACATGTGAAGAGATACCTGCACCACATGAGTTGCCCGCCAACTCGATAATAATTTTCGACGATGTGATCTGTGAGCAACAGGAAGCCATCAGACGTTACTTTACCACTGGTCGACACAGTAACGTTGATGCATTTTATCTGGCACAGACTTATAGCCGTATACCAAAACAGTTGATACGTGACAATGCCAATTTTCTAATCATGTTTAAACAAGACAAACTGAATATGAAACATTTGTACAGAGATCATGTGGGATCCGACATGACCTTTGACGAATTCAGAAGAATATGCAATGACGTATGGTCATCATCTGTGCATGCATTCCTTGTAGTTGATCAGTCCTCAGACAAGAATAGAGGGCGCTACAGGAATGGCCTTGATACATTCTTAGTTGAAGCACAGCAGTGATTTCGCTCAGTCTAGCACTGAACGCCGAGTGAGACGGACGAGGAGATGAAGCAAACTGTGGAAGAGATTGCACCAACCATCATGGAGATTGTCAAGCTGAAGCGTAACATCAAGAGGAAGCATAGAGAGCTGACACTGGGCAGGGAATTGACAGAGGAGCAGCATGCAAAACATTTCAAGCCGCTTAGTGATCCACTTGCCAATATTGTTGAAACACTCAAATCTTCTAAACCACCGGCTCAACAACAGACACATCCAATGACTACACCATTTTTGGATGCACCCCGTATATTGCCTACACCGCCAACAACACCAGCCAGCAGCAGCACTCCCTATCCAGGAAGGATGAAGCATAGACTGCAATCACTGCCAGATATTAGAGAAGAGGAGTCACCAATCTTTGAAACATATGGAACAGGTGAAGGTGCAAGTCCAGCTGCAAGTACTTCGAGTGTTGCACGACAATTGTGGAAGCGTCAAGACATGGGTGATGACGATGATGATGATGAGGAAAACCTTAGTGTTGAGAAATTGCTCGATACTAGCAGTCATGTGGCACAACAAGCGTTGGCCCAATCTGATCTGGCTTCAAAACCAGTGGGGGAGTACATTATGCAATCAGTGCGCAAGGACTTTAACTTTGATGATGCATTTGGACCGAAAGTGATAGACAACTTATACTATCTAGGCAGTAAGCTGCTTACCTTTGGACCTAAAGGTAACAAGATTGTGCTGTCTAATCCTGCAGATGGTAGGATTGAAAAGACTTTCAGAGCTACACCAGGCCTTTGTGAGCTGGTTTTCATGAAAATGCCTGACAAAGGAAAAGTGAAGGTAGACGACTTGAACACCTATAAACTGCTTTTGGACTTTACCAATGTGTACCGAGAAAACTACAGTCCAAATGGTAAAATTGCAAACTATAACAATATCAAGTACAAGAGGACAATCAAGGATCTGATAAGAGGAGGAGAAGCAGTCAGTGGGAAAGGAGCCAAAGTTGCTGGACGAGGACTGGTGGCACCTTTCAATATGGTGGCAAGTAATGGCAACAGGATTGAATATATCTACTACAACGATCCCAACGAACTTGTGGACAGACTGAAGCTGTTGGATCAGTCTAAAGCAGTTGGCAACACTGGACATGAGAATGAAATCAACTCAATCTTGGAAGAGTTGGAGGAAGGCGGTTACATAGTTGGTAAGCCTGCACACACTATATAAGGCGGCAATGTTGCATTGATGGGCAGTAAGTCTCTCGAGAGCAGACATGAATTCTTTGGGAAACATCAATGCCCGTCATAGGCGTATGATCAATTTGGCAAATCCACGCAGCAATCGTGATGCTGTGAATCTGATTACATGTAGAGATATAATGTCATTTCATTTGCCAAAGAGAAGAGATCCCGATACATTGCAATTAATGACAAGCCTTAAGAAATCAATACTGATGGATATGCAAGATCCAATTCAACCTACAGATGGAGTGAACAAACAGTATTTGGAGAAAAGGATGGATGAACATTCAAAGGATGTGGTTGAAAAGTGTCTCACTATCATGTTGGATGTTAGTTCGTCAAGTGAAAGCCGCAATTTGACTAAAGAACAATTGAGGGATAAAATGTTAAAGCTTATGGGAATCACCAAGCCATCCAAGGGTATAAAATGAGATGACAAGGTCGCTGATCGACATAAGATGGCTGTATGCAGAGGTAGATGGAGGTACCGAGGATGAGGAGTACTTTCTGCAATCACAAACGCAGCAGGTACAATAGTCAACAAAGCGATAGACGTACTGCCCGTAGAACTTCATATTCCCGGCTACCAATACTGTGGACCGGGTACAAAGCTTGAAAAACGATTGGCAAGAGGTGATCAAGGAATCAACAAACTTGATCAGGCCTGCAAGCTACATGACATCGCCTATTCGAGGAATAGTGATACAAGGAGCAGAGCAGCAGCAGACAGAGATTTGGCTGAACGGGCTTGGAGTGTGGCAACATCTTCAGATGCTGGATTGGTAGAAAGAGCTGCAGCATTAGTGGTAACCAACATCATGAAGGCCAAGGCAAAGTTTGGAGGAGGAGCGAAGAGGAGAGCTGCACAGAGGAAGAGAACTACAGCAGCAACCAAGGGTCAAGGCCTGTACCTGAGACGTCAGAAGACGGGAAACGGGTTGCGTTGCCGTCAATGTGGCGGCACAGGATGATTGTTGCTCTACCCGACCAAGCGCTAACAGATGCCGACCTCTACAAGTACGCCTGCCGTCTCAAGCTGAAGAAATTTCGAGGAGTTTTCATGCGAGATGCTCTACCAGCCAATGGACCACTGGATCAAGAGTGTGGCATCATCAACCTGGACCAAAGTGATGGAGCTGGCACACATTGGGTGTGCTATGTGAAGAAGAAGGATGGCATCGTTCGCTACTTTGACGGATTTGGCAATTTGAGACCACCACAGGAGTTTATCGACTACATGCACAGAGGATCGAGTCCAGCAGCAAGGATCGAGTACAACTACGACCAGAAGCAAGAGGATCTCTACTCTCATATATGCGGACATTTATGTTTAAAGTTTTTGCTTGATGAAAATAAATAACAATGTACAACAATTGTCTTTTCATTTCTCCCACCCCATAGTATAAAGGTTCTAGTCTATACTCTTATCAAGTCATTGTGTAATAGTACACTGAGCGGTCAAGACCATGATGCTCTGTTTTGGAGGTAATACATCTGTGCTGAAAAGTGAATTTTACCCACCACTTGATACAAGCAATGGCGAATGGGAAATTGGACTCATCAGCTTTACTAGCTGCAACTCTATACCAAATATTGAGAATGGCTACAACAATGCACTACATTTCCTGGCTCCAAAAGTGGACCAGAAGGCAGCAGCAGCTAAGCCAGAGGACGACTATGCAATGACTCATGAGGAAGTTACAGGTAAAGTGTTTGCTCAGCAGTTGTTTAGTGATACTGCTAACCAGGGTACTCAAAGGAAACCCAGAGCTGCCCAGGCTGGAGGAGAAAAAGCTCCAGTAATGGTTTGGCAAAAGGTAGTATTGCCAGAAGGTAGTTTTGAATTTCAAACAATTGCCAACCTGCTGGAGGCAAGGATGAAGAAGCGTGGAGTCAAGTTTCAGATGGCTGTGGACCCATCGACCTTGAAATGCTTAGTATTATGCGACGCCATGTTGGACTTTAGACAACCTGATTCAATAGGAAAGCTGCTGGGATTCAACCAAGTTGTAGAAGCTAAAGTCGAGACTAGAGGTATCACTACAGTGCAAATCAGTCGTCCCAATGTGCTGCGTATAAAGTGTAACATTGTGAGTGGATCCTACTCAAATGGAGTCAAGGATCACGTGATCTATGAGTTTTACCCAGATGTTGATCCAGGGTATAAAATGAATGTGACTGTACAAAATGTCATCTATTTACCGGTAGACACCAAGCAGATTGGTAGCATTACATTGGAGATTGTTGATGAGAACGGACGTCTGGTGGACTTTAGGGAGGAACCGATAAACATAACCTTACATTTGCGACAACAACCCAAGTGATGGTGCTATTATTTGGCAAGTGGAATCAAGGATTGGAAGCAGCAATGTCCCCCATGGAGGTGGTAGAACAAGAGCCTATTAATAGGACGCCATTTGTGAAAGATGTCATTCAACCATTGGACTCTGTGGTGTTAACATCGGGCAGCATCAAATATCTGCAGAAGAAAGGCTATCAAGTTGTAAGAGGAGGAAGATGACAACAACACTGAAAAATGGGAGTTTTGGATGTGACAAGGGCTGGCCCTTCAGAAGACAATAGCATCACTGGCTATGAATATCATTCTCATGCACCGTATACTACAGGCTTTGGTGCCAATGATGAGATTCGGATATCAATTCAGCAGCAGGACATCTATACACTGCCATCGGAGAGCTATCTGCACATGGAGTACAGGGTGGGCAATGCAGCAAATGCAACCTTGGGAGGCTCACCTTGTGTTTCTGGATTCTTTGGCCACCTGTTTTCGGAAATACGCTACGAGATCAATGGAGTTGTAGTGGACAGCATACGTAGCCCTGGCATTGCCAGCCTGATGAAGAATGCCATGACCTTTGAGCGGGAAGAACAGCTCAAGATGGATGGAGCCGGCTACAGATATGATGCCCAGGCAGGGTTTGGCACGTTTGATGCCAATGGTGCCAACACAACCATCATGAATGTGCCACTTAGATACCTGTTGGGCTTTGCTGAGGACTATAGGCAGATTATGCTGAATGTGAAACAGGAGCTGGTGCTGAGACGCAGTGCTGACACTTTAGACTGTTTGAATACAGCAGGCAAGGTCACAATTGAGAAACTGGTGTGGAGGATGCCCTATGTAGAGATGTCTGATGAAGCTAAATTGCGTCTGCTGAGACTGGTGCAAAACAACACGCCCATCTCAATGCCATTCAGACATTGGGAACTGTACGAGTATCCATCTTTGCCACAGACCACAAAACATACGTGGACTGTCAAGTCGACTACTCATATAGGTAAAAAATCACTTTACTTTACTTCAACGAAGGCAGTTTCAACGAAAAAGAGAGGGTAGAGAGAGAGAGTGAGAGAGAGATAGCCCCACTTCTACTTTCATCACTGGCCCCCCCCCCCCCCCCAACAGCCTTGACAATCCGGTTTTAACTAGTTTGTATGACGTCACTGCTACTGGTGGGCGGGGCCAGTGATGGAAGTAGAAGTGGGGCTATCTCTCTCTCACTCTCTCTCTCTACCCTCTCTTTTTCGTTGAAACTGCCTTCGTTGAAGTAAAGTAAAGTGATTTTTTACCTATATGAGTCATTGCATAGTCGTCCTTCTGGTCCACTTTTGGAGCCAGGAAATGTAGTGCATTGTTGTAGCCATTCTCAACATTTGGTATAGAGTTGCAGCTAGTAAAGCTGATGAGTCCAATTTCCCATTCGCCATTGCTTGTATCAAGTGGCGGGTAAAATTCACTTTTCAATATTGAGGTTCTACCTCCAAAGCAGAGCATCATGGTCTTGACTGCTCAGTGTACTATTACACAATGACTTGATAAGAGTATAGACTAGAACCTTTATACTATGTGGGTGGGAGAAATGAAAAGACAATTGTTGTACATTGTTATTTATTTTCATCAAGCAAAAACTTTAAACATAAATGTCCGCATATATGAGAGTAGAGATCCTCTTGCTTCTGGTCGTAGTTGTACTCGATCCTTGCTGCTGGACTCGATCCTCTGTGCATGTAGTCGATAAACTCCTGTGGTGGTCTCAAATTGCCAAATCCGTCAAAGTAGCGAACGATGCCATCCTTCTTCTTCACATAGCACACCCAATGTGTGCCAGCTCCATCACTTTGGTCCAGGTTGATGATGCCACACTCTTGATCCAGTGGTCCATTGGCTGGTAGAGCATCTCGCATGAAAACTCCTCGAAATTTCTTCAGCTTGAGACGGCAGGCGTACTTGTAGAGGTCGGCATCTGTTAGCGCTTGGTCGGGTAGAGCAACAATCATCCTGTGCCGCCACATTGATGGCAACGCAACCCGTTTCCCGTCTTCTGACGTCTCAGGTACAGGCCTTGACCCTTGGTTGCTGCTGTAGTTCTCTTCCTCTGTGCAGCTCTCCTCTTCGCTCCTCCTCCAAACTTTGCCTTGGCCTTCATGATGTTGGTTACCACTAATGCTGCAGCTCTTTCTACCAATCCAGCATCTGAAGATGTTGCCACACTCCAAGCCCGTTCAGCCAAATCTCTGTCTGCTGCTGCTCTGCTCCTTGTATCACTATTCCTCGAATAGGCGATGTCATGTAGCTTGCAGGCCTGATCAAGTTTGTTGATTCCTTGATCACCTCTTGCCAATCGTTTTTCAAGCTTTGTACCCGGTCCACAGTATTGGTAGCCGGGAATATGAAGTTCTATGGGCAGTACGTCTATCGCTTTGTTGACTATTGTACCTGCTGCGTTTGTGATTGCAGAAAGTACTCCTCGTCCTCGGTACCTCTGTCTACCTCTGCATACAGCCATCTTATGTCGATCAGCGACCTTGTCATCTCATTTTATACCCTTGGATGGCTTGGTGATTCCCATAAGCTTTAACATTTTATCCCTCAATTGTTCTTTAGTCAAATTGCGGCTTTCACTTGACGAACTAACATCCAACATGATAGTGAGACACTTTTCAACCACATCCTTTGAATGTTCATCCATCCTTTTCTCCAAATACTGTTTGTTCACTCCATCTGTAGGTTGAATTGGATCTTGCATATCCGTCAGTAT
Source organism: Conomelus anceps (assembly GCA_948455865.1). Classification (NCBI taxonomy): domain Eukaryota; kingdom Metazoa; phylum Arthropoda; class Insecta; order Hemiptera; family Delphacidae; genus Conomelus; species Conomelus anceps. The sequence continues at coordinate 24,624,903 of OX418217.1, forward strand.
TGATTTCTTAAGGCTTGTCATTAATTGCAATGTATCGGGATCTCTTCTCTTTGGCAAATGAAATGACATTATATCTCTACATGTAATCAGATTCACAGCATCACGATTGCTGCGTGGATTTGCCAAATTGATCATACGCCTATGACGGGCATTGATGTTTCCCAAAGAATTCATGTCTGCTCTCGAGAGACTTACTGCCCATCAATGCAACATTGCCGCCTTATATAGTGTGTGCAGGCTTACCAACTATGTAACCGCCTTCCTCCAACTCTTCCAAGATTGAGTTGATTTCATTCTCATGTCCAGTGTTGCCAACTGCTTTAGACTGATCCAACAGCTTCAGTCTGTCCACAAGTTTGTTGGGATCGTTGTAGTAGACATATTCAATCCTGTTGCCATTACTTGCCACCATATTGAAAGGTGCCACCAGTCCTTGTCCAGCAACTTTGGCTCCTTTCCCACTGACTGCTTCTCCTCCTCTTATCAGATCCTTGATTGTCCTCTTGTACTTGATATTGTTATAGTTTGCAATTTTACCATTTGGACTGTAGTTTTCTCGGTACACATTGGTAAAGTCCAAAAGCAGTTTATAGGTGTTCAAGTCGTCTACCTTCACTTTTCCTTTGTCAGGCATTTTCATGAAAACCAGCTCACAAAGGCCTGGTGTAGCTCTGAAAGTCTTTTCAATCCTACCATCTGCAGGATTAGACAGCACAATCTTGTTACCTTTAGGTCCAAAGGTAAGCAGCTTACTGCCTAGATAGTATAAGTTGTCTATCACTTTCGGTCCAAATGCATCATCAAAGTTAATGTCCTTGCACACTGATTGCATAATGTACTCCCCCACTGGTTTTGAAGCCAGATCAGATTGGGCCAACGCTTGTTGTGCCACATGACTGCTAGTATCGAGCAATTTCTCAACACTAAGGTTTTCCTCATCATCATCATCGTCATCACCCATGTCTTGACGCTTCCACAATTGTCATGCAACACTCGAAGTACTTGCAGCTGGACTTGCACCTTCACCTGTTCCATATGTTTCAAAGATTGGTGACTCCTCTTCTCTAATATCTGGCAGTGATTGCAGTCTATGCTTCATCCTTCCTGGATAGGGAGTGCTGCTGCTGGCTGGTGTTGTTGGCGGTGTAGGCAATATACGGGGTGCATCCAAAAATGGTGTAGTCATTGGATGTGTCTGTTGTTGAGCCGGTGGTTTAGAAGATTTGAGTGTTTCAACAATATTGGCAAGTGGATCACTAAGCGGCTTGAAATGTTTTGCATGCTGCTCCTCTGTCAATTCCCTGCCCAGTGTCAGCTCTCTATGCTTCCTCTTGATGTTATGCTTCAGCTTGACAATCTCCATGATGGTTGGTGCAATCTCTTCCACAGTTTGCTTCATCTCCTCATCCGTCTCACTCGGTGTTCAGTGCTAGACTGAGCGAAATCACTGCTGTGCTTCAACTAAGAATGTATCAAGGCCATTCCTGTAGCGCCCTCTATTCTTGTCTGAGGACTGATCAACTACAAGGAATGCATGCACAGATGATGACCATACGTCATTGCATATTCTTCTGAATTCGTCAAAGGTCATGTCGGATCCCACATGATCTCTGTACAAATGTTTCATATTCAGTTTGTCTTGTTTAAACATGATTAGAAAATTGGCATTGTCACGTATCAACTGTTTTGGTATACGGCTATAAGTCTGTGCCAGATAAAATGCATCAACGTTACTGTGTCGCCCAGTGGTAAAGTAACGTCTGATGGCTTCCTGTTGCTCACAGATCACATCGTCGAAAATTATTATCGAGTTGGCGGGCAACTCATGTGGTGCAGGTATCTCTTCACATGTGTCACACTCGGTGTAGCTCAGTTTAGGTCCAAGGTCTTCCATAATGGTGCGCAGTAGCTGATACTTTGGTTGAAATGCAGTTTTTGAGTAGAGATAGATGTTTGAAAATGAGATTCCTTTACGATCGAAAAGCATGTTGAACAGTAAATTTGTTTTTCCACAGCCTGATGGTCCACATATAATGCAGCGCATATGGTTGGGGAACAAAGGCCCATGACGTTTCTTTGCATTCATTTCTGGGTCGGTCAGACCACAGCCTCTCACCACTTGATCAAAGTCAATTATATTGAACCTGTGACTCCTTTGCACAACTGGCTTCATCACACTAAATCTGCTCTATCAATCCAAGAGTCGTGACTGCGATCGTATCCTTTCCAGCGCACCAACAGTTTATTACCTTTCCTTCTCAGCACTCTGGCAATTTCAAAAACACTGGGTACTTTGGTTTTCACAATCTCTTCTGCATAGAATCCTCCTTGCACACGCTGTCCTCTGCAATCTTCCAACTCGTATGTTACAGGCACTGTAGGTCGCACACGTGTTACTGTGAACAGCTCATTTGTCCAATTGGGTAGGTAGCCCTTGTCGAATGTCATTTTATACTTGCTTATTCGAACCTTATCACCTGGATCGACTGTTTGGTGAACACCTGGATAGAACCGGTTTTCAGATTTTTCCAACAAGCTCTGTTGATACTCTTGACGTTGTTCACTAAGTCTGGAGAGCAGTAATGTCTCATGCTCTTTTGTAACATCAACCGGTCGCATACCTATTGTCCTATGGATTCTTCCATTGTACTCTTTGACAAGTGAGGTTAGAATATCTGTCCAGCGATAGGTTCCACGCTCAGTGAATTTGATCCACATTAAATGTTTAAGTGTTCTGTTGAAACGTTCCACTATTGAAGCCTTCTTATCTGAATACGTTGAATAGTGATTGATGTCATAGTGTTTCACAAGTTGTTGAAACTTTGAATTGAACCACTCTTTACCATCGTCAGTTTGCAAGTGTTTCATTGGATTCTGCTCAAATATAGGATGCATTGCCTTGACAACTGCATCGGCTGACTTGTTCTTTATCGGAATAGCGTAAGCATACTTGCTCAGACAATTGATAATTGTAATAATGTACCTGTATCCTTTGTTCTGACGTGCATACGGTATCATCTCAACTAGATCAGCCTGATACAGATCATCTAGCCCCTTCACAGTTACCATACGTGTTGGGAAATTCCGACGAGCTGACCTGTGCAACTCTCTTGCTATTGTAGCCTTCTCCATACTGATACATAATATATGTTTACATAATATATATACTAGGCATTGAAATGGCGCCAGAATGTCAGTGATTGTTGCACACAGTCACGTTTTTCCTGGATGGCGCCAAGGTCAGTACTGCTGCACACAGACATGTTTTTTCCTGCATCATACCAATGAAGCTGTCAAGGTCAGCGATTACGTAACACATTTGCATAATATTGCGCAATTCCACAGACATGTTTCATTGGTATGGCGCCAAAAGGCTAGTTTAAGTCAATCATGGGTTAGAAATTAGTAGCCGACACGTGGATATACAATATTTATTGACAATAGAAATGATATACATACAGTTTAGTCCATGATATCGACAAGCACCCAATGGTACAGCTGTCCCAGGTTGGCAGCAATTTCACACAGTCCTTTGCCAAGAGGGAATTGTAAAATAATAGCATCATTGAAAAGATTACTTATGAAGGCTTCAGGAAAGCATAATGACACTGTTTCCACAAAGTTTTGTAATGTTCCAAATGGTTCAGGTTGTTCTTCGTAGCCGAAACAGAATAGTGGTTGTAGAATCCAGTGGTTGCTGGTAACATGTTGACAATCTCCACAATCGCACATTATATCGCTCTGCTGGCTCCACTGGTGATGGCTGGTGGCGGTGAGTTGTCCAGAGTCTTCGGTACAGCTGTAGTAGTAGAGAGCGTAGGACAGTGTGGTGTACAGACCGTGTCTGATGCAGCAATGATGGCTTCAAGAAAGCCCAGCGATGTGAAGGATGGGTGGAGACAGGTGCGCAAATTGTATGCGCAATGGACTCGTCGGCACAGGTCCTCCTCCACATTGCGTTCTGCAGCCAGCTTCATGTACCATTCGTTAACGTCACGGCCCATTGCATCAATGGCTTCCTGTGTAGTATTCCGGTGTAGCACCATTCTTGACACCAGGCACTGACGTATGTGGAACACATTTGATTTATCCAGTCCATGCTCCCTTGATGTTAGAAATTCCTCAGTCCTGTACTCTGGGTCCAACGAGCTAACGCTCACAGCAGCTGCCACAAGTAGATAGTATGTTGCCTGCATCATGATTGAAGGTCATCCGCCGATGCACGTCCATTTATAGCCTCAATGCTCATTAATTCTTGGAAGTAATCATGACGTCACTGCTGTCCATGACGTCATCATCACTGCTGTCCATGACGTCATCATCATTACGAGCCCGCTTCGTGGGAGGCTGGTCTTCATCAGTGGAGGTTCTTTTGTTACTGAGCTGATGGTGCCCAAATGCCATAGTGCTGATGCCATCATCCATTATGCTTCGTTTTTCATCAGCATTGCTAAGGGCCTTCTTCTTTTGCACAGTCGTCCAGCAGGCCCCCACCCAAGGCCCCTGACCTTGGCCTATCAGTATTGAATATGCATAGTCATGCTATGGGCTACCTAAGTGGATCCCAAACTATTGAGTCATGAGCAGACACAACTGGAATGAGAAGGTTGATGATGTAGGATCTCTCTCTCTCTTTCTCGTTGAAACTTATCCATTGGAATTTTAGGGAGAGGAGGACCACTTTTAAGGGGGTCATCTTTCGGGTAAGGGGGGACCTTTTTTAGGATGAGGGGTCCACATTTAGGGAGAGGGGGACCGTTTTTAGGATGAGGGGATCACTTTTCGGGCAAGGGGGAGCACTTTAAGGGAGAGGGGAACCGTTTTTAGGATGAAGGGGTCAACTTTTCGGGAGAGGGGGGCCACTTTTCGGTAATGGGAGTCATTTTTCGGGTGAGGGGTCCACTTTTACGGAGAGGGGTACCATTTTAAGGATGAGGGGAACCGTTTTTAGGATGAGGGGGTTAACTTTTAGGGTGAGGGGTACCATTTTTGGGACAGAGGAACCACTTTTAGGGTAAGGGGAACCATTTTTCGGCAGAGGGGGTCCACTTTTAGGATGAGGGGGTCATTTTTAGGGAGAGGGGGGTCACTTTTAGGGAGAGGGGGGCCACTTTTAAGAAGAGGGGGTCACTTCTTGGACAGGGGGGGGGTCCACTTTTAGGACAGGGGGGTCCATTTTTCGGGGAAGGGGGGTCATTTTTCGGGTGGGAGGGGCCATTTATCACTTCCGGTTTGACTTCCGGTCCGTTGTATTACTTCTGGTTTGACTTCCGGTTTGACTTCCGGTTTGACTTCCAGTTTGACTTCCGGTTTGACTTCCAGTTTGACTTCCGGTTTGACTTCCGGTCTGTCATATTACTTCCGGTTTGGACTTCCGGTCTGTCATATTACTTCCGGTTTGGACTTCCGGTTTGGGGGGGGAGGGGGGGGGTAGGGGGGGTTTCCCAGAATGCCCATTTTTAACCTACTTGTCTAAACTCGCTGTTTCTTTAAATTTCAAAAGGTAATCTGTAGTACCTACCCTACCTATATCTACTACTATTAATTATTACTATATTGTTACGATGTTATGGGGTTGGTAGCACTGAGCTGCCTTGTAAACAGCTTAACTAATTTGCTCCGAAGTTTTTTGTAATTTTAAAGTGTATAGTCAAAGTGACAGTTGTGAAATATAGTTTTATAATTTCATCGAGTTGTGAGGTGACCTACCTGATGTTAATATCCACTCATAACGGTTCGGTAAGTTTAGTTGTGGAAAAGACACTTGCACGGCATAGCACTGAATGTTACAAGCTTTGGATTCCATTTTTACAGCCAGTTTTCACCTGTAGTTGTTTTCATCAAATGAACAATTCACACTGCTGAGGCTCTGGCAGGGTGGTTAGTGACTTGGGAGGCGATTCGGTTTATCAAAGATAAGACTGTTATCATCTATGCCGGCCGGTTTTCTAAATCAGCTGTCTGTTATAGCGCGTTTCTCTTGTTGCTATGACAACTGTCGACGCTAAGGAATTATTGGGTCATCGTTGAGATCAGCTGTTCAACCTTGAATTATTGCTAGGATAATCTGAATCTGGACTGCGGCTGCATAGATTGCTTTCTTGTTCAAACGTTCGAACGACTGTTGGAGCTATGGAGGATAAAAGCGATCACTCTTTACTGCAGCAGCTAAAGTCAATTTCAAATGAATTAAAATCCATTAAACTAGAAATGAATACTAACAATACTGCGGTCAAGGCTTCGGTTGAGACTTGTAAAAAGGAGCTTATGAATGCTATAACTACTCTAAAATCAGATATTAGCTCTTGTAATGTTAAAATAGACAATTTATCTAAAGAGAGCGTCACAGTCAAAAGAAATTTGTCGAAAATAAACATGCAGGTTATCAACAATACTCAGATACTCCAGTATAATGGAATAAAAATTATGAACGTTCCTAGGATGCAGAACGAGAATTTAATCGACATTATCAAAATAATTTCGGAGAGTATTGGTTTTTCTCTCAATGAACACAGAATCAATCGATGTTATAGAATGTCATATCAAAATTCAGAAGTTACTTTGCCGATTATACTAAAATTCAATGATGATTCAGATAAACGAGGATTTCTAGCATCAGCACGGAAGTCATCTGATGTTTTGAGAACTGGTCTGTTAGGGATGGAACCATCCAAACCGATTTTTTTTCAAGAATTGATGTCACCATACTTCTACTCACTTTTCAAGTCCGCAAAGAATCTCCAGTCAAAGGGCGTTCTCAAGTATGTGTGGTTTAAAAACAATGAACTGCTAGTTAAGAAAACCGACTCCAACAAAACTATCCAAATCAGATCTAAAGAGGACATAGTCGTGTTGGGTGGGGGTGAAATTGTGGAAACCCCACACTGCTCTGGAGACGAATTGGAAAGTGAAGGGTTAAGCACAGAAACTTCGGAAATGGAAAATAATACGACAATAATAAGAAAAAAGAGAAAAGTTCACCAGGGAAGAGGTCGGTTAGCTCAGGGTTCGTTGGATAATTTTTTAGCCAAGCAGACACAATAAGAAATGATTTGGTAATGCGGAAGGATAAGGATTCAGATATTGGAATAGTATTTTGGAATGTTGGAGGTTTTAGTAATGCACACAATTTCAGCGCCGAAACAATCAATGGCTTGACTAAGAGCTCTATTATTTGCTTCTCGGAAACCTTTCTTGTTAATAGTGATTTTCCTAGACCAGCTTGGTTTGAGTATTATAATGTGTTCACCTCAAATGCAACCAGAATAAATGCCAGAGGAAGACCTAGCGGCGGATTTATAACTTTAGTAAGAAAGCATTTCAATGATACAACTGTATTGGATGATAATAGTTATTGGCTATTACTGAAAATAAGAATTTACAACTTCTTCCTGGTGGTTGGAAATATCTACTGGAGGCCGGGTGCAAGCACCGATACGTGTCTTGATCTACTGTCAACTTTTCTGCAGGATGTCAGATGTAGAGAAGGAGCTACTGAAATAATTCTTGGAGGTGATTGGAACGCTAGAATTGGTCTACTGAATCAATATGTGGAGGAGTTGTCGGAGGAGACAGAGCTGAGCAGTGAAAGACAGTCACAAGACACAGTATGTGATTCTCGAGGCCGCAAGTTAGTGGAGGTAATGGAGGACAATGGAATGCTTGTACTGAATGGCAGATCTGTCAGTGATAAGCATGGAAAATTCACAAATATTACATATAATGGTAGTAGCACCGTTGACATGGCGTGGATTACATTTGAATTGATCAATCATGTTAGAGGATTTGAAATTGCTCCCTTTTTTGAGATCTGTAGTCATATGCCTGTCTTGGCAACTATCAAGACACCCTATGAACAATCCGAGCCTGAATTATCACCTAACCAATTGGGGAGAATATTTTTACAATATGACTTAACAAGAGAGAAAATAAATCACTTCAAAAATCTACTATCAGAAAATCGAAGAATCTATTTCCATTCAGAAAATGCCAATGAACTGTATGATAATTTAGCCATTGCTGTCAGAGAGAGTGCATTACAATCGGAAGTATTGATAAACAGAAGAGTTAGTTCAAATGAGAATGGAAAAATCAATCGAGATAAACCATGGTATGATCCAGTGTGTGTTGAAGCAAAGAGAGAAATGCGCAAGAAATGGAGGAAATTCAGTTTGCAGCCTTCTCAAAACAATCTATCAAGTCTACTACAGTCTAAGAAAACCTTCAGGGAGGTTACAAGAAGGGCAAAAAGAGTATTCCATGAAAACCTGTTAAATGAATTATACAATGCAAAGGATAGTAAATCATTTTGGAATGCTATAAAGAAAAACACTCAGAGATGGCCAAAACAACATTCAAAATGTGTAATTAGTCTTGATGCTTGGATCCAATACTACAAAAATTTCTATGCAGGACCTCGTACAGACCTGGTATTAGCTTCAGCATACTCAGATGAACGCTTGGACAGAGATATAAGTCTGATGGAGTTGCAAGGAGTCATCAGGAAGTGCAAGAAGAGCAAATCGCCTGGAGCAGATGGACTTAGTTATGAGTTGTTCAAGATCCTGCCTGCCTCATGGGAGCATTACATGCTGAACTTGTTCAATACTGTCTTCAACTCAGGAGCAGCACCAAATGACTGGGGAAAGATTCTAATGTTTCATTTATTCAAGAAGGGAGACCCTGGCTTACCTGATAATTATCGAGGCATTGCACTAATAAATGCTATAACAAAGCTGTATACAAGCGTTTTAACTGAAAGGATAATGCACTGGGCTGAATTTGAGAGTAAACTTCCAGAGGAGCAGTGTGGTTTCAGGAAAAATAGAGGATGCATAGACAATATATTTGTGCTCAGCTCAGCATTGAACATTGCTACTCGACTGAAAAAAAGAACAGTTTACACCATGTTTGTAGATTATAAAAAAGCTTTTGATAGTCTGGACTATTCAAGATTATGGCCTAAGCTCTGCAGCATTGGATTATCCTCAAAGATGATACAGACCATCAGGTCCTTATATGATGTTGCAGGTATACAATTGAGTAGTTGCCTAGAATCAAGAATTGAAGTCACTAAAGGTGTTTTACAGGGTGACTCACTTAGCCCTTTACTCTTTTCCTTATTTATAAGTGACATTGTATCATTTTTTGAGAATCGTGGATGTAGAGGAGTCAATTTGAAAGGTGACAGAGATCTTGTGGCACTGCTTTATGCAGACGATCTTGTCATTCTGGACATGACCTGGTGTGGTATCATGAAAGCATCAGGTCTTTTGAAAGAATACTGTACACTCAATAATCTGGAGGTAAACGTTCTTAAAACTAAAGTCATACCAGTGAGAAGAGGTGGTAGAGGCAGTAAAAGGAAGATCACTTTTGAGAATCAGCAGATCGAAGTTTCAAGCAGGTACTGCTACTTGGGAACTGTTTTTTCTTCGTCTGGACTTTTTTGTGCAAATGTGGAGGAGGCTAGTAAAAGGGCTTGGATGGCGTCAACCAAAATCAAGGAAATTTGTACCACAACAAAAACTAGCAAATTGGAGACAATCGTTCGACTTCACCAGTCTATTGCAGCTTCAACCCTTCTGTATGCAGCTGAAATATGGGCACCATCATACTGTGAGAGAATTGAATCAATTGAGAAGCAATTTTTCAAATCGTTGTACTTTTGGAGAAAGAATACACCAATGCATTATATACGCCTGGAGTTAGGACTGAATCATATTGAGTGTGTAGTCCTGAAAAAATGTTAATGTGGTATTTGAAAGTAAGGAGAATGGGAGCTGAACGGTTGCCAAGAATATGTCTTGAAAGGCTCACAGAATTGAACTTGATGCCTACAAATAAGGTGAAATATAATTGGATCTCTCAACTCAATCAGAAACTAAGTAGTGCTGGGCTTGGGGAGGAGCTCCTTAGAGTAGAATCCAAGGGAGATGTAATCCGGCTTGTAGAAGATTTCAAGAAGCACAGGCTGCTCACAGACATCAACCGGGTACTGAATTCACGCTACAACGGGCTTTTCCAACACATAAGCAGTTTGGGCACTGGAGAGCTGTACTTGAACTATGGAAGGAATATTTGGAAGATGCGCCTAATCAGTCAGCTAAGATTGGCTCAACCTAATTTCTCTCGAATCTACCATAAGGGATATACGGCAACGTTCTCAAGTGAGGAAATATGCACACTCTGTAACGAGCTTGCTGAAAATAGTCTTTTTCATGCTCTTTTTGGATGTCCAACGTTTGGCTATAATAGAAGAAAGTACTTGGCTGAATATCTCCAGGAGGATCAGGGATATGAGGAAAATTATAAGAATCTGCTGGTTGTTGACTCACTAACAAAGTTGGATAAAATCAGTTCATACTTTTCTAGCTATATGAAATATGGACAATTTGTAAATGATTTAGAGTGATGTTTTCATGTTTCTCTCTCAAGAGACTCTTTGCATGATATGATATTCAGTGAATTTTTAACCCTTTCATTCATTGCTGATTGAACATTTACAATGCTATTTGCTTATCCTAATTTTGGTTGTTTTGTACAGTGTTAATAGTAGTGGGGAAGTGTGTGTTTTGGCTCAAATATGGCGCCCATGACGTCACAAGGTCACGTGACACCCCTCCCCTCTCCCCCCACCATCACCTGGGTGGGCGGTGGGAGGGAGAGTGGTGGGAGGGGTGAGAGGGTTGTTGAGGGGGGAGGGGGTAGTAGTGGGTGGGAGGGGGGGTGGTGGGGGAGGGGGGAGGGGGATGACCCATCCCACCCCCACCCCCCCGTGGGTGGAGTCGGTGGGAGGAGCCAAGGGGGTGGACCCCTCCCATGGGTGGAGTCAGGGAGGAGCCATGGGTGGAGTCAGGGAGGAGGGACCCCCCACTACCCTACCCCCCCTGGGGGGGGGGGGTGAGAGGAACAGCTGGCTCAACCAAGCTGGCTCAACAACCAAGTTGGCCAGCTGACAAAAGGTCAACCTCCCAGTGAGCCAACAGCTGACACAACCAAGATGACCAACCTAATCAACTTAACCTAAAACCAAACTGGCTCAACCTACAGCTAACCATGGCCAGCTGACAAAAGGTCAACCTCCCAGTGAGGCAACAGCTGACACAACCAAGATGACCAACCTGGCTCAACTTAACCTAAAACCAAACTGGCTCAACCTACAGCTAACCAAGTTGGTCAACCTAAAACCAAATTGACTCAACCTCTTGTGGGTGGAGTCAGGGAGGAGTCAAGGGACCCATCCCCCTGACCAACCTGGCTCAACTTAACCTAAAACCAAACTGGCTCAACCTACAGCTAACCAAGTTGGTCAACCTAAAACCAAATTGACTCAACCTCTTGTGGGTGGAGTCAGGGAGGAGTCAAGGGACCCATCCCCCTAGAACCTAGCTGGGGGGTGAGAGGAACAGCTGGCTCAAACAAGCTGGCTCAACCTAAAATGTGGCACTATCAAGATGAGCAACATAATCTGGTCCAACTTAACCTAAAACCAAACTGGTTCAACCTACAGCCAAGTTGGTCAACCTAACCTAAAACCCAACTGACTCAACCTACTGCTTAACCCTATGAAGCTGCATCAGCTGACTCACATAGCACTGAAATCACTGCTATGCTACCATCAATTTGCACAGAATATAGTGGCTTGGTTTCCTCTCCAACTGTAAGATAATTCTTATGCAAATTTGATACAACAAATTCAACATGTAAATTATCTATGCAGTACAAGCCTCTGGCCGCTTTTTTTATAGTGGTGTCGCCGATTCCTCTAAGGAACTAGCCCTAGTCCACTGGTTCTTCCTATCAAATAGTGTCTGTGCAACATTACTGTAATTTGTCAATATTTAAGTGTGAGGGAACAGTTAACCATTTCACATTTTATCTAGTGAATAGTGCACTGTTACTACTAAAAAAAATTTTTATGAGTAGTTCTTATAACGATTTATTAACCGTTGTTGCTCTGGTGTTGGAAACTGGTTAGCATCATATTTAACCTCTGGCTCTGACATATTGATCTTACGAAAAAACTCATCAACACAATGTTCTAGTGTAAGCCCACGACTTTCCAATTCCTCCCAGTTGAAAGTTCTCATAGCTATTAGACACTTTCCTATCAAATGATATGCATAACGATACATTATATCATTTAAATGGTTCTTGTAATCCTGACTATTATGTACATAATCGATTAAAAGGCTTTCTAATAATTTTATACTTGTGTTAAGATTCTCAAATGATACAAATCCGGCTTTCTCATTTTTAAACTCTGTTTTACTCAGCAAATTATCTTTTTTCTCTTTATTAAAGTCATCTTTACTGAGTAGTTTTTCTCTCTCATTTTTAAACTCTGTTCTACTCAGTAAATTATCTTTCTTAGCTTTATTGAAATCTTCTTTACTGAGAAGTTTTTCTCTCTCATTTATAAACTCTGTTCTACTTAGTAAATTATCTTTCTTAGCTTTATTAAAGTCTTCTTTACTGAGAAGTTTTTCTCTCTCATTTATAAACTCTATTCTACTTAGTAAATTATCTTTTTTCTCTTTTTTGAAGTCTTCTTTACTAACCAGCTTTTCTCTCTCATTTTTGAATTCTGTTCTAGTCAGTAAATTATCTTTTTTCTCTTTATTGAATTCATCTTTACTGAGCAGTTTTTCTCTTTGCCCCTTTGCTTCTTCGATAATTATTTTCAAACTTGAATGAAGATAGTCAGTTGAGACTAAAGCTGCTTTTTCTTTATCAAAATTTGATCTAGTCAAAATTGTTTTCTTAAGTTCATCTATTTCTTTTTCACTATCAAAAATATGTTTACCACGTGAAACACGTCCGAACCTGTCTACAGACATGACGTAACTGAAACCCAAAATTATTTGAGCCCAACTGTTGTGAAAAACATACTCCACCATCCATCTAACAATGTTACCCCTTACATTTGAGTAAGTAGAAATAATAGACAGAGGTGACCACATATGTTTGTATCTGGTCTCTGTACAGCATCATAATTATAATAGATTTGAACATTCTCAGTTTGCCAATAATGTGTCAATTGTAGTGGTGGTTGCATGTCACCAATTGGATCAAAATAATACACATTCTTACCTACTTTATTATATGCCACCCAGTGAGTACCTTGACCACTAGAACTATCCAAGTTGACAATTGCCATTTCATTTTTGTGTAGTTTCCTAGGGAGTGTATCTAACATGAATATTCCTCTCAAAGGAATATTCAATGATCTAGCCCATTTCTCTAAATCATGATTGGATAATGCTTTATTGAGATTCATTTCAACTTTTTCTTAGCACAATGACGTTTCCTTTTCTTCTTCCTCCTCTTTCTTGCACTGTCTTGTGAATTGGGTGGAGTCAATAATCGTACTCTACCCACCCCACTACCATAAAAATCTGGATATGGTCTCAGATAGTACCCTCTACCACTAATATGTTTTGCTAGTTTTCTAATTGCTCTCTGACGAATACTGTTTGCAGAACTATTTCTATCAGCTTTCCGCTTTCGCTGCTGCCGTCGCCGCCCCCGTCGCATTCCTCCTCCAAATACAGATTTTGCTTTAATAAGATTTGTTACAAGATAAGCAGCTGCCTTCTCAGATAGTGGACTTGTTGGGTCTTTGACAACTTCCCAAGCAGAATTTGCAAGTTGTCGATCAGCTATACTTCGTGTCTTGTTATCTGATGAATTTGAATATGCAATATCATGAACTTTACATGCACGGTCAAGTGCATTAATACCTTGATCTCCTCTTGCTAATCTCTTTGTCAACTTTGTCCCTGGTCCACAGAATTCGTACCCACCAGGTAAATGAGCCTCAAAAGGAAGATAATCTATTCCCTTGTTTAAAACACTTCCAACAATATTTCCTACAGAAGATAAAATACCATGTCCACTTTTCTTTTTCCCATTAACCATCCTTTCACTGAGACAGTCAATCAAGAACTGAGTACATAGTGGAAAGAACTATTAATTATACACAGAGGCAAACTGTTTTATTTATAAGAAAGTTTACATGGTCAATTGCTGTATGACTAGCACAATTGGTTAATATCTGATAATTATTATAGAAATTGCAAACATTGTCATTTGCTATCATTAATGATGTGTACCACTTTTCAATTTGACTGTTAAATAATGGCAATGTTTTGTAATTAAGTCCAGAATCTATACATCCCTTTAGATAAAACAGACTTTCATTTTTAATTTTTTCCATGTTACCAAGATGAGTTGAAAACTTGATTGACTCATTATCATCATCAACAACACTATTCACCACATTGTGCTCCTCACTAACATTCCTATGATATACATAGATACTTTTGTTGAAATGTTCATCATCTAATGACATTCTATGCTCCACAATTAGACATACAGTTAAAACTCCAATCCAGCAAATCAGCAGTGGTAATAGCACAATCAAGCAATTGACTATTGTTGTAAGATTATTGAGAATTCTATCCTTGTCTACAACTAGACATGTAACACATGGTTTATCTGTCATATTAGCTACATACACCTTTACACCTTCAATACACCAGGTGAACTAATTCCATGCAAGACTATCACCAACCTTTTCTGCTTCCACAGACATGTTGAAACATGCAAATCACCATTACCAAATTAACATATCATTTGATAAAGAATATTCGGTTTCCTCTCCCACAATAGGATTGAACATTATGAATGCTAATTTCATAATGAATTATCCATGTTGTACGAATATGGGTCGCTTTTTTTTACATGGTATCTCCCAATATAATAAAAAATTAGAATTAAAATATAAACTATAGATATAACACTATAGTTTATAGATTCATCTATATTCTATATCATATTTAGACCTAATCCATGAGGGGGTGGTGCTTAAGTAGCAGTAGCCAACACCACATCAGTATACTTCCCAATAGTTTTGAAACTCACCAGGTAGCCGGCCTTGTTGAAGCTCTCCAAATTGTCTTCTCTAATAACCTCATTGTACCGTTTTGGTAAAAAAACCTCAAAAATATCACTACCCTGCAATCGTAGAATCACTCGCTTTCCATATTGTGTGTTGACAAATTTTGCCAACAAAACTTTGTACAGCACATTGTCAACCAACTCTCTCACTGGTACAGTCCTATACTGGCTCACCTGCTGCTTATTGAAATCATCCACTGAAAATGGTGATGTTGCCGATGATGGCGATGTAGCTGATGATGGTGATGATGACATTGCACAATGTAACAGTCACAACTGAAAATCACAACTGATGAACTATGTTTGATTGTAACATCTTATATACTACTAATCAACTGCACCACAGCCATACTCTCTCATCAAGGCTGAATGTGCATGATAGGTATTGTCAAAATGTCAAGTTTAATTGATAAGGAAAACATATTGACCACACCCTTACACAGCTAAATATCAAAGTCAATGTTTAGGATATGTGTTGTAGAAATGACAAAGTTAATTGATGAGGAAAACATATTAACTGCACCACACCCATACACATCCAAATGCCAAGGCTGAATGTGTATGATAGGTATTGTAAAATGTGAAGTTCAATTAATATCAAAGTCAATGTGTAGGATATGTCTTGTAGAAATGACAAAGTTAATTAATGAGGAAAACATATTAACTGCACCACACCCATACACATCCAAATGTCAAGGTTAAAATGTGTATGATAAGTATTGTAAAATGTAAAGTTCAATTGATAAGGAAAAGATATTGACCACACCCATACACAGCTAAATATCAAGGTCAATGTGCAGAATATGTGTTGTAGAAATAACAAAATTAATTGATGAGGAAAACATATTAACTGCACCACACATCCAAATGTCAAGGGTGAATGTGTATGACAAGTCTTGTAGAGATGTCAAGGTTAATTGATGAGGAAAACATATTGAAATAAAGTTTATTCCAAACTGCATCACACCCATACACATCAAATGTCAAGGTTGAATGTATTGTTAAGTCTTGTATAAATGACAAGGTTAATTGATGAGGAAAACATATTGAAATAAAGTTTTTTTTATTTTTTATCATCTATATATAACAAAATAATTTGCTATGAAACATCAGTTATCGTCATTACCCTTGTGTCAAATACCATAAACTCACTCACTGTACATCCACAATCAGCACATACTATTTCATTCCATATAAGAGGAGGAACACGAGGACCTCTCGTCTGAAAAATTTGCTGTTTTATCAGCAGTGTCCTCGATTCACAACATCTTATCTGCATCATTCCTGTGAAGTTTGGGCTGTTCATCTGGAAAGAAACGTGGTGAGTTATCTTCAAAGGTGATAACATTACTATCAATTGTGATGGAAATAGAATCTGTTGTGACACGTGCAATTAGTAATAGTGCAATAAGATCAAGATGGACATTCTCATCCAATCAAGTTGACATAAATCTTCTACTTAACATATTCAAAGATAGCATTCTACACTTTCTCACCATTGAATCTGCAAAGTTCTATGGTAACATACGATGGTATATTGCAATAACTGTTACTCTCAGAAAAATCACTATTTTAGATCAAGATCAGCAGCAGCAAACAAGCACAAATGTAACATTTCATAGTGCATCACGTAATATTATAAATCTTCAAGAAAACTGTGATCAGTTAGATGAACAGTACAATGAGGCAAGACATAAAATTGTTAATTCATTAGAAAAGTTTGTTCGATATGGGAGTGGATGGGTTATTGAAAAAGTTTTACATGTAGATATAAATTTAATAAGATATCGGCCGATATATGGTGCAAATTCAACTTACATTGAAACTCCTTTAAAACTTGCAAACAAAAAAGTAATAATTAATGTTCAAAATTTGCATGATGATAAGTGTTTTCTTTGGTCTGTGCTAGCCTACTTCAATACTAAACATAATAATAGAATTTCCGATTTGAAACAGCTTATTAATACTGTAGAAATAAAAGGATTGAAATTCCCTGTAACCACTAATGAGATCAAATTGTTTGAGAAATTGAACCCAACAATAGCAATAACTGTGATAGCATATGATGGTGAACGCGACATTCTGTACCCATTCAAAACAACAGTACATAGACACAGGCAACATCAAATCACATTGTTGCTCTTATCCACAAACGATACATCTGCTAAATTTCACTATACACTAGTTAATACTAAAAATGGAAAGAATGGCCTATCACGATTGCTATCAAAATGTTCAAAATCTAAACGCCAATCACATGTTTGTCCATACTGCTTCCACCGTTTCACATCAGATTCAATCCGCAATGGTAGAGTCAATTTAGAGAAACACATAGTAATGTGTAGCAAGTATGGTGAACAAAGAACTAGACTTCCACAAAAAGGAGTAGAGCAAGAGGAAATTTTAAAATTTCGTAACTATAGCTATACACTCAAACTGCCCTATGTGATTTATGCAGACTTTGAAAGTTTTATTGTTCCCCTTGATGATGATGATGATGATGATGATGATGATAGTTCAAAACAAGGTGATAAGATTGGAAAGAGTTATACTAGAAAAACTGGTACCCACATTGCATGTGGCTACTCATATGTCATTTTGGATGAGAATGGTGACATATTCCATGGGCCAGTTACATATCACGCTCAATACATGAATGAAAAAATTATTGAAAAATTCCTCAGAGAACTAACAGATATTGCAAGCAAATTGAAAGAAGAAATAACAATATCAGTGCCAATGGAAGATATGAATCAAGCTCAAGTTTATGAATTTAAAACAGCAACTTTATGCTGTCTATGCGGATTTGTATTTAAATTCAATGAGCAACGTGTTAGACACCATTCTCATTCAAATGGAAAATTTATTGGTGCTGCGCACATATCATGTAATTTGAATTCAAAACGACCAGATTTTATACCATGCTTTTTTCACAATTTTCGTGGGTATGATTCACATTTTATTGTTCAGGCACTTGCAAAATATGATAATATCCATTGCATAGCCAACACTAGTGAAAAGTTTCTCTCAATTAGCATTGGACCACTCAGATTCTTAGACAGCTTACAATTTATGAGCTCATCGCTCAATAAGTTAGTTAAGAATCTGTTAGGATCCGCTAATTCAGTATGCAAATTTAGACGAATGTGTACATGGTATTCTACCCCAGTACAGCGCAAACTGTTAATCGGGAAGGGGGTGTATCCATATGAATATATGGATAACTGTGAAAAATTTAATGAAACTAGTCTACCCCCAATCGAATCATTTTTCAGTACCCTATCAAATAAGACAATAAGCTGTGAAGAATATTGTCATGCACAAAATGTGTGGAGCAATTGTAACATTAAAAACATGGGTGAATATCATGATCTATATTTAACTACAGACGTTCTTTTATTAGCTGATGTTTTTGAAGAGCTTCGATCAACATTCATGAATAAATACAATCTTGATCCATGCCACTTTTATTCACTCCCACACTACTCATGGAATGCTATGTTGTATATGACAAAAATTGAAATTGAATTGATAACAGATATTGATCTTCACCTCTTTATAGAATCAGGAGTTAGAGGAGGGCTAAGTGTTATACCACATAGATATGCAGAGGCAAACAACTCATACATGGGTGAATTATATAACCCAGATCAACCAACATCGTTCATATTATATATTGATGCAAACAACCTGTATGGATACAGTATGAGTCTCCCCCTCCCATTCGCTAATTTTAGATGGTTATCAGTAGAGGAAATTGAAAATTTGAAAATTCAACAAATTGATGATGAATCTGAAATTGGGTATATATTAGAAGTAGATCTCACTTATCCTGATCAGTTGCATGAATTGCATAATGATTTCCCCCTTGCTCCAATGAAGCAATGTCCGCCAAGACACTCTCTTTCAAAATATCAAACAGCACCAAACAATAAACACACTGTGCAAGCAAAACTGTTAGCTACATTATGCGATCGTAAAAACTATATAATTCACTATAGGAACCTCAAGCTTTATTTGAGTCTAGGTATGGTTCTTGAAAAAGTTCATCGCATAGTCAGCTTCAGTCAATCAGCTTGGCTCAAAAGCTACATTGATTTTAATACAGAATTAAGAAAAAATGCTCAGAATGATTTTGAAAAAGATTTGTTCAAATTAATCAATAACAGTATTTTTGGTAAGTGTTTAGAATCACAAAGATCAAGAATAGACTTTCAACTAGTAACTTCATCTAAAAAACTGGATAAATTAGTTTCCAAACCTAATCTCAAACGGTGGATAATTTTCAATGATGAAGTTGTAGGAATATCTCTGAAAAAACCTGAAGTATTGCTCAATCGTCCCATATTTGTTGGATTTACAGTTCTTGAATTATCAAAGTTACTAATGTTCAACTTTCACTACAATTCAATTCTAAAAATCTATCCACACAACAAGATAAAACTTCTTATGTCTGATACAGACTCGCTGCTTTATAAAATTGAAACGCAAGATGTGTATGCAGATATAAAAGCAAATATTGATTTATTTGACACATCAAACTATCCTAAAAATCACCCATGTTACAGTGTACAAAATTCACGCAAAATTGGAAAGTTTAAAGATGAATTATCTGGACAAATTGCAACCGCTTTTGTTGGACTCCGTCCAAAAATGTATAGTTTTGAATACATTTCTGCTACCACTAATCAATCTGAGGCTAAACATGTGGCAAAAGGTGTACCCAAATCCATAATAAATTCACAATTGGAATTTTCAATGTATAAAGAATGTTTATTTGATCGACGGTTGAAATATTCATCATCATACTCAATCAGAAGCTATCAGCATAATGTTTTTCAAATTAATAGTGGTAAACTTGTTTTATCACCATACGATGACAAACGCTATGTTTGTGAAGATGGTGTCAAAACACTGGCGTGGGGGAATTATTTGATTGAACAAGAGATGAAATCTAGGGAAAGAGAAGTCGATAAAGAAATTAAAAATTCACTTGAAAATGTACAACTTGATCATTCTTACTGTTGTAGTAATGTTACACAACACAGTGTTTAGTAGTTGAATACACTTTGACTGCATAGCAACATGAAAATTCGCGCTAAATTATCTTATGAGCTTCATGGGCCAGTTAGGAAAAACTTTGCTAGACGACGAGTTGAGTTGAAAGGATTACATGATTTAATGCAAGCTGATCTAGTTGAAATGATTCCATATTCAAGATTTAATTCGGGATATAAATACTTATTGACAGTTATAAATTGTTTTTCTAAATTTGCCTTTGTGAAACCATTAAAAAGTAAATCGGGTAGAGAGGTTAGCAGAGCATTGGAGCCAATATTTAAAAAGCATAGGATATCAAATTTCCAAACTGATCAGGGACGTGAATTTTTCAACAAAGATGTTCAGCTACTAATGAAACAATTTAAAATCAATCACTATCATGTATACTCACAAATAAAGGGTGCTATAATAGAGCGGTTCAATCGTACTCTAAAGGAAAAGTTATGGCGCATGTTCACCGCTCAAGGCAGCTATAAATGGTTGAAACAGTTACCAAAAATTGTGAACGAATATAACAACTCTGTTCATAGAACAATTAGAATGAAACCGAGTGAAGTCAGGCTAGAACATGAAAAGAAAATACTTGTTGAATTAAATAAGAATGCACCGGTCGAAGTGAGAAAACCTCGCTTTAAAATTGGTGATTATGTAAGAATATCAAAATTCAGGCATCTATTTGATAAATCATATGAAATTAATTGGTCAACGGAAATATTTGTAATACATAGTGTAATTCCTTCAAATCCAGTTGTTTATAGAATACACGATCTCAATGGTGAAGTTATTTTAGGAACATTTTACGAGCAGGAACTGAAAAAAACCAAATTGGATGAGAATGAGCGAAAGGTGTATTTAGTTGAGAAAGTGTTGAAGCGCAAAAACGGATACATTTTCGTTAAATGGTTAGGTTTTCCAGAAAAGTTTTCTTCATGGATAAAATCAAATGAAGTGGTGAAATAGCACTTTCTATACTGAAGGAGCAGCAGATCGACTATACGAAGAACAATGGATACGTTAGCGAGAATACAAGTTTATTTTCTGAAAAAAATTCGACGAAAAGTTAGACGATTGGAGTATGTGAATAACATCAAACGCGGAAGAAACATGTCACATAATTATATAAGAAAAAAACTTAAAGAATGTGAGTTCAAAGAGAAATTGGAAATTATTTTTAATAGAGTTAGGTTTTTAAAATTGCATGATTTTGATGAAATTGTGTATGAATGTGCATTACGTGCTAAATTAAAATAGATTGTGTACAACTGAAAAAAGGTTTTTATTTCTGATCTAAAGCAAACATTATCATTGTAAATTATGACAGCATTGAAGCAACATCATGGCGACAGCTTTCCGATTGTGAATTATGATAAAATTATTGTTACTAGATCGAATCAAGTACGTAGTAAACATGGACAATTGTTTCCAAACAATATTCGAATGATTATTGCAGGTCCATCAGCCAGCGGTAAAACAAATCTACTATTCAATTTAATTTTCTCTGAAAATGGATTTAGATTTGCACATTTGTACATTTTTAGCAAGTCTTTGTATCAGCCAAAGTACAAGTTTTTAGAAAGAGTATTTAGAAAGATTCCATGCATAACTTTTCAGTGTAGCAGTCAAATTGACGATATACCTCACCCTAATAATGTAGAATTCAACACCCTAATAATATTTGACGATATAGCTTGCGATGCACACAGTCAAATTAGAGATTATTTTACTATGGGACGTCACAGAAATATTGATACATGCTATCTTATACAAACTTATGCTTCCACTGGTAAGCATCATGTTAGGGACAATTGCAACTTGATTGTTCTATTCCGACAAGATGAATGCAATCTAAAGTTGGTACATCGTGATTTTGTTAGCACTGATATGACATTTAATAAATTTAGAGATATGTGTGCACAAGTGTGGAATAATAGTAATCACAATTTTATCACAATATGTACAGAATATGAAATAAACAACGGGAAATATCGTAAGGGATTCGATAAATTTATTAACCCTGCAGTGTAGGCTATTGTTCATTATAGTCTCTCATCATTTGTGTGTTAGTCATTGTTGAGAGCAATGAAGCGTGCACGTGCAAGAAAGCGACTCGTGTCATACGATGAGCCTACTATAAAGAGAATTGATCGTCTACGTAAATCTATTATTGCAAAACATAAACAGTTGATTGGTGATGCGGTTCAATCTGAACAAGAATTGGAACGAACATTTCGTCCATTAATTAATCCTATAAAAGATATCAAGAGCTCATCGCTAAAACATGAAGATGTTTTAAACGAAATAAAGCGTGAAGTTAAAAGAGAACCTGAGGATGAAGAGGAAGAAGAGTATGAAGAAGACGAGGAGGAGGAGGAGGAAGAGGAGGTAGAGGAGGAGTCTGAACAGGGGGAGGAGTCGTTAACAGCTGAAGATGAAAAAGATGTATCTGTAGAACAGAGACTGTCAAAATCATTTACTGTTAAACCAAAAGCAAACGAACTACTCTTAAATACCTATCTGGACAATTTTCATAGAAAAGGAAAGAATGTACCATATGGGATTGGATATGATGATCAGCTAAACACATATTTTATGGGTGATAAAATAAGTGTACATTTTGATAACTCTTATATTTACATAAAATCAAACAAATACAAGATTACTCGTGGACTGTTGGAGCTTTTATTTAGTCAGAGACCAGTATTTGAGAATTATAAAATACAAGACCTGCGGAATTATAAGAAAATTCTAGAAGAGACAGGATCACATCTAAATGCCTCTGGCTTTGTTAAACGATCAACCGGTTTCAAATCAAAAATAATACAACGTCTATTTCCCCCATATTCTTCAAACAGAAGCAGTCGAAAAACATCTGCTAAAGTTGGCTCCGGTGTTTGGAATTTCATTAGAAATTCATCTTCTGATAGGAATTATGTGTATTGGGACAACCCAAATGAGCTTTGCACCCGTTTAGCTATGCTAATTGCATCACAACAGTCAGGTCATACAGGACATGACCTTGAAATTAACTCTATCATAGATGAATTAAAAGAATGTAATATTATTTTGGGTAGACGACACTAAGTGTGAATTAAAGTTTTAACACAGTAAATTTAACGATTTGGAGAGCAAGCTTGTAAAGAAAAACTGAGAAAAACTCACATTATCTGCTGCGTTTGAATTCATTGCTGACTCGATGTAGGCTACTGTAGTAAGAAAACTGATAACTGCTATACCAAATGTTAACTCTTTTATACAGAATTTTTATAATGAAAGTGAGCGTATGCGGCGTTGTAGAGCAGGAAGAATCTCTGAAAAGGTAAAAATAAACAAAAATTTGTATTAAATAAATAACAGTGTACAGTTATCTTACAGAAATTTGGCGTTCAAGAAATGTCAAGTGCAAATTTTTTAATGTAGTCGGAGCTAATTACATCCTTGTTAAATATGATGCTCGTGAAATATCAAGGTGCATTTTCAATGCAGTTGGAATTAATTATATCCTTGTTTTTCAACACGACACAATTTGGAATAAATTATAGCATCGAGCGATTAGCTGTGGAATGAAAGAAACAGGAAAGTTGTTTCGCCATATAGGCATGGGCGGGTCTTAGCCGGCCATTCTCACACATTCGCTCTCTCTTTTCCCTCAACACGTGCAGCATCTGCTGCTTTACAACGGAGTTCAGTTGTTTGCCAGCATTCTTTGGAGAGAGAAAAATGGTTGTTATAACGTTGTGCGCTAACACCAGCAATATTCAAGAGATTTTACGTGAACCTTTGCAATTGGATGAGAATCATAAATGGGAGATTGGCTTGATTAGTTTATATACATTCAATTCTATACCTAACATTGAAGCTGGTATAAATTCTAGTTTCAAGTATGGAGATAAAGAAGTGAATCTAGATACGGGATCATATGAAATAGATAATATTGTATCTAGTTTAAAACATAAGTTTGACAATGAAAATATAGACATTAGCAAATTAATTCTAAAAGGCAATAATAATACCATGAAATGTGAAATTTTCTCTGATAAAGATATTGATTTTACTAGTAAACAATCTCTAGCTTCGATTCTTGGGTTTGAAAATAAATTGTTATCTGCAAATACTTGGCATTATTCGTCAAATCAAGTCTCAATTACACGCATACATACAATTCGTGTTTGGTGTAATTTAGCTAAAGGATCGTACGGTGACGGTGGTGTAGACCAACATACAATCTTTGAATTTTTTCCACGAGTACCATCTGGATTTCTTATAATTGAAAAACCATCTCCTGTAATTTATATGAGTATCAGCATGAATAAAATTCAAACCATTCATGTGAAACTTGTCGATCAAACAGGTTCTCTTATCAATTTCAGAGGTGATACTATTACCATTCGCCTTCATATCCGTCGCAAACGAGATTAGTAAAGTGATTAGTAGAACATGGGAGGATTTGTTATTTACAACAATAGAATTCCAACACCTGTTGATCGAGGAAGTGGGACAACAGCGTGCACAAAAAAGAGCTTTAGTAGAAGAACAGACACTGCTGCGTTAACATCTAAAAACGCTAGACTTTTGGAGAAATTAGGGTTTATAGTTAATTGGAAAAAATGTCGTCATTAAGCGACATTCTCAGAGTCGATCATACACTAGAATTTTATAATGACATAACTCAGTTTGAGTATCACACGCATACACCGTATGCAAACCAAAAATTGTCACATTCTGATGAAATTCGTATTCCTATCAATCAACAGGACAATTACAGCTTGCCATGTAAAAGCTTTCTTCTAATTGAAGGAAGTGTAAGTTGTACAAAGTCTAATGATAAAGATGCAAAGACTGATATAAATGCGAGCTATAATTTAATTAATAATGCAATTTCTTACCTCTTTGATGAGATTCGCTATGAGGTGGCAGGTACAGAAGTGGACAAGGCTCGAAGTGTGGGTCTTACATCTACAATAAAAAGTCTGCTTTGTAAACGTACTGACGATAAAAATGCATATAATCTTGCCGGATTTGATCGTGATGGAATACGATTAAGCGATAATAATTTCATATTTTGTATCCCTCTACGTTACTTGTTGGGTTTTTTTGACGACTTTCAACATATCATTTTGAATGTTAAGCAGGAACTAGTGCTACTACGATCATCAACAGATGTTAATTCAATTCAATCAACAGATGGAACAAAGGTTGAGATAAATATTTCAAAGTTACAGTGGAAAGTACCATATATACATCTAGAAGACCATGTTCGATTGAAATTCCTTCAAATACTTGATGCTGACAGACCATTGAAGATGGCTTTTCGAAAGTGGGAAATTCACGAATATCCAGTTTTACCGAAAACAAAAGTGCACAGTTGGGCTATTAAAACTGCATCACATCTAGATGTGCCAAGATTTGTTATTTTAGCCTTTCAGACAAATCGTAAGAATCAGTTGTCTAAAAGTATGGCTGAATTTGATTTATGCTCATTGTACAATGTGAAATTATTTCTAAACAGTCAATATTATCCTTATGACAACATAATAGGAAATACACGTGTTCTTTACAAAATGTATTTAGATTTTGCAAGAAACTATTATAATTTACCTATCAACTCAGAACATGGAACTGAAGTAAACTATAAAGATTTTCATGAAAAAACACCATTGGTTGTCATTGATTGCAGCCATCAAAGTGAACATATGAAAACATCTACCGATATAAGGGTAGATTTTGAATTTTCAACAACAATACCAGATAATACATCGGCCTATTGTATTATTATAAGCGATTGTATAATGGAATATACACCACTCACATCAATGGTGCGTCGAGTTCAATAGATTTCCGCTTGTGGTGCAAGTATAAATAGAACCTACAGTCGACAATCAATTATCAGTTAGTGTACATTGCTCGCTGCACTAACTTGGCAGCAGATATGATGTTCAACAATCTTGATAAGCACACTAGTTGCAAGGAGGTCGAGGATTTTGCTAGAAATCGTTACATACCCCAAAGAACAACAGTCGATGTTGGAGTACAGTGCAATTTAGATAAGGAAGAGGAGGAGTGGGGGTATGATGAAACTGAATGTACTGGTGAGGAGAGGAAGAATGGAAAGTGGGATGAAGAGAGGGCAACATTATCATCATCATCATCAACTACATCACTCAACCATCAAGGAGAAGGAGGAGGAGGAGGAGGAGGAGGAGGAGCTAAATCAAATGAAGAGAGAGCTCAGTTTAGAAGATACAATTCGTTTGCTGTAGCAGAATTTCATGGTTTTAAGAACAATGAAAATGAGTTTATAGTGAAAGAATTCGCCTTAATTGACATGTCAAATGCATACACTGTTTTACACTTTAAATCACCATTTCAAAAATCTGAGTTGAATAGTAAATTGTATAATGATGCATGTTGGTTAGAGGATAACTATCACAAGATTAAATGGGAAGATGGTGATTTACATTATTCTGATAGCATTATCAAAAGTTTTCTAATGCATTATGACAAAATTTTCACCAAGGGAAGAGAGAAGGCAGAGTTTTTGTCAAAGTTTCATAATAAGGTGGAGGTAATACCTGATGTTTTCAAGAAACCAGATTTTACACGAAATGGAAGCAGTAGTTGGTGTAATGATGTGTGCAAGATTCATAGTAAAGTGATAGATGGTAGGTGTGCATTGTTCAGTGCATGTCATTATATGACTTTAATATTGAAGAGTATTGGAAATGGTATACCTATGCTTTCATCAATTCCAGATTATACACGAGAGAGTGAACGGATGAGGTCAATGAAGAGGTGTCCATTTTACAGTGTAGAAAGCAAAAGGAAGTATGCTAGGCAAGGGTTTTATTACAATGGAGAATGTATATTGTGTATATATTGTGGATATGCATTAGATATGCATAAGGCACGAGTTTGCGCTCTACATACAGAAAATAGACCAATAGACTTTTCTGTAGTTGTGCCATTGATATAAGGTGATTGTATGGAGGTGAATACTTTAGTTACAGCATGGATCCTGCTAGCTGGATGTCGGCAAGCAGTGAATTGGAGCTAAAACTGCAAAACTATTTGGAGTGGAGTGCAGAATGTGACAGTGCTATTAATACAGCATTGAATAGTGGTGATAACCAATTAGTTGATATTGCTCAACAATTGAAATGTATATTTCTCAGTACAGTAAATGTTACTGATATAAATGAATATTTGAGTTTTTACAGACCAATTCGATTGCCAGTGGGTAAACTGTTAAAACTTGAAAATGATGCTTTGAACAATCTATTTAGTGGTATGTGAATATGGTGCAAAGTGGATTAGGCCTAATTTTTAGGTGTATGAATTGTCAATATCTGTATAAAATATTGAAACAGTAATGTTTTAATAGTTTGTATTGAACAATTGACTTTGTATACCTTTAAACCGGGGACACCACTGTTAAAAAAAACGCCTCACATAATCTTGTACAGCATAGGTGATTAACATGTCAATTTATTTCTTTTTTACACCTTTATAATTTACATGTTAATTATCTTACTGTTGAGGAGGAAAGCAAGGATTCTTTTTTATTTCAGCTGATTGGATACCTGCTCACATATAAGTAGCTGCAATTGCATGAGCAACCATTTATTCTGTGTTTGAATATTGAGCAGAGAGGTTTGCTATGTCACGCTGTTATGGTGGTTGGAGGTTTAGAAAATTGTCTAGACTTTTATTAGGTATTACTTTTGAGGAGTTTGAAAGTATTGCAAACCATATAATTGATGGTAACGATTTTAAATCAGATGGTAATAGTGGAATAGCTTTGTTGACATCAGATAGTATTGCAATTGCAAGTGAAATATATGATTTGTTTGATATATTAGTGAGACAAAACGGCCATTTTCATTATGGTTGTGACAAAGCTGATGTTAATGCTATTTCAATATTTGATATTAATCAATTGTGGACATTATTGTTTGATTTAGCAGCTAGAAAATGTGTGAAGAAGTAATTCTGAGGTTAATGGTGAAGGTTTGATGTATTGATTTAATAGGTGTAGTGGACTAGGGCTAGTTCCTTAGAGGAATCGGCGACACCACTATAAAAAAAGCGGCCAGAGGCTTGTACTGCATAGATAATTTACATGTTGAATTTGTTGTGTCAAATTTGTATAAGAATTATCTTACAGTTGGAGAGGAAACCAAGCCACTATATTCTGTGCAAGTTGATGGTAGCATAGCAGTGATTTCAGTGCTATGTGAGTCAGCTGATGCAGCTTCATAGGGTTAAGCAGTAGGTTGAGTCAGTTTAGTTTTAGGTTAGGTTGACCAACCTGGGTGTTGGGGAGAATGCATAAAAGGAGTGAAATTGTGAAACTTGAATCATTAGGAAAGATGGGACGGTTTGATGTGGGTGCATTCAATGCTTTGGCACGTGAGGTGTTACCTCTAGAATCGGTACCTCTTGGTTCGTATCTAGCCGTTGAAAGCGGCGTAGTCTATGGTACAGGTAGAGTGTTACTAATTCTCTACGATCCCGACAGTGAGGGAGATGCTTATTTCGATTTATTACTATGTGAAAAATTTAAAAGTGTATTAAATAATGAGAACTTAACGGATTTTAACAAGAGAAAATTCGTATTAATATGCGAACATGAGAACGGACAAGTAGAGTTGAAAGAAATGTAAATTTTTACAATGGGTTTTTCTCCATACCACAGGTTTATGTGACCTAGCCCTGTGGGAACCTCTTTTTACCCAAATGAAAAAGAGTGACCTCCAATAAGGCGGTGAGGTTGACGTTCCTTTGGAGGCTTTTTCTAACTAACAAACCGCCGGTCATTCAGTGGTTGTGTCAGCTGTTGCCTCACTGGGAGGTTGACCTTTTGTCAGCTGGCCAACTTTCTGTGCAAGTTGATGGTAGCATAGCAGTGATTTCAGTGCTATGTGAGTCAGCTGATGCAGCTTCATAGGGTTAAGCAGTAGGTTGAGTCAGTTGGGTTTTAGGTTAGGTTGACCAACTTGGCTGTAGGTTGAACCAGTTTGGTTTTAGGTTAAGTTGGACCAGATTATGTTGCTCATCTTGATAGTGCCACATTTTAGGTTGAGCCAGCTTGTTTGAGCCAGCTGTTCCTCTCACCCCCCAGCTAGGTTCTAGGGGGATGGGTCCCTTGACTCCTCCCTGACTCCACCCACAAGAGGTTGAGTCAATTTGGTTTTAGGTTGACCAACTTGGTTAGCTGTAGGTTGAGCCAGTTTGGTTTTAGGTTAAGTTGAGCCAGGTTGGTCAGGGGGATGGGTCCCTTGACTCCTCCCTGACTCCACCCACAAGAGGTTGAGTCAATTTGGTTTTAGGTTGACCAACTTGGTTAGCTGTAGGTTGAGCCAGTTTGGTTTTAGGCTAAGTTGAGCCAGGTTGGTCATCTTGGTTGTGTCAGCTGTTGCCTCACTGGGAGGTTGACCTTTTGTCAGCTGGCCATGGTTAGCTGTAGGTTGAGCCAGTTTGGTTTTAGGTTAAGTTGATTAGGTTGGTCATCTTGGTTGTGTCAGCTGTTGGCTCACTGGGAGGTTGACCTTTTGTCAGCTGGCCAACTTGGTTGTTGAGCCAGCTTGGTTGAGCCAGCTGTTCCTCTCACCCCCCCCCCCCCCCCCCAGGGGGGGTAGGGTAGTGGGGGGTCCCTCCTCCCTGACTCCACCCATGGCTCCTCCCTGACTCCACCCATGGGAGGGGTCCACCCCCTTGGCTCCTCCCACCGACTCCACCCACGGGGGGGTGGGGGTGGGATGGGTCATCCCCCTCCCCCCTCCCCCACCACCGCCCCCTCCCACCCACTACTACCCCCTCCCCCCTCAACAACCCTCTCACCCCTCTCCCACCACTCTCCCTCCCACCGCCCACCCAGGGGATGGTGGGGGGAGAGGGGAGGGGTGTCACGTGACCTTGTGACGTCATGGGCGCCATATTTGAGCCAAAACACACACTTCCCCACTACTGTTAATATCTACCAACTTCTTTGTATGTTTCTAAGAAACAAAGGCAAATAAAATATTCTATTCTATTCTTTTCTATTCTATTTGTTACGATGTTACGGGTTCTAATAGCTAAAATAAGGCTGGCAACACTAAAGTTCACACTTGCACTTTATTTACACAAATTAGTCTACTTACACACCAATATTTGTAAGTTCAATTAATTAAATAAGAACAGATCATTAAATGACAAGCTAATAGCTATTTTCAGTAAT
Source organism: Conomelus anceps (assembly GCA_948455865.1). NCBI lineage: Eukaryota > Metazoa > Arthropoda > Insecta > Hemiptera > Delphacidae > Conomelus > Conomelus anceps. The sequence goes on from OX418217.1 coordinate 24,655,144, forward strand.
TATTTACAAGAATTAATGAATAAGTAATTACAGGCTGATCAATAACAAAAGAAACTAGAGTCCAATAAACTGTACAATAATGCAGAAAGAAATGATAAAAAGAGCAACTAATCACTTACAAAAAATACAGTCCAATTCGTTATTTGACAGTCCCAAATAATATCACTTAACACAACGTCTTTAAACTATTAGTAAGCTGCATAAACAGTAAACACTTGCCTCTGCACTTGACACTGTCTAAAGACTGAATAAAGCACTGTTTACTCCACTGACACGAGATCTGTAATATAATCTGATACATGGGTTTGTAGAAAACTGTCACGCAAGCTCTTGTAAAACAACTGATTCACTGGTTCACGTGGACTCCTTTATATAGCTGTTGTAGTTGTATGATTGTATGCTTGGACCTCGATTGTTCATGAGTTCTAAAGAAATTACGAGAAGTCTCAAGAAATCAATTGAGTGAGAGAGTTGCAGACTTGAAGAATAAGAATGACAAAGACATCTAAGGAGAGAGAATTAGAAGATCGGATGAAGATCAGTCGAAGTCACGTCCAACCATGAAAACAATAGAATGATTTAAATAGAACAAGTGCGTGACTAACTGCTTGTTTGCTCTCGTAACAATATCTATATTCACGCACAAAATACAAGGAATATTTTATCCGTGCTATAGTATTACAAAGAGAGACCCCAACTTAAAAATTATCACTCAATAAAAATAATACCCACTGCAATTAGCCTAATAACAATCATTATAAACTACTAATTATAAACGAATTATTTTAACAAACTAATTTTTATTTTCTTCTAAAAAGTGACAATTATATTATTTTATATTTTTAATTAAACCATTATGGTTGCTGGAAAATTAAACAAATTACATGATTGAGATTTTCTTGAAAGCTCATATTTATCTGAAATTAATCCGCCCAACACTTTATCAATTTTATTTGAATTAAAATATTATTTTTTTGGAAAGAAGTTTCTCAGTGAATATAAATTTTAAACGTAAGTCAAGTCTCAAAGATTTTGACAATACAGCACAGTCAAAATTTGTGAAGAAAGCACTTTTGCATCTCTACTTCATTGTTATTCTGTCAATAAATAAATAATGTAGCGGATATGAAATTGAGAGAATTGAAAGAAAGAAGGACAGTGGTTCTTGGAGTTATCTGCTATGTAAATATCTACTTTTATCTACGACCATGTCATAATGTATACATTACAGTTTCACAACTGATGCCAAAACAGCTGTCTTTTCGAAATGCTTTTTGAAACCCGTTGCATAATGAGCTCATTATAGTACAGGTTGTACATTATAACACGGGTTCTGGACCAATAAAAAGCATTTTCGATGGAATCAATATCGTAATTCAATATTTTGAAACTATCAGCTGATTTGATCAAACTGCTACACCAGCTGCTTTAACCTAACAATCTACTATAACTTCTCGTATTTGAGATGAGAGGTTAGGTATCTCTGACAGTCACAGGTAAAATGAAATTGTTTTAATTAAATGTATACTAGTGGTCGTAGATAAAATAGTGTATGCAACGATTTTATTTAGCCATTAAAGCACTCGTGAGATATTTATAACACTCGCATTCGCTCGTGTTATAACTTACATCTAACTCGTGCCTTAATAAGGGTCAAATTAAAATCGTTGCATCAACTACTATTAAGCAATTAATTACACTGCTTTTGACACTTTTATAGTGTTTACTTAGTAATTTGTAGAATGTTCTCGTTGTTTGATTAGGCATTAATGGAATGTTATCGAATATTGTGGAAGGTGCTAGTTTCCTTTATTTATTTATTTATTTAGAAGTTGACAGAAAATTCGAGAGATATCTCAATTATGAAATTTTATATAAATAGAGGTAGACTCTTGTAAATGAGTCAGTCTTGTCTGTAATTTGTCATGAGAAACAAGTGTGACAGTTAAGTAGTTCAGTTATTGTTCTACATTGATAAGTGGCAGTAGTGACAGTTCGCGTTAATACAGACAGTGAAATCCCGTTGGCGCTTTTACAAACCATGCAATTGTAGTGATAATTCTTTTATCTATTACTGTATTGACGGACTTGTGCTACGTAAGTTTTATTGTTCTTCCTTGACGTTTCTTGTTGAGCATTATTGGACAGTTTATTGTACAGTTATTGTTTAATATTAGATCGGCCTTTTGACATTTAGTGATTGATTCGTGTGCAGTTCATTGGAAAATCATTATCAGTTGAACAATATCATGTTATCTGTTTTTAATTGCTTATTTTTGTGTAGAAAATTACTGAACAGTGTGAGTTGTGAATTATTTGTGTTAATAAAGTGCGAGTGATAAATTTAAGTGTTGCCAGCATTATTTTAGACATAGAACCCGTAAAAATAAATTGACTGAGTAATCTAAGTTAAAAGTATAATTACGAATCTAGCAATATCTAGAGGTTTGTGATTCCACACAAAACGGCAAAGTTAGATCACTTTGTCATTTCTTACACTCTCAATTAACCATGTAAATTTAAGAGACCGTGTATAGAAAGAAAAAATAAAGAGAAAAAACGAACGAACAAACAAACGGAAGAGGGATGTTTATGTTTTAAGTGTTTATTTATGTTATATTTTAATAAATTTATGTAAATAAGTTATTATAATAATGATCTTTATGTTTTAAGTGTTTATTTATGTTATATTTTAATAAATTTATGTAAATAAGTTATTATAATAATGATCTTTATGTTTTAAGTGTTTATTTATGTTATATTTTAATAAATTTATGTAAATAAGTTATTATAATAATCATAATAATGGATATCCACAACAATAATCATAATAATGATTGACAACAGAAAGATCCTAGAATTATATCATATTTCCATATAAGTAAAGTATGATTCATAATTTTATAGGTAACTGCAGATAATACATATTACAGTTATTAATAATAAAATTCATTATTTTATTTTAAAATATTAATTTTTGGATGAATTCATTATTTGAAAATAAACTTCAGAAATTGCGGCTGGAAAAGGAAATAAATTAAGTTTTATTGTAAATTTAACGACTCGCAGACAATTTTTAATTGTGAATAAATACCGTAATAATTGTACTCACACTTAGCCGAACGTTTTCGAGTTATGGAAACTCATCTTCAAGGCCTTGAAGATGAGTTTCGGCCAAGTGTGAGTACAATTATTATTTATTGACAATTAAAAATTTACTGCAAGTCGTTAAATTTACAATAAAAAGTTAATATTAACAACGCAGATCATTACGGAACGAGAAATCCAAGAAATAAAGAGTGGTGAAAAAGTGGAGGGAGAAAAAAGAAACACTTAGATAATTACTATTGATATCACATTTTACAAAAGTAAATTATAAAGCATTGTTTACATTGAGCGGGTTAAAAAGCAACTTGACAGCGAATTTACGATCTAATTGTAAACTCGTTCAAAGTAATCCAAGTTTAAAACTATACGTTTTGTGTTATTCTAAGCAAAATATTTATTTTATTTGGAGAGAGTGTTTTTGTATTGTATTGAGAAAGGTACAGATTAATTATTGAGAATACTGTAAAAATGTTAAATCAAGCAGTACCGTATAGAGCGTTTCATGAAGCAGATTAACTGGTGAGCTCCCCGGGCTGGAGAACTCGCTTGCAAACAACTGATTTTGGAAAGGGCAACTTATTTCCAGCTTATCCTACAAGGTGGTTTCAAATACCAGCCGTTTTGAAGATAGATTGAGAAGAAAGTATCACAAATATTAAATAATAATCTTGTATATGAAGTATCAGACAATTTCACAGCAAATCTAGCCATCGCTGTTCTGATTCACAGATATATTTACCACATAAAAAATTAGCGTATTTTTATTAGTTTATAGAATAGATATATTTACGACATAAAACGACAGCTGTTTATAAAATATCTAAAGTATCTGTGATGTTTTCCATTACGAAATACTTAATGAACAATCTAATATCAAAACTGAAACTGTATTTCTATTTACATTATGATTTTTAATCACTTATAGTGGGGGATGCATTTCGCTTCTGAAGAAAAGCTTCATCAGTCCAATCAGTATAAGTGAGTAAAAATCATAATTTAAATAGAAATACAGTTAGTTCTATTTTTGTCAGTTTAATTTCAGTAAATTCCTTTGAAACCAACTTGAGAAACACAGTCAGTTTTGATAGTCTATTAGATCTATATAGAATAAATATATCTATTTACCACATAAAAACAGTTGTTTATACGAGTATATCGTATACATATATCAGGGTAATGAAATTAGTACATCTATGTATGTATGCATATAGTACCATAGCCGATCTCGACTGTAGAGGTGGCTCTTCAGACCTCAACGCTATGTTTTATTACAAAGAGTGTACTACACAAACGAGGAATGAGGTATATCTATAGAAACCTGTAGGCCTATTAAAGTCTGTTGTTTGAGAAAGTGCTGATCACATTCATCCACTTACATCTGATGATAACTACCGTACTCGTAGAAATACTATTTTGAAATCTAATGCAAATTCCATATTATGTTGAAATGCTATTTACTATAGTAAAATATATAGATATGTTATGAAGGGCTGAGAACCTATTCTTTTTCTTTTGCCTCAAAACAGGTGGAGGAGTAACCCAAGTATTGGACAACTAATTTGATCTGTATTAAGTTTGCAAGAATATGTGTTCAAAATTAGAAGTTGATTGGTCAGAGCGTAAGAAAGTTATTGTCAAACATAAAGTCAAGTCGAAACAAGATCTCGCTACCCTCGTTCAACAATCAGGTCAACTGATCTGGCCTATAAATATTTGCAGTGGCGTACCGAGGTTTCAAGCGCCCTGGAGCGGAAGGGTCTTTCGATGCCCCCCCCCCCCCCCCCCCCATAAAAAAAAATCAGTCTTTACACTCAACCACCCGATTGGGCTGATATTAATATAGTGGTCATTTAATGAATCAGCGGCTTTTTCCCGCCTCTTACTACACCTTATTTGTCAGAGATGCGAATCTCCAATGAATGATTTTTTGCCAGGCCAGATTCTGCTTTTATCAATTTCCAAACAGCTTGTTTTGGATTTTTTCTCTTTTCTATAAATTCATTTGCAGTTATTTTTTTATCATTTTGTCGTTCTTACAAAAATTTTCTTATATTTTGGAAATAGGATTCAAAAGTGGTGTATTTCAGTCCTGTTCTTGTTAATATAAAAACCAGTAAACTTCTTGTGGATTTATTTTTCCAGAATAAGTTCAAAGTCTTCATTCAATTACTTGAAATTGTTATACCTTCATTTGTCACCCAATTTAAATTGTTTTGGCTTGATACTTTCGACTATTTGCTTCTTTTGACTCGACAGTTTTGCATTCTGTCTGTTTGTAACGCATTTACGGCTGAACGCGTGAACCGATTTCTTTTAAATTTGACATGAATGTTCCCTTTAGTAATGCACAGCAATGTATACATACTATTTTTTTTAAATTGTGTTGCATTTTACTCTTTTGGCCTTCATTATATTAATACATTTTTTGTAAGTAAAAAGCAATTTTCTCTAAAGAACGGGGCGCCCCTCACATCCTTGCGCCCTGGAGCGACTGCTCCACTCGCTCCATTATCGGTACGCCACTGAATATTTGTCAGATTTGCACCACTGTATTTCAATCGGGATGAGGTCAGTAAGTGATGTAACTTAGTGCTTATACACTAGTGAGAGATGCCATACTGTCACTGTCAGCTTTCACTCAATTTGCGCTTTTTGGAAATGTGCCAATTATTGAACATTTTTGACATCCTGGCTAGCAGGCAGACTCAAAATATTCTGTACTCATAATCTACAGAATAAACTTTGGTTTGAATGGAGAATGAATATTCTTAACATCCTGTCTTCACTGACCTTAGACAGCTGACAATCTTCATCATCTACAGAATGGCAGTTTTTAATACCTATTATAAAATGGACCAGCTTACATCCTGCAGCGCATATTCATGATGATAAATTATATGTAAAATGTCTATGCATAATGATTTATTTATTTAAAAAACAATTGAAAAAATCGTTCGATGATAAAGCTCTTAAGGGGTTTTCTCTTCCTATCAAGTTATTTGAATATTGTCACTTTTTCCAATCATTTGATTATTTCTTCTCTGCTTACTGATTTTTGATTTCTCAAAATATTTTATTATTTTATCATTTTTTTGTCAAAGGTTCTCAATGGATCATTCTGTGAGCTTTTTATTAAAATAAATAAATTTTAATATATTCATTAACACATTGATACACTGTGTGTCAAAAATATTTTGATTTTGTTTTTATAGATCTTTTCTTCTAAGGTGGAGATGGTGGAAGTAAAATCATATTATAACATTTCCACATAATGTCACAATCGTAGTATCTCATATTTTTCAACAATACCATCTAGTACTGCAAACCTGCCATTACCTTAGATCGATTAAGGTACGTATAGTGGCGCACCCAGAAATGATCCATTGGTGGGGGGGGGGGGGGGGTGGTGCTGGAAGTGAAAACTATTGGAGTTGTCAGTGTGTTATTCGGCAAGGTTTAAGTAATAACAGAACTGAAGATTAATAAAATAACAAAAAACACAGATTGATTAATAAATTATGATGAATTTTATGAATTATGAATTCCATTGAAAATTACTTCCATTGCTGCATTGTTAAGATTGTTGTGATAGCAGTGTTGTGAAAGAGTTTTCACAAAACGAAATCCAATTTTCTAGATCCAGGAATGAGGAGAAGAGAAAGAGGTGGTGAAGATTGTGGGAGGAAAAGCAGGTCGATAAGAGTGAAATAAATAATAATTGGAAAACGTGTCTAATAATAGCTTGGCGGTGCGCACTGGGAAGAAGCTGTAGCTGTGTAACCGTCGTTAAGTACCACGCGCTAGAAATAGAATACACGCGGGGGCGGCGGCACTGGTTGCTAGGCAACGCACACGCGCTGTCACTGGGGGCGGCACTTGTCCGCCACCCCACGCTGCCTCCAACCACCCGAAGGTCGTCCGAAGGTGGACTGAAGGCTGATCCACCTGCTCAAGCAGTCACGAGGCTCGCACGTGAATTGCGTTAAAACGAACCACCGTCGCAAATCATCATTAGAGAGTTTTTTTCAGATAGTTTACATCATTAGTTGAGAGAGTTTAATCAGTATTATAATTTTAGTATGACTAACGAGTTATTGATTCAAAAGAAGGCAGTGATATCGGGTGCACGCTATCTGGATCAATGCAAGCCACTCTTAAACAGTAATAACATTTCAAAATTTCAATGAATATTGTTATGAGAGCAAACAAGCAATTTGTCACGCGCTTGTTCTATTGAAATCATTCTATTGTTTTCATGGTTGGACGTGACTTCGACATCTTCATCCGATCTTCTAATTCTCTCTCCTTAGATGTCTTCGTCATTCTTATTGTTCAGGTCTGCAACTCTCTCACTCAATTGATTTCTCGAGAGATCTATTGATTTCTCCGGATTTCTGGAACGATCGAGATCGTGTCTCTTGAAGATTCTCGATGCGTCTAGTGAGCTCCAATTCTTGGAATTATACAACTACGTATAACTACAAAAGCTATATAAAGGAAGTCCACGTGAACCAGGGAATCAGTTTTTCTACAAAAGCTTGCGTGACAGTTACGTTCTCGAACCTGCGTGTGACAGATTGTATTACGGATCTTGGGAGAGAGACAATCCAGTGCCAGTGGAGTAAACAGTGCTTTATTCAGTCTTTAGACGGTGTCAAGTGCAGAGACAAGTGTTTACTGTTTATGCAGCTTACTAATAGTGATATTATTTGGGACTGTCAAATAACGAATTGGACTGTATTTTGTAAGTGATTAGTGGCTCTTTTTGTCATTTCTTTCTACATTATTGTACAGTTTATTGGACTCTAGTTTCTTTTGTTATTGATCAGCCTGTAATTACTTATTCATTAATTCTTGTAAATAATTACTGAAAATAGCTATTAGCTTGTCATTTGATGATCTGTCTTATTTAATTAATTGAACTTGCAATTAATTTGTGTGAATAGACTAATTTTGTATAAATAAAGTGCAAGTGTGAACTTTAGTGTTGCCAGCCTTATCTTAGCTAGTAGAACCCATAACAATTGGTGTCAGAAGTGGGATTTCTTTCAAGTTTAATTTAAAATGGCTTGCAAAATTACATTGTGTGATTTAAAAGTGGCTGATCTGAAACGGGAGCTAGAAGACCGTTATTTGGAAACTTCTGGAAAGAAGTCAACTCTACTGGACCGGCTTCGTGAGGCGTTATTGGCAGAAGGAGAAGACCCAGCTACATACCTCTTTGAAACTACTGACATGAAATTGCTTACATCCATGGAGCAGAACTTCACATCCATGGAGAATATTACAACCATGGAGCAGAACTTCACATCAATGAAAGGTGAACTTCAAGAGAATATTACATCCATGGAGGGCAAACTTCAAGAGAATATTACATCCATGGAGGGCAAACTTCAAGAGAATATGACGTCCATGAAAGGTGAATTACAGGGTAATATCACCTCATTACAAGAAGCCATGGAAGAGAAAGTTAAAAATCTTGCTGATTCTGTTAATCAAGAAGTCAGTAAGGTAAAAGGGGATTTGAAAACAATGGAAGATCGACTCAAGAAGCTGGAGTGCGGTGCTAGATCTTCAAGCAGACACGAAGAAGTGAATAGATCTTCAGATATTCCAGACCTAGCCATCTCAGACAAGCCAGCACTGGAAAGGAAGGAGGAAGATAAGCAGTCAGTAACTCTTCCCCAGCATACTGGGCTGCCAACCTATGATGGGAAGACACCATTAGAAGACTACTAAACGCTTTTTGAGACAGCAGCAGAGTTCCATGGCTGGTCATACACAACAAAGGCCTATGTTTTGGTGATGAATCTCCGAGGGGAAGCATTGGCAATTCTTCATTCAATTCCATCAGCTGAAAAGTGGAACTTCAGTGAGCTGTGGAAACGCCTGGAGATGCAGTTTGGCAACAAGCACATGGAGCAGTTGTACAGATTTCAGCTCAATAAGAGAGTTCAAGGACCGAATGAATCACTGCAGGAGTTTGAGGCTGCTATTGCTCAACTTGTGAGGAATGCATATCCCTTGTTTGAGGCTGCTATTGCTCAACTTGTGAGGAATGCATATCCCTATGTTTGATGACAGCATATATGAAAGCCTAGCAGTAGAAAGGTTTCTGAGTGGGTTGAGGACACCAGAGACTCAGATTACAGTCAAGTTAGCTAGACCAAAAACACTGAGAGTAGCTCTAGCCCAAGCATTGGAGTATGAAGCCATTCTGCAGTCAGTGCCAGGAGATTCCAAGGTGAGGGCTGTGGGAACTGAAACAACTAGAGAAATCACAATTCAGAAGATTGTGGAGTTAGTCCTGGAACAGTTGGGGGTTGGCAAGAAGGAGATTCAATGCTGCAGTTGTGGGAAGAGGAGGCAGACCAGCAGGAGACAAACAGATAAAGCCATAAAGACAGTCCATCAACCAGGAGTTTGTGACAGGAATGTAAGTGATCTCTCAAGGGAGTCCTGTGGAGGAAATGCCAAGGAGAGTATGCTGAGGAGGACTACAGTGATTTCTGGTCCAGAGGAAGGAGGCCCACTCTGGAGGAAACAGAAGAGAGATCCTGGTCAGAATCACTTGAAGCAAGAAAGACCAATCTTGCAGGTGGAAGGCAACAGCACCAAGGGGGCAAGCAGGAAGAAGAAGGGGAAGCGTGACATCATGGCTGACCAAAGTGGTAATAACAATGCAACTACATCAACTACATGCACTACATCCCTGAAGGAGTCTGCTGATGACTACATGCTGCCACCAGGAGGAAAAGTGATCCAGACAAGTGAGAGAGACTTGTTTACCCTGTCAAAGGAGTACACACTGGCACACTGTGTAACCAGGAACTTGGCAGAATCTCGAGGCATTGCTACAGTCTTCAGGAAGAAGTTTGGTGGTCTCAAGGACCTGGAACAGCAGGGACCAGCAGAAGGAAATGTTCTTCATCTGCAGCGGGATGGTCAACATCTCTTCTACCTGGTGACTAAGATGCAGCCTGAGGTGAAGGCAACATATGACACATTGCGGACTTGCTTGGTGAAGCTGAGGGACAGGATGCAGACATTAGGAGTGAGAAAACTTGGTGTACCAAGGCTTGGAAGTGGTTATGATGGCTTGGACTGGGCAATTGTGAAGCCAATGCTGCAAGAAGTGTTCCAATCCACTGGTATCCAGATCACCATTTGCATCTACAACCCTTGGAGGATCAAGGAGGATATGGTCTGCAGTCAAGGAAGACATCAGCCATCTAAGGTGCCATTGTTCTGGGACAGAACAATTTCTTAAGGTAGGGGTAGTGTTATGAGAGCAAACAAGCAATTTGTCACGTGCTTGTTCTATTGAAATCATTGATTTGAGTGATCATTATTTTTATGTGTATGTTTTGTGTATGGTATGACAATAAATAAATGAAATGAAATATCTTATAACAAAAATAAAAAAAAAGAATGCTCAGAGAACAAGAAGAGAGACATTAAGAAAGTGCCATGATCTTGATTTTAAGCATAGAAAAAGGAAATCTTGATGGTTGGTCTATGGTTTAAGCTAGGAGACATATGGATTGAACAGTAAGATATAGTTCCGATTGTGATAACTATAGGAGCACTGATGCTGAAGACAGCTGTTGGGAGTTGTAAAATGATAGACTTGATTTGGTGGAGAAAATGCAGAAATCAGTTTTACTGGACACTGCACGCATAGTGCATCAGATCTTGCAATTTACTTGGCAAAAAACCCTGGCCATAAGACTCGTAGTACTTAGTGAGTAGTACTTAACAAGTACTGAATCAACAATAATGATTATGAATATTGGAGGTTGTATGCAAATACCCCTCTTTTCAAAATAAATTTTCCGCTTATGCATGATCTCACAGACACAATAATAACGTGTGACACTGGCTGGATCAGGTCTGGTGTCAGAGTTCTCAGGTCTCACTTGAACAAAGTTCAGGGCCTCCGATGTGACTTAACGACGGTGCAGCCGGGACGGACGGGCTTTTAACTTGTCCTTAAAACTCAGGAGTGGCCTCAGGACTGCACATGCTCACACACCCTGAAATAATAAAAATATTTTCATACCTACCAGAAGCAGGCTGTTGACGTCCAATGCATTTCCCAAAGACGCATAAACATATTTCAATGTAGTACTCTCTACCAGCTATAGTGAGAGCGCTACCTAAAAAATCTTGATTAAAAATTAAGATCCTGGCTAGTGGAAATTAAGGGGAAGAGTTCTTGGCTGCAAACGAGCAAACCACAGCACTTTGGCACCCTTTTTATCAAATAGTAGTTTGTAAATTTAAAAAATTCTCATTCAAGTATTTCAGTTTTTTGTATGTGTTTTTTTTAACTTTTGGCTATCCAACCTTTTAATTGATTAATGTGTAATGTAGATACATTATTATGTTTTATTTATTTCTATCTTGAGTAAGCTACAGGCCTATGCTTCATTTATTTTTATCTGTACAGCAAAAGGTACAGTGATCAATATTGAATACCAATATCAAGAATAACGATTTGTGTATCATTATTTACCTCATTACATGACATGTGGGCATCATCAGCAAAAAAAAAAAAAAAAAAAATATCAGTAAACTTTTCAGTGTCTACTATACGATATCGATTCCTATATTTGATTTATTTTCAACATGTTCATTATAAAAAGCTTCATGGAGTGTTAAGCTTGTGATAAAGCAAGGTTTTTTCATCGAGTGTGTAACCTGTTCCTGCAGTTATATGCAATAAGAAAATAGACAATACATTTTTAAACAATCATTTTTCTTATTATTCTATTTATTTTATTATGTTTTCCTCTTTTTAACTTCTTTACTTGACATTTTTATGTTCCTCTTCTCTACCGTTTTTTAGAATTTATTCTTTGTCATCTCTTGTTCTCATCATTATTGTTGTATTGTCTATTTAATTGCGTGCTACTAAGTACTACTGAAGTAATTTTTTTCTCATGTTGTAATATTTGTGTATGGTCAACTCCTGAAAAACCTCTTGATTGATAACCGACGGAGATGAGTAAAACCGTAAACACGAGATATTATGATGTTGTAGATCCATCTTGTTTCCACTAATATGTAATATAAACTTAAAAAAACAATTTTTAAGTTTATATTACGAGATATTAGTTGAAAGAAAAAAATGTAAACAAACCTCTGTAAACCAATTAAAATATAATCTCAAGAACGAAACTTTCGCAGTATCCTTCTACTATTTTTTTTCGGAGGATGAAGCCCACATAGGTCTGAGATCTGTGCGTGGGTTATGAATTGGGTGATGGTGATTGATGAGTTGGACCTACAGTTTTAGGTGGGTTCCAAACCACCGGGAAGTGATTTTACAGCAGAGAACAGAGTCTTTTATGCTGGCCAACCCAATCGGTCACCCTTACAAAGAGCGCTCAGGAGTTTCGTAGCTTAACTCTGATTGTACAGATACCTGCTACGGCACTCGGCTATCACTTCCCTAAATGTTTATGTAAACAAAACCACAGTATTACATTTTCGTTTGTGTAATATATTCTTTCGATGATTAATACAAAATATTTTCAGTTATTGGCACAGCTATGGAAATGCCCGGACAAAACAACAATAATAATTGATTCTATATTATCACCCAGAACCGTCATAACAGAGTACTTAACTTGACAAATATGTGCATGACTCATTACTAGAAGTCTTATTGAACGATATTATTGAGTGATGGCGCACTATTTCTAGCCGACACTGCGTAACTAGGTTCTTGTTGATCGGTGAACAGTGCCAATAGAGTGTTGTTCTGTTGTTACTGCACTGGCCAAGTTGTTTGTAAACAAACATGTGATCTAGGTTTAGCGGCTTAAAAACACTATTAAAGCTCAATGAGCTTGTAAACTTGAGTTCACATGATGAATATTGTTATCATTATAGACATTATCTACATAATCTACAAAACTCTGGGGAATAAGGTATTGAACGTGGAGAAAAAGAAGAATGAGGAGAAAAATGAAGAATAATCGAAATATAGAAGAGGAGGAGGAGAAGGAGGAGGAGGAGGAGGAGGAGGAAGGAGATACTATTAAAATATATTAAAATTTACTATTAAATAAAATTAAAGATATTAAAATTTGTGTCTACGCTTATGGATAGCTATGTCTATATTGATAGATACTGTTATGTTTATATGGATGGTTTTTATGTCTATTACATGATGTTTATGTCTATTACATGATGTTTATGTCTATTACATGGTTTTTATGTCTATTTATAATATGTATTGAAGATATGTCTACTTGGATAGACACTGTTATGTTTATATGGATGGTTGTTATGTCTATTGTCAAAATAGATAACTGTCTATATTAATTTGAAATTAATATAAAAAGGCATTGATTAACAGCTGTGTTAAAACAGCATATAGATTAAGCATTTGTGTGTTCTGGTCTTGTTTAAGTGGATGATTTTATTTTTGTAGAAACAGTCGAATACAGAGTTTTCCAATAACAGAAATGGCTTGTTGTATATCCGCATCTTTATTGTTTGTATATCTTGTCATAGGAGAGCTTCTTTTTACTTGCACAGTTAGGAGCTCATGTATCGACCAACAAGCTATACTGTATGTAGCCTAATATTGGACCCAGAAATTAAATTTTTTATTGATTTTATACTGTATTGAAGACATTTAGTACAAATTCTACAAATACAAAGGGATTTATCTAGTATTATTACAGCGGGATGTAGATTATCAAAAGAAAGTTCAAAAAGTAATACTAAAATAATTATTATTTGGTAGTAAGTAATAGATAGAAAACTATAGATAAAAAAACGTCTGTGATAAATACTTCCAACACAGATCAAGACAGCAGAGATAGAGAGAGGTCCGATGCTCTATCCCTTACAATTCACCCCCACCACATAGCAACATTCACCCTGTTTCTCACAATGACAACAGAAAAGTGACAATATGCATTCTACTGTGCGCAGGTCCGACTCTCCTCTCTTCCTCACATCCTCCTGACTATGATACAGAGCATCTGTGGTGGAGAAAGATTGCTTCCCCGATTCCATGTTGGAAGTATTTTCTTGTGGACTTTAGAAATCAATTAAGGATTACGGTCAATAGAAGAGATTCTTATCACTTAGGGTAGTACACTTATATACCAGTAAAAATAATTATAAATCGTGAATGAACTCTCATTTAACTGTCTGATTTTAAATTAGACAATTTGAGGTAGATTCAGGATTTATGAGCTAGTCAATTCTTGAAATTTGACAAACCAATTTGCTCAGTTCACAAACACTACTCTTCAAGGCATCCTAAATATCGATGCTCGTTTGTTGGTTAGAAGAGCTGTGGTTTCTGTATAATGTGGTCAAAAAGTTAGTGTGATTTAAAATTTAACTGTTCGTTGAGGATGTTTTGTTTATTGTGTGTGGTGTGTTTGTAAATTTCAAATTGTTCCAAGGTGTTGAGTTCGTGTCCTTTAGATTTTATATATAGAATGTGTAAGTTGGTAGTGATGTCAGTAAAAGTGTGTCCAGTTTGAATGATATGGTCTGCAAAAGTCGATTCAGTTTTTGTATGTAAAGCTTGTAAATGTTCCTTGTAGCGTTGCTTGAATGCACGGCCTGTTTGTCCTATGTAAAATTTGTTACAGTCAGAGCAGTTCAGTTTGTAGATCCCTGGGAGATTGTATTTGTTCATGTTCATTGTGGTTTTTGGTGCAAGTGCATTTTTTATTTTGTTTTTTGTTCTGAATGCGATGGTGTGGCCAGCTTTTTTGAAGATTTTGGCAATTCTTTGATTGTGGATTGATGTATGTCATTGTGATGTATTTTTTGTTGGTGTTGTTGGTGTTTTGTTTTTTGGTTGTTATTTTATGGTTGAGTTTGTCAATTAGTTCGTGTTTGTAGCCATTTTCTTGTGTTAGGTATTTTCTTGTGTTTAGTTCAGTGTTGTAAGTTTCAGTGGATAGTGGTGTGTTGTTCAGTCTGTGTAGCATTGATCTGAATGCTGAGTGTTCAAACATATAGTATCTACTACTATACAGAGGGGACAAAAGACAATATGAACAGCTCCGATCACTCATAAACAAAATACACAAAAACATTCAATACACAGCAGAATATGAACACAACAAATCAATAAATTTCCTAGACCTCTTAATTACAAAGAACACAAACCAAAAACACAGCTTCAACATTTACAGAAAACCGACAATGACAGATACCCTAATACACAGCAACTCCAATCATCCAACACAACACAAACACTCAATGAAATTCTACACCAAGCTACCATAGTTTCTAAAGTCTTGGAAATACTGAAGTATTTAAATAACAATTGAGAAAATATTTAAGTTTTTATAGTGTACAAGAATTCCTCCCAGATCAAAATTGAGCCTCACCTCAATTTATTACTCTAGAAAATAAGAATGTATTCAATTTTGATCTAAGAGGAATTCTTGTACACTCTAAAAGCTTAAATATTCCCTCAATTGTTATTTAAATACTTCCGTATTTCCAAGACTTTAGGAACTATGGTAGCTTGGTATAGAATTTCTTTCCAATATAACTAGGGTTTTGTTCAAATAACCTACTACACTATTGTGACTCACCAAGTGATAATCTCTACGGCATCGTATATTAAATTTAATCAGGTACTCATGCACATGAAGATTTTGATTTTTATCACTCTTTTTAATCATAATGTAAATTCATACATACAAGCAAGGTACAGTTAAGATACCAAGTAGTGAATACATAAATCTAGCCTACTTGTTTTACCCATTCATCTGTAACTGTACTAGAGATTTCATTTGAAATGGTAGTTGAATGATGGGTTTGAGAGTTTTAAATGCAAATTACCTACATCGTATTGTTCCTTGTGCACTTTGAAGGTTGAGACAACATTTTAATGCAAATTAATTTTCATGGCCATTCTGCTTCAGAGTACACACCCTTCATTGTTCATTTGGAATACTAAATAGGTTGAATTGCTCGACTAAATCTAACTTTGTATAATGATTTTTGGTATTGGAAGGAGTCATAGACACAATGATCAATAAACAGAATCTCACACTTGAACAAAGATAAAAATAATTGATAACATAAATACAGCATATTCAAAATTTATGAAGAGAGCAATTTTGTACGGTACTTGAGTCTGCTGCATCTTCAGATTCATTGTAATTATATCACAATAAATAAATAAATGTGAATTCTACAATGTTGCATATTTATCGCAAAATTATTTTTTTTAATGTTGGGCTGATTCTGTTTTTTGATCAATAATTAATAACTATTTAGTTATTTCTAGGAAGTTTTAATGATAATAGTTTGTCCTGCAGCTGTATTTGTTATTGCATTGGGTGTATTTGTTTGTTGTATTTTTTTCTGTAGACAAGTGCCTATACGATTATGATCTTAGTAGTATACTAAGTAATAAACGCTGATCATATGTAATCAGGGACCTGGCTTATTAAAAGCAGAATGTATAAACTGCATAAAATAGTCTAAAAAAATCAAGTTCAAAAATCTAAACGTGAGTTTCGGGACAGTTTGACAAGTTAATAAAAGTTATCTCAAAATTAAACAAAAAAGTAGAAAGTTCACGCAGATAGGGCAGCAACTATTGGCTATTGAGAACATGCATTTAATAATCTACTGTTTAACTGAATTAAGTAGAGCAGCATCTATATACTTCTAAAAAGTTCTAAAAAATGCACCTGCCTTCTCAAAAGCCATACCAGTTGAAGACATCCAGCGCCGCCACCAAGAGTGGGAATAACGACTCTGCTGGCGTATAGCTGCCCAGCTTGCGACGCATGTCTAACAAACAATGGGCAAATAAAAGAGAAAATTATTGTTGCCAAAACTATCATAACAAATTAAGATATTAATAAAATATCATATATTCCAGTATTTGTGTTCGCCATCACAATCGTACACCGTTGACGGAATGTGACGCCTTTCTTGAATCTCTGTCCGATATCTGCTGTTAGACAAGTTTTAGCTGAAAACTTATGCGCACGCAGATATCCATCTAAATAAAGACCCGGCCTTTTACGTACACTGTGCTTGAGGTGTAGAGATAGCATGCCATGGCAGACTAGTAGTTCGTTCTCGTTGCATATACGTTATCACCCCCGTGAAGGCGACTTTTGCTGTTTGCGTGAACATTATTAAGGAAAAATATGACTTGATTTTAAGTTCTTTAGAAACCTTCTAGTGAACTTTTCTGATTGGGATAACAAAACTGTAATGAAAGCTCAAGATTTTCTCTCTTTCCTAGAAAGTCAGACTCGTTTTTGGATTAGTGTATTTTCTGAAATATTTTCATTCACAGACGTTTTCTTTAGACAAAATATTTAGACATAGCATACTGTGCTATGACGTATTCGAGAGACTAGAGTGAGAACATATTTTCATGAAACATTTTGAGCAATACAAAGAAAATAGTGAGAGTTATTTGTCACTTAAAACCCCAGGATGGAGTTGAATAGCACAGAGAATGAATCAGAGAACAAACGTCTGTTCGGTTAGATTTTAGACATTTTAATTCAATTGAGGAACATTTATTTTATGACCATGGGAAAACTTTATTTTTTCTGCTTATTGAACTGTAAAATGTATGACGTTCCAGAAATGATATTCCAGAAGAGTAAAAGAGAATTACGAAGAGAATTCCAGAAAACGCTGTGAAGTCACTTCAAAGGTTCGTTTTTTACATAATCCGTTTGAAAAACGAATTGTCTGCTCTGTATTCGCCGTTGATGGAGTCCCGGATAGAGTATCCCAATTAGTATGCATGCATATTTTGTAATTTTATTTCAAACATATTTCATTAAATAATAATTTTAGATACATTTTAAAGAAAATTTAACACATTCATTGGCATGCCGAAAGGTTTTATTCAGTCAGCATTCGCTACTGCCAAAGGGCCTCTAATTTGATGGTGATAGCATTGTTGTTCGAAAAAATGAAAACTTTAGTTAATATAAAATCAGTCTCATTACAATAATCACTTCCTATCCTATTTTATTTTAGGTGTCGTTAGTGCTTTGAGTAAGGGAAGTGATAGCTATTAGGGAAGTGATAGCCGCGAGCCGTAGCCGGTATCTGTTCAATCAGATAGAGGTAAGCTGCGTTCTCGTAGGTCCTGTTTGTAACGGTGACCGATTAGATTGGCCAGCAAAAAAGACACTGTTCTCTGCTGTAAAATCAGTTCCCGGTGGTTCAGAACCCTCCTAAAACTGCAGGTCCAACTCATCAATCACCATCATCCAACTCATTACCCACGCACAGTCTCAGACCTATGTGGGCTTCATCCTAAAAAAAAGGTAAAATTACTTTAAAATCGTCTTTGCTAAAATAAATGCCTCTCAATTTTTGGATGAATATTGATATAAATTTTTTAACTGGTTTCATTAATCAGTTTGAGAGTGTGCAAACGACCCTTTTAGAGCTAGTTCGAGTGAACGGCCAATTAGCAGCCTATAAGTTCGTGCAGAAACAGACCGATAAATTAAGCAATGAAGATGTTGAGACCGCCATTACCAACCGTTCGCCCTTCCCGTTCTAACCAGTCCTTCATCAAGGAAGGGAAAAGGGTTGTACTCATCCCTAAGTAAAGCGTTTCCATAGGGACAGATGTTCAGGGAAAACCCGATAGTGTGGCGGAGCGGAAAATGGGTCACACGGGTAGAAATGACAACAGGTTTTGGCTCAGAAATCGGGTCATGCACACGCCAAGAGACACATCCAGGTGATTGCCAGCACTAAGCATTTTGCTACTGTCTACTTGATAAACTTATTGACCGAACGAAGAGAGTTCTCTGTTTCAAGTCGACCGTTTTGCATCTGTCTGTTTGTAACGCATTTACGGCTAAACGCGTGAATCGAATTGTATGACATTTTGCATGGATCTTCCCTCAAGGAACTCCCAGCGATGTATGTATAAGGAGTTTCAAAATTTGCTTGCATTTAAAGATATTTGAAAGAAAAAATAGGAAATGCACTCAGGTCTTCAATAGGAAACATGTGATTTTTCAAATGAGCTTCTCCGTAATAGGCAATTGGAATAAGATTTAAAAATAGCCCTCAAGACATAATATGTAATAATGATATTACATGAATATTACAATATTCATGCGATTGTGCCTTCATATGGATTAAGTTATCATTCAAAGAATAACATACCGTATTTTTTGAGAGAACCCAACCATTCCTATTATATAAACAAGTGACTCTAATAATAAGTGATAATAATACATATTTAATTAATATTGTTCTATGAATTTATCAAACATCTAAAATCTAATTTGAGCAATCAGTTGTCTTGCAAATAGAAAACACAGCCTTCTTGATGTGATACAGAGTGACTTTTTGTGAAAAACAGACATGAAATAGACTATGCGAATTGAATCAAGGGTTAGGTATGATGAGTGTGTTTAATCTTGAATGGTGATTATCATTGAGTAAATCGAGTTACTCTCTGTAAGCACCCTTATTCTTGGGCGTGAGGTCTACTGTTCCCAAAACTACCAATAGAACTTGATAGAAATTTGCTGGTGGTTGTCTATTTCCTGCCAAACAGATTACAATAATAATCATAATAATAATTAATTAACAATAATAATTAATTAATAATAATAATAATAATAATTAATTCGGATAATAATTAAATTAATTAAGCTCTAAAGTAGCTTATTTCTCCAATGAAAGGAATCGTCAATCTAAGCCATGACTAGATTGAATTTTATTATCCATGGATAATAATAATTGAATTAGTTAATAATGGAGTTCTACACTTCTACTGTAACTTATTTCTCCTATGAAAAGAACCGCCAATCTACTCCATGACGAATTAATGGTCGTAAAGATAGTCTGCTATTCCAATTTGTAAACTATTGAGTTAGGAGGTTGATTGAGGAGTGACCTGCTAACCGAGTTCCACCAGAATTTCCCTGCCTGGAAATTGTGTCATGTAAACAATTTCCTTTGCGCTCACACTTCTATGACCGCAATGCCAGACGTCTGATAGTGAGCATTACAGTTTCTGTTAGCTTAGCACGCAACCTTGACCCCAAAACTGTTTCAAGGGTCTTTTCAGGGGCGATGGAATGAGGCATTTCCCAAGAAATTTAATTAATGACTGCCTGGGAAATTAATTGGAGTTCTGATCGACGGGAAAGTTTTTGAGCTTGAGTGTTGAATGAATGAATAGTTGTTTTGCTCCAATTAATTTATTTATATTGGTTTAGGATGCTTACACAGTGGAGCATCCAATACTTGAGGATAATTACCATCGCAGAATAAGAATAAAATGAAACTTAGTATTCGAATATTGATTTTCCTGTTTCCACAGCATGTGTTTGATCTCCTAATCGTGATTATCATTGAGTATACATTGATGTACATGCTGAGCTACTCTCAAAAATTGATATGTTTCTCACACAGGACACAGGTATTCACATTTGGGCTGTATTGCTTCTAAAAAATATGTATATATTAGTTTCTAAGATTTATACATTTTTCCAACATGCTTATTGTACATGTTTTTATACGCAGCAATAAAGTAGTTTTAAATTCAATTTAGTATCGAGTGCTCCACAAATCAACATAGTTTTTTTTTTAATTTCTTGTTCCATGACGAACTGCATTATTAATATTAACTTTTTAAGAGAATTCAACGACTTGCAGTCACATTTTCATTAAGAATAAGTAGAATTTACTTACTCTGTAGGCCGAACGTTTTCGAATCTTTGAGATCCATTTTCAGAGGCGTCCTCCTTGATCATTGATGCCAGTTTTTTGGTTAGAAGAATTGTGGTTTTTGTAAAATGTGATCAAAAAGTTTGTGTGATTTAAAATTTAGTTGTTCGTTGAGGATGTTTTGTTTATTGTGAGTGGTGTGTTTGTATATTTCAAATTTTTCCAAGGTGTTGAGTTCGTGTCCTTTAGATTTCATATGTAGAATGTGTAGGTTGGTACTGATGTCAGTAAAAGTGTGTCCAGTTTGAATGATATGGTCGGCGAAATTCGATTCAGCTTTTGATGTTAAAGGTTGAAAATATTCCTTGTAACTTGGTTTGAATGTGCGGCCTGTTTGTCCTATGTAGAATTTGTTACAATCAGAGCAGTTCAGTTTGTAGATCCCTGGGAGATCGTATTTGTTTATGTTCAGTGTGGTTTTGAGTGTAAGTGCATTTTTTATTTTGTTTTTTGTTCTGAATGAGATGGTGTGGCTGATTTTTTTGAAGATTTTTGCTAGTCTGTTTTTTCGTTTTTAAATTGAATTTTTTAAAAATACTGTTAAACTCACACTTATCTTTAAATCTTTTAAATCTCTTGTTCGCTACTTTTTTAATTGGCGTGGTAATTCAAACATGATATTGTCTCCAGATCTGGAAAAACTTTATGTTTAAAAAATCTTTTTTACAAAAATAGTTTTAAAAAATCAGGAAAGCCTTATTTTTCAAACAGTAGAAGGTCCAAGTGTTTTTCGCCAAGAATTGAAATACTTCAATTTTTATACTTCATATAAATGCTAATATACTAATTATAATAATATACTTTAAAAATTGATTGTATTTTAGTCAATGCAGGGAAAATAAATAGAAAATAGAATAAATAAATAAATATTATTGACATTTATTTAATAAATAAATGTCGCAGACGTGTTCACTTATTTCATATCTCACTTTGCAATTTAGTAAAATGTAGCCATCGAACTTCATACAGATAAAAAATTGTAGATCGTAACATACAAACAATAATTGCTTTAAGATTTTCCTCACTCAGAAAAAGTCAAATTATTTTTCTCTAAATTTTATCAGCAGCCTACCTCCGTAGAATAAGGAAATCAAGAATTCTTGAATTCTTTAATCTATGCTACCACATTATCAATCAATTAATTTCTCCATTACATCGCATGATCACTCTGGGCCAAAGATCACAGCCAAAGATCGCATGTCAATAATATTGAGCTAATAACATCTATATTTAGTTTTCGTTGAAATATTTGTGATAGTGTTTTTAAAAGGCAATATTTCATTGATTAGATAGAGAAAAGCTATTATTATTATTATCATTCCTATCTGCTTTCACGAATGGAAACATGTGATGGGGAATATCTATTGAATTTAACAGTACTTATATGACTATCAATTAACAGTGATACATGTTCTTTAAGGCGGATTTTAATAATTACACGCTCATAACTCAACGATTACGATTATTATTTTATTATCTTTTCATAACCAATCATAAACATCCATAATGAATGCCAAAGTTGACTTTTTTCCTTTTTTTCCTAAAACTAGCTAGTTTTTGTCTTTTTGAGTGTGCATGAATATCTGTGTACACATTAGAATTCCCAATGAAAGGAGAAGCACTAAATTTCAAAATTGAGGTTTCTACACATTGAGGGTCCAACAATAATGTTTTCCGTGATATTTTCAAAATGGTGGTGTTTGATGTCAATAATTGGCGTAAGTCCAATTTTGGGGAAATTGTAGGAGCTCACTCTATATTGAGTAAAAGTAAATTTTCTTAATTTTCGGATTGCAAAATGTTTATCCACAATTCGATTTAACACGTTTTGGACATTCTTTGTAAATAAAATTTCGAAGTTTTTTCGAAAATATCATCCCCTTTTGGGGGAGGAATGTTGAGCGGGTGAGTTCTACTGTTCACAGAACTACTAGTTAGTTAATTTCTGTCTCGACATTTGGAAGAACTGCTTGCTATTTGTTGATGTCAGGTTTGACTGTTACCGTTTACCTGTTTACTTGGAGGGGAGTGCTTGCCAGTTTTGGTAAGTAGGTAAGTAGGTAGCGTGTTGGGATGGCGATGGTGCGCAATATAACGCGACGCACGACGCCGCGGGTTCATTGACAGCTTGCTATCATTCGACCTGACCTTGGCGTTCAGTTTGGCATTGGCCATGGGCCTGGCCAAGGCCCCACTATGTATTTACAGTTGTGGGCCACTTCTACTGATGACTGGCTCCCCTGGTGCCATCACTGTTATTATGTAAGTACTTATTAATCAAGTCCCAGCATTTCCTTCCATTTTATTTTTGTGCCATCTGTTTTGAAATTTTAACTTCTCTATAACTCGGATTGAAGTTTTGAAGTCAGCTAAAAAATCACCATCATCCAGTTCATTTGTTCATTACCCACGCACAGGTCTAAGACCTATGTGTGGTCGATTCATCCTTCAAAACAAAAGCTACTGTCTGCTGTGACAAACTTTATGACATATCTTTTATCTTAAACCCTTATTTTTCTTATTTCATTAATAGCTGTCAGAACTTTATTCTCAATGTAATAAAACTTTTAAAAACATTTTCAAGTGGAAATTGTGACTCACGTTATGTCGTGACGGCCATTTCACTTTGATGTGAAGAGCATCGTCAGACGACCCACCGTTTTTTTTTTGTGTAGATTACGTCTTGGAGACTCCAGTTAAGGAGTATAAGACAAGTCAGTACACTCCAGAGTGATAAAAAATTCAGAGTACACTCTGGAGTGTACTATGGGTCGTCTGACGATGGTCTTGACAACAGAGTGAAACAGCCGTCACGCCATAACGTGAGTCACAACTTGAAAGTGTTTTTTAAAGTTGTATTATATATTAGTGGAAACAAGATGGTTCTTCAACATCATAAATTCTCAATATCGTAACATGCTAATAAGTTTTTGTCTTGGAGGTCTTCAAAATGATCTTACATTGTGATTCAATTGTTTTTTGTTCATTGCATTATTCAATCTGTAATATTCCTGCAATTGCGTTATTAACTATTTATGTATCTATCAACTATTTTCAGCTCTAATTTCTAATATCAAAACTGACACTGTATCTCTATCTAAATTATGATTTTTGCTCACTTATACTAGAGGGATGCATTTTTTTTTTTTTTTTGTAGATTACGTCTTGGAGACTCCAGTTAAGGAGTATAAGACAAGATTTCACTTCTAGAGAGCCTGATAAAGCTTCTCTTTAGAAGTGAAATGTATCTCTCCAGCATAAGTGAGTAACAATCATAATTTAAATAGAAATACAGTGTCAGTTTTGACATTAGATTGTTCATCAAGTATTTCGTCACGGAAAACATCTCAGATATTTTTAGTATCTAATCTTTAGGGCAATAATGGATTTATTCTGGTGTTCTCACATATTATAATTTCAATAAACAAATGACGATTGGCTGCTAATGTCAAGCTTGTAGACTAGGCAACACGTTTCAGGTAGCATTGTCAATACGTGCATTGAGGTTGGTAATTTTTTACTATTAGCTGCTATACACTGCTATACTATTAGCTGTATATACTACATCAGCTGCTGGAATGATCCCCTATCTGGCAACACCGCAATTTCTTAGAGCAGCTTAATTTGGTATCGTGAACTATAGTAAATGATGAATAGAAAGGAGCTATATTCTAGAATGCAGGGATGAATATAGATTACATTTTTTGAAAGGTTTGGTTGAGTATAATATACTTTTTTGTTGAGGTAAGTTTTGGTCTAAAGAGCGTACTACCCAAACGAGGAATCAGCGAGGTTGCGATTGCTTCCCTCACTGAACTAACATAGTTGTATCTAATTTCAAAGTTTTAGGTGTTACTTTCAAGTATTGACAACATTATTTTAGTGCTCGAGCCCGTAACAATAAGGTATGGAGAATCACCTAAAGCCAGAATCGGCTAAAACAAACTTACAAACTGCTGCTAGCATCTGCATGTTCGACAGTTGATCAGTCTGATTTGATTTTGCCAGGCTAATCTTGTTACTAGTTGACACGGATGGTCAAAAGAGTAGTAAAAGTGATAGTGTGTTGGTGAGGGGAGGAGCGGTGTTAAATGTTTTCGTTAGCCAACAAAAAGCGACATTTTGATCATCACAACAAAACAACGCGCAGTTTATGACGCCGCGACCCCGCCATGTAGTTGGAGTCCGTCAGTCGCAACTTTCGTTAGATAACCAACTGTTTCTATTCACCAGTTGCCAGTCAGTGTGTGTTTCAAGCAGTGATTGTGATATTAAATGCGCTCTAAAAAGTTCTAAAAAATTGCAAGCTAAATTTTAATCAACTCCAATTAGTGCTGGATTTACAATTACCTACCATAACTGAATAGTTCAATTTTTCTCAACTCAAATTAGTGCTGCATTCAGTATTGCCTACCGTAACTGAATAATTTCAATTTGTTTTTGCACCAGAAATCAAAGCGTTTTGGGACAATTCCAAAATTTGTGTGTCTTGGATTAATTTCTTTGACGTCTCTTTTGGCAGCAAAGTGTGGTTGGAGGGGCAGCAGGATGCAATTTACGCGACCTGGCCTTCCCGGCAATGATTACTTGTCATTACATGCACAGTATGTAACTTACATATGTAAGTCTGTAGTAGTCTATGCATGCATGGTAGTAATACAGTAAGCAACGGTTTGTCAGGTTTGTGTAAAATAAGCTATAAATATGACTTGGCAAATTAATGTTTAAGATATAGACCTATTGAATGTATGACTTTAAACGCTTAATGTTAATTCAAAATAAGTCTGATTTTTTTTATTTTATTCTATTTGTCATTTCACATGTTATAAGCCACATAACAATAATAATAAGCGTATGGCTTTTAATGGTGGGGAGACCCTTACGGGTAGTTCCACCTCGCCGTTTGTGCCATGTTACGGGGAACATGGTGGACCTACTATTTTATGTGGGTTCCGAACCACCGGGTAAGTGATAATAAAGCTTGTAACATCAAGTCATTGAAGCACGGTCACCCATCCATAGGCCACATAAAGCAGCATGAATAGTCGTACAGAATAGAAAAGAAAACAATAGTCAGTTATAGTACTTACCACTTACAATACAGAATACAATAAGCCAAAAAAACTAAATGTAATGATTGAGTAATGCTTAAGTACTCAACTAATATTCATAAAATAGCTCGCATGTAGCCTAAATTTGAATGAAAAATTATATATTTCCTTCAATGGCGCACCCAGGGGCTTAACCCCACCCAGGACCAGAGGTCTTTATCAAAATGTTGATATTTTTCAATCAAATTGACTTAAATATTGGGGTAATTAGTGTTGTACATTTATTATTAGTAAATTTCATGAATGGGTTTCATGTTAGAAGAGCTGGAAAATCCAATAAAAAACTGTCTTCAACTGCCGGAATTTGTTGCAAATACTGTCGGTTTGTTGACAACCAGCCGGCACCTAGTCGCTACGCTCGCCCTCCTAGTTTGGCTAGGAGGCTCCGCTTCCTTGACCACCAGGAGAAAACTTCAAAAGAATGAGCCAGCAGACTCGTTCCGCTCACAGGTGATGGGAAGGGAGAGTTTGTATAAAATTTTAAAAGTTATTAATTCTTGCCGTATTTGGGGGTGAAAACTTTGAAAGCTATACATCCCTGATACTAAACTTCCTAGCCACATGGCTCTTCAGAGACGGCAATCAACTAAATTTTGAGAAATCGTTTATTCTGGTTCAAAAATTAATCACATACTAACATTCTGTCAATTCTTCTGACAAGAATTATTATGAAAACATAATAGCATAAATGACAAGAATTGTCAGTTTTCGGCGTATTTGAGGAATATTTCAACTATTTCGGACTATAGTTGTTCGAGAGATAAGCTAAATAAATTGTTTATAATTATGAAAGAAAGAGAATTGCAAAAAAGGTCAGCAAAATCTCAGACCACACTTGGGGTAAGCGCCCCCCCCCCCCCCCACCAACAAACAAAAATCTGGGTGCGCCTCTGATTTATTTTATGCCATTAAGTGCAAACTATTTTGGACTGTGCCATTCCTGCAAACTATAGGGACAAATAATTGTTGATCTCCCCGTCTTTAAGTTTATTTTCAAATTATAAATTGATTGAGCTCCACTTATGTAAGCAGGTTGATTATATATTATTCATAAATAGTTTTAATATATATATAAATATTATTATATAATATTATAAATATATTATTTAAATAGTTTTCTGCCCACGTGCCTAGGCTCCTTATTTCTGATAACCTGATAACATTGCTAAATTAGGAATGTCAGTTTTCATTAAATGTAAAATGGTTGTAATGATAATGAAGTGATAGCTGTAAGCCATAGCAGGTATCTGTTGCCAGATACAGATAAGCCCTCATAATAATCAACGTTTAACTGTCATTACTTTTTAATGAGAAATTGAAATTTCACTTAATGGACTGGAGCATAAGTCGGAACTACAGTTTTTTTTTTCGTAGGATGAAGCGCACATAGGTCTGAGGCCTGTGCGTTGATAATGAGTTGGAGGGTGGTGATTGATGAGTTGGACCTACAGTTTTAGGTGTTTTCCGAACCACCGGGAATTAATTGTACAGCAGAGAACAAAATTATTAATTATACAGTAGAATTGTATTATTTCTCTGTTTTTATTAATTTATTTCTCACTCTTATCCTCCAAGGTTCCAATCGATTTTGTTTCAAACCATATAAATGTGGCCAATAATAAGCATGTGATTGATTATTGAATAAGCTAAGGTCTCGGTTAGTAATGATATAATAGCCAATAGTTTATTTGACTGGTGCCAAATCCCAATAAGCTCGTGCTTAACGGTCGAATATTTTTTCCCAGCAGCCAACTTCTTAAAAAGCCAAAGGTTTTACCTTTGTTTCTTTTTCACTTTTGTTTTAGAGTACAGCAGTTATAACTTTATAAGTAATTGACATTGAATATTGTTATACGGGTTCTACCACTAAAATAATGCTGGCAACTCTTAACATTAGTCTAGCACTTCATTTACTTATACAACACGCACTAATCAAACGCATTACTACGTACTAACGCACTACGTACAAACGCTTTACACAATGATAGCCGAGTGCCATAGCAGGTATCTGTTCAATCAGAGATAAGCTACAAAACTATTGAGCCATCTTTGTAAGGGTGACCGACTAGATTGGCCAGCAAAAAAGACTCTGTTCTCTGCAGTAAAATCACTTCCTGGTTGTTCGGAACTCACCTAAACTATAGGTCCAATTCATCAACTGTCATCATCTAACGCATTACCCATGCACAAGTCTCAGACCTATACAGGTGGGCTTCATTCTCAAAAAAAATCTTTTTACACTGCACTATCTTATCCTAATTCGGGTACCGGACAGTAGTAGTATGTTTTTGTTCATTCTGGGACAAGCTTCACCTTTTGTCCACCAGGCGGCAGCACTGTCGCCTGGCGCTAGCTTCGCCATTGTCCACCAAGCAGCAGCACTGTCGCTGGCGCAAGCTTCACCTTTGTCCACCAGGCGGCAGCACTGTCGCCTGGCGCTAGCTTCACCTTTTGTCCACCAGGCGGCAGCACTGTCGCCTGGCGCTAGCTTCGCCATTGTCCACCAAGCAGCAGCACTGTCGCTGGCGCAAGCTTCACCTTTGTCCACCAGGCGTCAACACTGTCGCATATCGATTGCACCGCCCCCCCCCCCCCCGCCGTCATCAACCCCCCCCCCTTAAAAGTGCCCCCCCCCAACCCAAAAAAAAAACGTTCCCCCTCACCCTAAAACAACCCCCCCCCCTAAAAAAAAAAATCCCCCCCCCTCCACCACCCACCACCCCCCCCCCCCCCAAAAAAAAAATAAAAAAAAAAAAAAAATAATAAAAAAAAAAAAATTAAAAAAAAAAAAAAATTAAAAAAAAAAAAAAAAATTAAAAAAAAAAAAAATTTAAAAAAAAAAAATTAAAAAATAAAAAAAAAAAAATTAAAAAAAAAAAAAAACATCTCAGGACTTAGAAAAATCTTGAAACATCTCAGGACTTAGAAAAATTTCCGAAAAATCTTAGGACTTGAAAAAAGTTTCAAAAAATCTCAGGACTTGGAAAAATTTCCGAAAAATCTTAGGACTTAGAAAAATTTCCGAAAAATCTTAGGACTTAGAAAAATTTCTGAAAAATCTCAGGACTTGAAAAAATTTCCGAAAAATCTCAGGACTTGGAATAATTTTCAAAAAATCTCAGGACTTAGAACAATTTTCAAAAAATCTCAGGACTTAGAAAAACTTCTGAAAAATCCTAAGACTTAGAAAATTTTCCGAAAAATCTTAAGACCTAGTTATACACTTGGGCTAGGGGAGGGGCATGTGGGAAGTTTGCCGGACTATAAGGAATGATCTCTAGACTTAGTCGTACAATATTACTTTGAAAATAGGACTTAGTCATACATGGGGCATGTGGGGAGTGGAGCAATTGTGTGACCAGATACTTTTAACAAGATATCTGTATTGTTCCAGATACACTAGCCTAAAGCAGCATTCAAGGATCATTCAATAAAAAGTAAGCATTTCATTCATGGGGGTATGTGGGGAGGGACATGTGGGGAGTGGAGCAATTATGTGACCAGCTACTATTAACAAGATGTCTGTATAGTTGCAGATACACTTTACCATTAAAGGACCCTGTTGTTCCAACTACAAATCAATATTTCAAGATATACTTGACCATTCTAGGAACCCATTTCTACAAATCAATAACAGTTAGTACTTATCTCTCTACTAATAAATATCTATCAATTGCTAGAGTGTATAAATCTAACCTCCAAATATTCCATAGCTAAAATAGCTATTGCACTACATAAAATCTAACCTATAAATCCAAAGTCAACATAACCTCAAAATGGCTAACCTATAAGGAATGAT
Source organism: Conomelus anceps (assembly GCA_948455865.1). Classification (NCBI taxonomy): domain Eukaryota; kingdom Metazoa; phylum Arthropoda; class Insecta; order Hemiptera; family Delphacidae; genus Conomelus; species Conomelus anceps. The sequence goes on from OX418217.1 coordinate 24,684,907, forward strand.
CCAAGCCAATACTATTAAATATATAGCATTACCTCTAACCTATGAATCTAAAGTCAACATAACCTAGAAATATGGAAAAGAGAACAATGTTTATTGATATGCTCTGTCATGCACCATTCCAAACCAATACAAAAATTCTTGTGTTCTCTCAAACATACCTGGACTTGAACAAAAAATCCAATATCCTCCATCACAACACTCTTCTCGATAATATTTCAACTCATGAACGATAAAGTCATCTTTATCTAGTATAGCACAATCCTGCTCTGCCATTCTTCCCACTACTACTACTACAACAGCAACGGTACACTCTTACACACATACACTGTTGAGAATGTATGACAGGGGCTTTAAACATACTTCCTGTTCCAAAAGGTGGGAAAAGGTGCTATAAAAATTTGCTAGAACCGCAAAAGATATTTCTTGTACCATGAGTAATCCTGCAAAAAAAATTATTAGCATCAAACAATCTCATATAGGTAAGAAATCACCTTACTTTACTTCAAAGAAGGCTGTTTCAACGAAAAAGAGAGGGTAGAGAGAGAGAGAGAGAGAGAGAGAGAGAGAGAGAGAGAGAGAGATAACCCCACTTCTACTTCCATCACTGGCCCCGCCCACCAGCCTTGACATTCCAGTTTCAACTAGTTTGTATGACGTCACTGCTACATTCTAATGCTATGAGTCATATCCATGCAGGAAAAAACAGGAAAAGAGAAAGTTGGAAGTAGGAAAGTTGAGTTTTTAGAAGCTACAGAGTCCATAAAGAAACAGCATAAACAGCTAGTAGAGTATGAAAACGAAATCAAAGATTTGAGAGAGCAGCTTGAACCATATTTTTATTCACATTGGAAGAATTTTGAACCAAGTGGGGTGTATCATGTGACTGCATTTACTGTGAATAATAAGGAAAAATTTACATATGTTGGGGTTTTAGGGGAAAAAGATGGCTTGAAACAGGTTTACTTTGTAAAAGGGGTACCATAAAAAATGCTTTTCTCAATGCATACAAAGCAATAGAGGACCTTAAGAAAGTGGGCTATTTTGTAATCCCCTACAATGATGAAAGATGTATATTATGCTTGCCAAGAGGGGAAACCATTTGTGTAATTACTGTTAATGGTATGGCAAGCTATAATGGTAACACATTTCCAAGAATAGAATCAATCAAATTTTCGTCAGATGTATGGAAAAACTTGGAAGACACATCTTTTACACAGTTAGAAGTGCAGCAATTCAACAGCATTACAATGCTAGAAATTAAAGGGAAAAGTAAAAGTAGGACAGTGCAAACGATTGGAAGAGTTAGCAGAAGGTACAGAGTTGGTCATTGTTGCAATTAAACAAGTATGGGCTAGAAATAAGAATCGGTATATTTTACAGTTTGAGAACCTAGAAGCATTGTATGTCTGGAATTATTGGTTGGAGGAAGAATTTGAGAACTCTAACATAGATTTAAATTATAAAATTAGAATTAGGTTGGATGTCCTTAAGCATACCCCCAGTAGAAATAAGGAAAGAGTTTTTTTTATACATTATATGTTGTATTAATAAATGGAGAAATTATTGTGAATTTGTCTTTGGCGTTTTTTTTTTCACAAACTCCTACAATCCTATCCTTATAAATAAGATTAATCTGAGACATATTTCTCTAAGTCACCTGTTGGGTGTTGGCTGTTGGCTTAGGCTACTCCAATTAAGCACCAAGTAAGCCATAAGGGATAAAAGTGGTACACCAAGTTAGCCCAAAGTGGCACTACGTGGTGGATGAGTGTGCACTACTGCAATGAGTGGAGCACGGAGTGTGCAGTAAGTGGGTGCAGTGGCACAGTAAAAGAGCTCACAGTGGGTGTGAGCTTTTACAATTAGCTTGAGTGCTTACATATTAGAGCTTACATATTACATAAAGTGGCGTGCCACTTTTAAACCCAACTAACCTAACCCTACCTAACGTGATCAAACCTAACATGATCCAACCTAACCTAACCTAACCTAACCTAACCTAACCTAACCTAACCTAACATGACCTATCTAACATACCCAACATGAACAACAACTCAGGGACATCGCCCCAGTGCTCCCTGGTGCACCCCTAGTGTGCCCCTAGTGCGCCCCTAGTGTTTCCCTAGTGCCCCACTTATTGCCCCTAGTGTTTCCCTAGTGCCCCACTTAATGCCCCTAGCGTTTCCCTAGTGCCCCACTTAATGCCCCTAGTGTTTCCCTAGCGCACCCCTTAATTCCCCTTGTGCTCCCCTAGTGTGCCCCTAGTGCGCCCCTAGTGTTTCCCTAGTGCCCCACTTATTGCCCCTAGTGTTTCCCTAGTGCCCCACTTAATACCCCTAGTGTTTCCCTAGTGCCCCACTTAATGCCCCTAGTGTTTCCCTAGTGCACCCCTTAATTCCCCTAGTGCTCCCCTAGTGCGCCCCTAGTGTTTCCCTAGTGCACCCCTTAATTCCCCTAGTGCTCCCCTAGTGTGCCCCTAGTGCGCCCCTTAATTCCCCTAGTGTGCCCCTAGTGTGCCCCTAGTGCGCCCCTAGTGTTTCCCTAGTGCCCCCCCTTAATTCCCTAGTGTTTCCCTAGTGCACCCCTTAATTCCCCTAGTGCTCCCCTAGTGTGCCCCTAGTGCGCCCCTTAATTCCCCTAGTGCTCCCCTAGTGTGCCCCTAGTGCGCCCCTAGTGTTTCCCTAGTGCCCCCCTTAATTCCCTAGTGTTTCCCTAGTGCACCCCTTAATTCCCCTAGTGTTTCCCTAGTGCACCCCTTAATCCCCCTAGTGCTCCCCTAGTGTGCCCCTAGTGCGCCCCTAGTGTTTCCCTAGTGCACCCCTTAATTCCCCTAGTGCTCCCCTAGTGTGCCCCTAGTGCTCCCCTAGTGCGCCCCTAGTGCTCCCCTAGTGCTCCTCTAGTGCTCCTGCTAGTGCTCTAGAAGCTCTAATATGTAAGCACTCAAGCTAATTGTAAAAGCTCACACCCACTGTGAGCTCTTTTACTGTGCCACTGCACCCACTTACTGCACACTCCGTGCTCCACTCATTGCAGTAGTGCACACTCATCCACCACGTAGTGCCACTTTGGGCTAACTTGGTGTACCACTTTTATCCCTTATGGCTTACTTGGTGCTTAATTGGAGTAGCCTAAGCCAACAGCCAACACCCAACAGGTGACTTAGAGAAATATGTCTCAGATTAATCTTATTTATAAGGATAGGATTGTAGGAGTTTGTGAAAAAAAAAACGCCAAAGACAAATTCACAATAATTTCTCCATTTATTAATACAACATATAATGTATAAAAAAAACTCTTTCCTTATTTCTACTGGGGGTATGCTTAAGGACATCCAACCTAATTCTAATTTTATAATTTAAATCTATGTTAGAGTTCTCAAATTCTTCCTCCAACCAATAATTCCAGACATACAATGCTTCTAGGTTCTCAAACTGTAAAATATACCGATTCTTATTTCTAGCCCATACTTGTTTAATTGCAACAATGACCAACTCTGTACCTTCTGCTAACTCTTCCAATCGTTTGCACTGTCCTACTTTTACTTTTCCCTTTAATTTCTAGCATTGTAATGCTGTTGAATTGCTGCACTTCTAACTGTGTAAAAGATGTGTCTTCCAAGTTTTTCCATACATCTGACGAAAATTTGATTGATTCTATTCTTGGAAATGTGTTACCATTATAGCTTGCCATACCATTAACAGTAATTACACAAATGGTTTCCCCTCTTGGCAAGCATAATATACATCTTTCATCATTGTAGGGGATTACAAAATAGCCCACTTTCTTAAGGTCCTCTATTGCTTTGTATGCATTGAGAAAAGCATTTTTTATGGTACCCCTTTTACAAAGTAAACCTGTTTCAAGCCATCTTTTTCCCCTAAAACCCCAACATATGTAAATTTTTCCTTATTATTCACAGTAAATGCAGTCACATGATACACCCCACTTGGTTCAAAATTCTTCCAATGTGAATAAAAATATGGTTCAAGCTGCTCTCTCAAATCTTTGATTTCGTTTTCATACTCTACTAGCTGTTTATGCTGTTTCTTTATGGACTCTGTAGCTTCTAAAAACTCAACTTTCCTACTTCCAACTTTCTCTTTTCCTGTTTTTTCCTGCATGGATATGACTCATAGCATTAGAATGTAGCAGTGACGTCATACAAACTAGTTGAAACTGGAATGTCAAGGCTGGTGGGCGGGGCCAGTGATGGAAGTAGAAGTGGGGTTATCTCTCTCTCTCTCTCTCTCTCTCTCTCTCTCTCTCTCTCTCTCTACCCTCTCTTTTTCGTTGAAACAGCCTTCTTTGAAGTAAAGTAAGGTGATTTCTTACCTATATGAGATTGTTTGATGCTAATAATTTTTTTTGCAGGATTACTCATGGTACAAGAAATATCTTTTGCGGTTTTAGCAAATTTTTATAGCACCTTTTCCCACCTTTTGGAACAGGAAGTATGTTTAAAGCCCCTGTCATACATTCTCAACAGTGTATGTGTGTAAGAGTGTACCGTTGCTGTTGTAGTAGTAGTAGTGGGAAGAATGGCAGAGCAGGATTGTGCTATACTAGATAAAGATGACTTTATCGTTCATGAGTTGAAATATTATCGAGAAGAGTGTTGTGATGGAGGATATTGGATTTTTTGTTCAAGTCCAGGTATGTTTGAGAGAACACAAGAATTTTTGTATTGGTTTGGAATGGTGCATGACAGAGCATATCAATAAACATTGTTCTCTTTTCCATATTTCTAGGTTATGTTGACTTTAGATTCATAGGTTAGAGGTAATGCTATATATTTAATAGTATTGGCTTGGATCATTCCTTATAGGTTAGCCATTTTGAGGTTATGTTGACTTTGGATTTATAGGTTAGATTTTATGTAGTGCAATAGCTATTTTAGCTATGGAATATTTGGAGGTTAGATTTATACACTCTAGCAATTGATAGATATTTATTAGTAGAGAGATAAGTACTAACTGTTATTGATTTGTAGAAATGGGTTCCTAGAATGGTCAAGTATATCTTGAAATATTGATTTGTAGTTGGAACAACAGGGTCCTTTAATGGTAAAGTGTATCTGCAACTATACAGACATCTTGTTAATAGTAGCTGGTCACATAATTGCTCCACTCCCCACATGTCCCTCCCCACATACCCCCATGAATGAAATGCTTACTTTTTATTGAATGATCCTTGAATGCTGCTTTAGGCTAGTGTATCTGGAACAATACAGATATCTTGTTAAAAGTATCTGGTCACACAATTGCTCCACTCCCCACATGCCCCATGTATGACTAAGTCCTATTTTCAAAGTAATATTGTACGACTAAGTCTAGAGATCATTCCTTATAGTCCGGCAAACTTCCCACATGCCCCTCCCCTAGCCCAAGTGTATAACTAGGTCTTAAGATTTTTCGGAAAATTTTCTAAGTCTTAGGATTTTTCAGAAGTTTTTCTAAGTCCTGAGATTTTTTGAAAATTGTTCTAAGTCCTGAGATTTTTTGAAAATTATTCCAAGTCCTGAGATTTTTCGGAAATTTTTTCAAGTCCTGAGATTTTTCAGAAATTTTTCTAAGTCCTAAGATTTTTCGGAAATTTTTCTAAGTCCTAAGATTTTTCGGAAATTTTTCCAAGTCCTGAGATTTTTTGAAACTTTTTTCAAGTCCTAAGATTTTTCGGAAATTTTTCTAAGTCCTGAGATGTTTCAAGATTTTTCTAAGTCCTGAGATGTTTTTTTTTTTTTTTAATTTTTTTTTTTTTATTTTTTAATTTTTTTTTTTTAAATTTTTTTTTTTTTTAATTTTTTTTTTTTTTTTTAATTTTTTTTTTTTTTTAATTTTTTTTTTTTTATTATTTTTTTTTTTTTTTTATTTTTTTTTTGGGGGGGGGGGGGGTGGTGGGTGGTGGAGGGGGGGGGATTTTTTTTTTTAGGGGGGGGGGGTTGTTTTAGGGTGAGGGGGAACGTTTTTTTTTGGGTTGGGGGGGGGGCACTTTTAAGGGGGGGGGGTTGATGACGGCGGGGGGGGGGGGGCGGTGCAATCGATATGCGACAGTGTTGACGCCTGGTGGACAAAGGTGAAGCTTGCGCCAGCGACAGTGCTGCTGCTTGGTGGACAATGGCGAAGCTAGCGCCAGGCGACAGTGCTGCCGCCTGGTGGACAAAAGGTGAAGCTAGCGCCAGGCGACAGTGCTGCCGCCTGGTGGACAAAGGTGAAGCTTGCGCCAGCGACAGTGCTGCTGCTTGGTGGACAATGGCGAAGCTAGCGCCAGGCGACAGTGCTGCCGCCTGGTGGACAAAAGGTGAAGCTTGTCCCAGAATGAACAAAAACATACTACTGACAGTATAATATTTGAATTTTCTTTTAAATTGGGGGTTTGGGGGTAATTGTAGCTTACTCCCCGAATTTTTTTGAAAATAATCTCTCTAAGCACCCATTTTTAGCGATTCTATACATTTCTTTGACTCTTTTATCAAAACTTGTCTCTCAAATCTTGTCTCGTGAGGAGGGATCTATCCCCCTGATTCTCCCCCTCTCCCCTTAAGTTAAGCCACTGATTAGTTGAGCACAAACTATGAGTTGTTTCTATATAATATGTTTAATCTAATATCAAAACTGACACTTTATTTCTATTCAAATTAGAAATTGGTTATTATTGAACGGGCGAAGCGAGCTCTTCCTTTTGACTTGAGGCTCGGGGCGTTGTGTGTTTGTTTTCATGTTCCACGATAACTTTCGAACGCCTTTATCAATCAACTTCAGATTCTTGGAAACACAGATTCTTGGTATCAAAGAAACACAGATACTTGGTATCAAGTCAAGTTCGTTGGCCAATAAAATTAACCGACTCGTTCATCCTTTTTGAGGCGATTCAAAAGGATAGGTTCTCAGCCCTTCATTAATATATCTATATATTACTATATATAGAAAATAGTTGTTTCTACGATTCTACCATATGATGGCATTTGAAATAGTTTCAAAATATATTATCAGCTGTAGGTGAATATAAATGTGATCAGGTTTTTTATAGAATCTCTATCAGCTGATATACTAATTTCATTGCCCTGATATTTGGATATAATTATGAACAGCTGTTTCTTATGTGGTAAATATATTCCATTGCCCTGATGTATAGGTATATGATTACGGTAGGTCTTTTTTGTGGAAAAAAAATCTGTGTATCAGAGCAACGATGAACTTGAACTTAAAGTGATATGTCATGAATTTTATCTAAATAAGTATCTTCAAAGCAGCCGTTTTTCGTTACTACCTTACCCCTACGATAAGCTTTCCAAATGTGTTTCCCTTTCAAAAATTAATTGTTTGCAAGCGAGTTCTCCAGCCCGTTGGGCTCACTAGTTTAAATTACTCATACTGGAGTGATGCATTTCGCTTCTAAGCCAGCTTCATCAGCCTGCCGCCAGTATCCTAAAATTACATTTGAGATTGCATCATTGGATTATGCTTGGGTTTGGATTGTGGTGAGATTCAATAACGCTGGAAATTCATTCGAGTATCAACAAACAACGTAAACAAAATACAAATACCTCATTTGAGCTTTTAATTGAATGCAAGACTTTTCATTGAATCATTGTTATTCATATACGTCGTAGCTGAGATGCATTCGGTGTCTACTATGCAAGAACGCAACTCACAACTAATAATGAATGACGTCAGGAGTCAAGCTGCACAATGACATGACAATGGGTCTATACTTCCCTCTTTGTCCATAGAACCTAATTAAATTTTCTCTAGCGTCACAGCAGCGGTAGTACTACTTTGAGCACATTACAATGGTTTGTAAGATTCTTTCTTTCTACTATTATAGCCATGATCTTATTTATTTATCTATTTATTACAAAACACAACCAAGTAAAGATACAACAGGCACAACCCACTACTGCTTTCCTTACAAATTTTCAATAAAAAATCCAAATTTTAGGTAACGTTCAGGTTTAACTAGAAATTTCACTTTAAAGTACAATTCCTGATTCTTTTCAAAACGTGAATATTAATTTAGATGTTCACATTGAAAACGAAGCACTAAGAAAGTAAAAATAATAATACAAAGAAAGTAAATATAATTTTTAATTTTGTTCGAGATTTTAGAGTCGAAAATGTAGAAGTCAAGTGACAGTCATAGTGATATTCTTGTAATAGTCTTAGAACTTCGTTGGTTTACATGTTTTTTTTTATTAATTGAATGCGTTAATTCGCCTGCAATTTGAAGGAAATTGGGCTTTTATATGTCAATAATCAATATTCGTTCATTTATAATAATAATAATAGTAATAATAATAATAATAATAATAATAATAATAATAATAGTAATAATAATAATCCTTCCTTCCTTTTCCTTCGTCCTGGTACCCCCAGAAGAATGGAGTTTATTAATTTCAAAAAAGACAATACAAATGCAAATTTCCTTTTTTTAAACTAGAAAAACAATACATTATACAGTAATAATAATAATAATAATAATAATAATAATAATAATAATAATAATAGTAGTAATAATAATAATCCTTCCTTCCTTTTCCTTCGTCCTGGTACCCCCAGAAGAATGGAGTTTATTAATTTCAAAAAAGACAATACAAATGCAAATTTCCTTTTTTTAAACTAGAAAAACAATACATTATACAGTAATAATAATAATAATAATAATAAAATAATGAAATAATAATAATAAACTAAAAAATAATAACAAAAAATATTATGCTTTTATTATAAATAATAAAAGGATGCTACTTAGGATATAAGGATATTAGAAAAAATATATACAAGTTCAATTTATTCCTAATTTTACTTCACTTTATACCCTATAGGGTGTATAGTTGGGATTGGGACACAGACGGCCACCTCTTGTACCATACTCCACTCTCTTAAAAAAAAATAATAATTTGTATAACGAATAAATTAACGTTATTGGCTTATAGAGAGAGGTTATAAGATTATTGTTAAATTGGGCCCACACGAAGGAATAGGCCATTTCAAAGGAATAGGTATTTGAAATATCTGAAATTTTAGAGAAATAGGGGAACCGTCATGGCTGTCTCAAGTCACATAAGTTGAAATGTTATTATGAATCCTTTTGCTCAATACTACCAAAAATAGGAATAGGGGTGTTAATTTTGGTGCATTATGAGTGCAGCTTTTGCATTTTTAGTGCAGTTCAAGTGCATATTAGTATTTAGTAGTATTGTAAATACTACACAACATAAAAAACTACTTGATGTGCTAATACTAGCGCAACATAAAAAAATTACTTTTATACTAGGTCTATAAAAAATGATCCGAATCTTTAGTTGACAATTTTTATCAGTATCATTTATAAACAGAAAGTTACATAATTAATTAACTATCAGTATATCAGATTTTGCAGAATCTTTTACTCGTGTACCTTGTGTTCCTAGTTTTACTGTTTTACTACTATAACTACTATTTAGTGTTTACTAGTATAACTACTATTTACTGTTTACTACTATAATTGCTATTTACTGTTAACTACTATAACTACTATTTACTGTTTGCTACTATAACTACTATTTACTGTTTGCTACTATAACTACTATTTACTGTTTACTACTATATCTACTATTTACTGTTTACTAATATAACTACTATTTACTGTTTAATGATACAATTCACTGTCAACACTCTTGGAAGCTGAAAAATCAAAAAGTGTCTCTAGAATTCCATGTTTGTGTATTTATTTAATCAATAGGACGTCCGCTATTTCAGCGCATCACAATCTCACTCTGGAGAGAGTTGTACCTATATGGACTTTGTCTGTTGCATCTTAACTTCATTGTTATTCAGTCTATAAATAAATAAAACTAGGTTTCATTCATGACTGATGACTCATAAAAATAAATCATAACTATGCTCGATACCATTTCAAGTTTGATTATTCAAGGAATTCGTCTCAATTCGAATGTATTTTCGATTTGAAAACGTCACTATTATTAATTTTCTGTAGAACGCTAACAAACTGTTATTTGGCAGCATTCAAGGCTGAAATGATAATGAATTTGCAAGGTAACCTCCTCAAAGCTCGCAAAAATCTGCGTGTTATTTATCTAAGAGATGATCTGACCCTCACAACAAGGGCTGTTCTACCCCTATCTTTTAAACCATTATACTGTACTGAAAAAAATCATTGTGCTGTAGTTTATTGTTACCAGTTAACAGGGGCCTGGTTTAATCACAAATCAAAAATTACAATCACAATTTACAAGTATAAACACCAAAAAGAATTTTCAATAACTATAAGACAAACACTTATTGATATAGTTGTACTATAATGCACTGTATTGTTAACAGTTGATGTAAGATGACGTAATTTGTCGGAGCCAGTGCAATAACTTCCCTATTGAGCTCCGTAAGATGACGTCATCTTACAGTGGTTTAATTTTATTTTATTTCGTGCAACTGGCCGAATAAATTTGAATTTGTTGGAGATTTATTTTTTAAATTTTTTCCTATCAATATTGAAACTTTCACACATGAATATGCAAACAATTTAAAGTGAAAAATAACAATTAAAATAATAGATTAAGCTCGTAGTTTGTTATGAATTAGGCCATGAGTCAATGTAATCTATTTTTTTTACAGATTAGCCTTGTCACACAACTCTATTCATACTTTAGAAAATTAGATTGCTATATTCTCCGAAGAGATCAATATCAATATAGCATATCCAACATTTGTGAAGAGAGTAATTTTGCACTTGAGTTTGTTGCATTTTCACATTCATTGTAATTACGTCACAATAAATAAATAAAATACTATGCAATATGAAAATACTAAGCAATATGCAATAAATACATTTTGTGGCTATATTACCTATGCGAAGTTGTTACAATTTTCAAAGCTGCTTTTTTAATCAATTATTACATTTTTGTAGTCTTGCTCGTGATTATAGTGGTAGGAGCTTATAGTGCGTTATATTGTTATATTGTATCTCATCTCCATTAACTATTAATAGTGTTTAACTATAATAGTGTTTGTGAATGTGAGTGTTTGTGGATGTGTGTGTGAGAGAGAGATTAGATTAGCATAATTTTACAATTTTTACATGTAAGTGATGAAAAGAGACTAAGTGAGTGATGAAAGAGAGATTCAGATTCAGATAGCTTTATTCAAGTAAAAGTGCAATTCATATGACTTCTGACTATCACCTTACTATGAATGATATCACCTAAATTCATGGAAGGTGGATAAAAAATAGATACAAGACGATACGTTACTTACACTGTTTTGTAAGTTAGATTACTGACATTAAAAAGAATATTTGCATAATAAATGAATTGTAATATCAAGGTGATGCATTTACACAAAAGGGCGGAGTTAGGGCAAAATAGCCCTATCTTACACTCAACCTACCAGAGAGAGAGAGAGAGAGAGAGAGAGAGAGAGAGAGAGAGAGAGAGAGAGAGAGAGAGAGAATGAGTGAGTGAGAGCGACTTGTACGATACAGAGAGTGCATGAGAGAGCATTCACAATCAGCAAAACTTTACTTTACCAAATTATTATAAAATTTCAAACAATTTAAAAATTTTTTTTAACATTCTTTGAATTGTTTTAGTGGTTCGTTTAAGAAGTGAACTTTCTGAACTTTAACATTCTTCAATTGAAAAGAATGGGTAATTGTAGGTACCATTATGTAATCCATCTATAATATAGGACCATAGCCGATTACGACTGTAGGTGACTCTTCAGATCTCAACTCTATGCTTTGGTCCAAAGAGCGTACTATAATTGTACAATAATTGTTACTCCTTGTTTGCGTAGTACGCTCTTGTTAAAAAACAATTGAAAAATATTTAGTTGATAAAGCTTTTTATATTGTACAAGAGTTCCTTTCACATCAAATAAAATAATAATAAGCGTATGGCTTTTAATGGTGGGGAGACCCTTACGGGTAGTTCCACCTCGCCGTTTGTGCCATGTTACGGGGAACATGGTGGACCTACTATTTTAGGTGGGTTCCGAACCACCGGGTAAGTGATAATAAAGCTTGTAACATGAAGTCATTGAAGCTTTCACATCAAAATTAAGCCTCACCTGAACTAATTATGGTAATTATAGTAATTATGGTATCTAGTGTATAATTGTTGATCTGACTTGTCTTATCTAACTGGAGTCTCCAAGACGTAATCTACAAAAAAAAGGAGTGAGGTAGGTTACGATTACTTTCCTCACTGAGCTAACAGAGTTGTATTGTTGCCAAGCCCAGTAAAACAAATTCTGAAGCTGTATCCCCCCAGTCCACTCCCACCTTTACACAGGGTCTGGCTGCACAGGTTAGTGTGTATACTATCTGCCACACCTCTGAGCTACTTCCTGCGTCCAGTCCATCATTCGTCAGAGACGTCTGGGAAGCAACACAATTGATGTAGCACTCTTTGTATCTAAGATGATTGAAACTTAATTCACCTCAAGACACAATAGGCAATAATTGTAGGTGCAGTTCAAAGTAAAATTTGGAAACAACCTTAAATTTTGGATTTTTTAGTTGTAAATCTTAGATTATGCAGTTGCTCAACATTCCCAATGTAAGAAAAAACTGGTTTATAAGCGCGACCTTGGTGGAATGCATGAAAAAATGACAATACTATAAATAATGTTTTCATAATTTCTATTACTTCACAAATAATATTTATTATACTGTATTATACATTAAAAGGTTTTCATACACATATGCAGTTAGTTTTCCATATGAGTAGGGTTGCCATATGACAATCGCCAAAAACGAGGAGATTTTACAATGCATAGTAAATCAGATGGTCGAGGGGACCTGCCTCATGGAAATTAAATTAATAAAACTCCATGTTTTGAAATTAATGTTCGAGTAATTTGTTTCGTTAATATACATTGCTGGATGGAAAATTATAATCAGGAATGGTACACTTACAGAAAATTGACCTAATTTAAATTAAGACAAGTCAAAATTTCAGTATTTAATGATATATTTTGATGAAACCTCCAAAAAGAGGAAATTGCTATGAAAACCCCCGGAGCCTCATTTTTTACCTCAAAATCCGGAGATATGGGAGCCCTATAAGTATGAAGGATGATGCGGATTATCAATATACTGTTAAGTTAGTTTGTAGTAGTCTAACTGGCAATATATAATAAACAGTATAAATTATTAGCACTTTGAGGAATTCGAAATTAATAAATTCTGTTCCAGTATACTGTATTTTGGATTCACAATCTTTATTACTTCAGAAAAGATCCTACATCAAACGCTTTACTGTGCCAGCACAGAATCAAACTGTCTTCATAACAATTCTTATTAGGTTCTTCAAAACAATTTTATTCAGCTCAGAATCGAATTGCGACTTTACGAAGTCACGTAGACGGTCTTGCAAGTACCATAAATCTGTAAGTTGTACGGTATCTGCTTTGAATTTATTATAAACTTTGTTTGTTGGAGGTCAACTTCCAGATTAGGTGGCTTAAAATAGATCACAAATAGCGTTAGATTAGCGAACGGGGCAAAGACTTAGTGTGCAGGTAGCATAGTTGTGGAGCATGTTTTGAAGATTATTATATGGCATCGGGGGTTCAGTGGCGGCGGTACGGTACCATCAAGTGACAGTGTGTATCGCTCGGGTGGCAGTCTCTAACCAGCGCCATTTCCACTGGTATTATATTACCTATGTTTCATGACTATATATAGGCTATCGTTTATTTATATTCCTTGTTTTGAGGCTAATAGATTTCCACATGACAACCATCGGCTACTTGCTTACAGGTAAAAGTTCTTCTTCCATATCTGGTAGAATAAAAAAAAATGATGAACATTTATGTATTTATTTTTTTGGAGGAGAAGGTCCACAGAGGTCTGAGACCTGTGCGTGAGGAATGAATTGGATGATGGTGATTGATGAGTTGAACCTATAATTTTAGGTGGGTTCCGAACCACCGGGATGTGATTTTACAGCAGAGAACCAAGTCTTTTTTGCTGTATTTATTTGTTGTTTTTAATTTTAGTGGAAACAAGATTAATAATATAATAATGTTACGAAAGCAAGCAAAGCAGTTATTTATGCACATAGAACTACGTTATTCTACAAAGATCATTCCATTCATGATCGTACGTGACTCAAAGCGCAAAATGCATTCTCTTGCTATCAAGTGTTCTCTTTTCACATGTCTTTGTCACTCTTATTATTCAAGTCTGCAACTCTCTCAGTCAATTGATTTCTTGAGAAATCTATTGATTTCTCCAGATTTCTGGAACGATCGAGATCATGTCTCTTGAAGATTATTGATGCGTCTAGTGAGCTCCAATTCTTGGAATTATACAACTACGTAAAACTACAAAAGCTATATAAAGGAGTCCATGTGAACCAGTAAATGAGTTGTTCTCAAACCTGCGTGTGACAGTTAAGTTTACTAACCTGCGTGACAGATTGTGTTACATATACAGTGCCAGTGGAGTAAACAATGCTCGTTTCCAGTGTATAATGCATAGACAAGTGTTTACTGTTTATGTAGCTTACTAATAGTTTAAAGACGTTGTGTTAAGTGATATTATTTGTGACTGTCAAATAACGAATTGGACTGTGTTTTGTAAGTGATTAGTGGCTCTTTTTGTCATTTCTTTCTACATTATTTTACAGTTTATTGGACTCTAGTTTCTTTTGTTATTAATCAGCCTGTAATTACTTATTCATTAATTCTTGTATTTAATTACTGAAAATAGCTATTAGCTTGTCATTTGATGATCTGTTTTTATTTCAATAATTGAACTTGCAATTAATTTGTGTAAATAGACTAATTTGTGTAAATAAAGTGCAAGTGTGAACTCTAGTGTTGCCAGCCTTATTTTAGCTATTAGAACCTGTAACAATAAAATATCGATACAATGGAGCGTCCAAGGAACCGACGAATCTACATAAAATAATTATTATTTATCAAGGACTGGACAGCGGCTTATTGAAATCGTGCCGTTGTCTGTCAGTCCGTCCATGCTGTAGCTCTTGAAATGAATATTCCAGGCTCTTGAAACTTGGCATATAGCTGCCTCATAATCCAAGTGAGATCGCTATTGATTTTACAGTGGGGGAGTCAAATACAAAAATAATTTCGATCGCCACTGTAGAATCTTGATTAGTGTTGGCTAGTGGAAATCAAAACATTGCACACCTGGTTCATTTCGAATAAAAATTGGCTACAAGTGAGGAAGGATGGTGACAGTGTAAATATATTGTATGTAGTTGAATTGATTTACATTTGTATATTATTTATCATTAAAACTTTCAACAAAGCTGCCATACATTTATTAAATTTTTAACAATTTCCTCTTGTTAGATTGTATGATAAGGGAAATCACATGGAAAGTTTAATAGAAGAGAGTTTGAGCAACACTCAGCTAATGATGACGCTTAATTTGATAATTTGGCGGGCCGTTTAGCGCAGTTGGTTGGGGCGTCGCAACTTCAGCTTGCTGTCGTGGTCGTGGGTTCGAATCCCGCTCCACCGTCAGGCATTTATGTGTAATCATTCACCTCATTACCCACGCACAAGTATCGGACTCATGTGGGCATCATCAGCAATAAAAAAAAAATATTCTAATGCGCCCTCTTTCTGGGAATGCAAGATGCTATAGAGCAAGTTGAGATATAGTGTTCAGGTTAGAATTAGCATGGTTTTGGTCAAACTCTCTATTAGCTAAACTTAAAACACAATATATATTTTTCTCTATTTTCCTATATCATATTAGGAAAATTCTAATAATTTTTACTAATTATTTTTACTTTATTTTAGAATATATAAATAATTTTGTGAAATTTTACTTTTTGTATTATTAAAGCGAATGCTGTTCTGGGTGTTATGCCTGTAGCTCTTCTCAATTGTAATAAACAAAAAAAAAAATAACTTCACAAATTTTAAAACACAAAGAGCTATTTTAATGTTTCGATTTATCTTTGAAAGCGCTTGTGCTGCAACTGTAGCATGAAAGACGGCTATTAAATTAAAATTAAACTGTTTGTTATTTTAAATACGTTATGGCTGATGTTGAGTTCATGGAGGGGGGTTGATTTCGTTGGTGGTGGAGGGGGGGGGGTGCAATGGATTTAACGGTCTTCAACCTTTAACACTGTTTGGGCGTCATTTGAGAGTGACCTATGCCGGCGCTACATCCATCTAAATTTATACATTCAGCAAATCTTCACTGCCAGGAATAGACCTGGTGCATTTCCATTTAGACGTTCTTACTTCTAGACAAATAGATTTTGATGGCGCTAAATATGATAATGACGGATTTTTTTTGAAGATTACGTCTTGAAGACGTAATCTGGTTATGCAACCAATCTGGTTAAACAACAATTAAATTAGTTGAGGTGAGGATCAATTTTTATCTGAAATGAGCTCCTGTACACTAAAAATTCATCACCTAAACATTTTCTCAATTATTTTTCAAATATGTACTTAAATATTTCCAAGACTTTGGAAACTGCGGTACGGTATCTTGTTATAGAATTTCTTACCAATATAACTAGGTTTTTGTTTGACTAAACTACTACTGTGACTCACCAATTGATAATCTCTTAATAATAATAATAATAATAGAACCCACCAGGAAATTACGGGAATTATTCAAAATGCATGGATCACCAGTGAGATTCTAGATGACTGGAAATGTGCATTAATCCATCCATTACACAAAAAAGGGGATAAAGCAGACATAAATAATTATAGAGGAATATCTTTACTGCCAATACCATACAAGGTTTTATCATCATACATTTTGGAACAAGCACAAAAACAACTGGAACCACATATATCAGAATTTCAAGCTGGCTTTAGACCTAATAGATCCTGTGCTGAACAGATATTCTGCCTGAAATCTGTGATAAAAATCCGAGCAATGAGAAGTAAACCCACAATCTGTGTTTTTGTGGATTTCAAGAAAGCCTATGATTCCATACATAGGCCTTCCTTATTCCAAATTCTGGAGGAAAGAGGATTAGACCAGAAGTTGAGAGGGATAATTGAACAAACTTTAACAAATACATCATCTAAAGTTAAATTCATTGGTAAAGTATCAGCACCTTTTGAAATAAAAACAGGAGTCAGACAGGGCAATGGACTCTCTCCTCTACTTTTCAACGTAGTCCTCGACAAAGTTGTGATGGAATGGGAAAGAGAATTAAAGGCACAAAAATTATGGAATCCTGTCAGTCTGGGCCCCAAAAAGTTGAAATTAGTTATCCCATACCTGGCTTTTGCTGATGACTTGGCGATTATAGCCCAAACAGAAGAACAGGCAGCAAGACAAGTGGAGATTCTTAAAGAATGCTCTGAAAAAGTAGGTCTCCAGATTTCTTTTGAGAAAACGGTCCTCATAAGTAATAAAGTTGAAATTCAAAAATTGAGCACTAGGTATGGTGAAATAAACAGAGTTCCACACTTTAAATATTTAGGAGAAAGTATAGAGCCCAATGGTTCTGAAAGAGTTTCCCAGTTAGGGAGATTACAAAAGATTAGAAAAGCTCTTGGACTTGTTCAACATGTTTACAATAAAAAATACCTTTCACGTAAGACTAAAATTCGGCATTATATATAACACAGTGATTAAACCTTCAGCTCTATACGCTTGTGAGACTCTTTCTATGAATCGAAAAATGGAAATAGATGACATCAAAAAAGAAGACAGGAAAATTATTAGGAAAATTCTTGGTCCAAGGAAAACAAAAAATGGATATAGGTTACAGAAAAATAAAATTGTGGAAAAATTCTCCAACATAGAAAGTGACATGAAGAAACGGCGTTTAAAATTTTATGGTCATATTCTCAGACTTCCGGAACACAGGTTAACTAACCGACTGTTACGATATCTACTGACGCTAACCTGTCCAGGACCCTGGGTAGAGAATGTTAAAAAGGATTTAACTCAACTTAATACAAACGAACAAGAGATCTTGAACAGACAGAGTTTCAGAAATAAAGTAGATAAGTGGGAAGTCCTCCCAGAGTTGCGCCCAAAACAGTACCGACCACGATGGAATGAAGAAAGGAAACAAAGATTTTCACAACGAATGAAAGAATACTGGGCAGAAAAGAAGAATAAACCCAAGAAATGAAATACTGCATCACGAATCATAGATTGCTTAGCGTCTTCCTCTTCGGGAGTTCTATCGCCAATAATAATAATAATAATAATATTGGGCTAATAATAATATCACGTGACTTGGCTGGCTCAGGTCTGGTACCGACAGCTTTACGTGTCCTCCGAAACGCGAATGAATGAGAATTAGATAAAAGCAATGAATGAGAACGAAAAATCTTGATTGTTCACGAGGGACTTGCGTTCAAATTTCGAAACAATCCATAATCTGTTGAGAAATAGATTTTGACAATTTGATATTGTTTGACAAGTAACTCCAACTTTGGCCATTGGTCAAATAATCTAGTATTACATAAATTTGCTCGAGTTTACATTTACACAAGTGTTTTGATTGACATTGTCGGTCCAGTACATAGGCCTACATCATTGTATTACTAGTGATATAACTTTCAGCTTTATTCCAGGCATGATGATTCAAAAGACAGACCTTAGGCCTGTTGTGATAACTGATAATACCAAAGTTCTAGAACTAGAAATGTCTTATCTTACTAGATACAAGCCGTGCTATCGAGTTGAAAGTTCACTAAAATAAAACAGCTATCATCCTATGATTGGACATTGTCATTGTACCACATTTTAATAGTTAGTTTTATGCTAGGAAATTCACTATTTCTGCAATATTATTGTTTGATTTTTTAGAAATTTTAGTAAAATCATATTGCACAGGACAAGTCAGCGTTTGAATTCGATTTCAAATGGCGTTCAAAATTGAAAGGACATATTTTGAACTTCTAAGGAATTCAATTGCGATATGTTTTAATATATATATATATATATATATATATATATATATATATAAATTTATTTATTTTGTGCTTTTGTGGGTTTATTTGTAGTGAGGAATAAAATTTATTGCTTGAAATGAATTTTTTGAGGTACAAATATTTTTTACATATTAACACTGCTATATCCAAAGTCGAAGTGAATATAATGTATTTTGTTTTTTGTGCCCGCCTGCCAAATGCATGTTTTTTCTTCCATATAAATTTAATTAAAATGAATTGGCTGCTTCGATTCAGATTTGTAAAAATCTCAGAAGCAGCCTATTCCACGTAAGCTTTTCTTTTCCTTTGAATTTGTCTATTGTAATCTTATTATTTTCTGTATTGTGGAATTGTGTAATTGATATAATTATGTTATTACTTAAGGATAATTTTATGTATTTAATGTATTGAGTGTGGAAATAAACTGATTTGATTTGATTTGATAATATGATTTCTAATTTGGACGTTGGTCAACTTGGTAAAAACTAACTTTAATTTTGTACATTGGATTGATGGGATAGTTACTGAACAAAAATAATATTAATGATGATATCAAAGGGTGGCATTTTTATTCAAAAATACTAATATAGCAAGCAAGATCGAGAAGGCTTTGATCCATTGGAAAGGCTCCGCCATTGTCTAATAGTAATAATAATGATAATAATAAAACGTTATTATTATGCATTGCCTAATTGTGTAACATTAACATTGTCTAACAATATTATTGTTCAATTATAAATTATAACTATAACTAAGCATTGTGTAAAGTAACTGAGGAAGAGGGAAGCTGTATTCCATAAATTATGAAGATGTAAATTCAAATGTTATTCAATAGTTTTTTATCTTTTAAAAAGTTAAATTGGAAAATAAAATAGATATTATTTATATTATTAGTATTTTTTATGTAAATTCTAAAGAAAAAAATCACCCAAAGCTCATAAAGAGTGGTAATCCTTAAATAAATAAAAAGAATAATATACATTGGGTTTGTACCATGGGCTCTGCTATACCATGGGGGGGGGGGGGGGGTTAGTTTAGCATTCCTTGTTCTAGTAGTAGATAATTTGACAAATTTGTGGAGAGCAATGGTGAGAAAGGCCAAGGCTCACGAAGGGCTGTAGCGCCGTGGAAGTAAGTAATTTGACAAATTCAAAGATTAAATGGCCCCAGATTTTAGGAGTATCATTATTTTTAAAGGGCTCAAGAAAATTGAATATTTGACAACACAAATTTGTGTGTATAAAAGTTTGTTTTACAAAATTTATCTTCATTTCATTTCCTGGACCCCTCCTTTATATGACAAAAATTTTGAAGTATTACGGATTCTATCACTAACATAATGCTGTCAACACTTGAAATTAACACTCGCATTTTATTGCACAAATTACTATTATATCATGCACTAATCACAAGAAAACCCAATAAGAAAAAATAGATCAATAACGTTCTTCTAATAACGTATTTTCGGTATCTCTGTACAAAAATTAATTACTAACTATGAATAGGCCTATGATCGATAATTTAGTAAACAACTATTCAATAAACTGTTCAATGAAGTAAAAATAAATGTCTAAGAACAGTTAAATACTCAATAAATGAAACACTAATGAAGCACAGTCTGATCACAAGCACTTGATATGTGTAAACACAATGTCTAAATACACTGTCAATCAACTGGCACTGGATGGCACTAGATTCGTAATCACTCTGTCTGTAAAAAAGCTGTCACTGGGTACGAATGTTGGGAAGAGCAAACAACAAAATAAACTCAATGCAGACAAGAGAGCCCTTTTATACTCTTTTCATTCATACCAGCAATTTCCAGAAATTTCTTGATGTCTTGATCACACAGGAACATGATCCAGCAAACTCTTGTAAGTCGTCGAAAACACTAGAACCAATCTGAGCAACAGGAGTGAGAGACACAGCGGGAGAGTGAGTCAAGAAGAGTAAATTTACAATCTCTTTAAAGCACGTTCGTCAATCAATGGAGTGATGCCTTGATGCTTACAAAAACAAGTAGTATCGACTATTGTTTTCTTGCATCATAA
The DNA here is from genome assembly GCA_948455865.1 of Conomelus anceps. Classification (NCBI taxonomy): domain Eukaryota; kingdom Metazoa; phylum Arthropoda; class Insecta; order Hemiptera; family Delphacidae; genus Conomelus; species Conomelus anceps. The sequence goes on from OX418217.1 coordinate 24,705,863, forward strand.
AAATACTTTATTTCAAATGTCAGGGACAACTAGTTACTTGTCGTTTTAGAGTTGAAAAAAAAAAAACATTTGAATGAGTTGAACTTGTACTTTCTCAGACCTCCGACTTTTCAAATTATTTCTACTGACATTTTCATTAAGGAAAGTGTTGTACTAATAAATAAATACATAAATAAATAAAGCCTTTATTAAGTTTCAAAAATTTTAAAACAATTATTGAAATAATAAAGAATCCTTTCGTAATACTGGTATTGTTTACTTCTCAATGCAGTACCCGCAAGATTGTATGATTATGAGATTCATATAATGAATCATTCATATCATTTTTTCCCTGTAATAATTAAAAAAAAAAAACGCAAAATAGAACATGATTGAACAAAAGAATAAACAGTTTAATTTTCTTATAAAAAATTAATATTCGAGTTAAGATTCTCTATTTTTCTTTTTTTCACATTAATTGTGCTATACATGGGAACTAGGCCCATTATCGAGCATATTACTCCCCCAGGACCTTCAATTTTTGTCTATTTCTAGCCACCTCAATTGAATTTTTTTGTACTAACATTATATTACTGACCCAGCAACCCTCGCATTGTTTCATAATAATGGTATTGTTTACTTCATGCATACATGATTATTATTGAAATAATTACTATTATTACCTACAATTTGGAAATATTTAAAAAGATTTTTCCAAAATGTATTTTCCAGTTTTTGGTTTTTCAATTTTTGGTAAAAAACACTTGAATGAACTCAGACCTCAGACTTTTCAAATTTCTTCCACTTAGGAGCGGTGTGCCAGTTCAAAATGGTTTGCTGACCTTTTTTGCGAGATTTACCCTCCTTCCTACCTTTCTCCAATGAATTTTCCAATTTTATGGTGGGGGGGGGGGGGGGGGTCATGACCTTGCTTCCACTGATATTTTCATTGAGAAAAGTATTATACTAATAGTATAATATTATATAACATAAACGCAGTAACTTGCAATTCGGAAATATCTACAAGATCTTTTCCAAAATCCAAAATGTATTTTCGAGGTTTTAGTTTTTATGGTTAAAAAACACTTGAATGAACTGAATTAAGCCTTTACAATACTTAAACTTTCCCAGACCTCCGACTTTTCAAATACTCTTTTCCATTGTTATTTCCTTTTGAAATGCGCAAATACTTAAGCTGAATACTGTATTACCTATCATTGGGAAATATTTATGAAGAATTTTCCACCACCGAGTCAACAGGTATTAGCACAGACCGTGCAATTCACAAGTTTTTTCAATTGAATAGAGTTTGCGTAATAGCTCTGTCGGTGGGCTAGAGAGAGATTTTATTGCGCTATGTTGGCTAAACTGCAGGCACTGTTGTGCTGGTGGGGGGGTGAAGTAAGTCGCCCTTCTCAATTTCCTTTCAGTTCGTGTCGCTCACTGGAGAGTGGTGTGTTACACTGTCAACCATCGTGTTATGAGTGCTAATTATTGTTGTTCAACGCAAAGAGACAACTGGATTTCCATGGTGATTCTGCAAGTCGAATCAGGGGACCTAGTTTTGGACCGGCCCGCAAACGGCTATCAGGTAACATAAATATATTAAAAAACAAACTCGTTACTTCCTCAAAACCACATCCGCGTACATGTTCATACTTCCGTATAGTCTAAAATCGACTTCGGTTGAGGAAAAGATGGCCTACTTCTCAATAATTTATTCATCAAAATTGGTTCCCGTTCAATGAATACAGCTGTAGATTGGCATTTTTGCCAGCTTTGTAGGACATTTTTCGATTCTCTTTGTCTCTTTCAACCGATTAAATTAAAGGCTATTGAAAAAAAAACCAGATTTTTTTATTCGACGAAGTTAGGCTCTTATGTGTACAATTTGTGTATGGTTATATAATTTTGAAAATTACAATAGCACCCCCTTTTAAAATTAGTATCATCCAAAATGGTTCATGTTTTACACTAGCTCTGAATAATGAACTTGTAAAATTTTGTTTGCGCTTTTGTGATTTATTTTTTATAATGAAATATATAAATGATTTAATTCCAGACGTTTAAGGAATTGATTCCATTTAACATAGTGATATTTCCCGTCAAAATAATTGTTACTTCGAACAAAGCAATGTACAGTGAAGAATCAAATTGTAGGTTAGGTGTTATGAAAAGAACTGATGATTCTTTTTCAGTTGGCTAGTAGTCAACGTGCGTGTGATATCCTTGAAATTGATTGACAACGAATCAACGATTATTTATTGTTTAAATTTGCTTTGAAATTATCCAAGTTGTTGCAGACTATGTCGTAATAAATCATCTGTAATTTTTAAATTATCCGCCATTGTTAGGTTAGAGCTTCCTTCCAAAAGTTTCCATCCGAAAGTTTATAACATGGTTTAGCTCGGAAAAACGGTACATATAAAATTTTGTTTGCACTTCTGTTGAAATTCGTTTTTATATTACTCGAATTTACTAGTTCATCGAATTTAAACGTTGGTACTTGGTATAGGTAGCCAATAACTTTATTATTTTCACGGTTCAAAATGTAATATTCAAGAATTCTTGGTTAAGTTATTGTAGTTTTGGCCTTGGTTTCATTAAAAAAATCTTTCCTATTGGTCACTCATTTAAATTGTCTATAATTAAAACATCTGCAAAATATTTATTGATTTTGTTTAATTCATATTAGTTGAATAGAATTATCATGGAAGTGATTCATCAATATTGATAGCCGATCCTCAATTACTATATTCAACAAATCCTGTCACGATTTCTACTCTGTATGGCAGTCCTTTTTATTCAATAGGGGTTTTATTTATTTAAAATGCTGCTGAGTTTGAAACTTTCCTTTCCAAAGTAGAAAGTTTTCGTTGTAATAATTTCCAAGCATTACACAAATAGGGTAGTGCATGGCTGAGGTACAGTACCGTGTTGTTCACTGATAGCGTGTAATTGCAAAAACAACATTTGCAATTGTAGGTATAGGCCTAGTAATGTTGAAGCTGCTCACTTCATGGTTACATAATGAATTTTGTTAGATTTGTCAATAGCGATGCTAGCCGTTTACATTATTGTTTAGTTCCATGAGCATTATATTCTATTAAATCTGCTTTCAGGCTCCACACCTCACTGTAAATTATTTTATCAAAATTAAAGAAAATTATATTGTTGATAATTTTTTTAGACGTTGATATATTGTGTATCAATGGAAAACTTTTAGAATGAGCTATTGTCAAAGCTATGTCATTTAAAAGACAAAAACCGGGTAAATCATCCGGCGTCAATAACTTGTTGAAAACTAGAAGCAGATATTTATTTTTAGGTTAGGGAGCGATATTTGGTATGTCTACTTCAACTAGCTGAATTAGGCACATTGAAAATTAATTTTTATATTGTCTATATTTTGTAGATGTGCAATAAACACTGTTGAGTTCACAAATCATAATTTATTATATAAAATTTAGAATAGCTTATTCTAAAAAGTTCAACATTATGACTCACTTTTTTATGACTTGTGATAAGAAATGGCTATGCAATCTACAGCTGCACTGCACACTAGAGATTGGTAGTACAGTGGGTTAGTAGGCTACTTGCTGACCCAAATAGTACCGTTCTATTGTAGACGTTGCTCGCTTATTCAATGTAATGCCACTTTGCACGTTTAAATCCAGTTTGCTTATTGTTTATTATTGAAATTCATGTGATTATTCAGCTAGTGTGTATGAAAGTACGGATAATTAGTAATATTATATAAATTTATTTTCATCAGTAGACATACAATAAACATCATTTTACATATTTAGGAAGAAAAAAAATGAACCACTTTTACTGGTAGTGGCCATCAATATATTCATAAATAAATTCTTTAACATTGTTAGTGATAGTGAGTGAAAATCATAACATTTAAAGTTAGTGTGTGATTTCATACAATCGCTGAATATAGAATTGAAATAATTTTAGTTTTACATTCTGGCAAAATGTTTTAATTTATGAAAATGTAGTAAGTAATAAAGTCGTAGTAGTAGAAAGTCTTGATAGTGTTCAGATCCCCCGTTCCCCGCTAAGGGATGATCATAGTAATCCCCCCCCCCCCCTAAGGGGTGAACATATTCAACTCAGAAAACATTTTGGATGGGATAAAATTTGTAAACCCCCTCATCCCCAGGAAATGCACAAATTTAGCTTTTTTTTAGTGTTGATTGAATTTCGGGGATACATGCCCTCTATTTTTCCGCCCCCGCATGAATAGTATATTGCAGAATAATTATATTTCACAATCGGTGGAAACCTCCAGATGGTAGAGATACAGAAATGTTTTCTATAATAGATATTATAAGTGTAGTAAAGTGGGTAGCAGAATAGAATTATATCTCTTATCTAGTTGGTGAATTTCTATGGGTAGAATTTGTGAGGGTAGAGGAGATCCGTTTAACATTATGTTTTGTGCTTTTGTTCATTTCCCCCCCTTTTCTTTCCTTTATGGTTTTGTAACTTATCTTCAGCCCCGAAATAGGATTCTATGGCCAACTTGGGTCTCAAACCTTCAGGTCAAATTATTTTGGTAGTGTCATACCCCTATTCTAACTAGAAAAGATTTTTACAGAGTCAAGAATGGAAAAAATACGTTCAATACAGCTCTTCGTTGCATCATTTTAAATTTATTTTGAAATTTTCCATTCCCAAAAATGTATAAACATTGATCATGTCAAACTGTTAATCTAGTCTGAGATGGCTGCTAGCCGTGGCAGGTAACTGTTCAGTCAGATAAGGTAAGCTACGAACACCTTGGCTCTCTTTGTTAGGATGACCGATTGGATTGACCAGCAAAACAGACTATTCTATGCTGTAATATCACTTACCGGTGGCTCGGGACTCACCAGTAGGTCCAACTCATTACCCACAAACAGTTATGTGGGCTTCATTCTCCGAAAAAAACCCGTAAACAGTAAGCAATTATTATTATTTATTTATAGTATTTTCTAATTTGAAGTAAAATGAAGTCGTTGAAAGATTTTTCTGAGTAACTTTCAAAATGATTGTCATTGAACAGTAGATTCCTAACCTAAGACCCGGTTAGGTAAGGAATCTGATGTTTAATGACAATTTTTAAGAAATGCGGGGTTATAGTGCAATAGACCCAAAATGGACCCCATAAAATTACAGACCTAGCCGGGAAACAAACTCGCTTCAATAGAAGTCAGTGGTTAGTGGGATCCTGCTAACAACTATCCAGGTTAACAGAGAGGTTTAACCGTATAACCCGTTTCACTTGTTTTTCTTTCAAAAATTTCATCGATATTTCTCAGTTTGAAATTTATTTTCTGTATAGTAGAGTGCAAGCCTTGCACCCCATTTTCACCAACTGATATTCCTTCTGTCACTGAAAATTGAAGAAACGCATAATTTTGCAATTGGTTTGGATTTTACCCATTATATGCCATGTTTAAAATAATGTGATGCTAATTTAATCTATTTGGAATGAGGCCAATCTATGGCGTCTTCCCGTGTATGATTACTTTTTTACAGTGTACGTTTCAACAATTGGATAGTTTTGAGGTCAATTTACGAATGTTTTATACTTTATTGAATTTTAATAGCATTAACAGTTCAGTTTCAATAGTATTGTGTAGGAATGAGTAGGAAGGTGGGGAATCCTCGCCAAAAACGGTCAAGAAAATATATTTGTGATACCCCCTCCCAAAACTCCCGAGCTGGGACCGCTCCTGTATAATAGCTTTAAATTTATTCAGGATTCGTATTATTATTATTATCAAAGCCATTGTTTATCAGCATTTATTTTCAGAAAATTATTACTGTATGAACACTTGTAGCTTATCATCAAGTTGTTAAAGAACTGCAATAACGCATTCAACTGCGTTGTGTGTCATCTTGTACGATTAAAAAAGTGAAAACGAACTCATTTTTCGATTCAACGATAGTAAAATGACCTCTTTTGACCTTTGACACTTGATTTTTTTCAATCACAATGATATTCCATTGAATAGTATTGATGAAAAGGCTAATTATTGGCAGAAAGAATGTTCAGTGTTTTAGCTGAATTCGGTAAATGAATTGTGATGTTTTTTTAACAGTCAATACTTGAAAAAATAACAAACAATTTTCTTGTTCTACGTTCTCATTGTCTAAAAACCAAACAATATTTTTTATTTTAAACAATCTCCATTATTTTGTTAAACTTTTGCTTTAATTTATAAAAAACGGATGACTATTAGCACGGCATATTTTTATAAGCTGGTTGAAAATTGATAGCTTTTCAATTTATCCGGACATTTACATGAAATTACATTAATTACACAAACTTGGACAAAAGAGCTCCAACAAACTCGAAGATCAAATCAGAAGTGAACAAGTGATTTTCTTTGATCTCCCTAGACCGAGGTATGAAGCAAAAACACTATAGAGTACTCAAACAGTAGGTAAAGAGTCGGTGCTGAACATAATATAAAAAATATGAAATTGTACATCCAAAGCAATTGGATGTGGACAGATTCGAACGTTTTTCCAATATTATTTGAAAATCCAACAAAATATCAATGCTAATTTTACTTAAGTTTTACTTTAGAAAGGTGGTTGAGTTTTTCCCATTGGTATGAGAGTGATCCATGTATGATCGATATGAGATGGATACATTGATCGATATTAAAATGTCGATTATCATAAAATTCAAACAGCTGTATTGTTTTGGTTAACCTCAAATCTGGGAGTTTTTTATAGTCGGGCCATTGGAGTTTTGAGTTGTCACAATATACAGGGTGTCCCACGAGTAACCCGACAAACTTCTAAGGTGGTTTCCTCTCATCAAAATAATGAAAAAAGTTTATAAAAACATATGTCCGGAAATGCTTTGTTAGGGCGTTACAGCTAGTGAAAGATTTCGCCCGATTTCTGGGAAAGGATACAAATAAAGCCGAACTGATTTTTTTATGGAGTTAAGTTAGGTGTTAATCACTGTGTTGATTTAATTAAACATTAATTTTTTAAACTATGTGTATGTTATTATTGGCCTATTGTACATTATTCTCTTCAGAATTAAATTCACTACAAGTTTAGTTCATAAAGGTTCCGTGTTTTTTACCCATTTAACGAAGTTAATGTAGATCAAACCTGAACGAAACATGTTTTTCGAGACTGAATTTTGCGTATTTTGTAACTCCCTAACAAAGCATTCCCGGACATATGTTTATATGAACTTTTTTCGTTATTTTGTTGGGAGGAAACCACCTTAGAAATTTGTCGGGTTACTCGTGGGACACCCTTGTATATATTATTATATAAAATAAAACATTCACGAAGTTTCAAATTAGATGAATAATCTTTCAAATTGTTTCATACAATAATTTTTTAAAATACGTCCCCAATAACCCCCCCTCGTCCAAAGCATCCTAAGAAAGAGAGTCCCCTGAGTTTACAAAAGTTGTGTTTAGGTTTTGGGTGCCAAAACCCCCCAAAATTTGGCATATTTTTTAGTTTTTCGCCTAACACTTGAAAAGTATGCACTGCGTTGAAAGCATTGTTCTATTCGAAATTAAAGTATGTATCAGGTAAAAATACATGACTTTTTATGATAGTGAATGAATAACTAAAATGGTTTGTTATTGTTACATCAATCAACGTGGAATTTTATATTCTTTAATTTCGATGATGCTTTCAACGCAGTAAATAGTTTCTGAGTTTTAAGTGAAAAAGTGCCAAGTTTGGTTGTTTTTGTCCCCCCCCCCCCCCCCCCCTAGTTAAGCACAGCCCAGAACCTTTCGCAAAGTCTGAATCTTTCTTACCTTACCTTTCGTACCTTAGGGATTAATAGAGTGGATAAAAAATCCAGCTGTGTACCAAATTTTATGCACCACGGTTTGTTTTTGTGTTAATTTTGCTCGGCTGTAAGTACAAGCCCACAAAGCATTTGGTAGATCTGTGTGAAACATTCTGTATGTAGATGTTGATATAGCTAAGTAGCCTATCTTTATTGTATACGTTGTGTATGTTAATCGAGTTAGCGTTGTACGTCACTAGGGAGCGTCAACGATTCTAGAATCAGTATGATCTATGTAATATGAGAGATAAGAACAGCCGACCATTATTATTTCTGACGACAAAAAACATGCAAAAGAGTGAGTGATAAGGCAAGAGAGAGATTTAGCAACGGCGGGAGTGTGTGAGAGAGAGAAGGACTGAGAGGGATTGTAAATGAGTGTTTGTGAATGATGATTACTGCGGGCTTGGAGTAAGCTTGAATGTGACGATGAGGAAGCAATTGACAGAGAATCTTGTTGAGTGGGTTGTGCATGAATGTAAACCAAAGCACTTGTCTCTACAACTGCTGTCAATAATATTGGAGGGACATTCGTTGTCTTTTTGTTGGTAGCTTGCTGCAATACAAGTGCGTACAATATGCACAATAATTCACAATCACAATGCACGTTTCAAACATAGATTTGATCAACCGTCGTTATTAAGGCTGTGCGCAGGGGCTTAGGTCATAGTTTTTTCGAAGTTTCTTATATTGTATATTATTAAGGTATTGGAATGCTATGTGTTGTCACCAGAAAGTCTTTATTGTCTATTATTTTGTGAAATTTGGGACTCAAGGTTGAATTTTTACCTCAATCATGGTTGTTGGTTGAGACTAATGGTTGAGTTCATGGGAGCCTTAGCCTACTGATAACCGTGTAATGTTACTGGTAGCGTCTGATTGGTCTATTCAAATTTATAATCGTTGAAAAAATTGAATAGACTTATCAGACGCCACCGGTAACAGTTACCGGTCACCGGAAAGGCTCCCATTAACTCACCCATTAACATCACGATTATACTGTAGCAGGTAAAGTACATATCATAACTTGTAGAAGTGGAAAGTGACATTTACCGGTAAGCCAGTGGCGCAGAAAATTTCAACTTTGAACCCCCATATTTCTCGAAATAATTGAAGAAACTTTTTTTCTCCAGCTTTAGATAAAATTTCAAAGTCCTGATAATTCAAAACAAGAAACTTCGAAAAAAATTATGACCAAAATCCGTGCGCACAACATGATTATACTGTAGCAGATACAGTACAGATTATAGTATTGGAGAAGTGCAACAAGTTGCACAGCCAATTTCCACTGTATAGTATAGTCTACTATTGCAGCTGACAGTGGCTGCTAAACTGAAGAAGGCAGGAGGTGTGGCCGGCCCCCAGATCCTCTTCTCTACCTGGAATCTAGTTTCCAAGATCGTCAAGGCCGTTTACTCCTTACGCCTTTGTTCATGAGTAACGATTTTGTTTCTTTTGGATGAAAAAACTTGATAAGTTCTCGGGTTGTTGCTTTGTAAAGCTCAGGTAAACGGCCTCAGTCGAACATTCAGCTTTTATTTGTTGCTAAGTCACTGATTGCTTCTTCTCAGATGTCGGGTGTTCTTCCTAGGGGTGGATGACCAAGAAACCTTGGAGGCTTGCTCCGTCTGGCGGCGTGGTTTTTTTTACATAGATGGCACATTTCAATAGTCTTATTTCTTCACGTTTACAATTTTTGTTATGTATTTGACGCATATTTTGTACATGGTTGTTACATTTTTGGTGTTACATAGATGACATATATATATATCTATACGTAGATGATATCCATACATAGATGACATCCAAAAGACCTAGTAGTCTTATTTCTTTGCGTTTTCAATTTTAGTTATGTATATTTTGTACATGGTTGTTGAAATTTTTGATGTTACATAGATTGCGCATCCCTGTAATCTTATTTCTTCACGTTTTAAATTTTTATGTACAGTAAACCCTGGATATAAGAAACCTGTATATAAGGAAATCCTCTATGTAAGGAATGAAATTCCCGGTCCCACTCGCTCAGGGCCAAAAAACCTCTATGTAAGGTATCTCGGCTGGCCAGACTTTGCCTCTGTGTAAAGAAAATTTCCAAGACGGTACCTTTGTGTAAGGAAAATTTCTAAGACGCTACCTCTGTGTAAGGTTTACCCATTCACCTTCATGAATCATGCGTTGTTTATAAGCAGTTCCTTCCTTCTGAATGACACGTCAAAGCGAAATTTCCTTTTCTTACGTTGACGTTGATTGTGACGTCATGATAACAGGCACACGAACAGATGAAGAGATCATTACTGTATTTGAAAAACATGTAGCTGACAGGGGCTCGGCTTTTTCCTGTCCGAAGGAAGAATTAGCCTCCTGTCTTTGCCTCTTCATACCAATTCAATTTATTTATTGTCAACAAGACATAATAGAACTTTAATATATTCAAACAAAAATACACCACTTCTTATAATATTAATGAATATTTACATAAAACATCATAAATGAAATAATTGTTGCATCCCTCTTTAAGCAAAGCTTGTGCTGAGGGATGGTGCATCTGTAAACTGCCAATATCATATAAGGCACTGAATTAAAAAATAACATGTATACTACAAGAAATCTGAAAACACATATCTGTTCTGCTCATTAAACATGTATGTAGGCTATTGGTTTAAACGATACAATTGAATATTTAAAGCAAAATAATAACAAAAAACACATCTACGTGTTTTTTTAGGTATCAAACTTGTTATTATTTTTTTTTAAATGTTCAATTGTATATTTTAAACCAATAGCCTGTATACAAGCATTTGTATAATGAGCAGAACAGAAATGTCTGAAATTGTGTAGGCTTATTCAAAAATATTAATTTGAAAAGGATTGATTTAATGTTCTATCTATCTTCTGCCAAGGCTAAGTCCTTTTGGTTCTCAAAGTTACACAAAACAATCAGTACTCCTACATCAATAATGAATAAATCTACTTCTACATCAATAATGAGCATTAGAAGAATAAGAGAATTAAGAGATTAAGAAAGAGGAAGATGAGGGATGTGAAAAATGAGACTATAAAATTAAATTTGTTGGTAGATTATTACACATTCTAGAAATCCAGATTCATTTGGGGGGGGGGGGGGATAAAGCTCACGTAGGTGCGGGTCCTGTGCGTGGGTAATGAGTTGGACCTATAGTTTTAGGTGGGTTCCAAACCACCGGGAAGTAATTTTACAGCAGAGAACGTAGTCTTTTTGCTGGCCAATCCAATTGGTCACCCTTACAAAGAGGGCCCAGTAGTTCGTATCTTATCTTTATCTGACTGAACAGATACCTGCTACGGCTCACGGCTATTCCCCACTTGTAAAACATGTCGCTGTCATGGGCTTAGTTTTTTGTCAGGTTTTCTACCTTCTGTGAAAAATTGTGTAGGCATTCAAACCTATTTCTGGTTTCAAATTCCAGATTCAATTGAATCGGGCAACAGGCTAGTTAGTACTATTTAATTGAAGCGAGCGTGGCTAGAATAATTACTAATGTATTGCAGCTCCGACGTCATAAGCTAAGCTCTGTTGTCGGAATCACTTTTTATTATCGTTTTCAGGTGAAAGTAGTCGCGTCATAGCTGACAAAGCATTCCCCTTTCCTTTTTTCCTCCTATTTCTTTCTTTTCCTCCTCTTCCTCTTCTTCCACTCGACATCTCCATCACCAGCCTCCTCCAATCCCAATCCGGGTCATCAGGTCTCCACTTTCCTCGCATGACCTAATTTACCATAAAATATCGTGCCTCGAGAGTCGAACGGAGCTGACCGATTCAAAATGGCCTCGCGTTCCGCCAACTATCGATACATCGAGTTTTTCTTTAAAGAAAAATAATGTTTGCATACACCTATACTAGTAGTATACCTGTAGACCTCACTCGTCAAACATCCTCACTCAAGAAGCGATATTTTTGAAAAAGGCACGAGAGCACTTTTGACTCAATTTTCATTGCTTTATCTTTCATTTATGATAGTAACTGCAAAAATCAGGTTTGCAATTCCAAAGTTTTGACCCCTTTTGAAATCACCCCTTATTCCTAATAAAGGGTTATTATGCATTTTTAGCAGCTCTTAATATAACCCCCAATCATAAAAGCAAAATTATCCGCTAGCAAAAAAGTTCAAAATTCTATCATGGATTAAATAAACCACTTCTCAAATCGGGCCCCCTAAAAAGACAATTTTTATAAATAACTTTCTAAAACAGTATCATTGGAAGTTATAGGCCTCTGTTACTTGAGAAAACTTGAATGAATTTCTTTCTCTATTGCCAAAAAAACATCATCAATACAATAAAAATCATGAGGTATCGATTGCTAATCATGAACAATTAGTTTTTAGTGCATTGAAAATCGACAACACAGCAGAAGGATAAAACTTTGTTCGCTGGTCGGAGCATATAGTTCAAATCACATGAATTTCTTACAAATGAAAAAAAGTTTTTATTACAAAAAATCACCTAATCACCCTAAGCACTTGGTCTCTAGAAAAGTTTCCACGTACAAATAGGCTATTAGTGAAAGCAATATTATAAATTTATGTAGAGTTTAAATTCAATCATCACTAAATTTCATCACCTTTTTGACTCCAAAAGCCCATATTTCAGAAAATATTGATATTTTCTCTTGGTCATAGCTAGCATTTCAATATTTGAAAAAAGTCAACAGCGCATGAAAAATTGGCCAAACCTATATTAATTTCACTTCCTGGCATTCCTCATCTATAACTTCTAAACATTAAAACTCTTTTAGATTGGAAGTTTCATTATCTTTAAATATTGTTTATAATTTCGAGTTTTCTTCCCTGTAGTCAATTAAATATACATTGATGGTATTTTTTAGAAGTCCAACTTTAAAAACTTTCTTATCTTACATCTGGCTCTTCTCAACTGTCACTTGAAAAAACATTACCATCCGGAGCATGTTTTTTTTATGCTTTATAATTTTGATTTTTCAGATAAAAATATATTGTGCTTCCTGATTTCAATCAAAATATATTTGCTGACCCTGAACACTTTTCGAAATCTAAAACGTTTGCTCATTTCCAATTCCAGCTATGGAGCCATAGAAAATGTTTACAAGGTCAATGAGGTTACACCACGTGTCAGATTTTGCTTCCACGTGTAGTTGCATTCAATCACGTTTGTCAGCTGAAAATGTACTGTTTTCAAGGCTGTGCGCAGGATATTCGGTTATAATTTTTTTTCAAATTTTCTTGTAGTGGAACGTACGATGATTTTGCCCTGAATACGATAATTTTGGACATCATGTACGATAATCGTAGAATGGAATGTTGGCAACACTGCTCGCCAACTAACCAACTCTCCTCACTCCTCACTTAAAGGTTTTTATCTGTTGTTGTGAGAAAAATGTTGTTCATCAATTTGAGAAATATGTGGTTTTAAAGTTAAAATCTTTCTGTTTTGGGGCAATTGATTATACACCCCCCCCCCCCCCCCCAGCTATGTTAAACATTAAACTTTTTTTAATCTAAAATACACCTCGGAGAGATATATGCCATCTTTTTAAATACAAGCTATTAGTTTTTTCAGCAAATATTTTTGAAAAACAGATCAGTTGAAAAATCTATTGATCAAAGTATAAAAAAGTGCATCTTCTTTCCAGGTGTCTTTTGGTTTAGAAAAATCTTCAAAAGTTTAAAATAACTTGTTGGTCAGATCAATTGCCCCAAAAGCGAAAAATTTTAACTTTAAACCCGGATATTTTACAAAATAAATGATGAAAAAAATTATTTTGGCAAATGGCAATAGATAACATTTCAATGCCTCAATGACATACAATGCAATTAATTTGAAAGAAAAATTATGACCCTAAAATCCTTTACACAACCCTGAAAAGTACAGTACATCTCTTCGAATGACAAATTTTTTATTTAAATCTAACAATTAGTCTTCCAAAATAATTTGTTTCAAAAACTGAAATTTTTCAGTTTTTAAAACTTTATTTCGAAAAAATAATGCAGCTCTGGTAGGTTGAAGCACAATGTATAGAAAGAAGTCTTCTGTAGAAGAATACTATTCTATATATACCCTTGAAGCCTATTGATATCATTTTCAGCAATCAATATGAATAATTTAAAATTCCCATGACATTGCAACCTAAGTTGATTGTATCACGCCCCGGGCAGTGACACACAGTCTAGACAAATTGACGTCTAGCCTAGACAATCAGATAATGACACACGCACTATTCATGTATTTAGGCATACAGTCTGCTATTATTTCTTTATATCGCTGATATTTCATCATTTTTATGTCTAGACGTTCAGGCCAAGCTTAATAAAAACGAGGTTTTTATTTTATTTAGCGCATAGCACAAAGGCATAATTACAGTAGACTATAGACAAGACATCACACAAAGACATCTACTGTAGACTATAATCATAGAATGGGACATAGCCTTTATTTCCCTGGCTATAATATTTCACGCAAAGTAATCCTGATTGAGCCTTTGATTGTTCATATATGATTGTCAATAATAAATATTAAAGGACATTAGGGCCAATAATATTTTAGGATAAAGATTTAATATTAGGACATAAATATTTAGAACAAGTAATATTTTCAGGACTCTATATTTTTTTATAATTGTAGACTGGCAGAAGCTTATCAAAATCAAGTCTTGTTCATTATATTATAGTTATTATAAAAATAACTATAAAAAATAGATATTCGAGTTTTTTTTGGAGGATGAAGCCCACATAGGTCTGAGACCTATGCGTGGGCAATGATTTGGATGATGGTGATTGATGAGTTGGACCTACAGTTTTAGGTGGGTTCCGGATCACCGGGAAGTGATTTTCAGCAGAGAACAGTATCTTTTTGCTGGCCAATCTAATCGGTCACCCTTACAAAAATGGCCCAGGAGAACGCAGCTTATCTGATTGAACAGATACCTGCTACAGCTCACGGCTATCACTTCCCTAGATCAATATTATAAATAACTATAAAAAAGTTCATGATAGTCTTGTTCATTACATTGTTTTTTTAAATTTTCATTATGTATAACTAGCCTATCAACAATATAAAGTAGTAGATTAAAGTTTTTAAAATTAAAAAACCCTAAACCTTCTACAGATTAAAATTCTAGAAATTTAGTCTCAAACTTAATTTGTACCACCAACCAACTGAAACTGCAGCAGCTTGTTTAGAAATTCTTAACAAGCACCGCTGTTTCTAAAGAGCCTTGAACATATCGAAATATTTAGCTGATGGAGCTTTTCATAGTGCGCAAAAGTTACTTTCAGAACAAAATTGAACCTCACCTGAACTAATTAAAATTGTAATATTGTAATTGTGGTAACTAGTGGATAACAATACCGATATTGTTTTCGTATTATTTTTTTTATTGCGGAAGATGCCCACATGAGTCTGGAGACTGAGTCTGGGTAATGAGGTGAATGGGTGAATGATGAGAAACATCCATGGCTGAATGAAATTCAAACCCAAGGCTGCAGGAAACAAAGCCAGCCAGAGCCTTATTTTATCACAGTCAAGCGCTCCAAACAACTGTGCTACCAGAGCCGCAAAATCTTTTGGTTCTATATAATTGTTGATCTGACCTGGCCTGCCTAACTCCATAATAGGAGTCTTCAAGACGTTATGTATACCATACTTTAAAAAAAATAACAGAAATATATTGAAATTGGGAGTAGGATTCTAAGTAAATGAACATTCGTTGATTATCCATTCAGATTCAGTCATTTTGATTGCCAATGCTTGATCCAGTTGTATTTCAATGTCAACTACTGGTTTGGCTGTGTCTTGGAACGGACTTGAATCGAAACATGATCCTTGATCCTTGATTCTCTTGTTTTTTTTGTTGGCTTATCTAATTCGTTTGTCCCTTGAGTTTTTTGTTTCAAGGGCGTCTCCTTTCTTACCTTTTGAAGGAAAGAACATTTAATACAGTAAAAAGTTGAAAATTTAGAAAATACACAATCTTTGAGTTGTAGGTTATTTTAAGCATTGTGAACACATTTTCTTTACACAATCTTTGAATTGCAGGTTAATTTAAGCATTGTGAAAATATTTTCCTGCTCATAAATATTGTGTGTAAATATAATGAAAATTTTCAAAAATTGGCAAGGTCCGGGCTATCCCTAACTCACTACATTATTTTTAAAACGGACAATCTTTAAAACTAATTTACGTCTATTTTATGTTATACAATTTTGTACAATAATTATCAAAACCTGACTAAGCCCGGTATCTCTCAAAACACATTGTTATTCAACGATTCACAAAACGAATCTGTTTTCATAATAGATTCCATTTCTTTACATTCCAAATACAGTACATTATTTATACATTAACGATTCATAAAAATTAATTTATTTTCATAATAAATCCATAAATCCATAACTAGAAAATACTTTGCCTATCCCAAAAGCACTACAACATTTATAAAATTAACAATTGATTAAACTATTCAAAATATGTATGCTGTATAGGTGACCGTGCTTTGTTATAAGCTTTATTATACTTGCCCGGTGATTCGGAAACCACCTAAAATAGACGGTCCACCTTGTTCGCCATAACTGCTTAAACGGTGAGATGGAACTTTATAAATAATTCAGTAAGGACCTTGCCTACTTGAAATTCACATTTTCTTACTTAAAACTATGCATAAAATAACACTTCTGGAAGTGTCCTGAGGGAAGGTCCTGACTAAATTATTTATACAATTAACAAATTATTCATAAGCTAATTAATCTCTTACATAATTTATAATATCATATAGTATATTATTATTTTATATATTATATTTATATTGTTTATAATATATAATGTATGTTATACAATTTTGTCAGTAATTCATAGAACTAGTCAGTGCCCTGCTTATCCCAAACACACTGCATTATTCATAACATTATTTATACATTTAACCATCATTTATAGAACTTATTTATTAATGTCTATATGTTTAAAATATTTCTGAGTAATCGGTCGTTTGTAATTTTACCGGATATTAACAACTACCAGATAATTATTTAACTACAAATACAATAATTTTGAGAACCTTTATTCTTGACTGTTAGCAAAATTAACACTGATAAATTATATTAATGCTGCTGTATCTGAGAAATTGTTTGTGGATGAATGTACTCTGCATGAACTGTTGAATCAGGAACAAAGTGCAGTTTGTTTCATATCAATGAGATCTATTTATTTCTAGTAGTTCTAATTTGGTGAGTAGGCATTTCATTCTCATTTAAAGTTTTAACTTAAAGTAGTTGAAATCATGAAACCTCAACCTTTTACAGACAAAATTCTGGAAATATAGTCCAAATTTAACTGTTACACCATACTGTAAATGTATAGATACAAAATCCTATTCAAAATTTCCAACTGAACACACTTCATAATTTCAGAACATGTGGCTAGTGATATCCGCGCTCATTGAGTGGGAAAATGTAGAGTTATCTAGTTTTCAACTGAAAATGAGTTGTCTACTATTTTTGTTCAATGTGAGCAAAGGTCAAACACTGTTGAAATGTGTCCCTCTTCAGTTCCATAATTATCTACATCCTGAACAAGGTTAATGAACAACATACAGTACATCGGTAATTTATATACCTTGTATCCTGGTAGATAAATGCCTGGAAAATATCTTACATTACAAGCTAAGCAAATTCTATCCAAGTACCCTATCGTATAATGATTTGTTCATTTGTAATAATGAAATCTATTGCAGTATTTATTTTGAATGTTCTAAAAATGGAATTTTCCAGTTCAGGAACCCTTAATCAAATATATTAAAAAAAAAAACATGGAAAATATTTTAGATTACAAAGCCAAGTAAATTGTATATTCTATCTAAATACCTTATCGTTTTATGACTTGTACTTTTCAAATAATGTAGTCTATTGCAGTATTTACTTTGAATGTTCTAAAATTAGAATTTTCCAGTTTAGGAAGTCTTGATCAAATATTTTTACTATAATCTATCTCTCTTTTTCGGAGGATGAGACCTGTAGGTAAATTATGGTGATTGGTGAGTTGAACCTACAGTTCTAGGTGGAACCATCGGGAAGTGATTTTACAGCAGAGAACATAGTCTATTTTGCCAATCCAATCGGTCACCTATACAAAGAGGGCCCACGCGTTCGTAGCTTATCTTCATCTGACTGACAGATACCTGGTACGGCTCACAGATAACACTTCCCTCAAAATTTCACTGTACACAGTTTATTTTTCAAAAATATCTCTATAGTTGATGTGGTCATATGAAGCAGAATATAATGATGAGAATATTTTAGATTTTGCTGACTGTAAAGGTATAATGTTTGAATAATTTTTATAATTATTCTAGAAGATAACTGTAGTAGGATGTGTGTTATTTTATCAAATAACTCTTATCAAATGCCCTTTTTGAAATGTGTTCTTTTTATCGTTGTCAATTCTGATGCTTGTCAAAAGCCGTCGCATATTTCAGTAGCCATCTTTGTTCATGTGTTTTCTTCGTCGTAACAAGTTAATTATGGCTGGATACAAAATCAAATTAGCTGTACTAGGTATGCTGTATTGATGTATAGTTATAGTAACACGATAGCTCATTTTTCATGTTTAGTAATACTCAAAGTACCCTGTACGAAATATGATCATGTACCTTCAATTTGAATTACCTATTTTTTTAACAGCCGGTTGAAAGAGTTATTGTTAAGACGGAATAGACGACTGTTTTGAAATGCATGAATAGACGTCAAAGTGAACAATTTACGAACGTTGTGTTCGTTCTTCGCTAATTATGATAATGAATGACTTTGTTTGAAATTCACGCTTTCAACTGCTTAAGGCGTTGGTGATATTACCGCCTATCTTTAAGAAAAACAAATCTAGGTGAGGAAAAAGAATGAAGTAGATAATGGAAAAAATATGAACTGGAGCATCGTCTGTATCAAGGGTCTCCAAAATTTACAACCATCGCGCTGAAATAACTACACCAGTAAGCTCCGAGGGCCAGAACCATTCTAATTTCCTATTATCTTCTACAATTGTTTTTCAATTAAGTCTAGAGTAGTCATCGAGTACGATCCCAGAGCAAACACAAACTTGGTAAATTTGATAGTCGAATTACGTATCGAAGTATGTTATTTCAATATTATAAACATTCTACATGCACACGGTGTTTCATGTAGTGTTATAATTACTTGTTATAATCACCGGTAATAAAAAAGTCCATAAGAGCATTGATCTGGAAATGCTTCGTTAAAGAGTTGAAGGTGGCGGAGGTTAGCGGCTATCTTACTCAGTTCGTTAAGTTTACTCATTCCGAATTTTTTAGTGCCTTTTTATCGGTAAATTGGTATTGTTTTATATGTAGGAGTAGGATTATCTGAAAATCGAATAGAAGTCGGTAACTACAGTAATCTTTAAGATATTCATCAAAATATGCAAAAAATGGCCCAGAAAACACGTTTTTCAAGTTTAAAGTGGACTCCCTTGGTCAGATTTGCAATGAACCTGCAGTTTTTTTTTTAATATAATTCTGGAGGAATTTTCATTAAAAAAATTATTTTTGTTCTGAATATAGGGAATGTAATTAGAAGATTATTTATAACATGATATTGAATTTTTACAAAATATCCAATAATTTATTGCTCCCTCTCATTGTTCACACCGCTTCGAGTAAAGTCTTCTTAAATTTTAATGTCAATATTTTAAATCCTGTAGTTTCTTCCTCGGTCCTCCACAGAGCCTAATTGAATCTCACGTTCGGAAGCCACCTAAAATAGTTGGCCCACCGTATTCTTCGTAACAGAGCTCAAACGGCAACTACCCGTGAGTCTCCCCACTAATAAAAGCCACACGCTTATTTCTTCGTCTTATTATTATTAACATTTAACTATAAGTTATGTTGTATATTTTCATAAATCGTTTATGCTTCCTGTGAGTATGTAGAAATGGATTGTAATAGATTGAAGTAATGGATTGGCCAGGGAAAACGCGGTGGGACTACTTGACAGGCTGGAGTACTTCCCTGAAACTATTTCATCTTTGTCTCATGGATGTCTAAAATGACTATACTGAAATATTAATTGTAAGTGTTTAGGGTGCAAGGACAAGGAATTCGTCTAAATTTAAAAGGAAGGTCGATGCTCGACTGCGACCAATCTATTTTTAGAGCTCTAACCTCAACTGAGCTCTCTCATTGGTCAGCTGTCTTTTTGGTCTCACTGAAATTACGTCTGTTTCACTCATGAACGAAGTGCTGATATTGTGTTTCATTTGCCTTTGAAGAATTCGTAGGGTCCGCCCAACTTGAGTCTAATGAAGATAAGCTACAAACTACTGGGCCCTCTTTGTAAGGGTGACCGATTGGGTGGCCAGCAAAAAATACTGTTCTCTGTTGTAAAATCACTTCCCGGTGGTTTGGAACCCACCTAAAACTGTAGGTCGGACTCATCAACCACCATTACCTAACTCATTACCCACGCACAGGTCTCAGATCTGTGGGTTTCATACTCAAAAAAGACATTGAACAATAGAAATTTGCCGCGCCTTGTCATTCATACTGTTATAAAAATTATAACAATTAAACCAATTATGTTAATGAATACCTTTTTTGTAGTGGTGAAGGTGATATGTGGAAGATATCCATGATGAATAATAAGACTTCTAGTTGTCACAACCACATTTATTGAAAACCGTGATATACGTACTAGTTTCGGTTGTTACACAATTATCAAACTCAAACAAACAACCACATCTATTGAAAGCCATGAGATACTAGTTTCGGTTGTTACACCATTATCAATCTCAAACAAAAGTTTGTATGAGATTGAAAATGGTGTAACAACCGAAATAAGTATCTCACGGTTTTCAGTAAATGTGGTCATGACAACTTCAAGCCTTATTATTCATTATGTTAATGAAAGTTGCAATGAAAAATTTAATGTAACAAAAAATGTGACAATACGCTATTAAGGTGCGTGTAAATAATACACAAACCTTGAAATCTCCTTTATTGAAATCGTACCGTTGTCCTTGCTCTAGCTCTTGAAAGGAAGATTCTAGAATCTTGAATCTAGGTATTGATTTTGAAGTTTGGGGGTCGAATATAAAAATAATTATGATGTAAAGCAGATTTCCACTAGGTTAGTTGTGGCTAGTGAAAATTAAAACTTGGACAGTTGGAACATTACGGATGCAAAAAATTGAAGAATTTTACTAAATTTGCTACTTATTTCAATTATCCACTTTATTTTTACAGTGCAATCTTTGAGGTTTACATTTTTGACAGTCTAAATCGTTTCTTAAATTATTTTAAATCGTCAAATTAAATAAAAACAGAAAGTATTGAGGCATGATATATTATGAGATATATTACAAGAAGAAGAAGAAACAAAACTATATTCCAAGAACTGACGATGTGCATTTTTTAACCGACTTCCAAAAACAACAAGGTTACTATATTCGACCTGTTTTTTTTTTTTTTTTTTTTTATGTTTGTACATCAATCATTCGAACAATATTGAACCGATTTCGATGAATTTTCTTTTAAATGAAAGAGCATCGCTCAGCGGTGGTCCCATACAAGTTTCGCAAGGATCGGCCCAATACTTAGCCCAATATTGAACAAAAAGGAGCATTCTTCGATGTCTTCATTTCAATCAAGTTTAAATAGGATAGTTCCACACATAACCGCCAATCGGATAACCGGTGTCGTTTACCAGGCTGATCATTGTATCATATGGAGCTTTAAATCTAGACGGTTTTCGAAATCATATGATGCAATGCAATTATGCCGGGTAAACGACATCGGTTACCCAAAGCTGGTTCAGTGTGAAAGAAGTCTTTAATGACTTCTTTTGACCAATCACATGAACTTAATTTGAATCGAGAATAAGAAGAATATAATATTTCTGTCCATATGTTCATATGAAAATTGTAAATAATTTAGTTGATGTTATTGAGTCATAGGAATAAGGTTATTTATTTGCAATCATAACACAAAAAATATCGTACATAACTCGTCCGGGAAGATGTTTACCATACTCGTATGATAATACCGCACTCAACTTCATCTCCTGCGTTTACTTATCATATTTTCAGTAAGCACAATATTTTCCACACTTGTAACGTAATATAGGCCTACTATTTCAGTGTAGGTATATTCTGAAAGGGACCACATCAAAATGAATCAAAAGCCATTTCACTTTTAAGAAGCCTTTCGCTATTATAATTCTCCTAAATACAAAATTCCACATTAAATAAAACGTTGTAGAATTTTCCTTAGTTTATCTTTTCTTATAAGTGGATTTTTAGTTAGGCTACTTAACTTTCGATGTTATAAATTAATTATTGGCTTGCTAATTTGATAAATATTTCATAATGTAGGCTTTAAGAAATTTCTCATGTTTTCAAAGTTTGAAAATTCAACTAAAAAGCTTAAAATAAATCATATTTTAAAACAAAAAAAGAAACCGACTTCAGTGAAATGATAAAATACTCACGTACTAAAAAGTTTAAAATAAAGTAAGTTATTTACTTTAAACTGAGAAAATTTTAAATTTCATACAAGTAATCTTTTGAAGTCGGCGCCAAATTTCCCATAAACTTCTAAAATATAACAGAATTACTCTGTGATGTTTTCCATGACGAAATAATTGAACAATCTAATATCAAAACTGACACTGTATTTCAGTAAAAGTGAGTGTAAATCACATACTTAATTGAAATACAGTGTTAGTTTTGATATTAGATAGAATTTCTTATCAATTACTGTATTTCAGTAAAAGTGAGTGTAAATCACATATTTAATTGAAATACAGTGTTAGTTTTGATATTAGATAGAATTTCTTATCAATCACTTCCTGGTGGTTCGGAACCCACCTAGAACTGTAGGTTCAACTCATCAATCTCCATCATCCAATTCATTACCCACGCAAAACTCTCAGACCTATGTGGGCTTCATCCTCCAAAAAAATACAGTGTTAGTTTTGATATTAGATAGAATTTCTTATCATCTTTATAAAATATTTGGCGCCGACTTCAAAAGATTACTTGTATGAAATTTAAAATTTTCTCAGTTTAAAGTAAATAACTTACTTTATTTTAAACTTTTTAGTACGTGAGTATTTTATCATTTCACTGAAGTCGGTTTCTTTTTTTGTTTTAAAATATGATTTATTTATGTGAATTGGGAAGCATTTTTGATGTTTACAGAAATCAAATAAGTTGAATGGTGCACAACTGATAGTATTGTTTTATGTAAATTCTTTGGGTCCTTGGATACTCCGTTGTATCGGTTTATTTATTGTATAACTTAATTGTGATCAATTGCCCACGCTTAATTAGGTTAAAAATGCAAACTTGCTTTATTTATTGTATAATTTAATTGTGATCAATTGTCCACGCTTAATTAGGTTAAAAATGCAAACTTGCAGAATTACTTCCGGTGCCGGAACTTGTTGTTTGAAAGATTGAATATATTATTTTATGATGTTTTTCTGTGTAGTAAAATAGTCAGCAGACAGCCATATTAGTTGATTACTGGTAGGTTACTGGACTTGGTATATATCAAGTTTTATTGGAGTTTAACAATGGTCGTAACGCCATAATATTTGTCACCTAAACTAAATAGCACCGATGAGTGGGAAACTAAATTCTAGCATCATGTCATGATTGCAAAGTGAAACCGTTGGGTTTTTCATCTTAATATACAATCTTTTCTAGTCCACATAGTAGAATTATTTGAAACATTAAAACTATGGAATCATCTGGACTATTGCTCAAGGATAGGAAATCTTCAATTTTTATTAACTTTGCTATTGCGTGCCAAAATGCTACTGAGTAAATGATGTTACTGTGGCTTAGTGGAGATCTGGGCTCGATTCCTGGCACTGGCAAATTATTTTTATGTCATGTATCGATTTCCATAGAACTATTTAATTAGCTTAATCTAACCTCGCTAGATCATGACGTCCCGAAATGGGAATGTTCTAAAGATTGCTTGTTGGAGCATTACATAATTGAACTCGATATTTAGGAATTCGCGATCTAGCGAAGTTAGGTTATATAGTGGCATCCGTAAAACTCATAAGGACATATTATAAAAAATATATAGTCTAGAACAAAATTTGAAGCTATCTGGCTAAATTTTGGCCATTCAGTATTCAAAGAAACAACATCTTTAATTTATTTTAAAATTAGAATTTTCTTTAAAGCTACTATATTCTATGTTTTTGATTTTCTGAAGAATATTATTTTGACCCCAAACTATGGAATCATCTGGACAAGGTATCAAGGATACGAAATCTTTCAGCTCAGAGCTCTGTGCGTGAGTGTGGGTGCGTGGGCGGGGGGTTGTTAGTGGGTGTTGGATGACGAATGTGGTTTTCATGGTTACTGATGTAGGCGGTGAGAGTGTGAGAGAGATTGCGTGAGAGAACGTGAGTGAGAGGGTATGAGAGAGTGAAAGGGATTCTTCCCTACCAGAGCCAAAGTACACGTGCACTGTGACCGTGCACAGGGCTCGGCATGAAGGGCCCCTTTGTTTTGGTTGTGGGGGGGGGGGTGGAGTCACACAGACCAGGTTATTGATCCACCGCTTACTCAGTTCGTCTGAATTCCAGTGATGCACTACCCTCCTCCTTCAAGATAGAATTTCCCTCGGTCTGTTCAGCACCGTTTCTCTCCCTCCCCCCCTTTCAATGGAGTTCGTTCATAACTACGACACTACTTGTATCTTGTTTCAACGGGATTATCGCCCCCCCCCCCTGCAAACACCCACACGCTCTACCCTCCCTTGACGTTTCCAGCTGGTTGTTTCCGCCCCATCATCATCAGATGGTTTGGTCTGGGGTTTTATATGTTCTAGTCAAGTTTTGAGGCTACTGATCAAGTGATGTTGAATAGATACAAAGTTAGTCTTTTTGTAATCAGATTTTTTGATAATGGTAAAATAATAATAATAATAATGATAAGCGTATTGTGAACCGGAAAATGGAAATGGAGGAAATCAAAAAAGAATAGAGAAAAATCATTAGGAAAATTCTTAGTCTAAGAGAAACAGAAAATTGCGAAAGAATCAACTTGTGGAAATATACTCCAATGAATTATGTGTGAAAATGATATGAACAGACGGCGTTTGAAATTTTATGGCTATTTTCTCAGACTTCCAGAACACAGACTAAGAGAATTCCTCAATATCCCCAATTCCTCTGATGTCACTAGCTGGTTCAGGATCCAGGGTAAGAAATGTTAGAAAATACCTACAACATTTGAATACAGATGAACAGGAGGTCCTGGAAGGATGAAATAATACAAAATAATAATAAATAATCTATAATATTTATAATAAATAATATATAATGAATAATAATAATAAGCGTATGGCATTTATTGGTGGGGAGATCCTTACGGGTAGTTCTGTCTCGCCGTTTGAGCTATGTTATGAAGAAAGCTATCTGGTTGAATACAGCAGTTGAATTCTGCATTGTCTACTATTTTAGGTGGACCTGTGAGTGACAATTATTCTTATCTTAGTCATTGAATCTCACTCACCCATCCAAGCGCTGTCACTTTTGATAATAGTGAGATATTGAGGTACCCTTCTAAAATGGTAGTTCCATCATGTTCTCCATAACAGGGCCGAAACGATGAGGTTTTACCATTGGGGTCTCCTCACCTATAAAAAAATACGTTTGTTTATGATTGTTGGTTTCTATGATACTTCTGTGGTTTAGTTGCGGTTGTAAAACCATTGCTGTGAAAACCCTACTTTGTTAAAGACTAAAACATCAAAAAATTTTAATAGACTAAAGACGCAGCAGTATAAAAGATGAGGAAATCCATTAGCTTCAGCTATTGCGTTACATGATTTAATATTGGGAAGTGAAGTGACATTTTTTATTGCTTATCAAAAGGTCGCATATAAAGCTGAGGTTGAGTTGAGACAACTACTTTATTTTGGAAGAGATAATAAGGATAAATTAAAATGGCTTTTAACTTCAGCCTTAATATCCCAATAATTAACAATAGGTGCGGGGCTGACTAAAGGTGATCGGAACGGAGTCAACATTTTCAAATTACTATAAAATTTTATCAAGTAGTAATTACCTTTTGCCTTTAATAAGTTAAATTTGAATTTCAGAAATCTTCTCTAAATTTCAAATTGTCCATAGACTCACCCCAATTTGAGCTCTAATTCAACCCAAATTGAATCTAGTGGCGCAGCTCTAGCAGAGTGGTTCAGACCTACCTCTATGCTATAAGGATGCATGTTTGAGAACGTGTCTACCTACCGCACTCGGTTTACAGCCGTATCGTGTGAACAAGACTCATTTGCATGCACCACTAAATCGATACGGAAAAAACTGCATCGTCTAAACGGGGCCTTGAAAGAATTGTGTCAATAGTGCCAAATCAATAATATTATTGAACAAGTTGTCGATGAAAATGAATTTACCTTCTTTATAATAAATTTGTTATAAGCATCACTTGTCTAGCACAGCACAACACTCCACAGGAAAATCAAAATTCTGATTGTTCCAATGGGGCACTTAGTGCAACAGCAGCTTCCAGCTAATAGCTTTGAGGAACTTCCAGCTTAAAGCTTCAAGGAGCTTCCAGCTTATAGCTTCGAGGAGCTTCCAGCTTAAAGCTTAGAGGAGCTTCCAGCTCATAGCTTCAAGGAGCTTCCAGCTTAAAGCTTCAAGGAGCTTCCAGCTTATAGCTTCGAGGAGCTTCCAGCTTAAAGCTTTGAGAAGCTTCCAGCTTATAGCTTCGAGGAGCTTCTAGCTTATAGCTTTGAGGAGCTTCCAGCTTATAGCTTCGAGGAGCTTCCAGCTTAAAGCTTTGAGGAGCTTCCAGCTTATAGCTTCGAGGAACTTCCAGCTTGAGTTTCATAGAGCATTCGGAACAAGCAGTGCTGTGTAGTGCAGTTCTAAGTGGACGAAGATCTGCTGTTTCACTGGTTGATGAAGGATCGTTGTGTGCACATACAAATAAATAAACAATTCCATTAGAGTGCCATGCTGGACAAGTGATGAGAAACAATACAGGACAGGATATAAAATTCGTTTTAGTTTGAGTTATTAAAGAGAGTTATTAGTTTGTTAATGAGATGATGCTTCATCATTAATACACAAAATTAATTCTCATAGAATATGAGGGTGAGGTGAATAAAACGTAGTAACCACCTAGTAGACTTTAGTGTAAAGTGTTATCTCAAATTGGAGTGAATAAACAGAAGCTAACACTACCTACTAGCTACTAAACAGAATTTGAAATTCTATAGTTTTACAACTTGTTCTTGCGCTTCCCACTCCAACTATGGGCTATGTTGCCCTAGCAGGATACAACTTAGTTGGAAACCTAGTGTTAGTGTTTTATTCACAGCTTAGCACGAGGAATTTCAAATTCCAAGTGATTACTAGGTGGCTTATTTACTTCATCTTATGTCTTAAAAAGATTTTTAAATTCCAAGTCACTACTAGGTGGCTGGTTGTACAGTACCTTGTTTTATTCTTTTTTCTTTTGTTGTGTGTGGGTCTGAGACCTGTGCGTGGGTAACGAATTGTATGATAGTGATAGATGAGTTGGACCTACAGTTTTAGGTGGGTTCCGAACCACCGGGAAGTGATTTTACAGATTTTGAAAAAAACAGGGTCTTTTTGCTGTCAATCCAATCGGTCACCCTTACAAAGAGCGCCCAGGAGTTTCGTAGATTATCTCTGATTGAACAGATACCTGCTACGGCACTCAGCTATCACTTCTCAAAATATATTCATTCGAAACCTAGTTACAACTTGAAATTCATCTAGTGTTGACTGCTTTTTTTCACTCCATCCTATGTCTTACAAAGATAATTACTTGCCTCTTACTTGTAGAGAAATGTTCGTTATTTGGAAGTTGCATTGTATTCTATTTTTGTAAACATTTTGTTAATGAGGTTGTGTTGTGTGTGTTGCAGTTGTTCGGAGCGACGTGTAGGACATTGATGGAGTTCCACCTAGACAGCGCCGAATATTGCCAGGCTCAGCACAAATAGAGAGTGAAAGCGAACAAGCGCCGCGTGTCTTTCTCCTCTTTGCAGTAGCTGCCCCACAGAGGAGTGCCCAATTCATCGCGCCGATACGAGAGTCATCTGGTGAGCTCACTGGGAAGAAAACTCTGCCCCCCGACGAAGACGACTACGACAGCGAGGAGTGTTTTGGATGGGGTGAGAAGGAGAGTGTCGCAAATCAGTTCTAGACAGTGTGCGGGACAAGGAGATAGAGCAAGAGAAGGACCTAGTGTGCGCGTGCGAGAGTTATATACAGGGAGTGTTTTGTTTCCGGCCCTCATCAGGTTGATTTCGATCGGTGCGAGAGTTGTTCCAGAAAGTTCTTAGGCGCCCTCCACTAAATATTGAATTTTAGATTTATTGTCGTAGCCTAGCCACGACCACACACCATCTTAACTACATACAACCCGAATAGACTGACTGTAAATTTTACTTAGTGTCTGTGTTCATTAAGGTTGCCGGTTAACCTGAATTATATAGATATAATCCATCACAAATACATACTCACACGTCATCGCTGTTTATAGAAATTTACAACTGACAACTGAAGAAAAATAAACTGTAACCAACCAACCATACTGGTCTGTCTTCGTATCATTTTTATACCGTTTTTATTTTTATTTTTTTACAAAACCTTTACCGTGTATTTTCTACATAACTATTCTAAATGAAACAACTTTGAATCAACAACTACTGTAGACAGCAACAAATAGTTTTATATATATACGTTCCGAGAGAGAATAGATCGAAAGAGAACAAAATTAATAACAGATCTGAGTTGGATTTTGGTCAGAAACGAAAGATAAAAAAATAACTAACCTCTATTTTTTTACAAAAAAGTATTTTATTTATACGTTTATGTAAAATATATATGTATAACTGATTATTGGAGATATATATCGTGCGAGTATATAAACGTTCAAAGAAGTGAGGAAACGAAGGCATTTTGATTTAGAAGATTCTTACCCCTTGTAGTTGAGATTAGTAGAGAGGAGTGTACGTTTGAAATAGTTGCTGGTGCCGTGTATGGCATTGCACATAGACACAATGAGGCAGAAGGACATTCGACCCCCTCCTTGCGAGATCGAGTTCAAGAACATGAAGTTCCTCATCACTGACAGACCAACCGACCAAAATATCCACAGCTACATTGTGGTGAGTGAATCCAGCAATAAATGAAGCCTCGGGTTCCTTGACCGCGGATTTGGACTAGATGGACGGCGGACAGGGCCGCATACACTACAATATGGAAACTCAGTTTGCTTTCGAAATATAGTTTATAATAATGTATTCAATTAAGTATCTGCTATTATAGTTATATATATTCTATTATAGATAATCTGCTTTAAATAATTAGTTGGATGTTAACCTATAATCTACAATAACACGCCATCTTGATTCTTGATCTGCCCCACGATACATCAGGCTCTGATATCCTGTTGACACTAGGAAAGTGGAAACACGATGGAGATGAAAGCTTGAGCGTGTGTCCACTGTTGTAGTGTTGTAGAATGTAGATAACCATTCCGATGTCTCGCCACTCGCTGGATAGATCAAGATGGCGTGTTGTTGGAAATGAAATGTTAATTTCGTACTTACTATTGAAAGGAGATTATGAATGGAAGAAGATATATGAGTGTTCTTATGTAATTAATCGAATATATTATTATTATTGACTATATTTTGAAGCAAATCAAATAATATATTGTAGTGCATGCGGCCCTGTCCGCTGTCCATTTCGTCCGAATCCACATTCTAGGAAACCGAGGCTCAACAATGCATATTTCAATAATATAAGATTCTCTTACCTATACCTATACTTGAAACAATACCGACTCTACACAGACTTCTATACAACACTCTATAGATGTATTACATTGAAAATGGCGCCTTCAAGTCAATAAATAACAACGAGTATTTCAATTAGATACTCTCACTCGAGGGTTGTCTATTAAGATTTTAATATAGGACTCTATAGATATATTACATTGAAAATGACGCCTTCAAGTTAATAAATAACAACGAATATTTCAATTAGATCCTCTCTCTCGAGGGTTGTCTCTTAAGAAAATAGACAATGTTCATTTGTAGATTGCATATAAAAGCAAATTATTGAAGTAGCGTTTAATCTTGTTCAGCACTAGTAGTTCTGTGAACAGCAGACCTCACGCCCAAGAATATGGGTGCTTGCACTGAGGAACATACTCCATGTACTCAATGACAATCACCATCGCACAATCATCATACCTAACCCTTGATTAAATTTGCATCGTCTATTTCATCTCTGTTTTCTACAAAAAAGCCTTTCTGTATCACATCACCAAGCCTTCCTGTTTTCATCCAGCCTGTTCTTGTTCCAGACAGCTGATTGCTCAAATCAGATCTCATATGTCTGATAAATGGAATACTGTACCAACATTCCGCAGAATGTGTGGAATAATTACTGTCAAATATTGATGATTTTCCATTGCAAAATCAAACACATGCTGTTGAATGGTGATTGATAACTTGGAGCAGCATGTGTTCGATTATGCCATGGCGATTATCATCGACTATTGGATGCTCCACCGAGCAAGCACCCTGAGAAAGTAGTGTGACTATCACATGAACATGTAGTACAATCCTCCATTGTTGAAACCATCTGTAAACCTTTTGAGAACGAATGCTGTGAAAGTTCTTCTATTTGGCCAAATAGTCATCCTGAACTGGGAATATTTTGAGCTTTTTATATTCTGGACTTGAACTTTTTTCTAATGGGTGATGCCCACATGAGTCTTGAGACGAGCGTGGGTAATGAGATGAATGATGACAGAAAACATCCAAGGCTGAACGAAATTCGAACTCGAGAGAAAAGGAACTGTAGTCAGCCAGAATCTTATTTAGTCAGAGACAAGCGCTCCAACCAACTGAGCTACTACGGCCGCCGATATTGTATATATATAAAATTACACATACACTAATTCTTGATCTGTTAAGCGAGACACCAGGCTCTACCAAATTAAGGCATTACCAAAGTTGAAACACGCTAGAAATTAGCTTTTCATATTGAGCGTATGCCCTAATACGCCTTCCTCCTTCATATTGAGCGTATGTCATTGAGTACATGGAGTATGTTCCTCTGGGCAAATACCCATATTCTTGGGCGTGAGGTCTGCTGTTTACAGAACTACTAGTATTGACCAAGATTAAACGCTACTTTAATGTACAATGTACATGTCTCACCAACTTGCTGGACAGATGAAGATGGTGTCTTGTTGGAAATTACATGTTAACTTCCTACTTATTATATACTTCCTACCTGTCATGTACACGGAAAGTGATAGCCGTGAGCTGTAGCAGATATCTGTTCAATCATATTAGATAAGCAACGCTTTCCTGGGCCTCCTCTGTAAGGGTGATCGATTGGATTGGCCAACAAAAAAGACTGTTCTCTGCTGTAAAATCACTTCCCGGTGGTTCGGGGCCCACCTAAAATTGCAGGTCCACCATGTTTTCAATAACGATGGCTCAAGCGGCAAGGTGGAACTACCCGTAAGGATCTCCCCACCAATAAAACCTATAGGCATTTATTTTTACTTATTATCGAAAGCAGATTATGCATGGAAGAAGACATATGAGTATAATAGTAGGTTACATTATTATAATTAATCGTATGTATTATGATTTTATATTATTATAAACTGTATTATTGGAAAGCAAATCGAGTTTGTATGCGCTGTCGATTTAGTCAAAATCCGCGTTCTAGGAAACCAAAGTTTAAGGGATTGAAAAGCATAAATAAAGTATATAAAGCATAGCCTACAAAGTAAGCAACATTAGCCATGCTCAATAAAAAGCTACATAATATTTTAAACCATTTAAATAGCATAACATTGGGAACCAGTAGATATACTGGTATATAGTTGACATTAATGAAGTTAAAACACCTTTTATTATCAACATTATACAATTTTCATACATAGTTTTATGTAATTTTTACAGCCGTGTAGTAAACTTATGTGCGCCTTTTTGCTATTTTTTAGGAGTTGAAGAAGCATAACGTGAAAGATGTGGTGAGAGTTTGCGAGCCAACATACAAAGTAGAGGAACTTAGGTCAGAGGGCATTTCAGTGAAGGATCTGGCCTATGACGACGGCACTTCACCACCAAGCGATGTAAGGTCAATCTCCTCCATTTTTTATTTTAAAATTGCAATACGCTCATTTTTCTATACAATTATTGATAGGAAGCTTACTGGAATATGCTGCAGTCATTTGGAATCCATATATAAGTGTTACAAGTAATCGGCTAGACTCTATATAGAATAAATTCCCTAGATTCCTCTTTTTTAGAAAGTTTAAAACATGGTTCCCATATTATTGCCCAAGTGCAGAGTTGAGGCCGGTTTTTGGGGTTCAGTCTCAAGAGTAGAAGATATTTGATTTCCTTACTTACAGTGCACTAAACTGTGAATGGAGGGTTTGATTTTATGGATTTGGTGCATTTCATAGGGCTGCATGTTCATCCTAGGAGGCATTGTCTATTTCATGTGTAATACAATAAGTTGGTATAGTAAAGGTAAGACAGGTGTGCCTTCACTATGTATTAAATTATTTAAAATGAAAAGGATGAGTAAGTAAAAATACTTGTTAATTTTTCTAATGGGGTAACGCTTGGCATACGAGAGGTGTTTCCGGTACTACTCTAATCTCATGAGGAAAGGTGCTACTATTAAAATTACCAGATTGAGTTGAAAAAAAAACATAAATATTTATTTTAATGTTATAATAAAAAAAATGGTAAATGCTAATGAGTTTATCAAGAATTTTTTTAAGTATTTATTTTACTTACAAACGGTCACTCGCTCAGCAGGGAAGAGTGGGGCGGGTCATCTGCCGTAGATGTAGCCAGCTCCCTTACTCGACACCGACTGCCCCGAGCCACTCGTTTTCAGCACAATTTTACTTGTCATGAATTTTCACTGATCTCATCATTTTTCTTTTGATAGCTAACAATGGTTCTCTCCTCCTTTTGTGAAAATTCATGACAAATAAATTAACTATGCTGTTGCAGTACACATGCAAGTAGAAGCCTTACTATGAGAGGATTACAATGGTGGGTTTGAAATATTAGAAACGATTTTTTTTCTCTCAAACAAATTAATACGTTTTTCTTATAAATGATAAATTAATTCATATGAAGGCTCGACAAGAAGAATAATAGAGAGAGAGAGAGCCAGAGGGCTACCTTGAAATCTGATTACAATTCCATAATACGATGGAGAAGCTCATTTAAAAAATATATATTTCCTATATATTAAAATATATAGAAGAAGGCCGGAATGTCTTCCCTTTTTAATATCCTTTAAATACAAGACAATTTTGAAAATCTTCACACATACATCGCTGGACTTTCCGTAAAGGAAGATCTATGCAAAAATTTAATTGCATTAGGTCCACGCGTTTAGCCGAAAATGCGTTACAAATAGACAGACAAAGGCAAACGTTTGACTTGAAATAGAGATCTCTGTTGGTTCGATCAATTAGGCGTCTGATTGGTCTATTCAAATTCATAGACGTTTTTTAATTTGAATAGACCAATCAGATGTCTTAGTTCCTGGTAAGTGGTGTTTCTCCCATGAACGCAACGATAGTTCTTTCCCAAAAGTGGGTTTGGGGACAAAGATACTATCTTCCTTTTAATCATTCTTCCTTCTTTGTGCAGTATGCTTGCTGTTAATTCTCTTTTGCTAGGAGTGAGGGTGTTTATGATAGTCTTACGGTTTTTACAAAAACGGCAATGATTTAGAACAGTGGTTCTCAATCTTTTTGAAAGACTGCACCCCTTTATTTACCGCAACCCCATGTTATGGGGGAGCGGTTAAAAACACTTTTTACGCCAATAACACAGTATATAATATGAAACGTATTACAAAAAATTAATGAGAAGGATGAGTTTGTTTCTTTTTATATAGTTCCTGAATGCCTCCCACGGTCTGCTGTCAAGCAGTGCTCAATATTTCTACAAAATAGTAAGACAAATCTATTGCACCAGTAGGTTCCAAGTAACTCGACCCCACAAATATTCAATTTGATTCCATTATTAAATTATAACCTTGCGTGATTACGAAACGGAAAGAAATGAAAATTGTTTAATTTGACATTAATTTGCCACGTAACCCCGCACCAGAAAATGTTCGCATTCTCCTAAGGGGTACGCTTACCGTACCACAGTTTGAGAACCCCTAATTTAGAACACTAAATTTGGCACAAAGCTTCCTCTAAACTCGATTCCGTGCACCTCGAAGTCCAATTTTTAATTTTCAAACATCAAAATTTATGTTCAATTTTCACTTATGTACACTATTATCTTATTCTATTAAACGAGCAAGGAATTGTATGTATGTACGTATTTCCAGTCACTATCTCAAAAACGACTCTAACGATTTTGATAAAATTACGAATATAGGAGCTTTTTGGTGCAAAAATACGATTGCGCTAGGTCTCATTCCTGTAAAAACTCGCTGAAGGACACAAATAGGAGAAATCTATCCTCAAAGGAACAGCTGATAAAAGAGAAACAGTTTTTAATCATATGTTAGGCCCATTAACGGCGTTATTAATGCTGTCTGGAACGCAAAAACTTCCGCGCGTACCGTGTAGTCGTAGTCTGAGCCTTGCTGTCATGTAGGAAACATATGACTGGAAAGTCAGAGCTCAGCTTATGACGCCATTATTTCTTTGGTGACCAACGCCATTATTTATTTTTTTGAGACCAACTTTGCATTTTTATTTTGAGAAGTTACCAAGTTCTTAAAAAATCGACATTTTCCAAGTACAGTAGGAAGCCTACATTACACTACATTACAAGTATGAATTTGGGTCGTTTCAATGAGCCATTAGACAAGGTGTGAGAAGCCGTTCTTGAGTGAGGGGTTACAAAGTGGTATCCCATCAACCCAACCACCACCTATCTTGAAAAATTACAGTTCTCGAAATTCAGATTGTTACTCAAAATACATATATGTAGTGTCTAAAAGAACATTTTTACCAATTGGAATTAACATTATTATTGATTTGCTTGTGCACTAGCTTATGATGGAAAATGTAGAGATGAGGTGGGACCGCTTCACAGCATAACATTATAACATTATATTGGCATTGATGTTTAAAACCCATATATCAGACGTTTAATTGAAAAAATCTACCCAAATCTACCTTAATATACAGATCCACTTCAGCCGCTGTTGCGAGCCACAATTATTAAGGATAAATTACAACAGCCGGGTAATTTTTATTAAAAGTGAAAAATTATGGTTTAAGCATACCTTCATTTACTTTGACATTGTTAAGCTTGGTCAGACGCTCAGCTGATGTAATTTAGCCTAAATTGTGGCTCGTGACCGCGACTGAAGTGACTCTGTCTAACAAGGGACTTGAATCCCGTTGCAAGGCACGGTAATATCACTAGTTATGAATATCATTTTAATGATGTTTAATTCTATTGTTTGGATTGTGCAGGTGATTGACGAGTGGTTCGAGCTGTTGAGGGATCGCTTCAAGGAGAGTTCGGATGGGTGCGTGGCCGTGCACTGTGTCGCCGGATTAGGCAGGGCGCCCGTCTTAGTGGCGCTGGCGCTCATCGAGCTCGGCATGAAGTACGAAGACGCTGTCGAAATGATCAGAAAGTGAGTAAACATCAAGCTTAATAAGTATCACCTCTTTATATGGGTGATTGATTGGATTGGCCAGCAAAAAATACTCCTTTCTCTGCTGTAAATCCTTTTACGTGGTTCGCAACCCACTTAAAACTGTACGTCCAATTCATCAATCACCATCATCCAACTCATTACCCGCGCACAGGTGTCAGACTTACAGACCTATGTTGGGCTTCCCTCTAAAAAAATTAATAAATGTTTAAATATATCAGGTCGGCTATTGGTATATAAGCACAGCATCCATGTTTTTTCGGTGTGGTGGGACTACACAAAATGCTTCATGAGGATCACTTGAGGGACCAATTAAACAGTTTAAAATAAGCAAGTAAATTTCATACAAACGTAGTCCGGTAAAGCCTTATGACAGAAATTAAGATTTTTTGAAGGATGAAGCCTACGAAGGTCTGAGGCCTATGCATAGGTAATAAGTTGGATGATGGTGATTGATGAGTTGGACTTACAGTTTTAGGTGGGCTCCGAAACCGCGAAGTGATTTTACAGCAGAGAACAGAGTCTTTTTAGCTGGCCAATCCAAGGGTGACCGATTGGATTAGTCAGCAAAAAAGACTTCACTGCTGTTGAATCACTTCCCGGTGGTTCGGGGCCCACCTAAAACTGTAGATAACTGTTAAATCTTATGGGAATTTTCACTTGTAGATTGTAATTGTTATTTGTGTATTGTTATTTGTCATGCAACAGGCTTTAGGTGTTATGTACATGCATATATGAAAACATTATATTTCAAAATAGTAGGTATATAGGAAAAGATTCTGTTCTTACAGAGCAGAAATAATACAGAGAAGCAGGTATCAGATGTAGATCAGCTACGAAAACCTGGGCCCTCTTTGTAAGGGTGACCGATCGAATTGACCAGCAAAAAGACTGTTCTCTGCTGTAAAATCACTTTCCGGTGGTTCGGAACCCACCTAAAACTGTAGGTCCAACTCATTGCCCACACATAGGTCTCAGACCTGAGGGCTTCATCCTCAGCTATTTCAGATAAGAAATTAGACCTACCGCACTCAATATTCAAATAGAGAACCATCTCAATAGGAGATGCTTCATCCAGTGATGGTTTCTGAAATTGTATAGTTATGGGATAAGGAAAAAGAAGAGCTGGTGATGATAATATAATAATAGCTTAATATAAATTTATATCCATCAGCAAAATCATACAGTAATGATTTTACATGTTCAGGAAGAGAAAATGAGCCACTTTTACAAGTGTAGCCATTAATGCATTCATAAATAAATTAAATAATATTGCTATTGAGTGTAAATTATGACAGGTAGTAATAAAATATTGTGAAAAGTAGTTCAGTTCACTCTTACATTTTCAACCATTTTTCGACAAAAGGCAAAATTGTAGCACTTGCGCATTTAATTATTGTCATCATAATGACTTTACTTGCTTGTTTTCTTTATTATTGATTGAATTTTCTTCTGTTTTCATTTTCATTTATAATTATTTCAAATTGCATAGTGTTGAAATTATTGTATTGTGTGAAGGAGGCAAAATGGAGTTACACCTGTTGTCTCCATTAATAAAATTATTTAATTTAATTAATCCATTTCCTTTTTAACGACTACAATATCAACAAATAAATTATGCTCTTTAACAATAGATTATGCGGTACCGTAATGCAGAAAACTATTTCCATTTGAATTGAGTGTACAAATATATTATAACTATTTAACAATAAATCCCAATAAATAAACTATGAAACGTGCATAACAGCTCTTAAACTATGAAACATTCAACAACCTACTATTCTTAAACCAATGCAATTCTTAAAGCTTCAACATCTTCACAGTTCCACTGCCATAATGTTACTTTCTTGCTAAAAACATTTGTAATATTGCATCTTTTTATTTCTCTTGTAATTCGTTGAAATACTTTGGTCGCAAGTGAAGAAAAGAGTTTTTGAAAATACTGCTAGGTTCTCTAAAAAAATTGAAATCAGATAATGCTATAAATCTGATTTATGTGTTTGAGTTGGTTAGCTACGAGAATAACTTGGGCTTGCTCTATTCATGTTATGATTTTTCTAAGTTTTTTCGTGCTTTTTTCATTTTTCAGGAAGAGGCGTGGAGCTATTAATGCTAAACAGCTGGCATTCCTGGAAAAGTATCGACCAAAATCCAGGCTGAAAATGAAGAATGGCCACAAGAACTCGTGCTGCGTCCAGTAATGGATTAAGTACTGTATTTAACCGTGTGTGCAATGTGGAGTCTTGACTTAGTAATTCATTTAGCCACGCCCACGTGTCACGCGCCACCTAACGTCTTTGGTTACTCTCGAGTCAGACCTAGATTAGAAATACTACATATTATATAAATAAGTATTTGTAATGCATTACCTTATTTACTTTTAGTTGTAAGTTATCGCATTAAATCCTTTAAATTTTTCTCGAATGCCTTTTGAATTTCGTTTAGTTCGGCTGTTAACAAACACTCTCAAAATCGTAGGTCAGTGAACTACTAAAATACTGTTGATATGCTATCGTAATGCTGAATAAGTTTCAATCTGCCAAATTCAATGTGATTTCAATTCAGTGTTGGAAGTTTTTCTGTGATCTGGAACATTAGTTCGAGTTAGATATTTGTCCTACTACCGTAACAATATTGAATATACTGGCGCTGAACTATTTTCAATTTTGATATATAGGCACTCCACTCTAATGTGATGTTTTTATTGATATTTTTTATTATTCTTGGCGGTGAATGATTACCAGTTTGAATAATAACTATGTTCACCAGCACTGTTGAGAGTGGCGTTCGTATATCGTCCTATAAGTTGCAGTATAGTGTTATAATAATTGATTATTTAGAACGAGAGCTCTTTACCATTAGCCAACCATATTAATTTATTTATAGAACGTTATTTATTTAACAGATTACCGATTGAAACAGTTATTGTTACATTATTTATTTAACTATTGTTCTTTTCATTACCATTTTTTAATGGCTTGCTCTGTTAGTAATTCTTATAAGCTACATAATTTGTCGGATACATTTTGTTGTAATGAAATCTTCTGTTGATACCTATAAACGAGATAGACGTGTTTGTAAACTACAGCAATTCAGTTACTAGCAATGCTTGTATTTGAATAAAATATCTTTTTTGTGTGTCAAAGCAGGTAAACAGTACAGTTGGTACGTAGACTGAGAAATATTGTGAAGATATCCGACTGGTTTTGATCTTGCTGCAGTGTTAAATTACTACAGTTCATGCAATTCAGTCAAGGCGCTGAGCTTTTTCAGATCATTGAGGATCGTATATTTATGAACGTTACTCCAGTGTCTCTTGACTCGAGGGACTCTTGAAATGTCTATTTAAATACATTATATATCAAGAGTCACTCGAGTCAAGAATCACTGAAGGAATGTTCATAAATGCGTGCATCAGGCGACACTAATGCCCGTATTCATGAACGTATGGTACCTTCAGTGACTCTTAAAATGTAATGTATTTTATATAGACATTTTTGAAGTCTTCAAATCAAGAGACATAAATACAGGCATTATAGTCCAGTCTCTAAATTTGATTGCAGGTACTTAATCTACAAAAACTTCTACTCCTCAATCAGAAACCATTACAAGATATTAGTCAACTTAATAAAAAAATTATTATCTAATTTGATTATTAATTTGTGCTAACGACTAAGTTGACGCCAATGGGCTTCAAATGTAGGTGGGACTGAATCTGATTGTAATTATTGAAAAGTATTCAAATTCGATTGAAATTTCAAAATTTATCCAAAATGTACAAAAATCATGGATAAATGGGTACCTTAATTTTTTATGTCCCGAATTTCAACCCCAAAAATATAAAAGTGGAATTTAAATTTCGATGTTCGAAAAGCTTGTATTGACTGCAAATTTTAATTGCCTTTCAGCCTAATTTATTACAAATGAAATAGTTCTTTTGAGGCAATGATGTGAGCTTCGAAGTCGCGAAAAATGTGAGTTTATTTTTGTTTGCAAACAAGCAACTTTAACATTTTCTAAATTACTTATTTTGTTGAAAATCTCATAATTCACAATTCATTTTGACATGAAAAATCATTTTCTTAATAGTGTTTTGAATTTGTTTTCGATACTTAAAATAGTGCTTCATGCCATATCATTTCTCGCTATAGTTAAAATAAATTTCCGTAGTTTTTCTACATGAATTTGATTAATTTCCAAGCAAACTTCTTTGAATTGTTCTTGACATTGGAATAGAACACGAATGCTCTATATCTAATCCATGTATGAATCTTCCAGAATCATCTCAATAAATGAAGTATAATTTTCTGATTGAACATATCTCGATACATTGAGAGAAATTGAGTTGCTCATATTTTAATGTTTTTATGTGTGATTTTTATATGAATTGAGTGGTGAATTTTAATGTAGAACATAAATTCAACAGCTTGGTAATAAATTGATCATGAATTTCACAAAGTAATTGCCCATCTATATTAATTTTATTTACTTGAATTTGATCAACTTGACATGATTAATTTAATTTCATTTATCAAGGTCACTAATATCAGTTGGGCCACTCACAATCATCATTATTATGAGCCTAGTTGTACTCACACGTCACATCACCATCCAAATTTGTTTCAAATTTCATGTTATTCAATTTATCAAATTCTATGTTTTGTGAATGATTCTAGAATAGTATCTCCAAACCAAATAATACATTTCGAAAAGGACCATTGCCGAATTTATCATATAAAATATATTATAGGTACAGTAAATAAAACGATTCACCAATTACTTTCTCATATTATATATTTGTTGTAAAACATTTATGTGATTCAAATTGGTTCAGTGTTGAAATGAACTAATATATGAGTTGAATTTTTATATTATTTGGTGAAGTTAATAAAGCATTTCAGTATCTGCAGCTAATATTGTTATTGTATGTTTCCAATTTCCCTTTTTCTATCCCCATAATAAACAGCTACTGGCTGTCATTTGTCGACGAAAGTAAAGCTAAAGAATAAGCGAATGAAGGTGGAGAGACGGAGGAGAAGAGGGATAAGAAAGAAGAGACTTTTACATTAAATAATTTGTAGATATAGGTTATTACACATTCCAGTCTATACTTATAGCTTCGTTTTCAATCCTATTTCGCCGAGGGCGGTCCCAGATGGGTGGGTCATGCCCCCTCCAAATCTAAGCATCACTATAAATTTAACTGGAATAAATAATGAAAAATTAAATGGAGAACTAAGAACTAATTATATTGAAAAACTGTACTTGAAACTGGAGTAAGATGATTTAGAAGTACTTCTTAAGTTAATGTGTATCATGACAATTCAAGTCACTATGACGATAGCCTAGGATTTCCTGAAAAACCTGAGTCCTATCTCAGCAAATTAAAGTGACTTCAACTGTACATCCTGACACAGGCAACAGAGAGCTTTTGAACTCCAAGCAGTTGAACTCCTGCACAGTTGTCCAGGAATAAAAATTAATGAGTTGTCCTATAAAATTAGGTTTTAACATAGTTTTTTATAAACTATGAACGTACTTAATATAAAAATTGAGTACCAAACTAGACAGTAAATTAATTTTATTTATTCCGGTTGATTTTTTAATGAGGCTAAGATTTATTGGGTCCCCCTGGACCGCCCTTATGTTATGTTATTGTTATATATCTTCTTCTTCATATTGATATTATCATATGATTGCCTTTATACTATCTTGTTTACTACTTATAAATAAACAGTTCAGTTCAATTCTACAACTCATAATGTCTACATCCACCTTATTTCTATCATATTAGAGAAACATAATAATTGGCGACGAAGGAAAATAAGTTAAAATATGGATCCAGATCAATTTGCTACCTTCATAACTATGTTCCAGAGGCAACAGGAACAAATCACTTCATTACTTGAGGTAAGTTCTCAAACTAGGCCTGCGGATGCGGCACTTTCGAACGTAGCTCCATTTGAGAATTTTGATACGCAACGGGAAAAATTTTCAAACTACCTGGAACGATTCGAAAATTACTATAAGATGAAAGGCTTAGGAAATGAAAAACAAATCGCTCAACTCCTTTGCGTATCCATTGGTAGCGAACATTATAATAAGCTTTCTGCATTGTTGGGTCCTGAGCAACCTATAAAACTACTCGATTACAATACACTCGTGGATCAATTAAAAAAGATACTAATTCCAAAAAAGAGCCCGATTATTTCTCAACATTATTTTCTGAATATTTTTCAAAAAGAGAACGAGTCAATTTCAGATTTTGTAACTAACCTAAAACGTGATATAACTGATTGTGAATTCTTGGTTGAATGTAAGGCAGAAACATGCAAACAAACAGTATCAACTGATGATGTTTTACTACATATACAATTTGTTAGAGGACTGAAAGATGATTGGATACGAGAACAAATTTTACAAACAACTTCCACCAATTTTGACAACATACTGAAAAAAGCAATTGCACTTGAAGCATCAAAAATAGAAAGTAAAGTTTTTCAACAACATCATGATTGTAACTGTGTACATTCCAATGACTGCAAAATTAACAAAATTACAAGGACTCCTTCCAAAAAGTTTTTGAATGATCATTCTGAACCAAAACCACGGCATTACCAATTTAGTAAATCAGATTTCATAGCTTTTGGAATTGAAAATCTCTGTCTCAGGTGTGGTAAAGACAATCACAAAAGTACTGACTGTAGAGTGGATAGATTCAAACTCAGATGTGACAAATGTCAAAAACAAGGACATGTTTCAAGAGTCTGTTTGACCACAATGCGAAATGAATTGAGAAAACCAAGCCGTACAAGTTCAACCAATTTTGTACATCAACAGACATCACAATATGATGACGAAGGTGATGATGAAATTTACAATGACTACGTAAAAGGACTAAACAAAATTAATGTTGTCAATTTGTTCAAGATGAACCAGCAATCTGATAAATACATAGCTTCAGTGTTCTTGAATGGAAAACCTCAACAATTCGAAATAGACAGTGGAGCCAAATTTTCCCTTATTGGAAGAGATGATTTTGACAATCTGAACTTGGACATTCCTATTCAAGTTTCTAACTTAGCCTTTCGTTCTTATTCTGGAAATATTGTAAAACCAGAAGGAAAAGTATTGGTAAAAATAGCTTACAAGGGAAAACAAATAAAGGGAGAATTATATATTGTTCCTGCTGGTCATGAAGCACTCCTTGGTCGAGAATGGATTAGAAGATTGGGAATAGAACTTTCTGAAGTTGA
Source organism: Conomelus anceps (assembly GCA_948455865.1). NCBI lineage: Eukaryota > Metazoa > Arthropoda > Insecta > Hemiptera > Delphacidae > Conomelus > Conomelus anceps. The sequence goes on from OX418217.1 coordinate 24,748,678, forward strand.
TAACAACATGAACCTACTAGTTAAGACTCACCAGATAGAACTCACAAATTCAATTGATGAAATATATGAAGAATTTAAAACAATTTTTGAACCAAAGGTTGGATGTATACCTGGTCTCACAGTTTCACTGAACCTTCGAGAAGGAGCAAAACCATGTTTTAATCGTGAAAGAAATGTTCCATTTGCTCTTTTGGATAAGGTTAACAAAGAACTTGACTCTCTTGAAGCTGAAGGAATTATTTCAGCTGTACCAACCAGTGACTGGGGATCCCCACTTGTTGTCATCCCAAAAGTTGATGGAGGGGTTCGTATTTGTGTTGACTACAAGTGTGGTGTTAACGAACGACTTGTCAAAGCTAATTATCCAATCAGAAAAATTGACGATGTTCTTGATAGCTTACGTGGTTCCCGATTTTTCTGCAAACTTGATCTATATAAAGCATACCTCCATCTCAAGGTTGATGATGAGTCCAGCGTTATTCAAACAATGTCAACACACCGTGGAACATACCGTGTCAACCGTTTGAGCTTCGGAGTCAAGACAGCTCCATCAGAATTCAATCGAATACTTGCTCAAATATTAAATGGACTGCAAAAAACTGAAGCATACTTTGATGACATTATTATTCATGGATCTACCTTGGACGAATGCAAGAAGAACCTAAAAGCCTGCCTTCAACGACTCTTAGACTTTAATTTACATGTTAACAAACAAAAGTGCTCATTCTTTAAGGAAAAAAATTGAATATCTGGGTCGGGAAGTGGAGTTCAACAAAATCAGGAAATCTTCCCTGAAAATTCAAGCTATGAAGGAGATGTCCCGTCCTTCAAATATTGAAGAAGTGAGACGGTTTCTGGGGCTAGTCTCTCACTATGCCCGTTTTTTTCCAAATGCTTCAACAGTCACTACTCCGCTACGACGTCTGTTGCAAAAACAGGTGAAATGGGCATGGACTCCTGAGTGCGAATCAGCATTCATTACAATAAAAACTGAACTTTGTAGTGACCGAATACTTGTACCTTTTGATCCTGAATTACCATTGGTCCTCACAACAGATGCTTCACCAACTGGAATAGCTGCTATCCTCAGCCACACTATTAATGGAATTGAGAAACCCATAGCATATGCTTCACGTTCACTTACAGCTACAGAATGCAATTATAGTCAATTAGACAGGGAAGCCCTTGCAATAGTTTTTGGCGTCTCACGTTTCTACTACCATTTATTGGGAACAGAATTTCAACTAGTCACTGACAATCAACCAATTTCTCGAATCTTCAGACATGACAGAGCACTTCCTCAAATGACTTCAGCGCGCTTGCTTCGTTATGCATCATATCTTACAGGTTTCAATTACAAACTAAAATTCAAGAAAGGCAGTGAAAATAAGAATGTTGATTGCCTTTCAAGAGCCCCTATAAAAAATAGTAAGGTTTCTACTGAAAGAACAATTGACAATGAAGTCCATACCATCTACACTGAAAACATACTACAAATTTCTAGTCGTGAAATCACGGCCGAAATTATAAAAATGGAGACAAAAGATGATTCAGAACTCTCCAAAATTCTGCAAGAACTTCTGAACACTTCAATTGATTCTGAATTCGCTTTGTTTGATGGAATTATTTTTCGTGGAGACCGAATCTACATTCCCATGAAACTTCGTTCTAAAATACTACATGAACTTCATGAAACACACCTTGGCATAACAAAAATGAAGCAACTTGCTCGTCGTTATGTTTATTGGCCAAAAATTGACAATGATATTGAATGCATGGTCAGGAAATGCGAAGCATGTTCACTTGTCAAAAAGAATCCTCAAAAAGTGACAATACATCCTTGGGAATGCCCACAAGAAAATTGGGAGAGAATTCATGTTGATTATGCAGGACCTTTCCAAAATGTATATTTCCTAGTCTGTGTGGATGCAAAATCAAAATGGATTGAAACGAAAATGATAAAGAATGCACCTTCCAGCTCAAGCACAATAAATTTACTGGAAAACATTTTCTCAAGTCATGGATACCCATACGTTCTTGTAAGTGACAACCATTCAATTTTTCAGAGTGAAGAATTCCATACCTACTGTAAGGAACGAGGAATATTTCAAAAATTTATTGCCCCAGGACACCCAGCTACAAATGGTCTAGCTGAAAGGACTATTCAAACTTTAAAAAATCGACTCAAGGCAATGACTCAAGACACCCAAGACTCAAGACCATTAAATACAAAACTTCAAGACATTTTACTTCGGTATCGAGCAACACCGTTGGCATGTGGAAATACCCCGGCAGAATTGTATCTGAAAAGGAAAATGCGAATTCGCCTTGACGCTATATTCCCATACCGACCACAACAATCTAGTGATTACTCAATCCCTATCCGTTCATTTAAAGAGGGAGAGAGAGTACAAGTGAGACTTTTCATTCAAAATGAGTATATATGGAATTTTGGTACAGTGACAAAACGTTTAGGAACACGTCACTACTTGGTGTTGTTAGACACAGGAAGGACCATCAAACGACACATCAACCAGTTACGTTCAACTCTGGTCGAAAAGAAAAAGGAAACTGTCACCTTGCAACCGCCACCGCTATTTGATGTTCCTTGCATTCCATCACCGCAGATCACACCATCAGTGGTTGGACAGCCAGATACTACAACAGTTGTTGACAACTCACCTGTTCAAGGTGGTGCACGACCTCAGAGACCTCAAAGGAATCGTCGACCTCCGGCTAGATACGGACATGCTGTTACGCACTAATTTATGTGCTCTCATACTAGGAGGGGAGACTGTTATATATCTTCTTCTTCATATTGATATTATCATATGATTGCCTTTATACTATCTTGTTTACTACTTATAAATAAACAGTTCAGTTCAATTCTACAACTCATAATGTCTACATCCACCTTATTTCTATCATATTAGAGAAACATAATAGTTATGTTATGTTTGAAGGGACGGATTCAAAGATCCAGAAGATTCAAAGATCCTCACACGTCAACCGAAGCTTATTGTGTGTCCCTAGTACGTTAGTTAGGCAAACCAATACCTGTGCCCTTTACAAGATCCAGGAGTTTCTTCCCTATGCTAACGTCCCATTCATCACCTGGTTGCTTAAAGCCAAACAGAGCCATTCTCCTTGCCCCGAGTCTCTCGCAATCCAGTATGATATGCTTGGCAGTCTCTTCAGACTGATTGCAAAGCCTACACATCTGATTTTCATTTCTGAGTCCGATTGTGTGGAGATGTTTCCTGAAGTGGCCATGTCCAGTTATCAGAGCAATTAGCTGCTTAACCTGACCTCTACCCAGCCTCACCAGCCAGTTGGTGAAGTAGGAGCTTGTGTCTGCTAGCAGCCTTTTGCCAAGTGCTTGGCCTGAGTGACCTTGTCATTGCTGGTGATGTAAGTCCCTGGACCATTTGTTTATTGTGTGGAAGGCAGTAGTTTTGCTTATGCCACAGCTTGGCTCTGGGCCAAAGAATGACCTACTAGAACCTTGCTTAGCAAGCCCATCTGCACACTCGTTGCCACCTATGCCTACATGGCCAGGTACCCAACCAAGATGCACAGAGTTGTGTGTTGCGAGCTTGCTGAGTGTTTTGTGACACTCCCACACCACAAGATGGACCGCCCTTGCGTGGGTAATAGTTGGATGATGGTGATTGATAAGATGGAAGTACAGGTTTAGGTGGGTTCCGAACCAACGGGAAGTGAGTTTACAGCAAGAACAGTCTTTTTCACTGGCCAATACAATCAGTTACCCTTACAAAGAGGTGATGTTAGATAGAATTTATTAGTGACACCGAAAACGATGCTTCTGTCCTTGATCATTTCAAATTTCTCGTTCAGCCTATGAAAAGTATTTTGAAAATCGTAGAACTTATTTTTATTAGAAATAGGCTCGTCAGTGGATGGATATCTATAGCTAGCTGCTATGTCGTTGGTAGCTGCCATTCCTGCAGGCTGAAAACTCAGCTGATCAGAGCAATGCCTGAAAGTGTCACTACTTACTGCTCCGTGAATAATAAATAATATTTATCATAGAATTAAATAGTGTGTTATAGAGCGATTCAGTGCACTCAGTTGAAGTTATGCAGTTAGGCGGGGCGCACGTTGAGACGCAGGTGGAGCAGAGCAGAGCAGCGCAGCACAGCACAGTTTCTGTGTCCCATATGTTTACTATGCTCCGCTAGAAAGCACGCGCACGTTGCCGCGCAGAGCAGGGCAGAGCAGCGTTGGTCTGCATCGCACTTGTGACAGAGACACAGAAACTGCGCAGCTAGTGCACTCGTCACTACGTTATTTAGTTCCCACAGACCTTTGGGCGTTACAGCCCTTTTTTTCAAATCAAATCAATTTATTGCCACAAAAATTCACAATAAGAACAAGATATATTGCATTGATATATAATACAAGAAATACATCTGTATGCTGTGATCAAACAAAGAAATCGTATACAAGTATTTTCTTACGCACACAATTTAAAACAAAAGTAAAGTAAAACTTGGCACCACCCAGCAAAGGAAATTCCTGTCTGCTGGGTGAGAGTATCAGTTCAGAACTAATTAGTTCCTGTTATCCTGCAATTGATTCTGCAAATAAATAAAAATAAAAAAAGAGAAAGAGAACAAAATTATAATATACTATTGAGGTTAAAGAAGAAATTTCCAATTATCCATTCATTTATCCTATTCCACATCCTTAGTTTATTCTCAGCGAAAAAATCATACAAACTACTGGAGATCAAGTTTATTAGCTTTGTGCTGAGATAAGTCAGCTGCCTCCGTACTATTGTTAAAATAGTGTTGTTTATGTTATATATGTTATGAACATTCGATCTAAAGTTATACAAAGTATATATATTTCTCATTGAAAACTCATCCCTATTCACCCATATATAGCAGATAAGTTTCTTTATATATAGCTGGCGTATTGTCATCACCCTGAATTGGTCAAAAGAGTCCCTACTAGAAAAAGTTCTTGGTTTATTCAGGATTGTCTTTATAATCATTTTTTGCATAACAAAAATCCTCTCCATGAAAATATCGAAAGATCCTCCCCATACCACTAGACCATATTGTAGTACAGATTGAACATAAGCAAAGTATAGGACCCTTAGCTCGCTCATATTCAATATTTTTCGTACCTTATAGAACATATAAGATAGAAACCTAAGTCGTTTACAAATAAATTCTATATGAGGCTCCCACCTAAGGTTACAGTCGACCACAATACCCAGATACTTAACCGATTTCTCCTTTTCAATTTGTGGGCATGCACATTCCTCCCATTTATCAAATTCACAATTTGTATGTATTGTTATGGGTTCTAATAGCTAAAATAAGGCTGGCAACACTAAAGTTCACACTTGCACTTTATTTACACAAATTAGTCTATTTACACAAAAATATTTGTAAGTTCAATTAATGAAGTAAAAACAGATCATCAAATGACAAGCTAATACTTATTTTCAGTAATTATTTACAAGAATTGATAAATAAGTAATTACAGGCTAATTAATAATTAAATAAACAAGAGTCCAATAAACTGTACAATAATAATGCAGAAAGAAATTATAAAAAGAGCAACTAATCACTTACAAAAACACAGTCCAATTCGTTATTTGACAGTCAAAAATAATATCACTTAACACAACGTCTTTAAACTATTAGTAAGCTGCATAAACAGTAAACACTTGTCTCTGCACTTGACACTGTCTAAAGACTGAATAAAGCACTGTTTACTCCACTGGCACGAGGTCCGTAATATAACATGGTACGTCACACGGTTTGTAGAAAACTCACTCACTGGTTCACGTGGACTCGTTTAAATAGCTGTTGTAGTTGTACAATTCCAAGAATTTGGAGCTCACCAGACACTTCGAGAATCTTCAAGAAACATGATCTTGATCGTTCCAGAATTCTAAAGAAATCACGAGGAGTCTCGAGAAATCAATTGAGTGAGAGAGTTGCAGACTTGAATAATAAGAGTGACAAAGACATGTGAAAAGAGAACGCAAGAGAGCAAGGGAATGCATACTGCGTCTTAAGTCACGTACGATCATGAATGGAATGATCTATGTAGAACAATGCAGCTCCATGTGCGCAAATAACTGCTTTGCTTGCTTTTGTAACGGTATCTTAATTTTCAATACCTCAGGTGGTTGTCCAACTGAATTAGGAGAGAAAGTAATGTATTTCGTTTTTGTGGTATTCATGCTCAATGTATTACGATCAAGCCATTGTTTAACAATGGATATAACTTTTTGAGCTTTCAAAAACGTCTCTATCCATGAATGATCTTTGATTATTAAGGCTGTGTCGTCGGCAAAAGAAATGAATTTAGAATCTTTAATTTTCAGTTTGAAGATGTTGATATAAATCAAGAATAAAATAGGGGATAGCACGGTACCCTGTGGTAATCCGAAGTCATTTAATTTTAGTATATTTGATTTATAACAGTTGTTATCATCAATCAATTGTGATCGATCATTCAAATAATTTTTAAATAATTCAAGGGGAAGCCCTCTTATCCCGTACCTCTCTAATTTGGCAAGTAATTTATTGTGGGGTATGGTATCAAATGCTTTAGTAAGGTCAATAAATATGGCCAGACATTTATTATTACTTGAAGACATGCTGTTAGATATTTCATTGGTAAAGTTGGCTAATGCATCCTCAGTATTTTTGTTGTTTTGGAATCCATATTGGCATTTATCAATTATATTATGTTTATTTATAAAATTCATTAATCTTATCTTAATTGTTTTTTCAATTATTTTGGCCAGATTGCTGGTCAAACTTATGGGTCTATAGTTTCCAGGCTGATCGCGGTCACCAGACTTGAATATTGGTTTAATTCTGGCTATCTTAAGACAGATGGGAAACTTGCCAGCCTCAAAGCATTTGTTTATAATGTAGCATAAGGGGTTTTCAATCCAAGGGGGTATATTTTTTATAGTAATATTATTGATTCTATCTAGTCCGGGGCTTGCTGAATTTTTTAATTTTCTAATAATATTCCTGATTTCATTAGCTGTAACCGGTCTGAGAAAAAAGACTGATTTATTACCGGTAAGGGATCGTTATATATTTCGCCACAATTCACAGGCGCAGCTGTAATTTTCCTTACATCCCTACCAACGTTAGAGAAAAAACTTCATCTCCTTTATTGGGACTATTGCCTATGATTTCTTTCATGACCTTCCACAACTTATTACTATTATTCTTATGTTCTTCCAGTTTTTTTCTATAATAATCATTCTTTTATCTTTTAATAATCGTTCTTTTATCATTTGTAATTTCATTTTATCTCTTACATTAATTGAGTTAACAAGACCGGACGTAATCCAAGGCTTTAATGCTCGTTTTTTATGGGATATTGTTTTTATCTTGGTTGCCTTATCTATTAGCAATTGAAGCCTCTTCACAAATAGTTCCGTCAATCTGTCAACATCCAAGCTCTCATTTGAATACAAGAAATCCCAGTCCTCCTCTTCAAGGTTTTTAGACAGTACGACATAGTCAACTATAGGAAAAATTCTTTTTAAATGTCCGGTATGTTTGTTATCTGTTTGGTGGATGTGTAAAGTAGTAGAATAATGGTCTGTAATTGATGTTTTAAAGATATTACCGATTGATCGGTCATTTGCGTTATTATTGGTCCTGAGAAACATATGGTCAATACATGTTTGTGTAGTTTCTGTTACTGTAGTGAAAGAATTAATGAAGGATTCAAATCCATATTTATTTAGAATGTGTATATATTCATTTGTCGCTTTGTTATTAGCATTCAAGTCAATGTTTATATCGCCTACAAAAAACAGAGTTGTTTTTATCTTGTAGCAGTTGAAGATTATTATCGAGGCTATCTAAAAATGCTGCGAGATTACCGCTAGGCGAGCGATAAACTGAGATTATTAGCAGCTTGATATTTCCTATCTCTACAACTAAACTTAACGAGTTAGTTTCTTTTATGTCCATCGGATAAATTTCGAACTTGATATCTTCCTTAACAAATATACAAATACCATCACATTTATTCATATGGGAACATTTATTTATTGTTCTGTAACCTTTGATTTTATATTCAAATGGAAGGTCTTCACAAATCCAGGTCTCAGTTAAGACAATTATATCGAAATCAAATTGTAGATCACTCAAAAAAACAGTCATGGTAAGTATTCACAGTAGTTGTCAATTTCATTGGTTACTTTAACCTCCTTATTAAGCAAATTATATATTTCCTCGATTGCTATCATAAGAGCCCTCTCAGACAACTAAAGGTTTAATCATCTGGTGTACTTCTTCAAACTCTTCTCGACCAAAATTTTTAAACTGTTCTGGTGGTAGTTCATTATTATTTTGTCATTGTGAATGCCCCGTTTTTTCAAGTAGTCACTTTTCTCTCGCTTTGTCCCCTCTTGTTTCAATCAAGATGAATGATGTTTTTTCTAATCTTATTAATCCACAGTGAAGTAAACATTTTTTTTGTTTGTTATAATATTGAAAAACATTAAATATACGGTAACAAATTTGAATAAGGAGATATTTTTTTTTAGTTTATTGAGAGTTATATTTTAGTTTGTTGAAAGATATTTTCAGTCTAGGGTAAAGTTATTTGGTTAAGCGACTCACCCCTCAGCACAAGCTTGGCTTAGAGAGGGGTGAACCATCTTTTTTTTCATTCTAAAATCATTATTAGTTTAGTTTAATATCCTATATTTATTTTGTCTTGAATATTCTATAATTTTATTTTATTTATTTATTTTTATGATTTATTCAACTTATTATGGAATATTTTATTTGATTATTTTAAAAAATTAAAGTTTATTTATTTCATTGTATACTTATATATCTTGCATCTTGGAATGTCATTGTGTCATATGAAAATGTATTGTGCATTTGAATAAAAAATTATTATTATTATTATTATGTACAGCAATAGCAATGAATCGAACTCCGCATCCGAATCTTAACTTAAATCAAGGAATCTTGAAAACATGTTTACAAACACAATACACATCAAAAAGCACATCCACCTTCGTCGCTCTGTAGAATGAGACTGCCTCCCAATATGCGTTTTAAACTGTGCGACAGGTTTCTGTCCTGCTCTGCTCTGCCCTGCACGCCTCTGTAGCACTGCTCAACGTGCGCCCCATCTTAGACATGATTGTTACAGGTAATTTTAGTGTACCATAGATTCGAAAATTGAATTCTAGTCGTTTGTGATTTTTATAATTTAATAGTGATAAACGCAATTTACATCAAGATAATTATATTAAATGCTTTTTAGTGCATTATTTTCGTTTGTAAGTTAGATTTAAAGGTTTAATCACAGCGTACGCGTTACCTTAAAAAACTCTGCTCTGGCATTGAACGTTTTACAATTTATTACTTTTTTCTGAATTTTCTTGAATTTGAATACAGCCCTATTCAACACATAATAAACCTTGCGATATTCTATAACATTTTTGTGATTTATTTTTACTTCAATAGTTTGCCAGTAACTGGTCAGCTGTGGACCTTTACCTACAGATAAGGCAGTTTGAAACCACTATTCCTGTTTACAAATTTATATTTTCCAAAGATTTATGATCTGGCATTTATTGATTTCATCAGATTTTTGGTTTCTGACGTGCTCAACTAAAAAATCAAGATGATAGCTGGCTTTTAGTATAATTGAACACTCATTGCGCGCTTGTGATTAAGCATTTACTACCGTCACTGAACAAGTTCAGTTGTACTACTGCATGCTGTGCGACAGCTTTTAAAATCAAACCAATCGTTGAGTTCATGGGAGCCTTACTGGTAAAGTCTGATTGGTCCATTCAAATGTTTTAATCTCTCTGAATTTGAAGATAAATCAGGCGCCACCGGTGACACACTGGAAGTGTGGCGCTGCGCTGAGCCAGTTGCCGGGCGTTCACGAGAGCCTCAACGTTTACCGGTAAATGGGATTTTATCGGACACCAAGGCGTCTGTTTGATCCAGTCATAAAAGATCAAAAATTTGAATAGCTCAATCAGACGCCTGTTTCCGGTAAAAGTCCATTTACCGGTAAACGGTGAGGCTTCCATGAGCCGGGCACGCTCAAGTGAAATATTTAGATGTGATGATATCTTTACCACAAAACAGCTAGCACATAATATTTTTGTGATGTTGAAGATCCATCTTGTTTCCACTAATATGTAATATAAACTTAAAAAACACTTTTGAATGAAAATTAACTCACGTTATGGCGTGACGGCCGTTTCGCTCTGTTGTCTAGAGCATCGTCAGACGATCCACAGTATACACTCCGTTTCGCTCTGTTGTCTAGAGCATCGTCAGACGACCTGTGCTGTGGGTCGTCTGACGATGCTCTAGACAACAGAGCGAAACGGCCGTCACGCCATAACGTGAGTTAATTTTCATTCAAAAGTGTTTTTTAAGTTATATACATAACTCAAGTTATATACATTATAGTTTAAGTTTATATTACATAATATTTTTGGTCTTTATCAGAACAGCCAAATCACCTAACCCTAAAGATTGATTTGTATCATCTTTTCTAAACAACCACAGTCGCATATTCATTGAACACCAATAAAATTCAAATAATAAAAGCAATGTAATATAAAAACTGACACTGTATTGCTATTTAAATTATGATTTTCACTCACTTATACTAGAGATACTGGAGGGATGCATTTCACTTCTAAAGAGAAGCTTCATCAGCCTGAGGCTGAGAGAAATGCATCCCTCCATTATAAGTGAGTGAAAATCATATTTTAAATAGAAATACAGTGTCAATTTTGATATTAGATTGTTCAAGTATTTCAACATGGAAAACATCACACAAATAGCAAGTTCAACAGTTATCGGCCACAAAAATGGACAGGTGCATAGAATCAGCGATGAAGATAACCACCTTCATGAAAGACCATGCAAAATTCACTTCAGCCATTCACAAATCGACAGCACTGTCCAGTGTGCTGCCAATTAAGAACGGTTCACGCAAATTTGACATTCTTGGTGTTATGTGCTTAAACACTTACCGTACCTTGTTTCGGAGCCCACCAAAAATGCTAGATTATTGGTAGAAACCCAGGGAAATTCACCAACAATTAATGGGCTCAAATAAATGCAGTCTTCGCTGCACAGCATTGTGTTACTTTTTGAAAAAAAAAACACAGAATTATAGCATACTTCTCAAGCAGAAGCTAGGATGGCGTCCAGATCTTTGAATGGATGTGAAATAAGGTAACACATCGGCCATTAATAAATTGAACCTCAACCTTGCTACAATTTGTCAAGTACGTTGCCACCTGTTTCAGTGCAACACAAAAAATAAAGTGGCAGAGTTACTATTTGCACTCACGCCACGAAGACGAACCTATTTATACACGTCTGCTAAATAATTTCTTAAAGTATAGGAACTATACTAGAGAGGAGCGGTTTCATAACAATTTACAAGCTAACCTTGTGTAGTTACCGTTCCGCAAAATCTTATGGAAGGTCTTACTTTTAGTGTTGTAGACAGGAGAACTGTAATAAGAAAGTTGATTGCAAAAGGATATTGAAAGATCCTCATGCCTAGGATTTCCTAGGTATGAATCAAGTTTTAACTCTGACCTGATTAACTATCTAACTCTGGAAAATAAATCAATTCGAAACTGTATTGAAGATTGTAGGAGTTCAATAGTAATTATTTGAGCTATCAGAATTGTGGTATGTGTGAAACAAGCCTTAGGTATGCTATTGAATCAAGGTATTTCAGTTCCCTGAGTAAACTCAACATTCGCACAAAAATCAGCATTATATGTTGGCTCTAAAGTACTGAATAGATTGCTTAGTCTTCTGAAGAACGAGGCTAACTTCTGAATGTATAATTAAATAAATTCAAGATATAAAGACATAAAGAGTTTAAAGCTTTCAGTCAATTTTCCAGACAATAACTAGTATGCAATATTTCATCATTTTGTTTATATAAAAATACTTAAAATGGTATATTACATTATTTTTGTAGTGTTTTGTTGTTGTTGTTGTTGTTTGTATGAAGTAAGCAATGATAAGTTTGTAGAGTTAGAAAGGTGGTAGATAGTAGTAGTGCTGGGTAGTATAGCCTACAGTAATAAGTAGTCATTGTGGTGTTAGTAATATTAGTGATAGTATTAGTGCTAGTTATACTAACGTAGAATATTTCAATAAAAATTAAAATACTAACATGGAGAATAAACAATAATGTTTCATTTATTTAACATGAAGTTTGCATAAATTGAAAATTTACTAAACTGTTTCACCCCAGCACATATTTATATAGTGGGGTGTTCATGAGTAATCAATTTGGAAATATTTATACACAGACATTGTAAAAATTTGGTTTTTCACTCATAGTTTTCGATGTAACCTTTGGTCTGTTACAATCAAGATTTTATATTTTGTTTTTAATTAGAAAGACATAAATTCCTTATGTGTTGAGGAACAGCACAGAGTAGCACTCTAAGTTATTTATTTTTCTGTTGAATGAGCAAAGAAATGTTTTAAATAGATTGCCCACACAAAAAAATGTAAATTCGAATAAGTATGAATATTCTACTAATATAGTATACTCCAATTAATTCTAAAAAAAATTATGGTTTCTTTAATTTTTTTTATCTCAGGAATTTATGTTTTTTCCGCTTGCTTTAGCAAGTAGGATATTGCAGTTTGTATGAAACATTTCTATGGTTTGCTTCTCTTTAAAATAATATTAGGCTACATTTTTATTACCTTCATTTTATTTATTTTTTATCTACGACCATGTCATAATGTATACATTACAGTTTCACAATTGATGACAAAACAGCTGTCTTTTCGAAATGCTTTTTGAAACCCGTTGCATAATGAGCTCATTATAGTACAGGTTCTACATTATAACATGGGTTCTGGACCAATCAGAAGCATTTTTATGCCCTCAATATTGTGAAACTATCAGCTGATTTGATCAAACTGCTAAACCAGCTGCTTTAACCCAACAATCTACTATAACTTCTCGTATTTGAGATGAGAGGTTAGGTATCTCTGGCAGTCACAGGTAAAATGAAATTGTTTTAATTAAATGTATACTAGTGGTCATAGATACAATAGTGTATGCAATGATTTTATTTGGCCATTAAAGCACTCGTGAGATATTTATAACACTCGCATTCGCTCGTGTTATAACTTACATCTAACTCATGCCTTAATAAGGGTCAAAATAAAATCATTGCATAAACTACTATTATTATATTTTTATAGGTTTTTAGTACTTTTTCATTCTTACACAGGAGTACCTTTGGGGTTGCCGTAATTAGACAATAGACAGTTCATTGTATAGTCGACATAGTTGCAATTACTGTTCGTATATTAATATCCAGACAGAAAATTGTTGATGTACTGTGGATGTTCTGTTGGTCGAATAAATTATTATTATTATTATGATGCATCAAATGAAAATAAACTCCTCTGGACAGGATTGTTCAGAGAAAATTGAATTTAATTATATTGAAAATTGGAATACAGCTAATGAATGATTTACTGAATGACTAAGAAACCTGGCATATAAGTCGGAGAAGAAAACATGGAATAAATAAATAATAAATTCTATCTAAAAATCACAATGATGAGACAATTTCAAATAAACTATTATTATTATTATCATTTCGATACAAACATATAGATAATGTAGGATATATTTTTTACAATAAGTTGCTTACTATTCTGTGGGAAAACATACAAGATGAATAAATAATTTTTCTATAAATCACAATAACTGGACAATTTTAATAAAATTTTCGTTATAATTTTGATAGAAGTAAATGGATACAGTGTTTTTTTTCTAACATTAAGATATATAAGCAGCTTATTTGTTAAACATTTTACAGTCTTAAAACTATAATTAAATTCGTCAATGTTTGATACTCTTATGACACTCTTTCAAGGCCTGCCACAAATAGAAATGCAGGCTTGGATACGTTATACACTGTGACAATTTGTGAAGCACAGACGCGTATTAGAAATTAACTCCAACTTATCTAGCTTACAGGCAATAGTGACACCAAATACCCTGAATCAAATTATGCTGCATTTGATAATACATTTGAATTGCAATAGAAACTAACCTAATAGCACTCATGAGTAACCTGAGGTGTGCAGTCTAATTCATTAAATTTATGTGTTTCATAAAAAGCCACCATGCAACACATTACCAGGTCTGCGTTTTCATTTTCAGAGGCACATTTGAAGACATATATAATATAGTAGAAATAATAATTAATACATGTACAGTACATTTCGAAAATATAGTATTTTCTATAATTATTGCACATGTCTTTGGAATACCCAGAAGAATGAAAACTTTTAAATTAAGACAATTATCAATCATAAAATACAAATCTTTTACATTTTTGTAAAAAAATTACAAGAATTTAATTATTAAAGTTGAATGATACATTTCAAATTTTAAATGTGAAAAATTTCCAATGAAGATAAAACTGGAGAACTGTCTCAATAATTCATTTATTTTTTTAAATTACAAGCAGAAGAGAAAATGGATTAAATGCTAAACATAATTATGAATACAAATAAATTATAACTTGGAAAGGCTATAACACAGGAATGTGGAAGGAAGAGCAAGATTTCAAGCAGAAAATTTTGATTGAATGTAAAAAATCTTTAAATGAATAGTTGTTTCTATTCTTCCACATCAAGTATTTTGAAAAATCTTTTCATGGGAGGACCCCGCACCCATCTTTCATAAGAGATAAGCAGTTTATTTCTCTTCTCATCTAACATTTTAGAAGCTCCTTCCTTCACACCGTTTTGAATATCACAGTGATTACCATTCATACTTCAGGTTCTATCACAGATAAACCATTACAATATTGATGATTCATGTAAACTTTCTCATTTTTTGCTATAAAATTCAGTTAATAACCAGTTAGTTTTAAAACATGTTGAAATACATCTTATTCCCTGTCACCTATTTCTTTTCTCTTCATTAATAAGCCAATCTATGCCAGCTCAAGTAAAATTTACAACACAAACTAAAATCTAGATTCATACTTGCAGCAGTACAGAGTGTGTTTAAATGGCGAAACCTCTTGACCCCCTGGCTTGAACATACAAAAACTAGGCTTGAATGTACACAAAACCCTGCACACAGTTCCCTATCCCATGAACTATCTACTTGAGAGTATGCTTTCTCTATGGTACTAAGAAAGTATTTTGAAATGTTCTCAAAGATCAAATGTTGATGTGGTTAATTATGCTTTTTAATTGGTGTCCATAAAAATAAATTGTGTCCTTCCATATTGCTCATAATATGCTTACTTTTTCCTAATGCCTAATTTTGAATGTTATATTCAGGCTGCTTTCTTCAAAGAAACTGGAGGTGTCAACCTTGAAGACAATATAAGAAGGATTCTCCAGAGGATGGTGACAGACAACATTGCCATCCAATTCAGCTGGGAAGGCAGAAGGGGAAAAAGGAAGGTCTGTGACTTGGCATTTATAGATGTCATGAAGTGTAAGTGGTCTTGATTTATGCGTTAATTGAGGATTACTTCCTAAAAGAATATATAAACGATTCTGTAAAGCTTTTGCCAGTAAAAATACCACTTATTATGAGTAAATTGTAAATAATATTTCTCATTGAAGATATAATATCGTTTTAGAGGGTGTCATGGAATTGGGGTGTATGAGCCAGGTTTTTGGCCTCTATGGAGAAGCTTGATATAAAAAGTAAACTCTCAATTTTCAAAGCATTTTCGAACTACTAAAAGTTTTGTTCCTCCTGTAAATTTTGAAAAATACTCATATGCAATACTTATTCCAAGACAACCTTGTCATGCCTTAAGGGAAGTGCATGTTGTAAGATGGCAGAATATTTCACAACCTGCATTCAAGCTCAGCAATGAATGAAGCTACAATTGAAAACTTAAATGACAGGAATAGATTTTTTATTGACTTTGTTTGTTGCATAAACAAAAAGAAAATTTAATCCCAGTAAGATGACAACATTTAACAGAGCCAGAACAACAACTTCATGGCCTCCTCAAACAAGGCCGCGGCCAACGATGTGGCAACTCCGCAATCCCCTCCACTCGGCGGCCTACTCGCCACATTCTCCACAAACTCTTCAAATGCACATAATGTTTACACTTCTCAACAATTTCTATATATAATATGATCATCCCGATTTGTTTTAATTCCTAAGGAAAGGAATATGTGAAGCAGTGCATTATAAATGCTTTCTGCCCATACAGCAAATAAACATTACAATAACGTAACAATGATACCTTGTAACGTTACATATTTACGTAATATTAACGTTGTTAAATGGTCTAATAATTGGGTAAGGTGACATTACATAGTAGCATAAACGCCATGTTACATAACATAAACATAATGTTACTTGAAACAATTTTGTAATTTATGTAAAACGGTTCAGTAACGTTACATATTTAAATAACATGAACATAAATAATTATTTAAAATGAACTTCACTAATAAATGCAACACTTGCGTTTTTGCTTAGATATGCAGGCAAGTTGGGAAAAAATTTTGGAACAGCGCTAGGACTTAACAAAGGTTTATCTCGTTTGAATTGACAAAATTCACCGTTGATGTTTCTAAAGTTCTCTATCCAAAAGGGTTGGGTTGATGCAGGTCGGCAGTCCTCTAGATGTCGCTTCCTAACACACCAGCTCGCTCGGCCTCAACCTCTTCCATTCCTAACAGTTCAATCGGTACTGGGCTCATACTATCTAATGATCTTTTGCCTTATGATAAACATTGTTTTAGGGCTTGTCACTTGAACGCACAATCTCTACGATGTCACATAGACGAACTCAGAGCAATCTTCCAGTTCAACAACTTCGATGTAATAGGAATTTCTGAATCTTTTTTAAAACCAAGTATTTCATCATCTCAAGTAGCTATATCAGGATATAATCTTTTCCGTAACGATAGGTTGAATAGAGCGTGTGGAGGCGTTGCAGTGTATGTTAAAGACGGTATCAAGACAAAAATACTCACTGTGTCCGAATCCTTACCAGGTGAAGCTAGGCCAGAATACATGTTATTGGAGTTAACTTTGTCTAGGTCTGATAAATTGTTACTTGGTGTCTGTTATCGCCCTCCAAAGATTGGTTATTTTACTGACTTTGAAAATGCTTTATTGTCTTTCATGCCTAATTACAGTCGTATCCTACTAATGGGAGATATGAATACAGACCTCAACATGGCCCATCATAACTTCGACTATACCCAACTCACTACTATTTTTGAATGTCTCAATCTGACCATACTGCCACTAAATCCCACTCATCATACTAATGTATCTGACACTTTCATTGACTTATTAATTGTTAGCGACCCTGATGAGGTGATTCACAAGAACCAAATCTCAGTTCCAGCTATTTCTGGTCATGATCTGATTTACTGTGTACTCTCCTATAAAGCTCCCAAGCCTGTACCAAAATTTATAACTTTCAGAGATTTTAAACATATGGACGAAGAAGCATTTATGACTGACGTAGCTCAAACAGCATGGAACGAAATATTAGCTTTGTCTTCGGTTGATGCAATGGCAACCACTCTAGAAAACAAGATTTTGAATCTATACGACAAGCATGCACCAACTGTGACTAAACGAATTAATAGCAAACGACCTGTTAAATGGATAACTGATGAAATTTTGCAGCTCATGGCACAAAGGGACTCAGCTCATAGGAAGGCTAAAAGAACAGGTGACATTGACAACTGGACCACTTACAGACGCTTACGTAACAAAGTAAAACAAGAACTTCGTAACTCCAAGATTAGGTACATGAACTCTTTTTTAACTGAAAACCGACTCAATTCATCATCGTTATGGCGTGGTATCAAACAGTTTGGAATTGGGAAACAGAAATCACATACTCAAATCGACCTTTCGCTTGATGATATTAATGAACATTTTGTATCCCAATCTTCTCAACGTGATGAGACAGTAATTGAAAACCATCTAGAAAGTCTAATTGATCAAGTTTCCAACTCTCCTATTCCACCAGCCTCCCAGTTTCAATTTCGTCCAATTTCTGAGCATGAGGCTCTCAAAGCTATCCAGCATATTCACAGCAATGCATTGGGAGCAGATAAAATTCCTATCAAATTTATCAAGAGAATTCTCTTTGCAATTCTACCTGTAATAACTTACATATTTAATGCTTCCCTTCAAAGTGGTCTCTTTCCTAAAAATTGGAAATATGCTCATGTTCGCCCTCTTAACAAAGTTTCATGTCCAAATACAGTCGAAGACTTCAGGCCTATAAGTATTTTGCCAGCAATTTCCAAAGCACTTGAAAGACTTGTTCATTCACAAATAGTCGAATTTCTTGAAAAGAATAGCAAACTTCATAACTTCCAGTCTGGTTTTAGAAAATTCCATTCCACAGAAACAGCTCTACTGCATGTTACTGAAGATATCAGGTCGTCCATGGACCACAGAAAGTGTACCATACTGTGTCTGTTCGATTTTTCCAAAGCTTTTGATACTGTCGACCACCAGATCCTTCTCAACAAATTACTCCTCCTTGGTTTGAGTCACAAAGCTGTAAAATGGTTTCATTCTTATCTCATAGGCAGAAAGCAATGTGTCACTGATGGTGAATTGCAATCAGAGTGGAAAAATGTAATTCATGGCGTCCCCCAAGGTTCAATTCTTGGCCCCCTTTTATTCACATTGTATGCAAATGATCTTTCTTCCATAATTAGGTTTTCAAAATTTCACACCTATGCTGATGATCTTCAAATTTATTCTAGTTGCTCTGTTAGAGACCTTCACCAAACCATCCATAATATGAATGAAGAAATAGTGAAAATCACTGAATGGACTAAAAAAAAATGGCCTCAAACTTAATCCACTCAAAACTCAACCTATTATAATTGGCTGCTCTCGTTTAATCAATGGCATAGACTTCCAATCAATTCCAAAAATCACTGTTGATGGGACTAGTATTTCCTATTGCAAATCAGTAAAAAACTTGGGAATCATAATGAATACTACTCTTGACTGGACTGAACATGTTGTAGGCACCTGCAAAAGAGTTTTCTCTGCCATGCACTCTTTGAAGAAAATGCAAGACATCCTTCCTAGGCATATCCGACTATTACTTGTCAAAACTCTCATTTTCCCATACTTCATGTACTGCAATTCAGTTATAAACGATATGACAGTAACACTCAATGAAAGGTTGCAGCGTAGTCAGAACTACTGCATGCGTTTTGTTTACTCCCTACAACATCATGAGCATATAACCCAATCCTACATTCATAGTAACACCTTAAAATTACCTGATCAGAGGCTTATCAGAATACTTAAACTTCTAAAAAGCATTCTCAATAGTGGAACTCCTAAATATTTTAAAAATGATTTTAAGTTTGTGTCTGAAGGTAGGAGAAACAACGTTTCCCACACCAGAAATGGTAACAGAACTCTTAGGATGCCAAATCACCAGACAACACTTTATACTAAGTCTTTTGTTGTTAGCGCTTGCCGTGCTTGGAATCTACTCCCACTTTCAATTAGGAATCATGAGAGCCGAGTGGGCTTCTCCCTGTCTCTGAGGAGACATCTATTGGAGAAAATGGCAGCATCTGTCTGGCCTTGAGGCAACTGCATGATCAATAATACTATAATCCTTTAAGTTAGGTTAGGTTATTATCTATAATCTAAATTATTCATCTATTCATTTTTATAATACTTTTTTTTGAATCCACAAATTATTTTTAATATGCTTTCATTTTTTGTTTTAATGTATAAATGTATAATGTGAAACTTTTTAATTTTAATTTATCTCATTTGAATTGATTTATTGCATTTAGATAACCCATTTTAGAATATAAATCATACACATCAATGTAAACTAGTAGGACATGATTTGAATTGATTTATTGCATTTAGATAACCCATTTTAGAATATAAATCATACACATCAATGTAAACTAGTAGGACATGATGAGGTAAAAGGTTAAGTGTAAGAATGGCCTCAATGGCCAAGACTTCGCCTCTTTGTGTAATTCATCTCTCAGATCCAGGCTCTATTTTTGTTATGTTTTTTATTTTTTAAACAATCGCATCCATAATTTGTAATTTACCTTAAAATAGTTAATATAGTTGTATTTATAATCTTTTCTACTCAAACTATTCAACCATTATATTTACTTTTCAAAAGCAACTGTACTTAACTTAAACTAGGGGATCTGAGAGTTGCTAATATTAATAATACTTCTATCATTCATTCATATACATTGTAAATTTACACAAATAAAGTCATCTGAATCTGAATCCAAATTAAGTCGGTTTCATAAAAGTGTTAAAGTGTATGCAGGTTTAAGTGTTACAAAGATACGCATGTTGGGGAGGAGTCCAATTGGAACGAGTCATAGCATGTGTCCACTCACAACCTTTGGGTTGTTGAAGATAATAACGTTTTGTAGACCAACAAGATGAACAATGTTTTGACATTGGTGATCAATCTCCTGCACAAGAATATTTGGTAAATGAAATTGAACCAAACGCCAGAGGACAAGAGAGGTATACATGGGGTGCTGTTGGTGAGTCAAGCCAGCTAACTAATTTTGATTACAATCTCAATAATAAAGAAGTAGGAGTGAATAGTGATATTATTGATACAATGATGAACTGTGATCCAGTCGATTCTCTCAAACTTTTTGTCAATGAGGGAGTGATTCATTTATTGGTTTCTGAAACAAATTGGTATGGTAATTCCAATAAAGCTGCTCATGATCTTGCTCATGCTAGAAAGAAGTGTTCATGTAGGATCAAGAAATGGGTGGAGACTGATAGTTATGAGATGAAATGTTTCTTAGGTGTAGTAATGTTTATGGGATTAAATGTTATGCCAACAATAGCCCACTATTAGAGGAGAAATAGCAAATATTTATCTGTTCTCCTCCAATATATTTCTAGGAATAGATTTTAATTATTATTATCTAATTTCCATTGTTCTAATAATGAAGAGACCCTTGCAGGTGATAGACTACATAAAATTCAAGGTCTAATTGATTCAATAATAGAAAATTGTTCCCTTGTCATGATACCAGAGAAGTCTATGTGTATTGATGAGAGTATGGTCCCTTTTAGAGGACGTATCATATTCTGTCAGTAAAATAAACAGAAAGCACATCTGTTGAAATTCACCTTTCGTATTTTAAATTCTCACCATCTTGCCGCCACATTACATTTCAACCTATCACAGCCTTCAAGCTGTGTCATTGGTGCTCACAGCACACTAGCGCTCCTGTTTTTTTTGTGGTCACCTTTGGGCATTAGTTTTTTGTCCTGTTTGTCTTCTCATGACCTCCCAACAAAAATGTTCAACTCAATTTACTGGTTCACAATCTTTTCAATGCTATCAAGGCATCATCACCTTTTTTTCAACTTGGATCAAGTCAAATGCATCACAGCATTCAACTTAACTCAATCTTTGCTTCAGTTCAAACATAATTATGTTAATTTTGTTCAGTGAGCTTTTGTTCTGCCAACTTATTCTTGTGTCTAAAATGCGTCTGTTCGCCATTTTTTACCATCAGAAACAAGTCAATTCTTCACGTTAATATCAAAATCATTTCAAATCAGCAAACGTTATTACAAAACTGTGAACTCATTATTTGAACCAGCACATGCTATTTCAAAACTACAAACTTATTATTTGTGACAATGTGAATGCATTACATTCAATTTTGTCAGACTTTATCTACATTTCGGTTTCAACTTGAACCTAACTTTAGCACACGCTACTGCTCAACTTGAACTTTATTTCTGTGACGTTTTCAACTGATTGTACTCAACTTGAATGACTGTCATTTTCTACCGGACTTACAACCAATTGGATTCCTTTGGGACTACACAATCGTTCACTTCTCTGAAAATAAATCCTTGGGGTTGCTTCAATACCTGCTTACCTCGCCTAGCTGTTACTGCTTGCTGCGCTATTACAATTCCATTCATCTTGCAGCTATTACAAGCTGTGAATCTGCTTCTTGGAGGAATCTCTATTGAGCTGAGTATTGTTTATAGCCATATTTTATTTCATTGTCTTACAATTTATTGTGCACCTTTTAAGATTTAATCAATCATGGTCAAGTCAGTTTTGATTGTTTGAAGTATATGAATACTTAATCACAATAATTATTCAGTCATTAACTTTTATTCATTGAATTTTTTTCTTATTAAACTACATTCATGTTACTGTGTATAGTAGCAAATGGTTTGTTTCTTCAAGCATTCAGTTCTTGTAGACTATTCAAGCAGCATAAATATTAACCTCTACATTGACCATAAATACAGATATTTGAATTATTTCTTCACTTATGATGTACAACTTTGCATTATTATTGTCTTATATCTTTTCTTGATCATTTTTAAGTGCAATTTATTTTATTGTATTGATTGATGGCAAATGCCTATTATTTCAACTCATTAGAAGCATTTTTTTGTTGTTTCTTTGGATTATCTGTAATTGTAATTTGTTCATCTTGTAATATTCAGTAGCAGTTGCTACTTCTTTCAACACGTTTATGCTATTGAAATAGCTCATTATACGAATTAATTGTTCTTCACAAGTGTTTTATTTAAATTCCTGAATACATTGTTTTTTAAAAAGTTATTTTGTCATTGATTACTTGTCCAATCATTTTTCCTAGTTTTTTTACAAAACTGGGTGGTTCTCCGTTTGTTAAAAAATCTCACAGTTTATGTGACAACTGGGAATAGAACTTTTCTTTTATCATTTTATATTACAGTCTACATAATAAATTTTTCACTGAGGCTACCAGAGCCGGTTGTCACATCAATCAACATCCATATGGGTAGGACAATCTTCATTGACATACCAGTATCAAACTGGCAGATACTCTCCTACAAAATAAAACTCATTTAGTAGGGACATTGAGGAAAAATAGGAAATTCAATCCTAAATATGTAGTGGAGAAGAAACTAAGAAAGGGGGAAGTTGTTGCGCAAAAAAACAATAAAAATATAGTTGTATTGAAATGGAAAGACCATAGAGATGTGTTGATGCTCAGTAGCAAGCATGCTGACACCACAGTGACCTTGATGAAAAATGGTAAAGAAACTATCAAGCCACAAATGGTTGTTGATTACAATTCCGGTAAGTCTTTCATTGATCTATCTGATCAAATGAGCGCCTACCACTCTGGCTGCCTCAGAAGAGGCATCAAATGGTACAGAAAAGTAGCCTTTGATCTTGTTATAAACACAGCTGTGGTCAATGCTTGGTCAATTTATAAAACAGTGACTAATAAAGCTTTGACTATAACTGAATTTAAAGAGGCGATTATAGATAGCTGGTTAGATAATTATCTGAAACAAAAAAAAAATAGGTCTCATGAAGATCCTAGACCTTCTCCACCCCAACCAATTCCTGCAACCCACATCCTGATAAAGTCCAAGTGAGGACGCAGTAAGAACTGTTACAAAAAAATGGTAATGACTGTTGGTTGACTGCTATTTCAAAAACAAAGAGAGTGCAGTTGAAATGCAGTGTATGTGATGAAATACTGTGCAAAGACTGTTTTTTAAACTGCACAAGTCTGTCAAAAATTGATTTCAAAACTGGTTTCATATTTTTTATTTGTATAACTTTTCATATTTTTCATTTGTATAAATTTTTTATATTGATTCTTTTTCATACAAAATAAATTTCATAATCAAAACTGTTGTTAGAATCTTATTTCTCTTCCTGAATTCCAGGAAGATCAATTGAGGCGAGGTAACTTTCCCAGGGTCAGCTTTCCCATGGGAAAGCCATTGCCCAACCCCTTGTCCCATCACCAATGCTTGGTTCTCTCTCCCCCACCAGCCATGGGTTTTCTCCATGTGTCAGAGGAGTGCATTGGGCCTTGGGAAAGAAAAATTGCATTCTTTTAGTCACTTTTTGTTAAAACGTCCAAGGAGATAGATCAGTTTTTTTTGTGCAAGTAAAAATGCAGTGTTTGGCACCTGGACTCTTGATAATTTTAGGTGAGTCCCAAAAACTTTGCTTGAAGCTTGTCTGGTAGGGGCAATCAACCTTGTAGGGATATTTTACATGAGAAAAATTAGCATTGGGTCATAGACTAGGCAGCCCAGTGAAGTCGTTTGATTTATGTTTTGCTTATGTATTAAGTGATTTTGAGATTTATTTTCATTAGTAGTAAGAATTCTTGGCAGATAATATCTGGCCAAAATAAATAGGTTCCATAAAACTTTGATTTGTATTGATTCCATCTCCACACTTCCCAAAAGCATGGTAGACAATTGTGAACCCACAGTTACAAGAGTAAAGGAAGAGAGCCAGTTAGTACAAACGAATTGAATAAAGTACTGGTTTGAGGTCAATGCTTTATTGTCTCCACCCCTCCATAGTTGGCCCAAAGTCTGTAGTGCTGGCTACTTTGGCTATGGATGTACTGATCATATTATGGAGACAATCAATATTATACTTGTTCTTGTGTTCTTTAGATATGCTTTAAAATTGTGTTAACATTGTCATCCTTATGCTTTTAGAAGGCGTTTTATGTGTTTACTAGATTGATGACATGGCAGTTGACATTCCATTCCTTTTTTCCTCAGGTGTGATGAGTATAGTTTATCAAGGAACTTACATGGAAAAGAAGTTTGAAACCAAAGTTCAAGAGTGGTTCTGCCAGTCATCAACAAGGGTTTCTAAAAAAAAAATTGTAACTCCTACAGAATTTGAATGAATGTTTATGAATATTTTCATAAAATGATATTTTTTTCAAAATACAGTCTTTATTCTCTGCCAAGTCCCAGAACTACTATATCAAACAAATGCAATCAATAAAATTTAAATAACAATTAGATCTCAATAATATGAAAATTTACATTTATTTATAAAATATAATAAAAAATTGAGATAAAATTTTATGTAAATACTATGAACATTATATGTAGGTTATGTATAGACCTCAAATTTATGTATCATATACAGAACATTTATGTATATTTTTCTGAAAATTGAGATAAAATTTTATGTGAATACTACATAAATTATATCGTCGGTGTACTGCCAAAAGTGACCAAGTCAAAAAATGGCGAAATTGAGGTTTTGTGACCAACAGTATCATACAGCAGTAAATTTTTCATGAAAAAATGCTCAAGTCAGTATTTCAACATCTGTGAGCCTGAAAAGCCTAAATGTGTTTTGACCAAGTCTCAGTTACAAAATTATTATGCAGCTGTAAATGACCATCTTGATTTGGTCATTTTCATCTGATATTATAATAGTTAGAACATCAGTACAAGTAGTTCTGCCCAAGTCAACTTGACAACTTTCTCATGCAATGGCCTCCAGGTTTTTCTTGTGACCAACTCGACTTGGTCATTTTTTGCTGAATGATATTTGAACAGTTGTACAAAAGCCACAGGTGTGGTGTTTATGTTTCTTATTGCTTCGGTTTGTTGTTTCACATTGTTTAGTAAAGAATGAGCAGTCTTAAACCATTTTATAGTCAACGAGGATCGAAATTGGTAGATCTTGCAGTAATGCAGATTGAAAATGAAGCTAAAGATAAAGGTAAGGTTACTGTTTTTATTATAAAATTTCACAGAAATCAAATTTTGAGGTTATTTTCCTCTATTTTGTGTTGATAAATAATAATATTTTCTTATAATATAGCCTATCACAATGTTCTTAATGTTTATATTTTTCCACTAGTTGACCTAACCATGCTTGGTTTATTATTATATGGAAATTCCATTATTAAAATGAATTATGTAGGACCTAGCTGTAGTAGTCATGTTTGTTATCTTGAAATCGAAATTGGTAGATCTAGCAGTGTTACAATGCAGGAAATGAAGCAACTACTACTGCTGTTCACTGCTATTTTCACTGTTAACTTTCACCATACCATACTTTGAAATTTTGTTTGCTGTTTTTTGGCAGGAGAGACTCCATTCACTGGCTGGCCTAAGTAAGCTTGGTTCGTTTTTTTTTCAGATAATAAGCCAACAAAAATTGCAGGATGTAGCAGTGGCAACCCTATTTCAACTTGGGAATCGGAATTGATAGATCTGGTGGTGATACAGGCAGAAAATGAAGGTGAGATAAATGTTTCCACTGTTTTTTATTGCTCACTGTTACAGTCAAATTTTGTTTCTGTTTATTGTCAGGAGCGATTTCATTAACCAATTGGCCTAAGCAAGCTTGATTCGTTCTTTCCAGATTGTGAACCAACACAAATTGCAGGACCTAGCAGTAGCAACCCTATCTCAACTTGGGAATCAGAATTGATAGATGTAGTAGAGATACAGGCTGAAAATGGAGCAGCTATTATTGATAATGGTAAGATTAATGTTTTCACTGTTATTAAATTTATTGTTCACTTTTACTGTCAAATTTTGTTACTGTTTGTTGTCAAAAGAGATTTCATTCATCAGTTGGCCTAAGCAAGCTTGGTTTGTTTTTTTCAGGTGGTGAGCTAACGAATCTTGCAGGACCTAGCTGCAGTAACCCTATCTCAACTTGGGAATCAGAATTGATAGATGTAGTAGAGATACAGGCTGAAAATGGAGCAGCTATCATTGATAATGGTAAGATTAATGTTTTCACTGTTATTAAATTTATTGTTCACTTTTACTGTCAAATTTTGTTACTGTTTGTTGTCAAAAGAGATTTCATTCATCAGTTGGCCTAAGCAAGCTTGGTTTGTTTTTTTTTCAGGTGGTGAGCTAACGAATCTTGCAGGACCTAGCGATTATGAGCCTCTGGATATTGAAGCATCTAGTTCCAGTGCTGAGGATGAAGAGATACCAAAAAGAAAAAGAAGAAAGTTAGCAAGATGGAGTACCCAGGAAGTAAGTAAGTGGAAGAAAAATTTAACAAGAGAAAAGAAAAAAAAGGGCATTCCATTCACTACTAAAAAAGGATCTATATGTGTAAAAGCTCCTAAAGACACTGACTGTACCTCATGTAGATTGAAGTGTAATTCAAATTTTGATGAAAAAATGAGAAAGCAAATTTGTTCAGAATTTTGGAATCTGGATTATTGCCGTCAAAAAGATTTTATTCTTAGGTATGTTTCAAATGAGCCAGTTAAAACTAGAAGAGTACGTTCAGGTACAGGTACTAGCAAAACCAAAAGCAGGATTTATTTTTTGCAAACTGAGCATGATAAAAAACGTGTTTGCAAGAAATTCTTCTTGAACACTTTGTCCATAAGTCATGGTCCTGTTGAAAAAGCTTTGGCTGGGGTAAATGAGGTAGGAGTATTCGAACAATCAGATAAGAGAGGTAAGAAGGAGCCTACTAATAAGACTGATCCAGAGGTTTTGGAGAGAATAAAGAAACATATTGAAAGTTTTCCAACCATCGAATCTCATTACTGCCGAAAAAATAGCAAAAGACTTTATTTAGATCCAAAGCTTTCAATTCGTAAAATGTACAACTTGTTTTTAGAACATGAGAAAGAGAGTAATGAACAGGGACCTCATATTTCTGAAATAACTTATAGACGATATTTTTGTACAAATTTTAATCTTTCATTTTTTAAACCCAAGAAAGACCAATGTATGATTTGTTTGAATTACAAAGATGGAAAACAGTTGGATGAGAAGATAGTTGAAGAGTACAATGAACATGTGAAAAGAAAAGAAGAAGCTTATAGAGCCAAAGAAGCTGATAAGCAACATGCAGAGAAGAACAAGAATTTTGTCAGTGCAACTTTTGATTTGCAATGCGTTTTGCAGATCCCTTCTTCTGAAGCTTCACTAATGTACTACAGTAGGAAACTTTGTGCTTATAATTTATGCATTTATGAGTCTGCACCACCAAACTCCGCTTATTGCTTTTTATGGTCTGAATTGAATGGGAAAAGAGGTAGCTGTGAGATAGGAAGTGCACTTCTACAATGGATACTTCAAATTCCTGATGAAGTAACAGAAATTTCACTGTTTTCTGACACTTGTGGGGGTCAGAACCGTAATCAGTTTATATCTGCTCTTTTTTTGTATGTTGTGCAAAAAACTCACATTGAAGTTATTGAACACAAGTTCATGGAATCTGGACACTCATATTTGCAAGTTGATTCAATGCATAGTGCAATTGAAAGTGCTAAAAGAAATGTGTCTGTTTATACAGTCAATGATTGGATGAATATAATGCTTATGGCCCGCTCAAAACGAGGTGCAAACAAAAATTCTGGCAAGTACATAGTCAAAGAGTTTCGTTTCTCAGATTTTTTTGATCTGAAGAGCTTAAGTGATACTATTATTCAGAACAGAACCAAAGATGACAAAAATGAACAAGTTAAGTGGTTGAAGGTGAAGCTCTTCCGGTATGAGAAGTCCAATCCAGGCATAATAAAATTCAAATATAATATTAGTGATGAAGCAGAGTATCGATCAATCCAGACTTACAAAGACATGATGCCTGCAAATATGCCTGAGTTGAAGAAACTATACACAAATCAACTACCAATTTCTGTGGCAAAAAAAAAGGATCTTCTGAGGCTTTGTACTAAGAAAATCATACCTCAAGAATACCATACTTGGTACAAATCTCTCCCTGTCAGCAAAAATGTCAAGGACAGTGCTCCAGAACCTGCTGCTGGCTCTGAAACTGATGAGCCTGATGATTAAATAATGTAAAAAACTATTGTAAAAGCCATTTTCATTTTATTTCTTAAATTTCATAAATTAAAAAGTTTCATAGATTTGTACTGTATTAATGAACTGATTTGATGAGTTAAATTGATTATTTTTTGTAATTCTATACCATGTACTATTATTGATTATTTTTTGTAATTTTATGCCATGTACTATTATTGATTATTTTTTGTAATTCCATACCATGAATTGATTGAGCTTTTACTAACTGAAGTAAAACAGAAAACTGAGACATTAAAATCCTTATTCAATAAAACCTCAGAAATTCAAATTAGGTTATAAAAAATGAAGGTAAAATCTAAATTTTCAATTGAAAGTTCAATTAATTTTTTTAGTATAATTATGAACATGCATGATAAAACAAGATGATTCATCATCATTTTAAATGTGTATTGCATGTATCATACAGTAACCAAGTCTTCTTTTATTGACTTGGTCACTTTTATTGAGTAAAATTTTCAAACTCTGTTTTCTCAAATAGTGCAAAATGTGACTTGGTCACTTTTGGCAGTATACCGACGATATGTATGATATACCTCAAATTTTCATATCATATACAGACAATTTATGTATATTTATTCAAAAATTGAGATAAATTCTATGTAAATTATATGTGGTATAGACCTCAAATTTATGTATCATTTATAAAAAAATTACATACATTCATCAGAAATTTGAGAACAAATTTAATGTATATACTACATAAATCATACATATGTATGTAAAATGTACATAAAGTTTATGCTTCATATACGTGAAATTTATGATTCATTCACATGAGGCTTATAGACGTAAATTATATGCAAATGTGCTGGCTGGGTTGGTTGATTTTTAAATATTTTTTCTATTGCCAAATAGAAAACCTTACCCATTCGTTTTTTATACTGCCAAATTATCTCACCATTTTTAAATGCACAGTAAAACTGGTTTGTTAGCTATGATTTTTGAAAACTACACATACTACAACATTTCCACTCATTTTACAGGCAGACATTGAAACATTTAAAAACAATGAGTGGTAAATAAAGTGTGTGCCAAAAAAAGGCGAGAAACAGTATCAACAGTATGAAAATTCTGATCTTGTGGAGGCATCTAGGAAAGTGAAAATAGAAAAAATCACTAGGTATAATGCTTCATTAGTGACAGGAGTCCCTTAGAATTCATTAAAAAGATTTATAAATGACAATGATGACCTGCCCCATGTTAGTGTCCCAAAATTAGGCCACCCCTTTGCTCTCCCTGTCAATCTAGAGCAAAAAATTCTAAAATATATTCTGGATATGTAAGAAGTTGGATTTGGCCTGACGGTGTTGCAAGTTAAAAAGCTAGCTGAAATTGTTAATAGGCAGCATATGTTCAACCAAGAAAAAAAAATCTGCCAGTAAGTGTTGGTGGTGGTGCAAATTTAACGAGCACTACAATCTATGCTTGTGTGCCAGATAATTTGTCTGCATACCGGGCTTCTATGTCAAATCCTGTTATAATTGCTGACTACTTTTCCAAATTAGAGCATTTATTATTGCAGCTTGATTTATTATTGAAGAAAGAGTACAGACCCAAACTGTCATAGGTTGGGTTTCAGCAGAAGGGTCATTTCTTCCTCCATTTGTAATTTTTAAAGGCATGGGATGAGGCAATGAAAAATGAAAGCCTTCCTAATTCCATAACAAGATTATCCTCAAAAGGTTGGATTACAAGTGAACTTTTCTTGGAATGGTTTCTTTGATATTATAACTATTGTTGTAGAGTATCATATAATCATTGAAAGCTTAAAACATACTGGCAATAATTGAAATGAACAGAAATAACTTGAAAAATACACACATACACACATATGTTAAGACCTTAATATACAATCAATAATAACAAACTTTCATAGGAATCAGTTTGCATGCTCAGTGAATGAGCTACAAACAAACTGACAGATAATTCAATATAGTTGATTTGAAACAGGGACCTCACTTTGCTTGGTCAATTACCTGAACTAAATTCTGAACAAAACCAATGTGCAACACTTTTTTAGTATAGTTGACAATGAGACAAAACCATGGCCATGAGAATCACTTAGTTGAAATCCAGTGGAATTGACAACCTCTCAATCAATCTATTACAATTTCAAGAATTCTTTTTTGAAGAATCTCATATATGCAATTTGGAACCAATCTTTACTATGCAGGCATGACTACTCTCTCCACAAATTTACTTTAGATTACCTTTTTTTGTGGGTTAGGTGACAAGGAAAATAATTTATGAACTTGGGAACTTGTAACATACACTTATAATTTGATAACTTGTAACCAAACACACCATTTTTGAGTGATGAACAGAAAACTGGAAAAAGTGAAACAATTTCAAGGTTTTTAGGCTCCCAAAAGTTAAACTAAAGTTTTTCAAAGCAGCAAACTTTCCTTAATAGTACTCAACTAATGCCCCATAAATAAATTTCTTGAAAGAAAAAAGTGAAAGTCTTTAATATGAAAGATGAGTATGGGGATCTCTCTCTAGAAATACCTTGTATAACTTCAAAAAATAGAAATTTTATTCTGTTTCTCTATTATTCAAATTTCTATTATTTTAATTTTAAACATTTTTCAGTAGAAGAACTTGAGTAGAACGAAGATATTTCCAAAACTTTGAATTGTAAAAATTTAAATTAGAAAATTTATTGTTAATATTATTATTATTATTGCCTATAATAATAATTTTCATGATTTTTTATCTTTATTTTGCAAGTGGTTTTAAGGCAGTGGTAGTAGTATCAATCAAATCATAATTTTTTAAATCTTTGTTAATTTTTCATCATAGATTTTTTTCAAAATATTTCATTAAAATATAAAAAAATATCAAAATTTCAAATATCTTCATTTTGGAAGTAATTTTTGTAACTTAGTGGTGGTAATAGTATCAAAAACTCGTTAAATTTTGCAAAAACATTCATCTTCATTTTGGAAGGAATTTTATTTTGTAAATTAGTGGTACTAGTAGTATTGAAAACTCTTTAAATTTTTCAAAAAAAAATTGAACTTTTTCATTATCTAGAGTAATTTTCAATTTCAAATAGGCCTAATTTTTGTGCTTATACTTTGTACATGAGCTAATTCATACACAATAAACATCATATTTCAAATGAAAATTGAAAACCAATATTTCATTATTAGGAATGGTGGGAAGAAATGAAATAAATGAAGAGGTAGGTGCAGATGATGCAGAGCAGCCCGCAGTTGCAGAAGAGGACCCTAAGCAACAACCTGCAGCAGCAGAAGCAGCACAAGGCCCTGAACACCACCATGACCAACAGCCAGGCCCTGCAAATGAATTGCAGCCAAGACCATCAGAAATACTTCCTGGGGTAAGGAGAGGAAGCTGGGTGTATGCTGATGGTGCAGGATATTACTACCACACAGATGGAGTTTGTGGTAACAGGAGGTAACATAGTACTGATATTTTGGAACTGAAAACCATTTTAATTGCATTATTGTAACATGTATAGAGTGTAATAGTATTTCATAAAAAATATGGGAAATAGCCTACTAGTAGTTGATAATTCATTTCTTATTTTTTATTATTCATATCTTTACTGTTCATTCATATTTTACATTACTATTTTAACAGCATATTCATATTGTTCATATTTTTACTTCAATTCATATAGATGAGGATGATGTTTTTATTATTTTTAATGTTTTTTAAGAATGTGACTTAAAAATGCTAAATCTTAAGATTGATAATCTAAGATTGTGACTTATATAGGTTGTGACTTATTGTAAGTTAGATAAATGAATGAATGAAAAAATATATATGCTAAATCTATTGGAATGAGGAAATTTCAATCATAAATGAATTTATGCTAATCTAATAGATTGTGACTATACTAAATCTATTGCAATGGGAAAATTTGAACCAAAAAATTTTTGTTTTTAAAGGTGGGCATTTGTAATATTATGTTTGAATCATCCGCCCTGAACATTGAACATTAATACCAACTATCGATTATCTGAAATCGATCAATACCAAACTGAAATCTATAATGAATATTAATTGAAATCAGGAATATAATAAATAATATAGACTTTGAATATCAATACAAATTTATTTAAAATGCTCACATTTACAATTTATAGGCTTTTTACAGATTTTTACAGAATGTATATTTTTTTGAACATGAATTTTGAGGTTGGAAAACAATAGTAAATCAATAATATAAAGGTAAAATATGAAAAAAAAATCATAAATCAATGAATAAAATATTAAATTACAATTATAAATGTGTTTTGTCATGTTTTATGTAATATAAATTGGTTAGGTTTGCTAATCTGTTTCTCTTCACTTCTTCAGCTACTTCTTCTTCTTGGAGGGGCTTCTAAAAAACTGGCTAGTTTTAGAACTGAATCTGGTTTATGTCTTAAAATAATTTTGTTTGTTAATTTAATAAGTAAATAAAGTAATAGAGGCGAACCAGAGATATGTTTACAAGGCCGGTATAACAGGTAATTTAGATTTAAATGATTAGGGTCCCAATTATTATTATGAAATTGAAGTCAGGATTTAGGTTTTAGGCTAGTGTATTGAAATTTAATAATGTGCTGTGTAATTCGAATATGTTGTGTGTTGATACTCGTATAATATCATTTCATTAAACTTTATCTAATATCACTAAACTCTGTCTAATAATTTCGCAAATACATAAAGTCAAGGTTGATCATTACACATTGTTAAAATTCAAGGTGTGGTCTTGTGGCAAGATGACTCCAATGTCCATTGGAGGTCTGGAATGGTATGTGTGTGTCGACTCGATTTGTTGAGGATTCAGCCTGCTATATTCAAATCATAGTTGAAGATCTAAAAAAATCTGCTTTGACTATGTTTTGAATGTGAATCTAGCAAGGTTGGGTGTTCAGCAAAGCATGTCGATGCATATAGGCTGAGGAAAGAAAACGAGAATGAACAAAATCGCTCCAAGAGTCAGTGTTTAAAGAGGAATATTCCATATTGCACCCACTAAACTGCTAAATCCTACCAGGAAAATAAATAAAATATAAAGAATTACATGTAAATATCACAAGTTCATAAATGTTCAAATCTATTAAGGCTATGCACAGGGCTTTTAGTCATTTATATATAGAATTTATATAGAAACATTACTTGTTGAATTTTGTGGTGAATTTTTTTTTGTGACATCTAAACACCCCAGGAAACAATAATCCGTTGGAATTTTTTGGGGGTCGCGATTATTTCACATTAAAATTCAAGTTTTCCAGTGGTACTATTTTTCTTAGGCGCAAGAAAATATTTCCATTTGTGAAAATCCGCAGTGTCAAAAATCGTGACTTTCTTCAAGTTTGATAATCAGCTGACTCACTCATTCTAATGAAAAGGAAAATTTTAATTGATTTGTATCAGCTGTGTTTCCCTTTTGAATAAAATCGATTTTCCTAACAATGTTTAAAAAAAAATTATTTTAAATAAAATCTGTCCCATATCTTTTGCAATATTCTTAAAATATAAGTCAATTTTTTTTAAATAATTGGTTTTGTAGTTTCTGTGTAAAAGCGTAATAAACAAAAAAAAAATCATTTTGCTTTTAATGATTTCCGGTAATTAAGTTAGTTGCATGCGGTTACTTGGAGAAGAAAAAACCTAGTCATTCTTGTACTGGGTGTTGTGGTGAATGGATCTGTTTTGTGTGTTTGCTCAAGGTATTGTTGTGTGGTAATTTATGGCGTGTTTAAAGTGTGAAGTGACTTTTCTGGAGTCGATAAGATTCAATGATGAAGATATTTTTAATTTTTTAATTCATCACAAAGTGATGAAAGAAAAAATTGAATGTCCAAACTGTGGAGATGATCTCAACGTGAATCGAGGCACTCTGATGTTTAGATGCCAGAAGAAGGTGGTGCTTGGCAAGAAGGCGGCAAGAATTTATGGGTTCGCCGGGTCAGCCAGAGTGGGGTCTTTTTTTGAGAACACCAAATTGTCCCTTGACAAATACTTCACACTCATTTCAATTTTACTGAACCTGAAACCACCTAGGCAGAATTTCATCACTGAAGAACTAGGTATCTCCCCCAATACAGTAGTTGATTGGTACTCTTATTGTCGGGAGGTATTTTTGTTCTCAAGTGAGAAAGTCTCAGAAAAGCTAGGTGGTCCAGGGAAGGTAGTTGAAATTGATGAGGCGAAATTCGGGAAGGCAAAGTATAATCGTGGAAGATATGTGAAAGGTCAGTGGGTATTTGGAGGGGTTGAGCGCAACTCCAACAAATCATTTTTTGTGCCAGTTGAGGCCAGGAACAGTGAAACTCTCTTGAATCTGATTTGAGAGTGGATCCTGCCTGGCTCAACCATAATAAGTGATTGTTGGAAAGCATATCAATCCCTCAACAAGGACCTATATGACCACTTCACGGTCAACCACTCAATGAACTTTGTCAACCCACAAAGCCAGGCTCATACAAACACCATTGAGAGAGCCTGGCGTGAAGTACGAGGGACAATTCCGAGGTTTGGTGTTAAAGAGACCCATTTTGCTGGCTACCTGGCGGAATTCCAATTCAAGCACCGCTATAAACGCGTACACCACTTCTTCGAGGCAGCAGCGGAGTTGTATGCCCCCTCACATTGAGAGGGATGGACCACAAGGTTGGTGAGTGTTGCTCTTTTATCTATGCATGTAACAGTGAATTCATGATACCAAAGGTTAGGCGCGCGGT
Source organism: Conomelus anceps (assembly GCA_948455865.1). Lineage (NCBI taxonomy): Eukaryota > Metazoa > Arthropoda > Insecta > Hemiptera > Delphacidae > Conomelus > Conomelus anceps. Next base: position 24,784,092 of record OX418217.1, read on the forward strand.
TAGGCCTTTTGTGAAGTAGTTCAGTCACATCTAGCCTAGGTTAGGTTAGGTTAGGAATTGTTACATTAACAAAATTCAACAAGCAACGTTTCTATATAATTACCAAAATAATAAAGGCATGAGGTGGTTCAGTCACATCTAGCTAGGTTAGGTTAGGTTTGGTTATGCGCGCACTGCATTTGGGGGCAGTAGTGTTTTTGAAATGTTTTATTCACTTGGTTTACATTGTTTTAAGATTTGGAACTCCTCACACATTTGCAAATTATGAATTTTTCAAATAAAAATATAAATTTTTATAAAAAATGTTTTTTTCGAAAATTTCAATTTTTTTATGAAATAATCGCGACCCCCAAAAAATTCCAACGGATTATTGTTTCCTGGGGTGTGTAGATGTCACAAAAAAAAATTCACCACAAAATTCAACAAGTAACGTTTCTATATAATTACCAAACTCTGTCTAATAATTTCGCAAATACATAAAGTCAAGGTTGATCATTACACATTGTTAAAATTCAAGGTGTGGTCTTGTGGCAAGATGACTCCAATGTCCATTGGAGGTCTGGAATGGTATGTGTGTGTTGACTTGATTTGTTGAGGATTCAGCCTGCTATAGAATATTCAAATCATAGTTGAAGATCTAAAAAAATCTGCTTTGACTATGTTTTGAATGTGAATCTAGCAAGGTTGGGTGTTCAGCAAAGCATGTCGATGCATATAGGCTGAGGAAAGAAAACGAGAACGAACAAAATCGCTCCAAGAGTCAGTGTTTAAAGAGGAATATTCCATATTGCACCCACTAAACTGCTAAATCCTACCAGGAAAATAAATAAAATATAAAGAATTACATGTAAATATCACAAGTTCATAAATGTTCAAATCTATTAAGGCTATGCACAGGGCTTTTAGTCATAATTAATTTTTTAATATTATTAAGAATGTGAAACTTTATCTATTGCTGTGAGGAAATTTTTTTTCAATTATTTTGTGAAATATGGGGGTTTAAAGTATAAAATTTTTGGTTAGTTGGGGCAATTGATCACTTTTAAGAGTTATTTTAAACTCTTGATAAATTTTCTATAACTAAGACAACTCAAGGAATAAAACATTTTGAATCCTAATAATGGGATGATGTCAAGGTAGGCAAGTTGCATGCCTTCACCATGGGCTGAATTCCAAAAAGTGCCAGGTTGGTGGTGTATGCAACAACAAACTAGTACTTGTTTGATTTTGTCAGCTGGTGCCAAAGCTGCATGCTGTCATGGTGGGCTAATTTTAGACCATGCCCAAGTCCTGATGTAATTTGAGTTGTAAATAGGTGTTCTACATACAAATACACGCTGAGATCATGAAGAAAAAGTACTTACTTGCCATATTCGCTGAATTAAAGAATAATTTTTGGAAGGAACCAGGAGGGGACACCTAATTTGAGAATTTCAACCATTGCATGATATTGAGTGATAGTGGGCAAAGCTCTCACAAAAGTTCCAGGTGCATCTTCAAATTAATGCAGTTAATGAAGTCTATCACAATCTATACTCTTAATGATCACAGAATAGTATGTTGATGTGTGGAATGAATGATCTTAAAAGTGTTATAGGATGCTAAACTCAATTTATTCCAGTGAATTCTACTGGAAAATCATAGTGGAGAAATTAGAAACGTTTGCTGGGCTCAAGGTAATAGTGAGCATATCACCCACAATGCCAACCAGTATGAGCTGGAAGAGGGTATGTGTGAGTATGACACCATCAAGTGTAAGTGGATGAGTGTATTGGATGAGACATATAAATATTTCTAAAAGATGTTGGATAATATCCATGAACAACCATGGTTTCCAGAAGAGAGTGCACAACTGAGATGCTGATAAGGAATAAAGAAGTATTCTCAGAAGTACCTGGGTGTGACACACAATGTCATCTTGACATCAAACTGCACCAAACATATTCCTGCTATTATTTAAAAAATATAATATTGTGTTACCTTGAGATGTAATAACCATATCGCTTCTCTTAAAAGTTTCAATAACACATGAGAAAGATTGAGTTTTATATTTTGAGTATTCATTAAGGTGGGCAACTTTTGTTTACAGTGCTCCATGCCAACCTGTTGTGTAGTAATTAATATACTCTAAACTGCAAACACCACTCACTCATTGACATTAAAGATTTTCATGATGCAAACTGAATCTTGGAGGGTTTTCTGTTGGATAGTCTTTGGGCACAAGATTCGACTTGGGAATAATCTCAACATTGTTGAAAAGGGGCCCCTATTTTTCTAGAGGGGGCCCAATTCACCCTCGATTTTTGGGACTTTAAAGGTGGTTTTTGGAAGATGTTTTAAAATTTAGTCTTTTCAAATATTATATTTTTGAAGATTTTATCTATGGGCTTTGATTGACAATAAAAAAATACGTCAAAGTGTTCTCAAGAAGGTTTTGAAAAAATCATCCCCTAAAGAGTGAGAGATGCCCAAATTAAGGCATCTTGAAAAAATGCAATTTTGAAAATTTCTGACTTTTTGTTTGTGAGAAATTTGAACCTTTGTTGATAGGATGTCGCCAAGGTTTGAACAGAAAACCAATGAAATTCCTAATTTTTTCTATAAGGGTGGTTTTTGGAGGATGTTTTTAAATTTGGTCTTTTCAAATATTGCATTTTGAAAATATTATCTATAGGAGTTGATTAACAATAAAAAAATAACTCAAGTGTTCCTGGTAATTTTTCAAAAAAATCATCCCCTTCAGAGTGATGGGTGCCCAAATTAAGGCATCTTGAAAAAATGCAATTTTGAAAATGTTTGATATTTTTGTTTATGAGAAATTAATTTTTTTCTAATTAGTTGCTTATATTTAACCCAATGTTAGAACAGAAAACCATGAAAATTCAGAGTTATTTGATAGGGCTGGTTTTGGGGGGATAATGAGTACTTTGAACTTTTTAAATATTTCATTTTTGCGAATTTTTGTAATTAGTATCAAATAGCTATAAAAAATCGAATCAAAAGTGTTCTTGGAATTTTTCGAAAACATCATCCCCTTTGAATGAGGGTGGTCTAAAATGGGAAATCTTTAAAAAATCTATTTAGAAAATGTTGTGATCTCTTGTTTATGGAAAATTAGGACTTTTTCTAATTGATGGCTGACATTGAGAAAACAGGGTGAAACTGGAAAAGCATTGAAATCTTCCTTTTTTCGATTGGGGTGGCTTTTAGAAAAAGTTGAAAATTTTTGATTTCTGCAAATTTTATTGATGATAATCGATTAAACTATGTGATAAAATTAACTATTATCAAAATTGGGGATTTAATTGAAAATTGCTTTTTCCTACAACTGCTCATAAAGTAGTTCTTTATGTACATTCTGTTTTGATTTTGATGCCTTCTCATTGGTGGATCATGGAATCCGTGAAATTCACATAACCTCAACAATGGCATACGCTAACCAAATCCGCGCATGGTCTGTGATGTTACAAACTACAAGCTTTTATTGTGTTGGAATCCAGAACTGCAGTTTTAGGAAAAATATTGTATGCAATTCGCGCGTGAAGCTTCTTTATTGCTCTCGCAAAATTACTGCACTCTGCTACATGTCGTGCAGTAAATGTTTTGGCTTGAGCAATAAAGTTGCACTTCATGCTCCTAATACATAAATAACTATTAACTTGCAGATTTGAATGAAGATATAATTATTGAGGATATCAATAACCATGAAAGTGATGTTGGTGCTGGTAGTCAGGAGAATCAAGATATTGAAATAATGGAGCTTCACAATAATTATGCAAGTGAGTAGTATGATATTTGGTTTAAAATTATTTTCTCAATCAACTATTATACTTATTGTTTTTATCCATTACATTGTTATGCTCTCTTGTTATTCTCTTATCTGCTGTATGGATTATTTTTAAGTGCAGATATTTATTATTTTTAATCTATTATTGGAAATGTAGACATGAGCAGAATACAGCCTGAAATCTAGTTGTGGTCAGGAATATGAAGGGTGGTTCCTCATTGAAGATGTACATTATAATTACATTGGATTCCATTGTAGCAAGTAAGTTTATAACGAAAAAGACACTACTCTCCAGGATAATCAAGTCATTGTTGTAGAGGACATGAATGATGCAAGTTAGTGTTGGAACCCCTTAGTATTATTTTATAGTATGTGTAGAAGAACTTATTATTATGTGTAGAAGAAGACACTATTAGGATCTCTCTAAACCTGAAAGAATACTGTTATAGTAATATTGCAGCTGAACACTGTTCTATTGAAAATTGCTATGTTTTAAAGTTGCTATTATTATACTATAATAATATAGTTATTTGTTTTTGCTGAACTGTACTGGATGCAACAATGGAGATGTTCTGAATGTTCACATTTTTTGTAGATTTATTGATATTTCCTAATATATTATTGTTAGCCTTCAATCTTTTTAATCAAATCCAGAAAGGTTATTGGATGTCCCAAAATCAAACTTCTATTGAAAGCTTCTATCAATATTCCCTGTTGATTTACAGATTAATATCAAAAGAACATTGAATATTGATGCTGGTGTTTTATCTCATTTCAGGAGAGGATTATGGTCACTGTTGAGATGATGATGAGGATGATGTAGACGTTAACTTTGTGAGTCACATTCCAAGGAAAGCGGGGAGGTGTCAAACTGTTCATTCATCTGAAAATGTTGCAGCTACTTCAGGTGATATGGAATCGGGGGAAGCAGGGAGGTGTCAAACTGTTCATTCATCTGAAAATGTAGCAGCTACTTCAGGAGATATGGAATCTGTCTCTGAATATCTGGAAAACTCTAGTCTTTGTAATGAGAGTGGGACCAAGAAATCTAGGAAAAGAATGAGGGCAGAAAATACATGGTGCAGGAATGAGATAAAAAGGAAACATGATAGAGGTGAGGCATATATGAATTGGAGAGGAGTCCATGTGGAGCAGCATTCAATTAAAGAAGTATGCAATAATTGCAGAATGAAGTGTCCATCAAAATTCAAAGAAGATGAGAGATTGACAATATTTAGTGAATTTTGGAATCTAGGCGATATAGACTGTCAAAGGGATTTCATAATCAACACCATCCAACAGGCTCCAAAACAGCGCATCAGGATAAGAAATGGGGGTGAGAATGGTGATTCACGTAGGAAAATGACTTTTTCATATTCATTGAAATTTAATGGGAAACAAGAGGTTGTGTGTCAGTGCTTCTTTCTAAATACTCTAAGTATATCACAACAGATGGTGAAGACAGCATTTCTAAAAATTCAGGCAAGTGGAAAAACCATGTCAGAGGACAGAAGGGGAAAATCTGGGTGCAATTCCAAGTTGGATGATAAGTGAAAAATTCAGTGAAGAATCACATAGAATCTTTTCCCACAGTTGAAAGCCACTGTTGTCACAGAGATTCAAAAAGGTAATATTTGGATTAACTTGAATCTATCAAAAATGTACTCTCTTTATAAGGTTCATTGTAAAGAGAACAAAATCACCAGTATGGCAAAGAAGTCCATGTACAGATATATTTTTAATACAAATTATAATTTGGGATTTTTTCAACCAAAAAAAGACCAATGCGATCTATGTGAGAAATTTAAGAATATGGATGAAGAAGGAAAAATTTATTTTCAAGAAGTAATAGACAAGCATCTTGGGAATAAAGTGGCAGCAAGAGAGGCAAAGGAAAACGCCAAAGAGAGAAACAATAATGATGAAACATATTTTTCAGCTGTTTTTGATATGCAGCAAGTGCTTCAAACGCCTCATTTGGAGGTATCACAATTATTTCACAGATGTAAACTATCGACTTATAATCTGAGTGTCTATGATCTCCATGAAAAAAAGGGTTTCAGTTTCATGTGGGACGAGACAAAAGGACAAAGAGGGTCTAATGAAATTGAAAATTGAAATTGAAAATTTAATAAAAAGTGGTTCAGCAGTTCTGGATTCTATAGGGAACATACATACATACAGACAGACATTCATTATTATTATATTACATAAATATACTCTACAACTGAAAACGTCAATCACTGATTGACATTAAAGATTTTCATGATGCAAACTGAATCTTGGGGCGTTTTCTATCGGAAACTCTTTTGGAGTGAGATTCGACTGGGGAATAATCCCAACATTGTTGAAAAGGGGCCGCTATTTTTTTAGGGGGGCGGCTCAATTTACCCTTGATTTTTGGGTTGTTTTATTTGGCATATGGTGGTTTTTAATGAAAGTTGACTTGATTTTAGAGGGGGTTGAACCCTAGAAAAAATTTCGAAAATCTCAATGGGAGGCGTCTTGGAGGGGGGTCAAAAAAGTGAAAATTTTAAATATTGAGATATTTTGAAATTTCTTTCATTTTTTTTATTTTGTAGTGCATGTTAAGCTGAGCACATTGGTATGTGAGAAATTTAAGAATATGGATGAAGAAGGAAAAATTTATTTTCAAGAAGTAATAGACGAGCATCTTGGGAATAAAGTGGCAGCAAGAGAGGCGAAGGAAAAAGCCAAAGAGAGAAGCAATAATGATGAAACATATTTTTCAGCTGTTTTTGATATACAGCAAGTGCTTCAAACGCCTCATTTGGAGGTATCGCAATTATTTCACAGATGTAAACTATTGACTTATAATCTGAGTGTCTATGATCTCCATGAAAAAAAGGGTTTCAGTTTCATGTGGGACGAGACAAAAGGACAAAGAGGGTCTAATGAAATTGCTTCTTGTGTGAAGCAAATTATTGAGAAGAAAGTTAAGGAGGGTAAGAAAGAAATGTGTTTCTTCTCAGACAACTGCGGGGGGCAATATTTAAATAGAAATGTACTTGTTATGTATTTACATTCAGCCATAAATAATAACATTAAGATCATGCATTGTTTCTTGGAAAAAGGCCATATGCAAAATGAAGGGGACAGTGTTCATAGCTCTATAGAGAGGGCTTCAAAAAATGTAGCAGTATATGCCCCAGATCAATGGTACTTAATGGCAAGGTCTGCATGTAGAAAGTCACCTTATGAAGTAATTGAGATGGACGAATTCCTTGATTTTGTGGGTTTGAGGAATGACACTTGTAATAAAATGGATAAAGATGAATATGGTGAGAAAGTGAGATGGCAGAAGGTCAGGGTTATAATGGTTGACCCAAAAGAAAGCAATAATTGTGTTTTTTATAAAATATAATTACAACAATGACTTCACAAGAATTAATATCAAAAGCAGAACTAGAAAGAGACTGTCATATCTATTACATAAAGATGTTGAAAAAGCATACACAAGTGAATTGCCAATCAGCACAAAAAAGTTCTTGGACTTGAAGTATTTATGTGATAACTTGGAAATTCCTAAATCTTATCACAATTACTACAGGAACATAAAACATTGTAGCAAAGTTCAGAGCTCGGTAGATGATTGATTAACCCTACAGTGCATGAATTTTCATATTGTTTTGAAATAATTGATATTTACCATAGTAAATGGCTTGCAATTATCTTTTATAATAGATCTTGTCATATAAAATATCTTTTATAATATATTATGATAGTGTAATAAGGCCCAAGAGCGAGTTTCCAAAATAAACTTTAGACTTTAGAACCAACTACATAATTAAAACATGAACTTTGTTCAATATACTCCACATTATCATAGCTCAGCAGCTATTGAACATCACTGGATGTTTAATAGATTGAACCAAAAGATTGGTGCAGAAGTATTCAATGTCCAACTTACAATAGTTCTGCATTAACAATTCTAGTGCTAAACTATCTAAAGTCCACAAAAAAGAGAAAAATTATTTTTTTATTAAATAACTTTTAAATTATCAAGTAAAATTGAGAAAAAAAAAACAAAAAAATGTTTTTCATTAATGATTTGGATGATTTACTGATAAGAGATGTTCAAATGCAACTTTGTTTTTGCTCTCCTGTAAAATTGAGTTTTTGGATATTAGCTAGTTCTGCTCCAGACCGACGAAATATAATATTATCCACGCAGTAGTTCATAATGAAATATATTAGGTCTAATATCTTGTTAATCTTCATCACTTTGATAAAATTGCAGCAATTTCTAATAATTTGAAGTTGACTATCTCGGCTGAGTCTCAAATTAATACTGCTCCAAATATGTTACCAGTGTAGTCTATTGGTTGAGGCAACCAACCGGCAATGGATGATCCGTGGTTCGATTCCCAGCATTGAATAAATATTTTTTCGTTGTGCCATTAATGCAGTTATCAATGTCTGCAGTTGCAGAGGTCTTTAGCATGATTTATTGAAAATCTATACCTTGTTAAAATTTAGCAAATTAAGTTAAATGAAATTAGATTGCTACATTTTGTAATCATTCAAAGTTAATATTCTATTAATAATAATTCTATTCCTTTTTTCAAGGTGAAACAATGAGAAAAATGACGACAGCATTGATTATAGGAGACAGTCAAACCAAGTACTTTAAAAAGTATTTAAGTAAAGTGGTTGGTGATTTGAAAGTAAGTTGATAATGAAATTCTTAAAATACTTCTGATTACACAATGTTATGTTATGAGAATTATAAAATATTATTACCATAAAATAATATTAAAAAAATACATCTTCACTATTCTATGTATCCATTATCATCGATAGATTTATAACAATTAAAAATATTGAACAGTTATTGGGCTAAATAATAAAAGAATAAACAAAAGTGCAAAGTAAGACTTTGAGGAGTTGGAGATTGAAATTATTAATTATGCAAATAGAATGATTTATTATGTGATGCTACTTGAACCTTGCACACTGGCTATTTATTGACGATTTTTTAAACAAATGAAATAGACTACATTTATAAATTATATTTGGAATAACATAATTATATTTTTTAAGATCTAATAATACTTCATTATCAATACTGTATAAGCAGAATATTCACTAAGCAGTTGAATTGCAAAAGATGGGAATGAAACAATATTATTGAAATATACTATTGACAACAATGGAATCAGTAAATAAAGGACTAAGATGTAAGTAGCTCCACATCTGTCACTGATGTTTGCATGATGTATTTTTGTGAAATATTAATGACATGTTACAGTGATGTAAATGTGGTAATTCAAATTAGGTGCAAGACTTGTACTTATAAGCATGTACTGCTTCATTTGCATGCACAATTTAAAGTACTCCATTTTGAAGGACAGTAAATTAAATTTTATATTAAATTTTCAGGTAGCAGTCGACTGTCTTTTGGGACGTAAAATTGAAGAGGTCAACTGCCCAAAGGACAAGTATGATCATGTGGTACTTCATGTGGGAGCAAATAACGCTCCCACACGTGAGGTACCACAAAAAATACTGGAAAAAATTATTCTTCTCATTGGGAGAGTACACCAGGTACATCCACAAGTAAAAATACATGTTTCTGGTATACTCCCCAGAGAAGAAAACTGGATAAATCGGGAGATCGATGGTGCCGAAAAAATTGACTTCCTAAATGGCAAGATAAGGGTCATTAATCTGCTTCTACAACAAGCCTGTACGAGGTAAATATTCTAGTTTGAATTTTTCAAATTTATCATACTGCACAAAAGAATATTATTCCTAACAATGATGGTAGCCACTTCTGAACAATAAAAATAGTAATAATATCAATTCAATAACTAACAAATAACAATTAACTTGATTTTTTTAAATCTCAGTGTTTTATTGAATTAAAGCTGACAAAAATATAATACCAAGCTGAAACTGACAAATACAGTTAAAAATCAATGGTGTATTTTATAAAAATATTCAAATTTATGGAAATTTAGAATTTTTAATTCAATTCTTTACTCTGCTCTTTAATATTTGAATCTTCTGAATTCAATCTCAAAAACATCCACTTCATTGCTTTTTGTTTTACTGCATAATTGTTGAAGTCAATCCTCCTATTACCATACCTGAAAATCACTTTTTTCAGTTGACTCTGATAAGTGGACCTTTCAAAAAACTTGAGCACTTATCAACCTGTAGCATGTTCAATTTCTCAATCTCACCTCATCTAAAAAGTATTTTTCACGGTTTAGCAACGATCGACCTTACAACACTTGTATCTGTTTAAATTCATAATTATTGATAGCTGGAATATACTGTCATCTGTATGTTGTTACATTATGAATAATAATAAATCATTTATGATTCCAAAAATATTGATGACCCAAGTTAATGAGAAACTAATAGAGATTAGATATAGAGAAATCAAGTGACTAATTTGATCAACCATCAACCATCACTACATAATGAAGTAATGCCAATTCAATTTAAATTTTCATTTCCCTATGATTCTTGCATCACAGATATGACTGTCATTTTGTCAGTCATGACAAAAAATTCTGGAGCAGAAAAGGAGATAAGGTGAATAGGAAGCTTCTCTCCAGGGATGGACTCCACTTGTCTCCAGGTGGAACAAAAATATTGTTGAATAATATCTTAGGGTCAATTGAAAATTCCAAAAAGAAGCCAGTTTTTCCTGAGTGTCCACCACTCTCAGCTTTCATGCCTTTAAATCAACAGCAGGACTCTACTTATTCATTAGAAACCCCTCCAACAGAGCGACCATTTTATTCTGCCACACCTTCCACTCGACATCAATTCTTAAAAACATATTGTAATGTAGCTTTGTTGCCAAAGCCAGTGGCCAAATCCATCCCCTTTAAAACATGCAAACGAATCCTTAAGGCTCGGAAGGAAATACTTCTGAAAGTGTTGCCTTCTAAACCTCATTGCCCTCAAACCCCTCCCAACGTTTGGCAATTGGTTGGTAACAGAGACATTGCAACACCTCTCTTGCTGCAGATCAATTTCACAAAAGGAAATCCTTCAGCTCCTGGAAGTGCTCATCAAACAGAAGAGAATTGATTGCTTCTCCTCACAAATATGGTTTTCAAATTTCATCTAATCGGTTTTCCATTTTTTTTTTTTTTTTGATGAAAGTGACAATGAACCCCATCCTCAGTTGTCAGAGGATGAGGTAGAGAGTTACTCTACTCAAAAACACAAAAAGTATCAAAAATCGGCAATGGAAACTGAAGAAGATATTTGGGAGGAGGCAAAGCAATACAATTCTCTGGCAAGAGAAGCACTCCTAGGATCTGAGGATGGTAGTTGTGTGAATGTGGCTGACAAGCCAAAGAGGGGCTGCTTTCAAATGCAAGGTGTGGCAGTCAGAAATGTTTGCTCTGAAAAGAGAAAGTTGGTGATGAAAAATGAGACTGACTGCATGGATAACATGGCATGCAGCTCTGAGTGTTGGATGCTAGAAAAAGCTGGAAATCTTTCACCTTGTTCAGGCAATCCAGACCAGAAGTTATTTGAATGTGTAGCAAGTGGAGATTTCTCACAATGTAATATTAGATTTAGTTCAACAAGCCATGGATGGCAATGTGTATGTATATCAATTGCAGCATGTTGTCATATCCAAAACATCAGTAAAGCCATCCCTTCAAATCAAATTATCAATAATTTGATTATTCAGGGTGATAGCTATTACAATGAGTCAAGACGTCAATCCCCTACTGAATGTTGATGCAGTGGCTGAAACACTCCATTCAGCAGACAGATAATATAAAATTGCAGTTAAACAAAAATTCTGGGGGTAATATCCATGTATAGAATGTAAACATCAACCAATTGAGGATTTGATTGATGTTTTACAAGAAAATCTCCACCAAATATTTTCTGTAAATCCAGATAAAAGTTTAATTTTTATTGGCCACTTAATTTTAGAGAATAAAATCTCCATACTTTAACTAAAGCTAAAGAGAAGCATTTTACTGTTAATAAAATAAATGATTAAAAATCTAGTTAAAAGAGGTTCCTAAGAAGCTGCTAACTATCTTGTAAACATTTAATCTGTTTATTTGGTTGCTGTCTCACAGTGGAAATGGGAATCAAACTACTATATGTTTGATTCCCATCCCATTGGTGTGGATGGTGAACCAAATAATTTTAATGGTGTTGCACATATTTTTAAATTTGAAAACTTGAACAATCTCTCCAGTTTTTTGATTAATAGACCAGCTCCCACACACTGTTGTTATGCTTATGAGATAGATCAAGTCAATGCTATAAGAGTGCAGGATATGGAAGGTACTAACCATGTAGAACTTGATTCATCAGATGACATACCATTGGTGATGCTGAAAGATTTCAAGAAGAAAACAACAGTTCAACCCACTAATGACACAAGGTTGGACAGTTCATCATCAGAAGATGACATACCTTTGGCAGTGCTGCAAGACTACTTGAAAAGAACAGCAAAGCCTGAAGTGGTTCAACTAAAAAGCAAAGAACTGATGAACCTGAAAAAATGGATTTACAGATGTTTGTAATGAGGATAATTTGTGGAATACTTCAGCATATGATATAGCATCAAAGGGAAAGGCAGGAAGACCTATAAAACCAGTAAGGGGGCATCCAAAAATTTTGTCTATCACATCAGATGAACAGCACAATGAAGCATCAAAACACTACAATGAAAATCATCCTGAGGTAAACCAGAAAGCTGTTGACAATTACAGAAAAGACCATCCTGAGGTCAACCAAAAAACTGTTGATAAATACAACAAAATACATCCAAAAGTAAATACAACCGGAGCCAAGAAGTATAATGACAACAATAAAGATAGAGGTAAAGGATGTCATTTACCAATTGAACTGAGAAAAGGTGGACCACTGGCTAAGTACAGTGGAGAACAGTTGAATAAGATACAGCCATACATATTGAAAAATCCATCACTACAGGCAGATGACACTTACAAGTGTCAGTTATGTAGTGTAAGGTTGTTTGAAGAAGACAAAAACAGAAAGCAATGGTGCTGTGGTGGAGGCAAGAATAATGTGGTCACTTTCTTCCCTCTGACAGAACCCTTCTACAGTGATAAGACATTTCAAAAACATCCACGCCTATATAATGATTTGTTTGCATTCTGTGCTCTTTCAGTTCCCCAAGGATTTCAACACCCCAAAGCAGGTTAAACTTTCATGAAAATATTGGGCAGAGTCTACCACACTTATCATGATGATTGTATGGGACTCAACAACAGTTTCATGTTCATTGATGATGGGAGACCAGTTCTTAATGATAAACATAAAGAAATTCTTAATTCAGGAATTATGGAACAAATCCAATCATTTTTTTCCAATTGCAATCCCTATGTCTCAAAATTCAAGAAACTGTATGATGAGCCTTCAGATAGTGCACATTTGAACTTTGAAGTAACATCAATATGGTCCAGTCTTAGGTGACAAACCAGCTTCAACTGAAGTATCAGCAGTATTGTGCACTGAGGATTGTAATCGGGCACAACACCAATTCTGCATATGGAAGCATGGATCTGCTGAGCCAAAAATTCTAAATGCAGATAATTCGTTAATTGAACCATTCCAATATCCTTTGCTCTACCCTGAAGGCCATCCTGGTTGGCACAATGAACTATTAGAAAATCCATCCATTAGTGAGAGCAATGAATTAGTTCAGCAGAAAAAGGTGAGTCTGCTGAAATGCACAAGGTGTCTCCCTCTCTGAAGAGAGATTCTCAATTTTTGGGTGACTTTCAGAAGCATGGCTGATAAGACTCATATGCAAGAATAGAATACAAGTGGCTAAATTATTTAGAAAATGTTCAAAAGAGAGGCATAGAGAAAGGAGGACTGCGTATTGGGCCCATGGATGAAGTTTCAAGAGAGATAACAGGTGATGATACAATTCAAGGAGAAGGTAGAATAATCCCAGGAAAAATTTATCTGTCTCAAACATTTACTGGGGGTCCACAATATATGAAAGCCAGCTATTTGAAAGCAATGGCTCTAGTTGCTTGCTATGGTAATCCCACTTATTTCTTAACTTTTACAGCTAATGGCAAATGGCAGGAAATTAAAAATTCAAATAATCCATCTAGTATACATGAGGCTCATATCTGCAACAGGGTGTTTGAGCTTAAATTACAGGAGCTATTAAGAGATATAAAGAGTGGCAAATTTTTTGACTATACTAAACAATTGACTATATAGTTCATGTAGTTGAGTTTCAAATGCGTGGTCTGCCTCATGCACATATTTGCTTCAGAGTTTCTGATGGTGGTCCAAAGCAGAGTGAAGAAATTGATGAGGTAATAAGAGCAGATATACCTGGTGATGATGAAGCTGGTGGCCACCTGAAGAAACTTCTTTTAGAGCTAATGATGCATGGGCCTTGTGGATCATCAAATCAAAAAAATCTACCATGCTGGCATAATGGAAAGCAGTACTGTACAAAATTTTTCCCAAAGCCTGCTAGTACCTTAACATTCATAGATGATAAAGGATATGTGCACTACAAGCGAGACCCAGAAAACAAAGCAATCAGATGACAAGGAAAGAATGTGTACAAAGTAGATGATAGATGGGTTGTTTCTTATAATGCTACCTTGTTATTGAAATATGAAGCACACATTAATCTGGAAATATCATCAACCCGCAGAGTTGTGAAGTACTTATTTAAATACATTAATAAGGGTGCATCAATGAGAAGAGTGACAGTGATACATGGAAGAAGAAGAGAATATAAACGAAATTAAAGAGTTTGAAACAAAAAGAGTTGTTGGAGCCACAGATGCAGCATGGAGAATCCTTGAATTTGATTTAACTGCTAGAGACCCCTCTGTAGATGTGCTGCCTGTCCACTTGAAAGACAAACAATGTGTAATTTTCAAAGCTGGTCATGAGAAAGAAGCATGTGATAAGTCCACATCGAAATTGATACTGTATTTCAATCACCCAAACATTGAAGAATTGGATCATATAAGCTATCAATTCTTTTATGAAAACTATAATGTCCACAGACATTGACCAAATTCTAAATCAATCCCCATCCCCTTTTCTAATAAGAAACATTACCTAACAAAAAGACAGAGAGGTAAAACTGTAATGAGACTGTATTGGGTGCCAAGAAACAGGACTGAGCAGTATTATTTACATGTACTATTAAGCAAATTCCCATGCAGAGGGTATGAAGACTTATAAAAGCTAGGTGGGCTGGGATGCACCACATTCCAGGATGCAGCTGAAGAAATGGGTCTTGCAGAAGACAGTAAAGAGTATTTTGAATGTATGGAAGAGGCTGCCCAATTCATGAAAGTTCATTGGTTGAGGCAGTTATTTGTCCTCCTTTCCACTCAAGGGGCTCCAGCATCACAATTGTGGGAGAGTTTCAAAGTGCAATTGTGTGAAGACTTTTTAGAGGTCCATGATCAAGCTGATGCTTTCATCATGGGTCTTATCAAAATTGATCAAATACTAAGGAGACATGGAAGTTCCCTACAGGAAGCCGGTCTGCCAGTTGTGGAAGATAGTAGTACTGAGCTTGCACATGAAAAGCTACTATACAGCACTTCTGAGCAGACAGAATTAGTTGATGAATGGGTACCACAGCTTTCAGAAGAACAAGCTGCAGTTCTGAATTATATAACATCATTAACCCTTTCGCTGCCAAATTTTCCTAGCCAATTGGTGTTCTCAGTGCCATGAATGTATATATACGTTGAATGACTAGCTAGCCTGACAGACCAAGCCTGTGATTTTATGTTTTCAACTTTGAGCTCACTGTACCATAAACGTATATTTACCATCATGTTTTTAGTGTGATATACTGATTCCTTGTAGTATTGCCAACATAACAAGCCTAGTTTCAGTCGATTCCCATTTTGTGTGATGAAGATATCAAGGTTTCCCTGAGCAGCTGTACAGACCACAGCTGTTCACATTCAACACTGTATCTGTTAGGCTTGTTTGTTGTTATTTTTACATGATTTCACAATGGATTCACAGCCATAAAAAAGTAGCAGCAAAAAATATATGGAAAGTGAGATTCAAGCCTTTCTCTTGAGCTCTGATTCAGAACTTGATGAATCAGAAATCTAATTATTCGCTTCTGATTCTGATAGTGATGATGCCCAGCTATCTCCAGTCTCAAAGCGGAAATGACATAGGGTTAGACAAGGTGAACCACTAGCTGAGCAGCCTGAAATCAGAGATGATAGAAGTGCTAATAATGTAAATATAAGTGATTCTTTTGAATGGGATGGTTATAGTGAATTTACTCCAATTGTATTAGATTTTTGTGATGCTGAAAGTGGTGTGCAACTTGATCTGACTGATGAGTCTATGGAAGTTGACTTTTTTCTAAAATTACTACCAATTGATTTCATTCAGAGAATTGCTACAGAAACTAACAATTATTACAAAAATGTTATTGAAGAAATCAATATTCCTGAAAATTATAGGCTAAGACAGTGGACTGAAGTGACTCCTGATAAACTTGATGTATTCTTGGCTCTAACAATGCTTATGACTAGAGTGAAAAAATTGAAAATAAATGAGTATTGGTCTACAAACCACCTCATATCCACACCAATGTTTTCCCAAGTAATGTCTCACAATACCTATCTAAATATTTTGAGTATGCTACATTTGCCCCAAATCAGATTGAGCCTCAACCAGCAACCAGCAATTGATAACCAGCAACCTTGTGATAAACTGCATAAACTTAGGCCAGTTGTTGACCATATTCGTGGATCCTTCAAAAACAGTTTCAAGCCATTCCAAAATCTCTGCATTGATGAGAGTCTAGTTCTCTTCAAAGGAAGGTTAGGTTTCAAACAATTCATTCCTGCAAAACGAAGTAGATTTGGAATCAAATTATTTATACTTTGTGATGTTGAAACAGACTTTATTCTTGATTTCATTGTGTATGCTGGAGCAGGTACTGAAATCACTGATGATTATGGAGTTGGTATGTCAGGATCAGTTGTAACAACTCTACTAAAAGACTATTTAGTGAAAAGACATACGGTTTACTTGGATAATTGGCATTCAAGCCCAAAGTTATTCTCAAGCCTTCACAAACTACAAACAAATGTGTGCGGTACTGTTAGGAAGAATAGGAAGTTTGTACCAAAGCTGAACAAGAAATTGAATAGAGGAGAAGTAGAATCCAGTCACACAAACAATCTTCTAGCATTGAAGTGGATGGATAAGAAAGAGGTTTGGATGCTGACAACACTCCACAAAGATGAGTGCATTGAGAAAATGCACAGAAATGTGATCAAGTTGAAGTCAACCTGCATTGAAGATTACAACAACAATATGGGTACAGTTGATAAGACTGATATGCTTCTCTGCAACCTGAAATGCATAAGAAAGTCTGTTAAGTGGTACAAAAAGTTGGCTTTCCATTTGTTTGATATGGTATTTCTGAATTCATTTTCCCTATACAAAACAAAAACAGGGAAACACATCCAACTTGCAGATTTCCATCTAAGTGTTATCCATCAATTGATCAAGAAGTTTCATGTCCCATATGAAAAGAAAAAATGAGGCAGACCATCAACAATTGAAACACCATTGAGGTTGACTACAAGACACTTCCCCAGTGCTGTTCCTCCAACAGAGAAGAAAAAACATGCAGCAAGAACTTGTACTGTTTGTGCACATGCAAAAATTTGGAAGAAGAGGAGAGCGTCCAGATATATGTGCACTGAATGTGATGTTGGACTTTGCA
The DNA here is from genome assembly GCA_948455865.1 of Conomelus anceps. Classification (NCBI taxonomy): domain Eukaryota; kingdom Metazoa; phylum Arthropoda; class Insecta; order Hemiptera; family Delphacidae; genus Conomelus; species Conomelus anceps. The sequence continues at coordinate 24,801,629 of OX418217.1, forward strand.
TTGTTCCCTGCTTTGGGATCTATCATTCTCAAACAAACTTTTAAGTCTCCTTTGAATTATTAAGTAGTAATTTATTAAAAACATTTCCATTCATATGTATTAAAATATTATACCATACTATTCTTTTTCAAATATGTGTGATTTTTTTCCATAGATATCAAATTTCAAAAAAAATTTTTTTGTGTATATCATCAAATTTTGATGAAATTATTATAATAGTTGGCTTATAGCCTCCTTAGTGGAAGGTTTATAACTTCCTAAGTGAAATTTTATGAAAAGAAAAATTTGTTCTGGTGGGTTCACTTGGGCAAGAAAAACTTCACTGCATGAGCTAGCAAGTCATGAATGTATATATATGTTTATGGCAGCGAAAGGGTTAATACAGGGTGAATCTGAGGAGAGGGTTATTTTCCTTGATGGTCCTGGTGGTTCAGGCAAGACCCTTCTACTTAAAGTCATCTCTGTGTATCTGTGGTCTCAAAGCAAAATTGTCCTATGTGTGGCCACATCTGGTATAGCAGCCCAAAATTTAAATGGTGGTACTACTGCACATAGTCTTTTCAGACTTCCATTGGATATTGATGATAATAGTAGCTGGTCAATTACCAATGGATCTCAAAGGGCACAGTTGATAAGAGAGGCAAGCTTGATTATATTTGATGAAGCCCCCCCATGGCACATAAGAAATTACTTGAACTTCTTGACCGGTCTTTAAGAGACCTTATGTAGTGCAATCAATTATTTGGGGCAAAATTTTCATTCTAGCAGGAGATTTTAGGAAAATTCCTCCTGTGGTTGAAAAAGTGTGAACAAGTTCTGATGTAGTAAATGCCTCAATTCGTACTTCTCACATTTGGAAATATGTTAAAATTTTTAAATTATCAAGATCTCATAGATTATTGGGGATTTTTTTGATTTTCTCATGAGAATAGGCTCTAATCAAATTCAAAGAGTTGATGTCAATGATTGGAAGAATGTTGAAAAGCTTGTTCCTCTCCATCATGACATCAAGCATATGACTGAACTAAATCAATTCATTGATTTGATATTTCCTCCAGAAATATTGAATCAACCAGATGAGTGTGCAAAGCATTCAGTAATATGCACTCTGAATGAAAATGCTGATGAAATCAATAAAATTGTCCTCTCCAAACTGAGTGGTGTAACTCATGATCTGTTGAGCTATGATTGTACAGCAGGAGATGAAAATGATGCTGGAAATGATATTGATGACACACACATCCCTGAAGCACAAGCCAAAGGTGTTCCAAAGCATTGTCTCCAGTTAAAGATCAACTCTGTTTGTATGGTGATGAGGAATTTGAATTTTGATCTTGGAATGGTGAATGGCACAAAGGTGATAATTGTCAAGATTGAGCCTAAACATATTGTGTGCCGCAAACCTGGTTCACAGGAGCTACTCCTCATTCCACATATAACATTTAAATTCCCAATTTCACCCAACAGCCCTATCCAAATATTCAGGAAACAATTCCCTCTCCAACTGTGTTCGGCAATCACCATCCACAAAAGCCAGGGACAAACAATCGACTATGTTGGACTGGATCTGAGAACTCCATCATTTGCTCATGGCCAACTGTATGTTGGCCTATCAAGAGTCAGATCTCCATCCAACATGTTGCTACTTGTCCCTGAGAAATATGTGATAGATGGCTTGCCATATTCTAATAATGTTGTTTTTAAAGATCTATTATAAATTTCAAAATTTAAATTCAATTTTTTTGACTTTTTTCAAAATTTAAAATTACAGTATTTTTGGACTTTTTCAAAATTCAAAATCACAGTTGGAGATCTATACATGGACATGTGGATAATATGTGATAGATGATGTCTTATACTGATAAATTAATTTTTTATTCTAAATTAGACTCCCTCTTTTCTGGCCGGTAAAGAAACTTAAAAAACATTCAAATTTAAGAAACTGATTTCTAACAAATGCACTTTGAAAAAGCACAGAAATACATTGAATGAAGAAATGAGTTTAGGCACTCAATAAGTGATTGAATTGAAAAGAAGCTATCTTCCACTTAAAACTTGTAATAAAAACCAGTTGCAGATTTATAAAAACGGGTTTTTAATACCAAGGGGTAGTTTATATAGGGGTTGAAAAAATTTGACATTTTCAAATATTTGTTTTCTGTAGATTTCAACGATGGGGAATGATGAAGCAATGAAAATAAGGTGAAAAGTATTCGTAAACATTTTTTGAAATAACCATCCCCTTTGAAGTTAGGGGTGCCAAATACAGGGATATTAGAAAAATGCAATTTAGAACATTTTTGACTTTTTTGTTTATGATAAATATGAACTTTTCCTGATATGATGCTGATATTAAAACTGAGGTTAGAAAATAAAATGAGAGAAATCCCTGATTTTCCACTAAGGGTGGTTTTTGAGGAATGTTTTAAAATTAAGTCTTTTTATTTATTGAATTTTTGAAACTTTCATCTATGGGAATTAATGAAAAAGTAACTTAGAAAAGTTTGTCATGATTTTTTGAAAAAATCATCCCATTCAAAGTTAGGGGTGCCCAAATAAATGCATATTAGAAAAACGCAATTTAGAAAATTTTTGACTTTTTTGTTTATAAGAATTTTGAACCTTTCCTGACAGGATGCTGGTATTAAAACTGAGTTTTGAACAGAAAACGAGAGGAATTCATAATTTTTTCATAAGGGTGGTTTTGAGGGGATGTTTTAAAATTTGGTTTTTTCAAATATTGAATTTTTGAAACTTTCATCTATGGGACTTCATTAACAATGAAAAAATAACTTAAAAGTGTTTGTCATGATTTTTTGAAAAAATCATCCCCTTCAAAGTTAGGGATGCCCAAATAAATGCTTATTGAAAAAACGCAATTTAGAAAATTTTTGACTTTTTTGTTTATGAGAAATTTTAACCTTTCCTGAGAGGATGCTGGTATTAAAACTGATGGTTGAACAGAAAACGAGAGAAATCCCTGATTAATCCCTATAAGTCCTCATAAGGGTGGTTTTTGAGGGATGTTTTAGAATTTAGTTTTACTATTTATTGAATTTTAGAAATTTCCATCAATGGGAGTTGATTAACAATAAAAAAATAACTTAAAAGTGTTCATCATGATTTTTTGAAAAAAATCATCCCCTTCGAAGTTAGGGGTACCCAAATAAATGCATATTAGAAAAATGCAATTTAGAAATTTTTTGACTTTTTTGTTTATAAGAAATTTGAACCTTTCCTGACAGGATGCTGGTATTAAAACAGAGGTTTGAACAGAAAATGAGAGGAATTCATAATTTTTTCATAAGGGTGGTTTTTGAGGGATGTTTTAAAATTTGGTCTTTTTAATTATTGAATTTTTGAAACTTTCATCTATGGGAGATGATTGACAATAAAAAATAGCTCTAGTGTTCATTATGATTTTTTGAAAAAATCATCCCCTTCAGAGTGAGGGTTGCTCAAACTGAGGCATCTTAGATAAATGCAGTTTTGGAAATTTTTGAATTTTTTTATAAATAATTGATATTTATCAATATTAATAATAATTGAACAATATTAGAACAGCAAACCAAAGAAATTCCAAATTCTTTGATAATGGTGGTTTTTGGAGGATGTTTTAAAATTTAGTCTTTTCAAATTTGAATTTTTGAAAGTTTTATCTATGGGTTTTGATTAAAAATAAAAAAAAGTCAAAAGTGTTCCTGAGAATTTTTTGAACAAGTCATCCCCTTCTGAGTGAGGGGTGTCCAAAGTTGGAAATCATAAAAAAATTGATTTTGATAAAATTGGGTTTTGTTCATGGAAAATTACAACTTTTTTTATTGATGTAAGTGAAAACATGGTGAAACTGAAAAAGAATTGAAATCTTCTTCCTTACGCAATTGGGGTGGCTTTTAGGGATGTTGAGAATTTTTTAATTTTGCAATTGTGATGCTTTGCAAATTCTATTGATGAAAATTGATTAAAGATAGAAAATTAAGTCATACATGTTTCTGTACATTAAAAAAACTTTCCCCTTGTTAGTGATGGCTGTTTTAAATAAGAACCACCCCTTCAAAAACTGGAAATATGCAGAAAGTCTATTCACAAAAAAAAGGGTTTGAAAATTGCACAAAGTAATCTGTAGTGGATTCAGCCATTTCATCACCATAACGTACATCACAGACCCTATGGCAGTGGTGCAAGGATAGAATTCTCCTTTTTGTGTCCTTCAGCGAGGACTTTTCAACTCCCATACTTCACAGGAACCATCTCGGGACTATCCTACATTGTGCCTGAAAATTTAATAAAAAGTGGTTCAGCAGTTCTGGATTCTATAGGGAACATACATACATACAGACAGACATTCATTATTATTATATTACATAAATATACTCTACAACTGAAAACGTCAATCACTGATTGACATTAAAGATTTTCATGATGCAAACTGAATCTTGGGGCGTTTTCTATCGGAAACTCTTTTGGAGTGAGATTCGACTGGGGAATAATCCCAACATTGTTGAAAAGGGGCCGCTATTTTTTTAGGGGGGCGGCTCAATTTACCCTTGATTTTTGGGTTGTTTTATTTGGCATATGGTGGTTTTTAATGAAAGTTGACTTGATTTTAGAGGGGGTTGAACCCTAGAAAAAATTTCGAAAATCTCAATGGGAGGCGTCTTGGAGGGGGGTCAAAAAAGTGAAAATTTTAAATATTGAGATATTTTGAAATTTCTTTCATTTTTTTTATTTTGTAGTGCATGTTAAGCTGAGCACATTGGTATGTGAGAAATTTAAGAATATGGATGAAGAAGGAAAAATTTATTTTCAAGAAGTAATAGACGAGCATCTTGGGAATAAAGTGGCAGCAAGAGAGGCGAAGGAAAAAGCCAAAGAGAGAAGCAATAATGATGAAACATATTTTTCAGCTGTTTTTGATATACAGCAAGTGCTTCAAACGCCTCATTTGGAGGTATCGCAATTATTTCACAGATGTAAACTATTGACTTATAATCTGAGTGTCTATGATCTCCATGAAAAAAAGGGTTTCAGTTTCATGTGGGACGAGACAAAAGGACAAAGAGGGTCTAATGAAATTGCTTCTTGTGTGAAGCAAATTATTGAGAAGAAAGTTAAGGAGGGTAAGAAAGAAATGTGTTTCTTCTCAGACAACTGCGGGGGGCAATATTTAAATAGAAATGTACTTGTTATGTATTTACATTCAGCCATAAATAATAACATTAAGATCATGCATTGTTTCTTGGAAAAAGGCCATATGCAAAATGAAGGGGACAGTGTTCATAGCTCTATAGAGAGGGCTTCAAAAAATGTAGCAGTATATGCCCCAGATCAATGGTACTTAATGGCAAGGTCTGCATGTAGAAAGTCACCTTATGAAGTAATTGAGATGGACGAATTCCTTGATTTTGTGGGTTTGAGGAATGACACTTGTAATAAAATGGATAAAGATGAATATGGTGAGAAAGTGAGATGGCAGAAGGTCAGGGTTATAATGGTTGACCCAAAAGAAAGCAATAATTGTGTTTTTTATAAAATATAATTACAACAATGACTTCACAAGAATTAATATCAAAAGCAGAACTAGAAAGAGACTGTCATATCTATTACATAAAGATGTTGAAAAAGCATACACAAGTGAATTGCCAATCAGCACAAAAAAGTTCTTGGACTTGAAGTATTTATGTGATAACTTGGAAATTCCTAAATCTTATCACAATTACTACAGGAACATAAAACATTGTAGCAAAGTTCAGAGCTCGGTAGATGATTGATTAACCCTACAGTGCATGAATTTTCATATTGTTTTGAAATAATTGATATTTACCATAGTAAATGGCTTGCAATTATCTTTTATAATAGATCTTGTCATATAAAATATCTTTTATAATATATTATGATAGTGTAATAAGGCCCAAGAGCGAGTTTCCAAAATAAACTTTAGAACCAACTACATAATTAAAACATGAACTTTGTTCAATATACTCCACATTATCATAGCTCAGCAGCTATTGAACATCACTGGATGTTTAATAGATTGAACCAAAAGATTGGTGCAGAAGTATTCAATGTCCAACTTACAATAGTTCTGCATTAACAATTCTAGTGCTAAACTATCTAAAGTCCACAAAAAAGAGAAAAATTATTTTTTTATTAAATAACTTTTAAATTATCAAGTAAAATTGAGAAAAAAAAAACAAAAAAATGTTTTTCATTAATGATTTGGATGATTTACTGATAAGAGATGTTCAAATGCAACTTTGTTTTTGCTCTCCTGTAAAATTGAGTTTTTGGATATTAGCTAGTTCTGCTCCAGACCGACGAAATATAATATTATCCACGCAGTAGTTCATAATGAAATATATTAGGTCTAATATCTTGTTAATCTTCATCACTTTGATAAAATTGCAGCAATTTCTAATAATTTGAAGTTGACTATCTCGGCTGAGTCTCAAATTAATACTGCTCCAAATATGTTACCAGTGTAGTCTATTGGTTGAGGCAACCAACCGGCAATGGATGATCCGTGGTTCGATTCCCAGCATTGAATAAATATTTTTTCGTTGTGCCATTAATGCAGTTATCAATGTCTGCAGTTGCAGAGGTCTTTAGCATGATTTATTGAAAATCTATACCTTGTTAAAATTTAGCAAATTAAGTTAAATGAAATTAGATTGCTACATTTTGTAATCATTCAAAGTTAATATTCTATTAATAATATTTCTATTCCTTTTTTTCAAGGTGAAACAATGAGAAAAATGACGACAGCATTGATTATAGGAGACAGTCAAACCAAGTACTTTAAAAAGTATTTAAGTAAAGTGGTTGGTGATTTGAAAGTAAGTTGATAATGAAATTCTTAAAATACTTCTGATTACACAATGTTATGTTATGAGAATTATAAAATATTATTACCATAAAATAATATTAAAAAAATACATCTTCACTATTCTATGTATCCATTATCATCGATAGATTTATAACAATTAAAAATATTGAACAGTTATTGGGCTAAATAATAAAAGAATAAACAAAAGTGCAAAGTAAGACTTTGAGGAGTTGGAGATTGAAATTATTAATTATGCAAATAGAATGATTTATTATGTGATGCTACTTGAACCTTGCACACTGGCTATTTATTGACGATTTTTTAAACAAATGAAATAGACTACATTTATAAATTATATTTGGAATAACATAATTATATTTTTTAAGATCTAATAATACTTCATTATCAATACTGTATAAGCAGAATATTCACTAAGCAGTTGAATTGCAAAAGATGGGAATGAAACAATATTATTGAAATATACTATTGACAACAATGGAATCAGTAAATAAAGGACTAAGATGTAAGTAGCTCCACATCTGTCACTGATGTTTGCATGATGTATTTTTGTGAAATATTAATGACATGTTACAGTGATGTAAATGTGGTAATTCAAATTAGGTGCAAGACTTGTACTTATAAGCATGTACTGCTTCATTTGCATGCACAATTTGAAGTACTCCATTTTGAAGGACAGTAAATTAAATTTTATATTAAATTTTCAGGTAGCAGTCGACTGTCTTTTGGGACGTAAAATTGAAGAGGTCAACTGCCCAAAGGACAAGTATGATCATGTGGTACTTCATGTGGGAGCAAATAACGCTCCCACACGTGAGGTACCACAAAAAATACTGGAAAAAATTATTCTTCTCATTGGGAGAGTACACCAGGTACATCCACAAGTAAAAATACATGTTTCTGGTATACTCCCCAGAGAAGAAAACTGGATAAATCGGGAGATCGATGGTGCCGAAAAAATTGACTTCCTAAATGGCAAGATAAGGGTCATTAATCTGCTTCTACAACAAGCCTGTACGAGGTAAATATTCTAGTTTGAATTTTTCAAATTTATCATACTGCACAAAAGAATATTATTCCTAACAATGATGGTAGCCACTTCTGAACAATAAAAATAGTAATAATATCAATTCAATAACTAACAAATAACAATTAACTTGATTTTTTTAAATCTCAGTGTTTTATTGAATTAAAGCTGACAAAAATATAATACCAAGCTGAAACTGACAAATACAGTTAAAAATCATTGGTGTATTTTATAAAAATATTCAAATTTATGGAAATTTAGAATTTTTAATTCAATTCTTTACTCTGCTCTTTAATATTTGAATCTTCTGAATTCAATCTCAAAAACATCCACTTCATTGCTTTTTGTTTTACTGCATAATTGTCGAAGTCAATCCTCCTATTACCATACCTGAAAATCACTTTTTTCAGTTGACTCTGATAAGTGGACCTTTCAAAAAACTTGAGCACTTATCAACCTGTAGCATGTTCAATTTCTCAATCTCACCTCATCTAAAAAGTATTTTCACGGTTTAGCAACGATCGACCTTACAACACTTGTATCTGTTTAAATTCATAATTATTGATAGCTGGAATATACTGTCATCTGTATGTTGTTACATTATGAATAATAATAAATCATTTATGATTTCAAAAATATTGATGACCCAAGTTAATGAGAAACTAATAGAGATAGCAGCACACAGGAGCAAATTGAATTGTATGTTTAATAAATCTTTACTAGACATCAATATAGCCAACGACACAGACATTATAATACGTTTCACAAGGAGCAGACAAATATCAATCGAAGTGCCACTTACAACTTGCAATTGTGGTGTGGAATATCCATCCGTAATATCTGTTTCTGGATTCAAAAGTTAGGCTTTCAGTGGAATTTTCTGCATTTGACTTAGTGGAAATAGTACACAGCATATACAATATTGAAGAATCAATAAGAAATTATTGTTCTGCCCTCTGTTGTGCGTTAGGACTGCCTAATCCAGTAAAACTTAGACATACATTAAGAGACGTTTTTAGGCTGGTCACTGACTCAACTGGCGTAGTCTTCAAAAACCCTCCAAACGTTTGTGTCTAGCAAAATGTCTGAACAGGCATCCGCAGTCGTGTCAGGCACTCCTACCCAAGTGATCTTAGGTGACTCACCTTGGGAGCTTTTGACTCATTCAAAAGAGTCTTATGAGTTGCAGATGCTATCACCAATTGAGTTTAGTGCTATACACACTAGCTCAACCTTGGATGTAGCAACCTTGCAGATCAAATTCCAAAAGATCTGCGAAGATCTTTTCGCAGAAGTGGAAATGGAAACTAAGCAATATTCCATTTATTTTTGTTCAAAAGTGTTGTACGAAATAGGTCCTGAGAGCAGGAAAGTAAAAAAGGTCAGTGATCATACTTGGAGGCTCGCCTTCAAGTATGATAATGGTATTAAGTATGCTTTCGTTTCAGCCCACAAATTATTGGGAAACAACATTCCCGATATAGCAACTGACAATGAGATCACTTTGACTATCAAGCAAGCCAGTCTTCTGGCTGTGTCCATACTAAAGAAAGTGACTGATTGCTTGATAACACATGGCAAAACAGACTAAATTCTAACTCCGTTAGCTGGTGCTGTCTTCTCTAGAGACGACATTGATCAGATAGCAGGAGCAGTTGACAAAGATCAGTTCGAAGTCATGTCTATTATCAATACCAGCTGTCCGTCAGTATTTTGAAGTTGGTCAGGTATCTGCAGAGATTGCCTTCATTGCTGCATGTGTTGCGACATCCAACTTTGGCGAGGACAAGAAAAACGAAAGGCAGTCCATACTCTCCAAGACTTTGAGACAATACAATTCGAGGGGGCACCAGTTCAATGAGAGAACTTATGAAATCTTATTGTCTTTTTCAAACTCTGGGTTGCCTTCCCATCTCAACCCTACCAAGTTGTTAGAGAGTTTCGAAAAGTCCAGAATTAGCCCACGTGAGTTCAACAAATTGTCCAAAGAATCAATGAGAAGGACTAGGACTGGGAAATCTAATCATGGAAAAACAGATGATGACGATGAAAGCAGTGGCAAACCTGGAAGATCAGGGGGTGCCAGGCCGAGAGCAGGAGGCTCCTCTAGCAACCTTGGACCAAGCTTTCGGAATTCGTTTTTGCCATTCACCCCAGGCTTGGGTATCCCAAGTTCACAAGATAGTGACAGGGGTTTGACTGAGGATGAAGTCCGTGATCAGCAGGCAGCTCTAATTTCAGCTCTGCGTGAGAAGCTGAAAATAGCTGACTCCAAAGAAATGGAAGCAAAGGCAAGATTCGAAGAGATGGAGAGAAAGTTAAGGGAAAATCCTTTTGGTTCTCTAAGTGCTGCAAAAGCAAGCCTCATGGCAGCTGAAAAGGCAGCAGCAACCATCCCACCTCTTCAGCCTATAAGAAAAAAAAACCAGTATTCAGCCAAACATGATAAGAGTAAACATCGTAGTGCTAACATAGACTAGTTGTAGAAATAGTTAACAGTAATCGAGCTGTCAGCAAATTTAAACTTGTTCGAATATTGAAAAATTGTTCAAGTGTTATGAAGTTAATTTTCTCGAAGTTATTCAATTATGAATAGACCGGCAAAACTTCATTCACCGGTGAAATTGCCACCTCTACTAGCAACAGAGTTTGAGGAAGAAGATGAAAATCCAAGCAGCCTACTAAACACTGAGAGTCACAGCCTGAACTACATGGATGACCAAAATGTGAGCAAAATATCCAACATCATGGACCATAGTATTTTGGAAGATGTGGGAACTCTTCACGAATTATACTCCGATCTCATAAATTGGGGCAGTGAAACTTTTGAAAAAAAAAAAGCTCTCTAGAAACGATTTCGACCAATACAATTCACTGTGCAACAAGCTGGCGTTGATAATAACCAGAGTCGAAACGAGGCAGAAGACACAGGAAAAAGAGAAGAACAAGGTTATAAGCAGATTGGAGAAGTTGGAAAGAAGCATCAACCAGCTCTCATACGAGTTCAACAGAGGACAGCCGCCTACTACTACTGCTACTGCAAGATCGTTTGCAGAAGTGGTACAGCTACCTGGAAAAATTAATAAAATGAAGCAGCAAAAACCGGAAATGGGACAACAACTGCGGCAGATAGTGAAAAAGGATAACGTTGTTATTGTGAAACCCAGCATATTATCAGAAAGTGAAAGTGAATCTAGTGTAAAAATAAGAGAATCTCTGAGAAAAAATATTCCGCAAGAAAAATCTCTTAAAATTAAAAAAGCAGTAAATGTGCGTGGTGGTGGAGTTCTGTTAGTCTTGGACTCTTCTGAAGATAAGAATAAAATACTTGGTAAAAATATCATAGAAAATAAAAATCTTAAAATAAGCATACCCGAGTTGAAAAAGCCGAGAATTATAATATATAATGTCCCAATTGAGGTTAATGAAACAGATCTTAGAGTTGAAGTATTCAATAGGAATTTCTCTAGCACATTGGAACAAAGTAAATTTGAAAAGGAATTTTCCCCATTATTCAAAGTAGGGCAAAAAGATAGAAAGACCACACATTGGGTCATTGAATGCTCTCCAGAAATTCGGCGAGAAATAATCAATAAAGCATGCTTATATGTGGATAGGACATCGTGTAGAGTTAAAGACTATGTCGCTCTCTCACAATGTTTCAAATGCCAAGGTATTGGACATATTTCCAAATATTGTAAGAGCAAATCCCAAAATTGTGGTCATTGCGCTCAAGAAGGCCATGATTTCAAAGCCTGTCCAAATAAATCACAGAGCCCATCATGCGTAAATTGCAGACAGCTGAAAAAAAGTCATAATCATAAAGTCAATGACACAAACTGTCCCATTTACATAAAAGCAATGCAAACACTTTTAAATAAAACTGATTATGGCAAGTAAAATTATAGTTTTGAAATTTAGGAAAGATATTCTATTAGTGATTGATTTTACATTGAACTGTAAAGTGTCAACTCGACAAAAATTGAACATTAATTATTAGTGAATATGCAAGATTTAGATGAGGACGATGTGAATGTAAATTATAACTTCATAAATTTCCAAAACTGGAATGAATCAAACATTTTTTTAAAACGGATAGATAACTCTGTAGATAATGAACATAATGAACTTATTTGTTTAAGTACCAATGTGAGATCGCTCAGGAAACATTGGGTTACACTGAAATCAGAATTAAATGAAGTGCTCTGTAGTATAGATGTAATAGTATTAAGTGAAATTAAATTGAGGATGGAAGAAGTTGATTTATATGGGATCCCTGGATATTCGAATGTTTTCAGATGTAGGCCAGATGGCCGAGGGGGTGGAGGATTAGGAATCTTCTATAGAGAAAATTTAAAGATAAAGAATATAGAATATGATTTCGTATCTGCAGAGTTATTATGCTTGAAAATCTATAATGGGGAAAAGTCAATACTAATAGCAGCATTTTATAGACCTCCAAACCAAAATCTAAATCTCTTCAATGAAGAATTGGAAAAATTTCTAACAATGCCTAAAATTAAAAACGAAAAGAATATTATCATGATGGGTGACATTAATATTTGTTATTTGAATGATAGGTATGGATCAGAGGATTATCTGGGTGGGTTGTATTCGAATGGTCTTTATAATAGTATCCAGAAGCCCACTAGAGAAGAGTTCTATAATAATGTTTTGGTTTCATCTTGCTTAGACCATGTTAATGTTAAATTAAATGATGAAAACTCCTACACTGCGTTCATAGTAGAAAACAAAATTTCAGACCACTACTGGACAGGGGTGAAAATAAGTTTTAGTAAAAATTCAGATATAGATATAGAGAACGAGCATAAGAATATTATCAGCACAAGAAAAGTTAATGAATTAATTCAAAAAGAAAATTGGTGGCCAATACTGGATTTAAGAGACCCATCAGATATATATAATGAAATAGTGAAAAAGTTTAAAGACATCTATGATAAAAGTTCAATAAAGATAAAAATAGATAAAAAACAAGAACAAAATCCCTGGTTCAATAATAATATCAAGCAATTGATTGATAGAAAAAATCTCATATGGCAAAGGTTGAAAAGAGACAAAAATAATTTAGAACTAAGAGATCAATTTAAAACACTAAGAAATGAACTGACAAATAAGATTCGTATAGAAAAGAGAAACTATTATCATAAATTGTTTTCTGACAACTTTAATAACACTAAAAAAACGTGGGAAATTATCAATCGATTTATAAATAAAAAACGTAAACCAACTATAATAGAATCAATAAAGAATAATTTTAAAGTAACAGATGAAAAAAATATGCAGGACTTGACAGAAAAATTCAAAAATAATTTTAAATCAGCAATCGAAGATATCATCGCTGGCATGAATGGACAACCGTTTGATTTAGCACAAAGTTTTAATGAAGGAAATTATTCAATAGGAGATAGATTAAGTATGAACTTCAGAAAGATGAACTTGGAATCGCTTTATACTGTCATGTATAAACTAAACAGAAAATCAGGACCAGATAGGATCAAAGCACAGGATATAATAAACAATATATTCTACCTGAGATTGATATTGATACATTTTATTAATAGAATTATTGAGACTGGAAATATACCACCACTTATGAAGGTAACACATCTCAGACCAATTTTTAAAAAGGGATAAAAAAAAGACCTGGGGTGTTACAGACCAGTGGGATCAGTTTCAGTTTTCATGAAGATTCTGGAGCATTTTATGGGTGCGCAGTTGCAACAACATCTAACTAGACACAGAATAATAAATAAGAATCAATATGGTTTCATCCCCGGAAGTTCAACTATTGATTTACTGGAAAATATGACAGGTGACATTAATAGATCTTTAAATGATAGTAAATTTGTTATATCTGTAACAACTGACCTGACAAGAGCGTTTGACCTTGTAAATTATGAAAACATGATTCATAAATTAAGTAGAATAGGTATTGGTGGCAAATTACTAGGGTTGTTCGGGAACTATTTCATAGATAGAACTCTGCAGATTGAAATAGGTACTTGTATTAGTAGCAGTTACAAACAAACATGCGGATTGATCCAGGGAAGCATATTATCGCCAATTTTATTTAACATATATGTAAATGATTTCGCCAGCCTAAAATTTAAAAGTAAAGTTATGCAATATGCTGACGATAATATTCTGTATATAATACATAAAGATTTAAAAGTAGGTTTAAGACACATACAACAAGATCTTGATTTAGCAGTTAAGTACTTCTTTAATAATCATTTCAAAATAAATTCACAAAAGACTAAAGTAATAGTATTTAAGAATCAGAGAATTCAAGATAATGAAAACGAATTAGTTAAGTTAACCTGTCATAAAACAGAATGTTTAAAGAATCAAATCATGAATGAATGTGACTGTCAAAAACTTGATTTTTGTGAGAGTATTAAACATTTGGGAATAACGTTTGATGATGATATGAGATTCAGATCACATAACAATTCACTTTTGAAGATAATGAGAGCTGCACTTTACAAATGTTCTAGAATAAGCGGTTATTTTCCTGTTAATACTAAAAGAATGATATACTACTCAATGATTCAAAGCACTCTTTTCTATGGAATTACTATATATTACTTGGCACCAAAATATATAAAACAGCCACTGCATAGGACCATAGAAAGAATTATTAGAACTCTTTTTAATAGTATTGAACATCAGTTATTAGGCATTATGACAGTAGAAGCTCTAGCCAAATATACAGACTTGTCATGTAACTATTTCAAGAATGAATATAGAGAAATGAATGAAATATATTACAGATTAAGACATAGAATCTATAGAACTCAGAGATATAACAATGCCTATGGTAAAAGAGCCCCAGAATGTAGAATTCCATTTCTTTTAAACTCATTACCATTGGAGTTGAGAATGTTACAGAGGAACAGTGAGATTCGAACAAAATTAAAAGTCTATTTTATGAGAATAAATGATTTAGTTTAAGCTAAAAAAAAATTATTTATTAATGAAGGTTAGAGTTGTTCAATAAAAAATAAGAAACACATTATGATGTAGAAAATAGGAGTGTCAAGTGAGTATTAAAGTGTATCCCAGAGTGATAAGTGTCAATGAGTGAAGAGCGATACAATATTGATTGGTTGTTTAAGTGACTTGATTTTTTACGGTGCAATAGACAATAGACAGATCAATGGATTACAAAGAAAATATACAGTTAAAATATACAGCTATATACAGTTATATAGATTACAAAAAGGAATCTATTGTTATTCATTGTTGAATTTGATTGTAATATAATGTCTTAATAAAAAATCCCTCAAATAGCTTACAGCTAGAGGGATACTATTGCATTGTGTAATGTTCAAATAAATAAATAAATAGGGAGAAATCAAGTGACTAATTTGATCAACCATCAACCATCACTACATAATGAAGTAATGCCAATTCAATTTAAATTTTCATTTTCCTATGATTCTTGCATCACAGATATGACTGTCATTTTGTCAGTCATGACAAAAAATTCTAGAGCAGAAAAGGAGATAAGGTGAATAGGAAGCTTCTCTCCAGGGATGGACTCAACTTGTCTCCAGGTGGAACAAAAATATTGTTGAATAATATCTTAGGGTCAATTGAAAATTCCAAAAAGAAGCCAGTTTTTCCTGAGTGTCCACCACTCTCAGCTTTCATGCCATTAAATCAACAGCAGGACTCTACTTATTCACTAGAAACCCCTCCAACAGAGCGAACATTTTTTTCTGCCACACCTTCCACTCGACATCAATTCTTAAAAACATATTGTAATGTAGCTTTGTTGCCAAAGCCAGTGGCCAAATCCATCCCCTTTA
This sequence comes from Conomelus anceps, assembly GCA_948455865.1. Taxonomy (NCBI): domain Eukaryota; kingdom Metazoa; phylum Arthropoda; class Insecta; order Hemiptera; family Delphacidae; genus Conomelus; species Conomelus anceps. The sequence goes on from OX418217.1 coordinate 24,817,335, forward strand.
AAACATGCAAACAAATCCTTAAGGCTCGGAAGGAAATACTTCTGAAAGTGTTGCCTTCTAAACCTCATTGCCCTCAAACCCCTCCTAACGTTTGGCAATTGGTTGGTAACAAGAGACATTGCAACACCTCTCTTGCTGCAGATCAATTTCACAAAAGGGAAGACAGAAGACAGAAAACAGAAGAGAATTGATTGCTTCTCCTCCTCCTCCTCACAAATATGGTTTTCAAATTTCATCTAATCAGTTTTCCATTTTTTTTTTTTTTTTTTATGAAAGTGACAATGAACCCCATCCTCAGTTGTCAGAGGATGAGGTAGAGAGTTACTCTACTCAAAAACACAAAAAGTATCAAAAATCGGCAATGGAAACTGAAGAAGATATTTGGGAGGAGGCAAAGCAATACAATTCTCTGGCAAGAGAAGCACTCCTAGGATCTGAGGATGGTAGTTGTGTGAATGTGGCTGACAAGCCAAAGAGGGGCTGCTTTCAAATGCAAGGTGTGGCAGTCAGAAATGTTTGCTCTGAAAAGAGAAAGTTGGTGATGAAAAATGAGACTGACTGCATGGATAACATGGCATGCAGCTCTGAGTGTTGGATGCTAGAAAAAGCTGGAAATCTTTCACCTTGTTCAGGCAATCCAGACCAGAAGTTATTTGAATGTGTAGCAAGTGGAGATTTCTCACAATGTAATATTAGATTTAGTTCAACAAGCCATGGATGGCAATGTGTATGTATATCAATTGCAGCATGTTGTCATATCCAAAACATCAGTAAAGCCATCCCTTCAAATCAAATTATCAATAATTTGATTATTCAGGGTGATAGCTATTACAATGAGTCAAGACGTCAATCCCCTACTGAATGTTGATGAAGTGGCTGAAACACTTCATTCAGCAAACAGATAATATAAAATTGCAGTTAAACAAAAATTCTGGGGGTATTATCCATGCATAGAACATAAACATCAACCAATTGAGGATTTGATTGATGTTTTACAAGAAAATCTCCACCAAATATTTTCTGAACATCCAGATAAAGGTTTAATTTTTATTGGCCATTTGGTTGCTGTCTCACTGTGGAAATGAGAATCAAACTACTATATCCTCTTCCAGCCTGTGGGTGGTTTTCGTCCTCAATTGAGGACATTCTCTTCCAATTTTTAAAAATATTTCAGGTCAACTTATCAAGAAAGACCCGGTTGTGTCCATTTGAGGACGATCTGAACTGCACTCTAGTGCCAGTTCTACACACTTAACATTGCAGGTTATGTTTGTAGCAAGGATATTCCACAAAATGTCACATGAAATGGATCAACCCATAAACATTGTTGGTAAGTCCTTATTTTTCAACTAACTTCTTGATATTTCGATATTTATCAATTTCCTATGTCTTTTTCCATCATTTGACTGCATAACAAGTTTATTTCTAATCCTTTTTCCATTTTATTTGGATGTATGAAAAATGTACTCATTTGAGGACAGTCAGCAGTTTCTCTTCTATGAGTATTTTCTAACCAAATTGTCGTTGTCCTCATTTGCGGACAACGAGCTCATTATCTCATAGTAACCATTACTCACTGGACTACAACTTTCTATTGCAAATTCAAGGAATTAGACAAAAAAAAAATTTTAAATGTAGAATTTTTGCAATAAATGACATAAAAATGCATCCATATTAGAAAGAACTTATTTTTCAATTCACACTGCCTGTATAAGATTCATCAATATTGTGGTTGCATCCTTCACATTTCACAAAATACACAGAATAATTTTGGTACTCTATAGAAATTTGGTACAAATTTTCTAATTATTTTCATGATTAGCTCTTCTTATTTTTCTCATCCTTGCTTTGTTCTTCCACAGATCTAGATGGGAATGAAATTGAGGAGATTCTCCTGAATGGAGACTTATCTGAGCTGGAGGATGAAGGATGTGATGGAGATGGAGGTAAAGTATTTTTTATTAGTTGTATATCAATTTTTTCACCAATATAAACTAGTTATTATAACTTTAAAGTATAAAATAAAGACATATACTTGTAGTTTGACAGCTGTTTTCTTTGATGTGTATCTTTGTCAGTCATGGTTGACAGTGAACTGTAGAGTATTAAGGCTTGAGGTTCTTGATTAGTGTAAGGTGTTGTTTGTTACACTAAGTATGATTCTTGTGTATTGTTACTGTACAGTTCACTGTCAACAGTGTCTGACGAAGCTGAATGAGAAAGAGAAAGAGAAAGTGAAAGAGCTATCACACTACAAATATGATTTTATTTTCTACTTCAAAGTTATAATATCTAGTTTCTTTTGTATTTTGTGCTGATATTGTTATCTTCTTGAACTGACTGTAATTCAAAGAATATTTTAAAATTTGACATGAAGTTTTAAAAACAAATAATAATTATGCATCTTGTTCCTCTCTGACAGGTGTCACAGAAACTGACGATGCCTTAATTGAGGTGGCATTGGCTGGCGCATATGATGGAGATGAATATGAAGAATATGATACTAGTGCTGCAGAAGAAACAGGGCAAGAAGAAACAAGACAACAAGAAACAATTGCTATAGAACAACCAATTCCTTCCACTAGCACTGGGAATCACACAAAGAGAACACGGTGGCGGCGTAGAGAGGACTTCAATTGCCAGATACCAATGAGAGATGAACCCAATACTGAAGCTGGAACTCAAGCAGATTGGAGTGCTATGAACTATTTTGAACAATATATCACAACGGAAATCTTCATGTCATTTGTCAATTTCACTAACCTCAGGTATGTACAAGAAAAAGGTAAAAATTTAAATGTCACTTTTGAAGAGATGAAAACTTTTTTTGGCATCAACCTTCTCATGAGTGTGTTGAGGTATCCCAGGCTGAGGATGTATTGGCAGAAATTCACACAGGTTTCAACTGTCACATCTAAAATCTCCAGATAGATTTACACAAATCCAGACAAATCTGAAAATTGTAAATGACCTAGATGTATCGCAGGACCAAAGAAAAGCAGATAGACTCTGGAAAGTAAGACCATTCCTTACTGCAATAAGAGATGGATGTCTGAAAATGATTCGTCCAGTGAGAGTATGCATTGATGAGCAAATGATACCTTTTACTGGTTTTGTCACAAATTTAAAACAGTTTTTACGAGGCAAGCCCAATCCAGAGGGAATGAAAAACTTTGTTTTGGCAACACCAGAGGGCCTAGTTTTAGATTTCTGTGTGTATCAAGGAAAAGGCACTACCTTTCAAACAGACTGTCACCTGAATTTAAATGTAGCAGAGGCTGTTGTAATAAAATTGTCAGAGTCTGTTCCAGCCGGCTCTTGCATCTACATGGACAGATATTTCACAACTGAAAAATTGATGGATCTCTTAGGAGAGCAGCAAATAGCTTGCACAGGGACAGTAATGAGGAATAAGCTCCCAAAATGTGATTTTATCTGTGATAAAGATTTTGCTTGTTTGTCAAGAGGCTACACTGAAATGTTTGTTTCACAAGATTTAGAAAAGGTGTCAGTTGCTGTAGTGAAATGGAATGACAATAAGCCAATCTATCTTATGTCCAGCAAAGAGGGAAAAACTCCTATGGATGAGTGCAGATGTTGGTGCAAGAAACTGAAAAAAATACATTGATGTGTCAAGGCCAAATATTGTAACTAGCTACAATCAATACATGGGTGGTGTGGACATGAATGATAGGTTCATATCCTATTACAGGAACTTTTACAAAACAGAAAAGTGGTCATTGAGAATCATCATGCATTTTTTCACTCTGGCTGTTGTCAATGCTTGGGTGCAATACCGCAATGATCAAAAAATTCTAGGGAGACCCAAAAAGGTAATTTCTGACCTTATGGATTTCATGATGGAGATTTCCGAGCACCTCACGGAGTCAGGAGACAAGGATAGTTCAAGTGAGGGAGAGCTTGAAGAAGAGCAAGGACTTCCCCCCCCTCAAAAAAGAAAACATATCCTCCTCTTCCAGCACAGGTGAAAAAAGCCGGACATATGCCACAAGCTGTTGAAATGCAGAATCCTGCAAGGTGCAGATGACCGGGTTGTAGCACCAGGAAATCAAGAATTAAATGTAAGAGGTGTGATGTTTTCCTATGTCTTACAAAGGATAAGAACTGTTATGAACTATTTCACCAATAGATTTTAATTTTTCATTCTAATTTTTATTCTTAATTTCAAAACTGTGAATATCTTGATGAACTGTGATGATTAACACTACCGATTTTTCACTTGTATTACGGACATGCATGTTATGATAAAAAAAAGTTAAAAATAGTTTATATTATATTTTATATAGAATTTTTTTTATAGACTGTGCAGAATTTGTACTGTAGATTTTTCTAGACACCCTGTTCTTATTTTTTTTATTTCCATGTCTATGTTTATGTCTAAGATTTGAATTCCTATGGAATAAGGCATTATACCTAATTTTACCTAATTATAGTAATAAATAGTAAGGAAAGCAATCGCAACCTACCTCACTCCAAGTTTGTGTAGTCCGCTCTTTGGACCGATACAGTTATTGTTGTTGAGGTCTGAAGAGTCTCTATGGCCGTAATCGGCTAAGAGACTATACATACATAGTAATAAATATTAAATGACTGAGATAGATGAAGGATGCTTTTTTTAGAATTTTTGTGAATTTTGATTTTTGTGTATTGATTTCTATTTTTATTTATGACTAATCATTTACATTCAGTAAACTTCCTGTACATTGATTGGTGAAAAATGTGAAAATTATTCCATTCATTTTCAGTAGAAAACACTGGAAATCCATTCCATACTGCTTACTTGAATGTTCATGAGCTATTCTTAGAATGGAGGATATTGTTTCTAGTTTAAAGGATTTTTTGAATTGTTATATGTGTATAAAATATAATTAATAAATAATATAAGACTGGCTTTTTAATTATTTTGCAGTTTGTTCTGTTTAAATTCCTCAAAAAACAGAGAAGTTCGATTATAAAGGTATGAAAGTTGTAAATTGCATCATTCACTTTCATATTTTAGTTGAAGCCGATTGTCCTCAATTGAGGACATTTTTTTTAGTGAAAAATTGGATTTTTGTTTTTTCACACTTTTGAATTCTCACAGTCTTTCTGTTCAAAATGATATATAATACATTGCTGTTTGAGCTCTGTTTTCATGAATAAAAATTAATTTTGGAAACCTCTGCACTAAAAATTTTGTCTATTGCTGATTTTTCATTGGCGTATTTCAAAATGTTGTAATGTTTTTCCACATTACATGCTAATGTTTGGTCTTCCTTTTTGTTAGGTTGGCTAGCGTTGTTACTTACACATACAGCTGTTGAACTTGTGACTTTGTGTTTATTTACATTTATTTCATAGGTTATGTAAGTGTTTGGATTTACTAAGTTCAATTACTATGGTCAAAGGTTAGGTAGTGAAGTTTAGTGATTTTATTCAATAATAACTTCTGGCTACTCCATTGTAGCATACTGTAAAGTGTTATTTCGTGTTTGAGCAACATTCCTAGTGAAAAATGAATAAAAATGCCTAGGGTCGGTAGGGTGTATAAAAAACAGAAAAACGTCGGGAAACCCAAAATAACAATCACTTCAGAATGCATTGAACAATTATCATCACCCATTATACCATCAACAAGTAAGAAGCCTGATAATCCAAGTAGTAGGTCTTCTGTAAAGCTAGGAGTTCATTCAGAAGAATATGACTCTTATAATGACTCATTTGTTTATGACATAGTGAATTTGAATGTAGTGAATGAACTTATTGGTGAAGTTGGTGTGTGCTTGACTGTCATGGTCCACTACATTTGTACATTGATAAAAGAAAGGGACTAGCTTGTGATATGATATTAGAATGTTGGAGTTGTAAGAACTCTTCCACTAAAAACAATTCAGATTTAGTTAGTTATAATGATAAAAATATTCATGATGTCAATGTTCATTTTGTGTATGCTATGCGCTCTATTGGAAAAGGTGAAAGTGCAGCTGTTACTTTCTGCAATGTCATGAATCTTTCCAAACCTGCCAGATTCGCTTTTTACAATAATATTCTAGGCTCTGTGGTAGAAGATGTTTGTTTTGAAACAATGAAGGAGGCAGCAGAAGAGGCAGTAGTGCATAATGATGGTGATAGGAATATAGCTGCTGTTTTTGATGGTACCTGGCAGAAACGAGGGTATGCATCAATGAATGGAGTAGTTTCAGCAATAAGTGTTGGAACTGGTAAGGTTATGGATGTGAGTGTACTATCTAAATATTGCAGATGCAAAGATAAATTGAAGAATGTTCATGATGATAAGTGTTTTGCCAATTATTCAGGAACAAGTGGTGGGATGGAGGTTGAAGGTGTTAGACAAATGTTTGAATGGTCAATAAATTTGAACAATGTTTATTACAAGTACTATTTAGGGGATGGGGACAGTAAGGCCTACTCAACTGTAGCTAAAAGCTTTCCTTATGGTCCAGACATTCAAATAGAAAAATTAGAGTGCATCAATCATGTCCAAAAGCAAATGGGATCTTGTCTGCAAACATTCAAAACAAAACTGGGCTAAGAAAAATTATCTGATGGCAAAACAATAGGTGGTCATGGAAGGTTGACAGATTCAAAAATAAATGAAATTCAAACATATTATGGTCTGTCCATAAGAAGAAATCTGACTAGTGTAAAAGACATGAAGACGGCCATATGGGCTTCATATTTTCACCTATCATCTTCCAATGAGAACCCAACTCATGAACTTTGTCCAACTGATGCTGGTACCTGGTGCAAATATAGAAAGGCAGTAACAGAAGGAAAATCTTAGGATCACAATAAGCATACACATCTACCCTCAGACATTATGAAAGCTGTGAAACCAATATTTCAAGACTTGTCGAATCCTGTTTTGCTCGCTAAATGCTCACATGGAGGAACACAAAATGTCAGTGAGTCATTCAACAGTGTTATATGGCAGAGGATACCCAAAAATATATTTGTCTCATTAAAGACTCTCAAACTAGGAGTGTATGATGCTGTCAGTGCATATAATATTGGGAACTTGTCTAAATGTAGAGTTTTTCATAAACTTGGATTGAAACCCGGTTATTATTGTGTGCATGGACTACGGGAACAGGACAATGCAAGAATAAAACTAGCTGACAAAAAATTGAGGAGATACAACAGAAATGCAGGAAAAACATCAGTGATGCCAGGAGAATACTAGAAGATGGATATGCTGCGACCGAGGATGCAGACAGTCCTTCTTATGCTGCTGGAATGCATTGATTCCAAGTAATGTGAGTTCAAAAGCATTTTTCTCAAAAAAATTTTTTTTTTCACTAAGGTACATTTTTCTCAGCAACCATTGAAGATATTCCAACAAACTTCATATCGTTTGTTGTATACTGAAGATATCTATATTGTAACACAAGATTATCCAAAAATATTGATGCTGAAATTTAAAAAAAAAAATTTTTAATCAAAATTTATTTAACTTTTTTGAAGTTTTGAAAAAAAAAGATTTAAAATTATTTTTAGCAATACTGGAAAAAGGCTGTCTCAAAATAGAGGAATAAGAGGTGAATAAGTAAAAAAAATCATAGCAATACCTTCACTAGATGTTGAGAAAAATGTACTGGAATATTGGTATTTTTCACATTGTTGGTATAGGACTGCGCGAACCCCCTTAAAAAAATGTTGAAGAAACTATAAAACCAAATGTAATGTGTTTTTGTGGAAAAAAAAAATTCCCGGCCTGAAGAGGCTATGTTTGATTCCCATCCCATTGGTGTGGATGGTGAACCAAATAATTTTAATGGTGTTGCACGTATTTTTAAATTTGAAAACTTGAACAATCTCTCCAGTTTTTTGATTAATAGACCAGCTCCCACACACTGTTGTTATGCTTATGAGATAGATCAAGTCAATGCTATAAGAGTGCAGGATATGGAAGGTACTAACCATGTAGAACTTGATTCATCAGATGACATACCATTGGTGATGCTGAAAGATTTCAAGAAGAAAACAACAGTTGGAGAGGCCAATAAAAGAAATCACTAAGTCCACTTTTGGTGGTTTCCAGATTTCTATGAAGTTATATGTAAAACAGTGCATTCTGTCTATTGGTGAGGTTAGTTTCAATGCTAAACCTCTCTAAATGCTGTTATTCACATATCAAAATCACTGTTTGTCTATGCTTTCAATAAAAGAAATCAGTAAGTCCAAGAAACCACTAAGTCCATCAGTTCCAATGCAATGAATCATTATGTCACATGTTATTTGTATGTACTGCTCAGGGCTCAAGTTTAGTAGTGCTAATAGCTGTGGCTATGCTCTGATTACAATATTACTTTAAATCTACTTTTCTACAATATTATTATGGCGACGAGGTTAAAAGAAGATGAAATTGGTAAGTAAACTCATACTAGTATTATATAATTTTTAAATTTACTGCGTAGGGATTCAATAGTATTAGTTTTTCTGGTTAGAAGTCTACTTCAAAGAAAGGATATGTTTTTAGGTTATGAAATTGTATTGTTAATTCATATTAAACAATACCTAATAATTTTACAATGGAATTCATGATAGAATCACATCATACCAGTATTCTTTGTGTTTCAAAAGTGAAATTTATAAGAATAAAGTGGCCTGGATATGTACCAAATTTTGTGCTATACAGATTTCATGAAAATCATCATTTCAATTAACATGATGTTTCCTGTAGTTACCACAAGTAATGGGAAGTTCATAATATGTCTTCTTCTTCATGATTGTTGTGGATATCCATATTCTTGATCTGCAGTATAAATAACTAATTTTTAGTGGAACTTTGCTCTGCAGAGCTGACCTGTGTAGTGAGTATAGCGGATGTGTTACAGAGTCTGCAACCAAGTGCCGAGGAAAGACTACATAGTCCGAGACATGTCCGCCAAGACACACTCAAGGTATTTTCTGCAGATCTAGTTCTACTAAAAAAAATAGTGATTCTTTTTCATGATTCAAACATAAGGAATGCTACTGTATTATAATGAATTCTTATCAATGGAGAATGATGACTAATACTATTTTTTGTGGTGTGTTTCAGAAAAATACCTTCTGGAGCTGATGGAATCCGAAGATGTTGATGTAATAGAGCTAGATGCCCCAGTGTTCAGGACATCAGGACTAGATGATGATGACTCAATAAGGTTGTATAATGATTTGCGTGAACCCTCTACTTCAGAAAATGCATCATTAAATATTATTGAAACTGAATCCCCAACAGATAACAATCGTACCAATAATTTTGATGCCACTACTATTGTTGAAGATGTGCCAGTGAACTTCAGTGATGAAGGAGAAACCAATGTATCTGCGGTAAGTCTACCAGCTCAAACATCAGGACTGGACGGCTCAGTGAATATGGACAATGACCTACTTATACCTGATACATTGTCATCAACTCTGTTTCATATTGATTCTGATTCTGCTGTAGCATCAGTGAACTTCAGTGATGAAGGAGAAACCAATGTATCTGCGGTAAGTCTACCAGCTCAAACATCAGGACTGGACGGCTCAGTGAATATGGACAATAACCTACTAATACCTGATACATCATCATCAACTCTGTTTCATATTGATTCTGATTCTGCTGTAGCAGCTGTTGAAGTAGTGACCAATATAACAGAAACACAAACTGAGGGACCCACTGATACGAGATGAGGAAAAAAAAGAAAACGAAATGTTCACTCATGGCGGCAGAATATTATTATACAAGAAAATGTTTCTGGTAAAAACCGCCCTGATAAAATAATACCAGAATGCAGATGCAAATGTGCCAGTAAATTTAGTGCGAAAGAACTAAAAAAGATTCGAAGTAATTTTAATAAGCTTGCCTCACACACTGAGCAAAATATATTTTTACAAAGTTGCCTTAAAGTAGCAGATATTAAGCGTCACCGACCTCATAAAGATAAAGCCACACCTTGCCCTAGACGTGCTTTTTCATATTCTATTACAGTAAGCAATAAAAATGTTTCATTGTGCCAAGCAGCGTTTACAGCTGCATTAAATATTAAGTGTGATCGCCTAACATGTAAAGTGCAACAGCCGGACAAGCCTATAACTGATGGTCGAGGAAGACACGGAAACCAAAAACGCACTTCTGCAGATATTTTAAATAAAGTTCACCAATACTTGACAAACATTCCTACTATTGAGTCACACTACTGTAGATCAGAATCTCATTTAAAAAAGTTTTTGGACCCTCAATTAACTATTGTGAAACTTCACAAGTATTTTTTGAATGAAAATCCAGATGTACAACTCTCATATGAAATTTTCCGCCGGATTTTTAATGAAGACTTCAACTTCACATTTGGGGTTCCCAAAAAAGACATCTGTAAAGTTTGTACAAAGTTTGTGGTTGATTTGGAGACTGCAAAAGATAAAGACAAGGAGAGTATTATTTCTCAGCATGATGCTCACCATGAAGATGCTGAAATTTTCTTTGAATGAATGAAGCTGTACAAGCAGGATAATGAGGGTAATAATCCCAATACGTTAGCCATATGTTTCGACTTTCAGAAGAACCTCTCATTGCCTGTGACAAATATTCAGGATGAATACTACAAGCGCCAGTTATGGATACACAATTTTGGAATACATCATATTTCAACCAGAAGTGCCACTATGTATTTGTATTCTGAACACTATGCCAAGAAAGGACCTGATGAAGTCTTAACATGTTTGGAGGATTTCATTGAGAACAACAAAACCGATGAAATGAAAATTTTGGTTTTATTCTGTGATAACTGTTTTTCTCAAAACAAAAACCAATATTTATCCATGTACCTTGATCAACTGTGTGTTCAAAAAATTTTCGACTCTGTGGAAGTTGTATATCCCATACCAGGCCACAGCATGATGCCTATTGACTCAGATTTTGGAGCAATAGAAAAACTACGCCTCAAAAAAGAAAAAGTTTATAGTCCAGATGAATACGTCAATATGATAAAATCTTGTAGGATAAACACACCTTTCAATGTTGTCTTTGTAGAGAATACATTGCACACCAATGATGTATTGTTGAAAAGAAGAACTACAAAAAGTGGTATGAAAATAAAGTCAAAAACAGTGTACCAGGTATTTCACAAGTTTGGGGAGCAGTTTTTGGCTGTGGACAAAAACCAAAGATGTTCTTTAAAGAAGGCCACAAGATTTTAAGCTTATATAGCTATGGTACAAGCAAGAACAGCATCATCGATGTGCCGCAAAATAAATACAGTGCCTTTGTACCAATAAAAAAGGCCAAGTACAACAACATTCAATACCTTATTAAATTCATACCGGATAACTTCAGGAAATTTTATGACAATATAACGTTTTGTGATGGTAATGAAGAAAATGACAATGTTGAAGATGTAGAATGAGAACAGAACGGTTCACTTTTCATTGAAACAATATTGTTTTTAATTTTTTATGTTTCATATTTTTGTAATAAGATGATTTCTTTTATAATTCTTGGAATAAAACTTTTATGTTGAAATAATCACTCACTACTTTTTGTTGTGTTACAACTCTGTTTCACTCCTTAGTGGAGCATCAGCAGACACTGTACCTGTCACTGTGTTCACTGTCAGGTACCAGCAGTGACTGATGATGCTCCACAAAGAGTAAAACATATTGTAACACAACAAAAAGTGAGTGTTTATTTCCACATAAAAGTTTTATTTCAAGTTTTAAAATATTTATTTGTAGAAAGACATGAACATTTCAGTAGAAAACAATCCATAACGGTACAATAAAACAAAACTGATGTTTTGTTTGTTGTTCTGAGGCAAAAGTTTTTAAAATTATTAACAACTGTTACGTTACTGTTGTAACAAAAGTACATATACAAAATATGATAATGTTGTGTAATTTTGTTATTCCATTTATGCGATAAAATAAACATAATTTTCAGTTGTTCTGAGCCAAAAAATGCTTCAAAAATTTTATTTCATCCATATAAAATTCAAATAATCACTAAGTCCATCATCCAATTTTAAAAATCTCCAAGTCCACATTTTTTAATTTTAAATTGCAAAAATAATACAAGAGGTAATTTTAATTAATTTATGTAGTATTTTTCATGATGAATTGAATTTTATGGAAATGAAAGAATCTGATTATTCTGTAAATTGTGTCAAATTTTGTAGAGTTGTGAAAGTAGTTTACACCATGTACAAGAAATTGCAAAAGTGGACTTAGTGATTTCCTTTATTGGCCTCTCCATTTAGAGAAGAAACAGAAAGACGAAGAGGGAAAAGAAAAAGAAGAGTGAGCGTAAGTGTGAAAGTAGGAGTTATAATAATTATTACGAAGGAATGCGAGAGAATGAAATCATTCACTGTTTGTATTCAATTCAGTAGCTTCAAAAGTGAAAGAAAATTGGCAACGTCGGTGTCAACGTTGCCGTTCCTTTTTGTCACCATAGTCGTGTGTATAATACCCCATATGGTTGATATTTGAAGTACCCCTTATTGTCACATCCATGCTTGTCCCAAAAAATGAAAATATTGATTTTTTTTTGTTATGGGTGTATTTATTTATAATTATTGACTATACATGTGAAATTTGAGAATGATTGGTGAACTAGAACACTAAGACCCCACATAGTGCGGAAAGTGTGTGCTACCCCTTTTGACCACTTGTACAAGTGTGTGTGTGTGTGTGTGTATGTGTGTGTTTGTACAAGGTGTCATACGGGGTAGTCTGCACGCAAGCACAACACGAAACGGGGTAGCAAAACGAAACGGGGAAGTCCCGTTTCGTACCTAGGTTTGCGACTGCGCAGAAGACCTGCCAGGACAGTTCTGAAGCAGAATCACTAGTTTGCACACTTTTTTCAAAAAATACCTCATTTCGTATGTACAGTCCCATATACTTCAACTTAGAAAAATATCCACCAGATCTGCGCCACTACCGAATACACAGATTACGCACACTTTGCAGGTTGGGAAATGACTAAACGAGTCTCTGAACTGTGTATGCCTTATAGGTTCATAGCCTGCGAAATGAGGTATATAACTAGTCTTTATTCTTATTGTTATTGTTCTTTATTGAGCGTGAGTCATCAAATTCTTTGCAACGCTGTGCTAAGGCACAATCCGTCTTCAGTTCTTCAGTTGAATCTTTATATAAAATAGGCGAACATGTTTTTTTGTGATGACAACTCCTCCGTGGTTTCTCGACCGATTTTGTTCGTTCACGTCTCATTTGAAAGATCTCATCGAGTAGATGTTTGATAAGGTCTTACATTTTGAAAAAAGTCATCAAAGTGGACATGAGCAATGAACGATCAAAGTTTCAATTTTTGCCATTGCTTCAACATAGGGATCGGTGAGCTGAAAATTTTCACATTTCAACTTATGATGATGATGATGATCAGCTGTTTTGAAATAAAAAGTTTATTTTTTATTGTTCATTCAGAGAGAGAGGGTGGGAGGATGGGATAAAGAGGAAGAGAGAGAGAGAGAGAAAAGAAGAAGAAGGGGAAGAAGAAAGAGACGGAAGAGGAGAAGATGAAGAAGACGAAGGAGAAGAAGAAAGAGGAGAAAAGGAAGAAGGAGAAGTCGGAGAAGAAGAAGAAGAAGAAAAGAAGGAGAAGAAGAAAAAGAAGAAGAAGTAGAGGAAGAAGAAGAAAAAGGAGAAAAAGAAGAGGAAGAATAAGAACAAAAAGAAGAAGGAGAAAAAGAAGAAGAAAAAGAAGAGGAAGAAGAAGAAGGAGAAGTGGAAGATGCAGAAGAAAAAGAAGAGGAAGAAGAAGAAGGAGAAGTGGAAGATGCAGAAGAAAAAGAAGAAAAAGAAGAAGATAAAGAAAAAGAAGAAGTGGAAGAAGCAGAAGAAAAAGAAGAAGAGGAAGAAGCAGAAGTAAAAGAAGAGGAGGAAGAAGAAGAGGGAGAAAAAGAATAAGAAGATAAAGAAGAGGAAGAAGAAGAAAAAGAAGGAGAAAAAGAAGAAGACGAAGAATTAAACAATTTCTTAGGAGAAAATTTTATATTTATCGCCTATTTTATATAAAGAAGAAGAAGAAAAAGAAAAAAAGAAGTAGAATTAAAAAATTTCTTTAGCACAGGTGTGTTAAGAAAATTTTATATTTATCAGCTGATAAGGAATAGAAAAATTAAATTTTAGCCAGCACAGGTATGTTAGAAAAATATTATATTGATCGGCTGTTCAACAATACTATGAAAAATAATTTTTTTATTCAGATAAGTATTAGGAATGTATTTTACAAAGTTTAATAAAGTCGCACATTCGTGCGACCCGGGATAACCTAGTTACTCAAGTTCATTGATCTGTACTTGAGCGACTTCAAAAAAAAAAACTAAAAAACTTGAAAATTAATATAAAAAATCAATGAACCATGCCAAACGTCATCTCATGCTAAAAATATGTTGTGAAAAGTGGGGTTTTCGTTTGAAATCTATTTTACAGCATATTAACATACATTTGCTTGATTTCTATAATCATTTTAAATCTTGCCGTTTATTTTACAGGTCTGTATTTATCAAATAATGCTAGTTGATATGATGGTTATCATAAGTTTTATTCTTAGTCTTATTTCACAGGTATGCTCTTTCAACTGATCTCTGCAGTCAGTCCTTTCAGTTGTGGCTTTTAGGTAGACCTAACAGTATTTTGAATGATTCTTGATGTATTTTTTTTTCAATTTCGTTTAATGTTTTGATGATTTTAATATGGACATGAAATAGTTTTTACTTGAGTTTTTTAATTTTACAAAAATTTCTGTCCAATTCGTCATTTTATTCATCAGCTTTTCAATAATATTGATGGATAACTGTCAAGAATTTAATGTACATTATTCCTGATGCAGGGGCGCACCCACACTTTTGGTTTAGGGGCTTACCCGTCCTACAAGGAAAATGGGACGTGAGGGGGGGGGGTAAAATTGGGATTTTTCAGAGCTCTTTCACAAGAATGTTGCTCGATGAAGTACATTGAGGGGGCGGGAATTCATTACTTTACTTTTCTAAAGAGTATTAGTTATGGGGAAACAAAATGTGTCCATCATGAGTATTTTTTGTACAGAGTGTTTCAAGAGTTCAAAATGGTTCTGCCAGGCTGCATAAGCAACTTCTCATGAGAATAAAAAAATTAGAATGAATGTAAGTCCGGAACGTTTTGTTACAGAAATAAAGAGGGCGAAAGATTACAGCTATTTTATCATCCATTCAGAAATGACTAAGGTCTTCATATAGATGGTGTGAATTAAATTGAATAAGTGTAAAATTATCTGTAACGTGCTACAAGATTCACTATTATAAATTTTTATGTTGCTCACATGAGACTTCTGCGTTGGCAATAAAGTGAACGAAAAATTCCAGTCTGAAAACGAATCGAGATTACCAAATCTTTAAATGTGTGCGATATTTTACAAAACTTCACTAAATTATCATGAAATGATGATTATCATGATATCATGATGTTTTTATTGTCGGCCTAGTGGTTAACCAATTCAATTACTAATAAACCAAACATTTTGTTCTATTTCTCCTTCAAAACTTATCAAATCATTTTTTGAAATTGAATATGAAAGTACTCAATAGTCAGGAACGGTCCCAAATTTGATAAAGTCGAGTTCTATTGAATCAAAGCATACTGATTTTGCACAGATGCTTTTCACTTGCTATTCTTCTGTTTTTTTATCCAATTTAAATTATGGTTTTGTAAACTCTGGGTGCTTTATTCGCAATCAATAACGAAGTTCATACCCTTCCTTCAATCACAAAAATGCCTTCTTTTGGCCTTTTCATTATAATAACTTAATAATCGTAGTAGTTAATGTTTTCTGTGATTTTACAGTTCATTTCACAACGAATGACTTCCAATTGAACACCTAAATGAGGGCATTAGAAGCCTTAAGTTTTCTGAATGTGTGCTAATTTATTGATCTCATATTGAAAATGATAGCTTTACTCTTCTGCTATATTATTTTCTGAATTGAAGGGTTTTCAAAGGAATAAGCTTTTGCAATCGTATTGTAATTTTTTCGCAAAAACCTGTAAACATTTTTTAGGAAATTGTTAGCCGCGAACCGTAACAGGTACCTGTTCAGTCAGATAAGATAAGCTGAAAATTCCTACGGTAAGGGAGACCGAATGGATCGGCCACCCAAAAAGAGGGTTCTCAGCTATAAAATCACTTGCCGATGATTCGGAACTTACCTAAAACTGTTGGTCCAACTCATAAAACATTATCATTCGACACATTACCCACGCACAGGTCTCAGAACCAGCTGGGCTTCGTTTTCCGAAAAAATTACATTATCACTGTAGCGTTACACAGTCTTAGGAGGTTCTAGAGGCTAGAGGTCCTGTACTTATTTGTTAAATGATTGCCAGATTGATATTAGTGAAACGAATTATTTTTATTATTATCTTTACCCAGCCGCCTGGTCGAATCTAATTCTGCCAAGCTTCGAACTCTATTTCCACCTATGATAGTCACTCATAATATTCCTCTCAATAGTTGAACGATATTTATAATTATTGTTATAAACACTATCCTATTTAAACGAGTTTGAAATGTACAGTCTAGAGTTCGTATTCTACAGTCAATTCGCTTGAAAATTATCAACATTTTGATAAGGATTTCAGGACCTGAGGGGAAGGCTTGAGCCCCAAAGCCCTCCATTATGAACATTATTCTACTTGAAAAGTGTGAATACACGACATGTACCAACACCAATCAGCCTTCAGCACATATTCTCTATAGTAAACTTTCTTGAAAATTATTGACAATTTTTCAAGGAGCTCGGGTTCTTGGGGGGGGGGGGAGCTTAAACCCCCTAAGCCCCCCCCTGGGTGCGCCACTGCCTAATGGTAAGTCCAATACTTACTCATTGTGTTGTTTACCATTTACCCGCTATGTTAGTTTATTAGTTTTCTTACTTACAATAATTACATGTAGAAAGTAGAAATAATAGTAAGAGAAAGTGAACTTTATACTCAGTTTTATTCAATTTTGTTAACTGAAAAATCATTTTTAAACAAAATAATTTGTTTAATGCTAAAGTCATTTTGTTTAATTAGCCTGAAATTGAATGTTATTTCCCATTTTCTTTGTGTGTTCTAATATTTTCTGGAAAACTGTCAAGTAACACATGTACAATATCTAGTATTAAGAACAAGTCTTTTTATTGCATTGTTTAATATTTTCAAGATTAATTATATTTGGCAATAATATTCACGAGAACGATGAACTTTTCACACTTTTCATAGTTCTGCTCTAATGATATGTTTGAAATTGCCATGTTTTTTCTTCATGTTTCCATATTGTTGTTTGCATTGTAAACATACTTTTAAATTGTAAACTATTAAGAATTAAATGTGCAATACTTTTCCGAATATTAAGAACAAGTATTTTGATTGTATTATATTCCGTTCATCTCATCATATTTCTGTCAGCTTATTAATTTTCATTCATTAGAAGTCTGCATACTGAAAATATGCAGAAATAGAATGAATAGAGGTTTTTTTGTGTTTATGGAAAGGAAATGTTCTCCTTAATTGAGAACTTGAAAAATATTGTTGTTTTTTCAGAACTCTAGAAAACTAACCATTTATGAGTTTACAAGCTCTTTTGAATTCCATATTTCACTAGCAATGACATAATAAGCCCTAGATGAAACTTAAGTTTTCACAAAATTCTTACTCAATTTCAGCTCAAAATATTATTTAAAGAAACTGCTTGAGCTGCTGTTTCGGAGCGCCTATTTTTCAAAATTTTCCTGGGGAAGGACTCCACAACTCACTATGAGATAAAGACAGCTCTTTCAAGCTTTTATCTAGCAATGGCAATGCAAAAATTTCTCTAGAGGCGTCATTTTAGCCCTCGTAATTGTCAATGTGGGCTATTAACTACACAGAAAAAATGTGGAGACCATTATTCTAAGGGATTATTTGTATTTACAATATTGTAGAATGATTAGAATTTGGGTATGATGTACTCACTTTTTTGAAATAGAAGCAGAGAACTGAACTAAGAGCCAAATGTTTTTTAAGATGAAGGGAAAAGCTCAAATGTATGGATAACTAAAACAAAAATTGGAGGGGAAGCTCTATAATATTTTCTCTTGAATTTTCTCTTCTTATTATCATAAACAACACTTCAAGAAATCTGAAATACCTCATTTTACGACCCCCCCCTTTTTTACTGCTCTGGTGACTGAACTATAATATGTGAAAACTGTGTTTTTAAAAATAAGCCTAAATTCTCAAGGGCTATGTACACAATCAGATTTTTCAAAAGAGCTTCAAATCTTGTTCAATATTTGACAAGATTTTCAAATACTTTGAAGGAACAAGATTTGAAGGTATTGAAAGCAATTTGACAATACTTTTAAAGACTCATTAAAATTCTTGTCAAAGATTGGACATGATTTTAAAAGATTTTCTGCAATCCCATTGATCGATCTCATCCAATAAAACGCGTCCAGTTTGCTTCGAATTCCATCAAATCTTGTCCAAGATTTGACAAGAATTTATTAAAATCTTGTCAAACATTGAACAAGATTTGAAGGAATTTGATGTACTTTGAAGTGATTTGAAGTAGTTTAAAGCTCTTTATTTTATTGGATGAAATCTTGGTCGTGTACAGTGCCTTTAGAGAAGAAACAGAAAGACGAAGAGGGAAAAGAAAAAGAAGAGTGAGCGTAAGTGTGACAGTAGGAGTTATAATAACTATTACAAAGGAATGCGAGAGAATGAAATCTTCACTGTTTGTATTCAATACATTAGCTTCAAAAGTGGAAGAAAATTGGCAACGTCGGTGTCAACGTTGCCGTTCCTTTTTGTCACCATAGTCGTGTGTATAATACCCCATATGGTTGATATTTGAAGTACCCCTTATCGTCACATCCATGCTTGTCCCAAAAAATTTAAATATTGATTTTTTTTTGTTATGGGTGTATTTATTTATAATTATTGACTATGCATGTGAAATTTGAGAATGATTGGTTAACTAGAACACTAAGACCCCACATAGTGCGGAAAGTGTGTGCTACCCCTTTTGACCACTCGTACAAGTATGTGTGTGTGTGTGTGTGTGTGTGTGTGTGTGTGTGTATGTGTGCAAAATACAGTTGTAGAAAGGTATATATAATATAGATATTCATTGTACAGTACATCAGTACAGTATGGTATACAGAGTGTTTCAGGAGGAAAGGTTCAAACTTCAGCAACTGATTCTAGATCTAAAAATAAGGGAAAAAATCATAATAAACATATGTCTGGAAACACTTTGTTAGCGAGTTATACAGTGAAAGATTTCACCCAGAATTCAGTACCCTCGGTAAAAGAAAGTCATACTGAATTTCTGGGAATGTAAATTGAGGACCAAATACAGTTATTTCGTGTTTTTTGATCTGTAAAAACGAATAAAATACGTCCCAGAGCTCTATCTTGAGTAGTTTTTATGATATTATGATGTAAAACAGAAAATTCTGTGCCTAAAAACAAGTTTTTTAAGCTTTGAAGTACAATAGCTTTGTTAAATGTATAATAAATGCATAACATTTGAATAAAAAACTTGTGAAGAATTTAATTCTAAAAAATCTGATGTGAATAAACCCAACAACAAACAAATACATCTTTCAAATATTTGTCTCTAATCAAAACTAAATAACGGTTAATTGAACTGAAAACTTCTGTCAGAACAATCAAAATGTAAATTAACTTATACATTGACAACAAGAAATAGTCCATGGGGGTGAGATCCGGAGACCTTGGTGGCCAACTAACTAAACCTCTTGGACCAATCCATCTGTTATCAAACTTATCATTTAAGAACTTTAATCACACGATTTGCACAATGGGTTAGAGCTCCAACATGCTGAAAGAAAATTGTCATGCATTTTGAAAGTGGGACGTCTTCTAACAATTGAACAAATTTTTTTTGTAAAAAGTCTAAATAGCTTTCTGCATTAACAAAATAAATGGGCCAATCAAAATATCATAATGTGGACCCACTAAACATTTACCAAAGAGTGATTCTCAAAATTACTTTCCACAAAAGAAAATGAATTCTCTTTTGACCATTCATGAAAGTGACAGGAGTTGGTCATTCTGTCCCTGTGAACATTGCTTTAAAACTGAAGTTTTCCGTTCAATTAACCTTTGTTTAGTTTTCATTAGAGACGAATATTTGAAAGATGTATTAGTTTTTTGTTGGATTTATTTAAATAAGATTTTTTAGAAATAAATTCTCTACAAGTTTTGTATTCAAATTTTATGCATTTATTATTCATTTAATAAAGTTATTGTACTTCAAAGCTTAAAAAACTTGTTTTTAGGCACATCATAATATCATAAAAACTACTCAAGATAGAGCTCTGGGACGTATTTTATTCGTTTTTACAGATCAAAAAACATGAAATAACTGTATTTGGTCCTCAATTTGGGAAAAAACTCCTGGATCTTGTAAAGGGCACAGCTATTGGTTTGCCCAACTAACGTACTAGGGACACACAATAAGCTTCGGTTGATGTGTGAGGATCTTTGAATCCGTCCCTTCATAACATAACATAGACCACTTTCATTCTAAGCAGCTCATTTATGATGCTGTTAGGAATCGTTGCCTACAGCTGCCCCTTGAAGAGTTCATTTGCGTTGATGAGCAAATTGTGCCCTTCAAGGGTCATCTGAGTATCAAACAATATGTAAAAGGGAAACCCTGCCCATGGGGAGTAAAGATATTTGTGCTGTGTGGGAAAGGTGGGGTGGCCTACGATTTCCTTATCTATCAGGGTCAAACCACAGAAATTGATGAAGAACTGAAATCTAAATTTGGCCTAGGTGCATCAAGTGTTCTTAATCTCGCTAACCGCATTGAAGCAGAAGGGCATAAGCTTTTTTTCAACAACTATTTCTCCACGTATAATCTTTTGGAAGTATTGAAGCGAAAAAAATCAATGCAGCTGGTACAGAAAGAATAAATAGATTTGCTAACCCTTCACTAATGACTGATCGTGATATGAGCAAACATGGACATGGATATTCTGATCAAATTGTTAGTACTGATGGAAAAATTGTTCTCACTAAATGGTTAGACAAAAGGAGTGTTGTATTGTGTTCCAATTTTGTAGGTGTAGGTGAAAAAGATAAGGTACGCAGGTGGAATAAAGTAACAAAAAGTTATGTTGAAATAGATCGTCCAGAGGTAGTTAACTTGTATAATCAGTCAATGGGTGGGGATGATCTACTTGACCAGATGATAGCCCTATATAGAATCTTTATTAGGTCAAGAAAATGGACGCTGCGTATGATTATGCATGCTGTTGACCTGGCAATTGTAAATAGTTGGTTTGAATACAGAAATTACTGTATCCTGTCTAAAAAAAAAGAAGAATGATCAGTTAGATCTATTGCATTTCAAAATGAGAGTAGCTAAAGCTCTGTAGCAGCTGGGTCAACAAGCACTGTCAGAGTAGGTATGCCTCGCTCATTGACTGAGCATGAATATCAAAAGCGTACTTCTTCAAGAGGAGACCACCAGAAGAAGTACGATTTGATGGATTTGAGCACTGGCCATTGGTACATGACAGCAAAGAAGGGTCACGGTGCAAGGCAATTGGTTGTAGTGGTAAAACTCATTTCTATTGCAGTAAATGCTCTGTTCATTTATGCATTTCAAAAAAACAGAATTGTTTTTTCTCATTTCATAAGAAATAAAACCAAGTACTGATGCATGATAATATTATCTATATTTTCATAGAATTATTTTTTCTAGAAAAATATGCTTCATTGATGCAATATGCGATAATTGATAAGTATTGTAGACTAATATTTCTATAATAAATACAATGCAATTGAGTGGCTTATTGGAAAACAGTACCTCTTGAGACCCCGTGTCAAATATTTTGGACAGCCTGGGAAAACTTTGAAAAACTGCAAAATTTTCCCAAGGCTAAAAATCATTATCTAGGATCCTAAGGACTAGATTTTTGCAGAAGAATAATTTTTTTATCATTCTCATCATAATCCAGGACTGAAAGGGTTAAAGCATTGAGACAAATTGGTTTTGAATGTGATACCATTCTACAGTTGCTGGCGTTTAGATGTGCACTTGTACGTAATCTTGAACCATGATGACGAAATAAGCTTTGTGGGGTGATATTGATGCCTTTCTGGAAACATCGGACTCAGCAGCTAGTGTGCGCTCACAAAGAAAACGGTCAAATGTTTTCAGTACAGGTAGTGCCATTCTCTTGAGGCCCTATGCTGGAGTACACAGCTAGCAGCCATAGTGTACTATACATAGTATGGAATAATAAGATTTCCAACCTTTTTCTGGCACTGAAGAACGTCGACTGCAATACTGATGCTTGATGCTAGTCTATGCCCATGTGCGTTGAATAGTCCATGATATCGTCTTACACCATCTCCTATTGCAATTCATCTCCACAATTAAATTCTTACAGAATCCAATTCTTTTCTCTCTGCCAAAAAAAAAAAAAATAAAATAAATAAATTGTGTTTTTTGTCTTAGCTTCAAATAAGCAATAACTGATAACTTACATCAGAACAAGTATCAGAGGTTCAGAGGCCAATCTATCAGGACACCTCGACTCCTCCTCAAGTTGTGCCTGATTGATACCAGGATTTTCTCCTGATTGACTAGACTCAGTCGGGAAATGGGGGGAGTTAGGAAAAGAGGACACACTCTTCGTAGGCTCCCCCGAATTGTAAGCATACAATACACCCATCTAATAAGCATACATCTGTATACACCAAAGTCCCTTAAAGAAAGGAAGACTACATAGTAAGATTTAGTATGAGTAAATCAACAACTGTTAAAAAATCGTTATTATCTTGTTTTTTATAAGCTGTTTTGTTTTGTAAGCTAGTTTGTTATCAACTTGAATTTAAAATTTTGCTATGAAAGAATTCATAAAATTAAATTTCTTATTTCTCAATGTTTTGTTGTTTAGGTATAGATTTGTTGATAAATGCTTAGAACACAGAATATGTTATAGTTTATAAAACTAAATGCAAACTAATATTGATAAATTTACTGAGCAATCTACAAATTACTGTGAGGGACATGGAAAGAAAGAAGGAATAGTGATTTTCATCATTATTTGCCTATGTCAATATTGATTTCCAGAAGCAATTCATTACTCTTCTGTACTCTCCTTGCCTTGTAGTTTATCTGTGTCACATTTAGAATATTTACTTAGAACTTCATGGAAAATTGTAGAATGTCTTATCTGTTTAGGCTATTTTAGAATTCCATAGAACATTTTAGAAAATTCTTCATCTTTCTGGATCATGATAAAACCTATTTAAAGCGAACGCTTAGGTAAACATGAGTTTCATTCATAGTTTGAATCTCTTTGACTTGACAAGTGGCAGTTCCGTTCATAGGAACAAACGTACAAACGTTTGTTGTTAAAGTGATAATCGCAGGGTATTGCGACTGTATTAGTGAAACTTCTTTTACATTTTATACGAGTGGACTCTACTCTTAGCTATAATTGTATTATGGACTTGTGCTACATAAGTTTGATTGTTCCTTTTAGAAGTTCTTCTTGGACAGTTATTATTTAATATTTGATCGGCCTTTCAACAGTTTGTGATTGATTTTTGTACAGTAATATAGCAAATCTTCATTAGCTGAACATTATCGATTCGTCTGTTTCTGATTGCTTTATTTTGAGTAAGATATAACTTATGAGTGCGTGTTGTGAATTATTTGTGTAAATAAAGTGCGAGTGTTATTTAAAGAGTTGCCAGCATTATTTTAGAGATAGAACCCGTAACATTACAATTAGTCAAATGTGCTCACACTGCGCTTCGAAGGGTTACCAGCAGTAAAAACCTGACATCAATTTATTATTTCTTACCTAAAACAGTAGGTCCAACATTCACATCACATCATTGTATCATCAATCCCGACATATCCTTGCACAAGTTCAAGACTCATGTGGACTTCATCGTCAAGAAAAAAGTGAAATTCAGTGTCTTTCCCGCTACAGTATGTTTCTAGTAACAAAGGTTCAACTTACAGTGAATCAAAGCGGCTGGCAGCTTCGGAATGTCGCTCAAAATTTTCATTGAGGCCTCCTTTTGGTGAATAATTATAATAAAACCAACATGATGAAACCAATATGGTATGGATATTGAGGATCATTTCAATTATTCCATATATTCGTTGACGCCTCCTCTTGGTGGTTCTTATCATTTTTGGTAGAGTATGTTTGCTGCAAGACAATAAAAAATAATCAGAAAATCAGAATAAATGACAGAGACTAATAACATGAATACAACACAAAAATGTTTATGGTAACGATTTTGAGAAATAATTCCATACATTAGATTCTTGCAGAGAGTGGTGTATGATTATTCTACTCATAGAAAGTTTATAGATAGCATTTGATGAGAATTCATCAGTTTTAGAGAAATTACAATACAATAATTATTCCATAATTAAATAATTATTATGCAATAATTCCATTCTTGCAGAGAGTGGTGTCTGATTATTCTACTCATAAAAAAGTTTATAGATATCATTTGATTAGAATTCATCAGTTTTAGAGAAATGACAATACAATAATTTCATCTAATTTGGCCCGTTAGCAAATAAAAACGTCACGAATGTGGCTTGACAAAGGGTGATATGGGGTACATTATAATCATTGCTAACTTTGAAAATAGTTATGAAGTTTCAGAAAACGACTTCTAAAGCTAATTAAAAATTGACTACAAAGTAGTATAAGGGTACCGTAAACTAAATTAATATTAGCTCACCTCACCTGTAAAGTATCACACTGATAGGCTGAGGTACATGAAACTATATAGAGAATGGTGATCAGTGCTGGTGTCATATCAGCGTACACGGGAGGGCTTTCACAAGGCTTTCATGTATTAGGGAAAGAAACAGTAATATGCCAGAACTTTTCGCTTCCACAATGCCCCCATTTTTGTCCTTACTCAGTCTGGCCTGGCTGACAGTGAACTTGATCAAAGCCTCTCATGTAAGCTGCAAGTAACACATATCTGTTATTAATATTTTATTATCATAAACTTAAGCTTAACCTAGAGAAAATTTCATTTTGGATTTCGTACAGCAGTATGGTAGACAATTATTGACTACTTACCAAATATCAGCCCTTTTACACTTCTAAATGTCTCAACAGCTGTTGAATACTCGAAACAAAAGCTTATTTTTTTAGATAAACAGTGTAGGGGCTGATAATTGTTTAATCACCTCATCAAGCTTCTTTGATTTTTTCTATCATGAATATAACACCATTAAATATTTTCTACAAAACAAGACTATTTATCAGAAGTAAGTCTACTGAGACAATTTCCTAGATAAGAATCAATCATGACTTTGACAAGTCAATTAACTAAAAATTCCAATTCATAGCCAAAATTGTGGAAAATGGAACACTACACGTAATCCCTTCATAATTACACTGCACTTCAATGTCATTGAATGTTGCAGAAACTAAAAAATGTATATATAACATGATCATGTTAAGCTTTTAAGGGTGCTTCTACAGTGGAGCATTGACCTGAGATACATTGCTATGAATGAACAAGAGCGAACAAGTTTTATCAATGAGTGTTTTTCATTTTTGTATTGCTGCTTCACTCTGTCAAAACATTCCACAGTATGTTCAGTGTGTCTGATTTTGCAGTTATAATCTGTGATCTAAGATGCTCCGCTGTGCAAGCATCCTCAGCCGACTGAAACTATGGAAAAACTCATACTTTTCGGAACACAACCGCGAATACTAGCCTATGCTTCAAAGCAAAACTAGAGAATAATAATATTAATAGAACAATTCAATGCTGTACCACGTCTCTTCACATGAAATCATGATCATGCAGGTTGGCCTATCTACTGCTTTATGAATACAGAACAATTGCGATGCAATTCCTACTAAATAAATGGTGTACATGAATTACAATTAGAAGTAGGTAATTACCAGAGTGCAAGCAGTATAGGCTACACCAAATATACAATATTCCTAAATTTCAAAATAAAGTTCCACGTGCTCGAAAACATTAAAGGTTACAAAACACAAAATACGGTAAATTCATGACTTGAAATCTAGCTGTATCTTTGTTGGAAATGCTTCCTTTTTCCAATTACGAATATAGAGAAAAAGTATCATAATAACTATAAGATGATACTTATTACTCACGTTCATGGAAATAGAGCCGGCTTTCTTGATATAAGAAAGTTATAGAAGTTTTTATAGAAGTTACAACGAGAACGAATATTTTCAAATTTCCATGCCTACGATCCTACGATGCAAAATCATGCATCACAAATCACAAGCACAACTTTCACTCACGACGCAAGCGCAGACTAATGACAAGGGACGCTGTTAGTGTGACGTCACAAGCCCCAATCCGCCATTACATGTTTCCAAACAACTTTATAAGTCCATTTAAAATGCATGGGACCAATTTTTAGTTGCGATTTATAATCAAACAAAATCGTTATGTGATTTGTCCCTGATCGCAAACATTACAGCGAGTTTAAGGTTTGCAGTTTTTATAGATTTCCAAATGATCCCAACAAAAATAAAAGCTGGATTGCTGCAATCAGGTATGTACAACATGCATAGGTTATGTTATTGTTCTTTCGTTTCAAGTGATATTAAGTTCATAAAGCTTGTTAAATTAAACACAAACGTTTTTGGCTGATTAATTTCAAGTTCAAAGTTGCAATTTCGTATTATTTAACTACTGATGACTTGTTGTACATATATTTCCTATAATAGAAGCAATTCAATGCATGTTAAGTTATTTGACCTGATCATTACCCAAGTTTTATTGATCTATGTGACAGAAAATTGAAAGGCGCTAGTCAATAAATATATACTTTAGTACAGGGGTTCTCAAACTGTGGTATGCATACCCCTTGGGAGTACTCGAGAATTTTCAGGGGGTACATGGGGCAGGTTAATGAAAAATTAAACCATTTTTTCCCGTTTCACAATCATGCAGGGTTATTATTTAATAATGAAATCTAATAAATTGAATACTTTGTGGTTGAGTTACTAGGAACCAACAAGTGCAATAGGTTTGTATAACTATTTTGTAAAAGTTCAAAGACAAGGTTAATGTTAGGGACGATTTAAGGTTTTACCTTGAGCCTAGAAGTAAAGGTAATTTTACCTTTACATTGAGGAACTAAGTTAAGAAGCAAGCTCATCCTTCCCATTTTTTTTTGTAATGGGTTTCAAATATGTTTTCAAATGTATTGTGTTTATGATGTAAAAAGGTTTTTTAATTTAACCATCAACCCCCCCCCCCCCCCCCAACCAACCAACATCTCCTCGTGGTAACGAGGGGGTACACTAAATTTTAATTTTCCATTAAAGGGTACAGTCCTTGAAAAAGATTGAGAACCCCTGCTTTAGTATATTATACTTTACTAAATATACTTTAGTATATTATTAGATGATTTGACTCTATATTGGACTAACATAACATTCCAACTTCATCATCAATTTTATTATTATTATTATTATCATCAATGACAGTGATAGATGAATTGGTTATTCAGATACTCATTCATTTCTACCCTTACATGTAAAAATATTAACTTAATTGGCCTGCCTGTACTTCATGTGGGGTTGATGCATATTTTGTATTGCGCTTATTGCATTCTGAAATACAAAACAGTGATCACGTGTTTAAAAGTGAATTTTACCAACTTGTAACTCAAACAAAAACATTTCTAGCCTATATAGCCCTTTATGGTAACTTTGTGCCTACTTCCTAGTTTTCCTTAAATATTTTTAATTGTATATAGGTTTCTCTAACAAATGTTACTGTTCAGAAGATTTTTGTTCCAGAAGAGCAGATAGAGAGCCATCTACACTTTAATTGGTCTGCAGTTACAAAAAATACAGTTCATATATCTTATTGAAGTAATTGATTAACATTCGAATCAAACACAGTTTTTCATGTGGGCTTTTTGCTCCTTAGTAGTTCTCTCATTCCTAGCTCCTTTGATGTATAATTATTTCTTGTTTTTGACGATTGTGTTTAATAAAACTGTGAAGATAAAGTGTAAAATAAATTTATTCTAAGCTAGAACTTTGAATTTTTGAAAGCTTCAACTATACATTATAATGTCTACTTCATGCCACGAATTTAGGCAGCTCAAAGAAATTACAGTGTAGCAAAAACAACTGACTGTGGTGACAAACCATATATGACTGCTAGCCTTATCAGACTCATAGACTAGGCAAGTGTGATATGATTAGTGTGGTCAATTCGAGCATTGAGGTTGGTGATTCTCTACTATTAGCCCAGGCAATGAATGTTTTGTGTCGTAACAAATTAGGGGAAAGCTGAATTTTTGCAGGATGTTAGTATACATAGTACTTACTCAAAAAAACCAAAGTCCCGACCCCCACCCCGCTTGCTTCCCCCACCACCCCCCTATCAACATTGCAAGAGCAGTACTTCAGTTAAAGGCTTATAACTCGGAAACTAATTAAGGTATCGTTGTGATTCTCATCTCATTTAATACTCAAAACTATTCTCTAAAAAATATGTCATATACATTTTCTATGTAGATAGCCTAGTTTTTCAGTAAAAATATAGTTTATAGAAAAAAATGTCACTACGAACCACAAAAATTGACTTCAACTGATCATATCTTTTTTAATATCGCGTTATTGGTTGTGCCGTTTCTTACAAAACTTATAGATAATTTAATAAGCTTTAAAATGATGTGTTTATTGATTACTATAGTTCGAGTAATGGCGTCATAGTGAGTGATGAAATAGTAGCGGACACCGCGTCGCCAAACCCTACAGCACTGTGTATTGCATGGCGCTTGGCTATCCAGCCCAATCCAATAAATAATTATTGTCAGACAAGCAAGACTATATATGCCAATCAATAGTACACGTTTAAAAGTACATTTTCCGAAAGTCCCCAAAAATCCCCCCATGGCTTTTCCCCCAAGCCCCCTCAAAGTTGAAAATGTTTCTAATTATTGGAAATTCGATATCTCTGTAACTAACTATCAAACAGAGTTGATTCTTCTTCCATAATATCAGTCATATAATGTTCTGCAATAAATGTGCTGTTCACTTTGCCGGTAAACCTGATAGTTTCTTTTATAAAAATTGATATATATTCAAAAGAGAATTCTATCAATTAGATATTTCATTATTTAGGGGGAAATTTTTGTATGTCAATTTACAGAAAATAGCGTTAAATAGAAGTTATAGAACTTATTTTTATGAATCCAAAGATGTGTATAACAGCATACTGACGATTAGAGATGACGATTTGATAGGATGAGTGGTGTAGAGGGGTTGGGGGGTGCCCCTTTTGCTAACATTGTTGGGCCCTTCTCTCAGGAACGGTTTGTCGCACTCCATACCTTTATTTTCTCAGCTCTTTGAGGCCATATTTGACAGATAATTTGGAATTCTACTTGAAAGGGCAGTATAGGCTCCCCCCTTTATCAGACATGGGCACACATTTGAAGGAGGGTGCTAGATGAAATGAGAAATTATGTGGGCGGGTCAAAAAATTGATTAGTACTCATTTTTTACATTTCAATCATCAATTAAAAAGTCAAGTTTCAATGAATAATATCCTAAAAAAATAAGGATGTAGTAGAAAGACTCTTGTTTAACTCACGATGGGATGCAGTAATCCAACTGAGATTAGCTTTAGAAGCAATCTGATTTTTAACCCCTCTTATCAAAGCAAAAGGTGTCAGGGGGTACTTCTCCACAATGGTTTTGGTAAATTAGCGTTTAAAAGCAGTAATTTAAGCAGCTCTAGAAATCATTTCACTCATTTTGAATGTCTCACTAACAATCATGCTATTTATAGATGGCCTTTTACATTTAATTTCACTTTTATATTCAGTTTGAAAACAAGTAAAGTTTTTTTTAATGTTTGGTAGTTATACGTATGTCTGGTATTTTTCATTATTTACTCTAAAAGCTCAACTTCTTTTTTGTTCTGGATAAAAGTGATGTCACAATTTCATTGAAACTAAACATTCTATTTGGACCTTTTTTAATGTGTGGACCTTTTGGCGTTGATAATCAATAATGAAACTACAGTAGTTTCTTTATTTTGTAACTGATTACCAATTTCAAGCATCTATTCGTTTCAACATATGAAAACTTCATCCAATTACAACAGAGG
Organism: Conomelus anceps; assembly: GCA_948455865.1. NCBI lineage: Eukaryota > Metazoa > Arthropoda > Insecta > Hemiptera > Delphacidae > Conomelus > Conomelus anceps. Next base: position 24,847,508 of record OX418217.1, read on the forward strand.
CAGGAAACCTCTTGAAACAATGAACAAGATTTAGGCCTATATCGTCATAATACAGTAATTGCAATTTGAGTCTTTCTTCCTTCCCTGTCGATTTTACGTTGTAAGCGGTAGCTCAATTCTTAATAAGTTAACTCATATCTAAACACTGAGAGCTAACTGAGATTCGATAATATTGTACTGCGAAATCGAAAAGATAAATGAATAAATAACCGTTATCCTAATTTAGCAAAGAAAAATATATTTTTTACATTATATTTCATATATTCCTTATAACTTAATTTGTATGTGTGATTTTAGTCTTCACTCGAAATCATGTTCCGGGCTAGCTCACGAGCCGTAGTTTGCCCATTACCGCCCTAAAGTGCACTTGGGAAATGACGATTTTCATTATAAATAGTTTATAACTCGTAAACTACTGAAGAACGAATTGCAAAATTCGTCTCAAATTGTAGGTACTGTAACACCTTTTTCTGTCATATCCTTAGTAAGAGAGCCACTGAAAACACATTTTAAATCAAACTAAACAATTCTATATGTAGGTTTTCCCGATAGTACAGTCATACAATGTATTGGACAAAAAATGTATGACACAGTTATTTTAGGCAATACAATTCCCTGAAACATACCAGTGGCATCTTTGTATCATGCATGAATTTTGAGTTATTGTAATTCAAAATGTTGAACGATTATGAAAAAATTGAAATTCCAACTTTATGAATGATTATAACTTTCTATTCATGCTACAAGCCTGCCGTTGGTACCCAGTTTTGGGTAATTGTATTGTCCACAAGAAAGGTATCCTGTTTAGTTCATATTGGACACGGTGTGGCTGTAGTATCGGAAAACCTGGCAAATTACCAAAAATTTTGCTACACATAAAATTGTTTAGCTTGATTTAAAACGTGTTTTCAGCAGTTCTCTTCCTGAGGGTATGAAAGAAAAAGATGATACCTACAATTTGAGACAAATTTTGCAATTTATTCTTCAGTAGTTTACAAGTTATAACTATTTATAATGATAAATCATAATTTTACAAAATAATGTAGTATAAGGGAAGCCTATACTGCCCTTTCAAATAGAATTCCAAATTATCGGTCAAATGTGACATTTGACATATGAATTGAAATAGCCTCGAAGAGCTGAGAACATACAGGTGGAGTGCGACAGATGTTAGCGAAGGGGTACCCCCCTCCTCGCTACATCTCTCTCATCGAACAAATCATCATCTCTAATCGTCAGTATGCTGATATACACATCTTTGGATTCATAAAAATAAGTTCTATAACTTCTATTTAACGCTATTTTCTGTAAATTGACATACAAAAATGTCCCCCTAAATAATGAAATATCTAGTTGATAGAATTCTCTTTTGAATATATATCAATTTTTATAAAAGAAACTATCAGGTTTACCGGCAAAGTGAACAGCACATTTATTGCAGAACATTATATGACTGATATTATGGAAGAAGAATCAACTCTGTTTGATAGTTAGTTACAGAGATATCGAATTTCCAATAATTAGAAACATTTTCAACTTTGAGGGGGCTTGGGGGAAAAGCCATGGGGGGATTTTTGGGGACTTTCGGAAAATGTACTTTTAAACGTGTACTATTGATTGGCATATATAGTCTTGCTTGTCTGACAATAATTATTTATTGGATTGGGCTGGATAGCCAAGCGCCATGCAATACACAGTGCTGTAGGGTTTGGCGACGCGGTGTCCGCTACTATTTCATCACTCACTATGACGCCATTACTCGAACTATAGTAATCAATAAACACATCATTTTAAAGCTTATTAAATTATCTATAAGTTTTGTAAGAAACGGCACAACCAATAACGCGATATTAAAAAAGATATGATCAGTTGAAGTCAATTTTTGTGGTTCGTAGTGACATTTTTTTCTATAAACTATATTTTTACTGAAAAACTAGGCTATCTACATAGAAAATGTATATGACATATTTTTTAGAGAATAGTTTTGAGTATTAAATGAGATGAGAATCACAACGATACCTTAATTAGTTTCCGAGTTATAAGCCTTTAACTGAAGTACTGCTCTTGCAATGTTGATAGGGGGGTGGTGGGGGAAGCAAGCGGGGTGGGGGTCGGGACTTTGGTTTTTTTGAGTAAGTACTATGTATACTAACATCCTGCGAAAATTCAGCTTTCCCCTAATTTGTTACGACAATGGCCATTTTTTTGCATTCATTGCCTGGGCTATATCATCTGCTGGCAACACCATAATTTTTCAGAGCAGCCTAATTTCGTTGAGTGAACTGTTTCAATTGTCTATGTATTCATAGAATTTTATAGAAAAATTAAGAAAGAAATTGAGTGATTGTTGAACTTTCAACATTAACAAAATATTCTAGTGAGTTGTGGTGCTTGCACAGTGGAGCACCCAGTACTTGATGATAGTCACTGCTACACTGTTTGGCATATTCGAGCAGTGTGAATAACATCAACCCACAGCATGTGTTTGATTTTGCAGTGGTGACTATCATCGAGTATTGGATGCTCCACTGCACAAGCACCATAACTCACTAGAATATTTTCTACTAACCTCACCTTTTAGAGCATCGCCTGAAAACTTTATTAATAGACTAGAATAAAAGACCTTCTAGAAGTAAAGTAAATTCGTATGGCTTTTCGTGGTGGGGAGACCATTACGGGTAGTTCCACCTTGCCGTTTTTTTAACAACTGCTTTTTTTTATATGCAACCGGGACCGACGGCTTAATGTGTCCTCCGAAACACAGCTTCTAGAAGTAAGGCTTATTGAACGAAGAACTCAGCATGAATGAATAGAGTATGGTGAATAAACAGTTGATGTAAATAAGAGGTTATTATGGCAACTCCATATGTGATCACCACAATATTACACTGCATGGTAGCCTACATGCAAAGTGTAAAGTCTTTTGCTGTTCAAAGACAGCGTAAATAACGCCGCTAAGGGGCCTGCCATATGATTAAAAACTGTTGACTTCTATCATAGGCGTAACGAGGGGGGGGGGGGGGGTTTGGGGGTCGTAACCCCCCCATTGCTTGGAAGAAATTTAAAAAAATTGTTAAAAAACAATTAGAAAAAGTAAAAATTAGAAAGATTATTTATTTAATTTGAAGCTAATGTAAAGGAACCTATAGCTGACACCTCCTTAGTAAGTAAATTCATGAATATTATCTATTAACTTTGGAACTATTGTCTGGATTAATACAAACATTTTCAGAATATATCTATTTTTTCTTCATAATTATATTTTTGTATAGTATATATTACTGTCATTAGTTCATAGCAGCAGTATTTTAGTTCTATTTTATAAGATATTTTTATTGTCTTTTCTTATTTACTGTATAATTTCTGATGTTGAGAGACAAACCATTCCTCCACACAGGCTGTAGCCTAATTGAAATTTTTATTGTATTCTATGTTTTTAATATTTTTATTCAAGTGAATAAAGTATTTGAATTTGAAAAAAAATCATTCAAGTCATTTAAAGGGCTAATTGAAATTGGAATAAATTTCAATACAAATTTAATTTTGATTTGATTTTAAAATCACTTGACATCTATACCAATAGCTGACACCCCTATTTTTGTCACCTCCAGGGGCCTATTTCACGAAGCTACAAGTCCTGTTAGTAACAATTGTCCATAACAGGCACTTGTAATTACAATTTGTTAGCTACAGGCGTTTCACAGAGAATATGCTACAATTGTTCGCTACAGGTGAAATACGTGAAACACTTGTTAGCTACCATGGTTGGTTACTCTTGTCCGCTACAATGTTTTTATTAGAAAAGTATAACCTATATTCGAAGTGAAAATTCTTTTTAACATCTTCTCTTTGATAATGAGCCAAGTTATTTTCAAAAGATTTTTTGATACTGAATAAATTTCAATTTTGAATCCATGGAAAATCTCAATTTATTCATTAGTACAATTTTAATAATTCTTCGTTTTTTCTATAAAAAGTATAATTATTCTTCACGACGTCATTGTATCATCATACTGTCACCATTTATTCTTCATGTTACTAACATTTGAGTGAAAATGCTTTTTACTTCATCATTCTTCATGTTTTCTATAAAAAGTATAGCCAAATTATAGCCAATAATATTCAAGTGAAAATGCTTTTTACTTCATCATCTTCATCTTCAGATGAGGATGAGCCAGTTCAGAAACGAAGAAGAGAGTTTAGAAATAGAATTAATTTCAATTTTGAATCAGTTTATGAATTCAATGAATGTTTCCGAATGTCGTCAGTCAAAATGGAAAATTTATTAAATAACATAGATGTTTTTCAACAAATATCTCATTTTATTTATTAGTAACTTACAATACGTGATTCTTCATTTTTCTCATTAAAAACATATTTTACTTCTTAAGTCATCATCATAATTATATTTCTTCAAAAGTCATCATCGCTACTGTTGAATATTAACGCTTTATTCAATTTCTAGAACATAAATTATGAAGGGTTCATTGTTCTATTTTTAATTAAGTTGAATTATAATTAATTAATGAAGGAGTTTATTGTGATTTTATTTCAACATCGGTCAAATACACCTCAGTAACCAAGTTCATAGGTTAAGTTTGATGCTTCTTCCACACTTGTAAACGAGCTCACCTACCTTTCTATCATAGTAGAAATTTCTCAGTTGCGGACAAGTGTTGGTTACAATTTTGTAATCTACTCTTGTAAGTTACCTAAGTAGACTTGTCCGTAACAGGCGAATCGCCTGTAGACTTGTGAGAATTCGCTTGTAATTACAAGTCTACAAGTCTGCTTTTGTGAAACACTTGTAACCACATTTTTTTACAAACTTGTGAAAATTTACCTGTCAGCTACATACTTGTAGCTTTGTGAAATAGGCCCCTGTACCTGATAAAACATATACTAGCCTACACATACTGGAGATATCAACAATAATTTCATATAAAATTTCAGACATGGTCCCCAGTGGCTGACATACCATGTCAGCTACTTGTGTATGTGTTGAAAAACATACTTAATACGTTGACATCCCCCAATTAACATAAAATATGAAAATCATCCCCTAATAGGTGAACTCAGGGTATAATCAACATAAATTCAATCTCTATCATTCTAAGCATTAGTTAATTTTAAATAATGATTATTTCGACAGTACTTTGAGATTTTCAAACACTCTTACTTCGATATTTCCTAAAGAATTCCACCTATAAATAAAGGATTCTTGTCTGACAGCTTATACTCAAAGTAATTTTCCCTGTCAAAAATGATGCCTAGCACATGATTCAATGGTACCAGTTCATGCACAAAATACCAGTTTAATTCTCAATTGTTTGAATTTCAAAACTACCCACTATGGCCTTAATAATAAGAAAAAATATGAAGATGTGTCTGCTTGGCGGGGGGGGGGGGGGGGGTCGTCAGCTTCTGGTTCCTTTACCCTACATGATTATTGTATAATATATATTATATCTATATTCTGAGATTTTTTTGATGATAGTAATATGTAAGAGTGGTTGACTGGTGGGGGGGGGGGGGGGGTAAACCCCCCCATAAGTCAACTCTAGTTACGCCACTGACTTCTATCAGCTGTTCCTTTAAGCTGTTTGGCCGGCAAGTTCAGTAGGTTAGGTCTGTAAAATGGATGAATTAATAATAATTATTAGCCCCATTATTAAAATTTATGGTCAGAAACCATCCCCAATACTCACACAACATATTCCCAAAGTTTCATGCCGATCTGTGAAGTAGTTTTGAAGTCTATAGGGAACATACATACAGACAGACATTCATTTTTATATAAATAGATAACTAACACAGTACTAATAGAAACCTACAATTTCTCAGTAAATTGTATTATATAAGTGAAACATCATTCATCAGTGTTTTATTTACATTAATGAGGTTTTCAATAATGAGACTATCAATAAATAGCATAGATTTGTTGAAAATGTAGTCTGGATGTAATAAAAAACAACACTCAACTGAGTTCTTCAAATAACTGGTTGAAAATGTTCATAATTGGAATAAAATCAAACAGCAATATTGTAATGGTCCTTGACACCAAAGTAGCGGCCACGAAAATAGATGGGTGAGTAGAATATTGTGAAACCTGATGATACTTTGTAAAAATTAACACTATGTTGCCTATTTCTTCAAGGTTGATGTAAATAACTATGAATTCTGCACTTTACAAACTCTGGCAGTCACATTTCAATTCACCTAAATATTTTGATGTGCTCTAACTTATCACAACATTGGCCAAAGGTGCTTGCACAGTGGAGCATCCAATACTTGATAACAATTACTGTTGCAAAATCAAACTCATTCTGTTTAATGGAGTATAACAGATTGAGCTGTGTGAATACTACCATTCCGCAGCAAGTGAATGATTTTGTTTTGGTGACTGTCATCGATTATTGGATGCTCCACTGTGTAAGCAACCTAAAACCACTAGTAAATGCAGAAATTGCATTTACAGCTACCTGTACCACACAAATCATTGGGTCTATTACATGCATAATAATAATAAAGTTGTGCAAAAGTCACAGTACCTACCAGCAATCATACTGGTAGCACTTGTTTAACTTTTATAGAACAGACTATAGAATAATGCTGCAATTAGTCTTAGTGGCATGAACAGAGTGCTTATAAAGTATTGGTAGACCAGACTAAATTTTAGATAGCCTAGCTGCAAATACCAAAGATTTGGTTTAATATTAAAATTCATTAAAGCCTATAAAATGAGGATGTGATGGACGTTGGAATGATTCCCCATACAACAATCATGTTTACATGATTAGTAGTCAAGTTGGTAGATGGTAGTAGTCCAGTTGGTGTACACCCAACACTCTTAAAAATTTGCAATTTTATTTATATTGATGAAAATCTAAGACACTTTTATAAACCCATTAGTGTCATAGGTTATTACATACCTTCACATTGTATGATCTGATGCACATGCTTGCACTAAACCTTCCAAATGTTTTAATTTGCCATCATATCTTATACTTTTTACCATGTTTGGTTTATCCCCAAAATATCTCACTATTTCCCCCAATGTGATGGCCATAAATTGGCTTTATAGTCTAATCATATAATATGCTTTGTAGCCTACACCTAAAGGTAGCATTCCGATCTTGGCAGTCACTGCCCAGCAGCCATGACACATTGCTGCTGCTGAGCGGCGCTGCCACTAGACGTCAGATAGCAGCGACCAGGCAGCAACTGCCATGTGCAGTCAGAGAGAATAGAATAGTTAATGCATGGGTGAAAAGTAATGAATTCTCATGAACTATCTTTCACTAAAATATAATTTCTATAATTGTGTTTCTCATATATTTCAACTTATTATTTATATATATTACTATAGTTCGGTTGGTAAATGAAATTGCTAAATATAGTGTTCAATCTTTCCATTGTGCTATCTAAAAATCCAAATTTTGATTTTGCAGACAATTTTTTCTTATTTTCTTTTCAATTTTTCATGTCTCATAGAACTTCACTCCAGCGCACAAACTCTTGGCTTATGCTGGAATGTAGTATACAGATTTATAAGTTTTATTTATATTATATTTTATCTGTATTATATCAATTGTGTATGGTACCTAATAAATATAAATTACAAGACAGAGAAACATTAATAATAATAGTTAAATAAATCCGAGTTATATACTCGTCATTTTCATCAGTAAACGCCACTATTTGAATGCTTTTAACAGCACTTGATTGCTCTCTACAACTACTATCCCGACTCCCGAGTGAGCAGCGCGACCATACCGCTTCTGTAGCAGCTCGGCAGCGCTGCCAAGGTCGCGCAGAAGCCACGCCCCCTGGCGGCGCTGCCAGGACGCTTCCATCGGAAAGCGTTGCATATAAATCCATAAGAGCAGTAGGCGCAGCCACGGTCGTGGCTGCTGGGCAACGACTGCCGAGATCGGAATGCTACCTTAACTTGGTACGCCTAACCAAATATTATGAAAATAGTTCTATATCCAATAACACAACTGAAAAAAGCCTGATACTCAATCCTCTGGTTTTTTGTACATGAAAAAAGGACTTAAAACTCTTAGAAATTTGTAATTTTATTGATATTGATAAAAATCTGAGACACTGTTTTACACCCAAATACATGGAAACAGACACCTAGCAACGGTTGTTTGAAAACTAAAATGGCTCCCTAGCAACGAATTACGTCATCATTAACAGCGTCCATAGGACTAGACGAGACGGGAGAGCGCCAGAAGTGGTCGACGACAATGGTGGACGATTTTTAGACCGCATCTGACGCTGCACGCACCCGACAGAGTGGGTCTTCTCAGGAATGCGGCCACCTCTGTCGCTGATCACCTTTGTCGTTTGGTGAAGAAATAGAAATCGACCCACTCTGTCGCTGCACGCACCCGACAGAGTGAGTCTACACAGGAATGAGGTAATTATATCGATTCATTGAAACTAATCGATATGGTATATACTTCGGCGAGCCAGAAGGCTGTATAACCTGGCTTTGCCTCGAAATTTGAATCGTATTGTTCATGGTGTTAAAAAGGTGTTTCTTTTATACAACTTCTTTGTGGATGTTGTATCTATTATAGGTTAAAATTCTTTGTGAATTTCCACATATTAGTTTGGTTGTTCCAGTTGTTACTTTCTTTGTGTCATTCATAAATGATTTTTATTGCAGTGTTATTCCTAATAATATACCTACATTTCATTATAATTCGATAACAGTTGAAAATAATTTAAAAATTTTTGATCAAAATAATAATAATCATAATTATAATACTAGAACGAACTCTGATCTTACTCCTTATATAAGATTGTCAAAGGCTCATAAAAGCCATGTATACCATGTTTAATACTGTATTTAATAAACTTCCTCTTGAAATAAGAATGTTACCAGAAAAAAGCTTTAAATCAGTAATTAACAAATGGTTAAGAAAAAAGCCATTTTATAATTTGAATGAATACATGGAGGCTGATGAAGCTTCTTTTCAGAAGTGAAATGCATTCCTCAAGCATCTCCAATATATGTGAATAAAACATTATTTAAAAATGAAATACAGTGTCAGTTTTAATATTAGTTTGTTCATTAAGTATTTCGTCTTGGAAAACATCACAGATGAATACATGTATTGTGATATTAGTGACTTGAAAATATGATTTTAATTTTTGTTCAAACTTGCTGTATTTTAGTGTATAAAATATTTTAGTTTTAGGGAAAATGACACTATTATTCATTTGGTTTAGCTGAGAACCAACAACGTAAACTATGTTATGATTCTATTGATGAAGCCTATATTGCAATATGTTTTATTTTTTAATGGCAAATAAAGATTCTTATTCTTAATTTGCTCTTCGAATTTTGGATAATATGCCACTGCGGAGTGACCATATCAAATACAACATTGAACTCTTGAAATTTAAAGATCATAGAATACTTACTGATATATTATAATGTAAAATCGGTTTCAAAATAAAAATAGATATAAAAAATTGAGAAGAATTACGTATGTAGATAAATAATAATATTGAATGGTATCCAGCCAGAAACAGTTTTAGTTAGCAGTCAAGAGGAGAGTAATTTCAATTCATGCACAACTTAACAAATATACTTTATTACAATTATCATAAAAATATTATCTACATCATATTGTTCACATTATTATTAAAAGTCGTTTAAACATCAATTCTTTTTTCACAACCATGAACACAGACAAAAGGCTCTTGTCTAGCTATTTTTGAATTAAACATAAATGTGGTACTTTTGATAGTAGCCATAGCAATTTCTGTAATTGGTTGTGCTATTTGTGATTGTTATTACCGAAAACTTATAAAAATATTATTTCTGACATTAAACTATCAATTGTCTGAAATAAAACTACCATCAAAAGAATTGCACCTTACAATGTATTGTAAGCCAATAAAGAATTAATTACTGAGCTACTTGACAAACTCTTGCTTCAAATGTAGAAATGATAGACATGAACAGTTGCTAAACTATTGCGTGATCACACCAAATTAAAAAAAAATTAGAATCATCACTAAAAAAATCTGAGGAAGAACGGATAGGGTTTGTGAATTTCATAAAATCACATAAAAATTGAGCCTCACCACAACTAATTGATACAGTAATTTATGGTTACTATTGTAGAAGATTGTATAATTGTTGATGTGACTTGTCTTGTACACCTCAACATAGGCGCCGACTTGTCAAAATTATTGGGGGGGCTCTAACCGGGGGGTCCGGAGGTCCTCCCCCAGAAAAATTTTGTATTTATAAGACCTAGAAATGCTTTATTTAACTACGCAGTACATAGAACATAGGCACATAAAAAAATCACATTTTACTCTTTTAGACACTATATTAAACTAAAAATGTACAAAACTAAAAATAACATAAAGACTACGGTATAAAATATTATTATTATTCAAAAAGTCAAATTTTTGGAAGAAAAAAAGCCTACTTCTATTTATTAAAAATACAGAGAGTATGAAGAATAAATTACTGTATTTAATTCAGTATACATACATATTCATTGATTGACCAATTCCTTCTCCTTAAACCATTGAAAAAGTATACCTTCTGACTTCATTGCTGCTTATAAATTCGTTTATCACCGTACGCAAGTCAACTTCGTCCAGGACATCACGGTGGGAGTGAAGGACTGCTAAATTGTTTAGCCGTTTCTGTCCCATTGTTGACCTCAGATACGTCTTCAGTCGACGGAGTACACTAAAAGAGCGTTCTGCCATTGCCGATGAAATTGGCACTACTTGAAGAAGCTTGATCACTTTAACTACTTCTGACAGCATTTCTTTAATGGCTGGCTCTTGTGAAAGATATTTCCTTACATCACACATTGATTTCAGTTTTGAATTATTTTGCCTATTAATATCGACTAACATGTTTAGATGTAGTTGCAACCTTTCAACATCCAGGTCATTTTTAAAAAACTCTTTTGACTGTTCGAAACTTGAACCTTCTTTGTTCGCCACTAACACACTCAAACACTCTTTTTCGACCGCAATGAGCCGCGACAAGCCTGTGGACTCAAAGCGTTCTTTGATGCAAGATCGCACCGTTTCACACACACCTCGATGTAGAGAGCTTTGAAGTAGTTCTTCGGGGTGCTGAAGTTATGTGGTGAGCTGACTTCGTCGTTTTCATATCTTTTTGGAACGCGCCGTTTCCTTGGAATCGCAGGCTCTTCTACTTGTGAAAATTTGTTTTTTAAGCACGACTTCCAAAATTCCTCAAAGCCATCTCGCTTTTCATCTAAAATGCTAATCAATCCTTTAAACATGCCTTCCACTTCAGTTACACTTAGATGAGGGCTCTGAATTTTTCCGTTAACTTCTTCTACTACGTTCATTACATGGCAATATAAATTCAAAAATAAATAAGTCTTGAACAGTATCATAGATTCAAGAAAACCCGCACATTTATAACCTGCTTCAGTTTTGTCTGTTGAGGAAAATGTCTCAAAAAACTGTAGGAGATCTTCATAGTTTTTCAAAATCCTCTGTATACTTGAAGCTCGCATTGTCCATCGGGTCGGGCAAAGTGGTCAAAGATTGGCTTGATCATTTCCACTTTCGAGGCGTATGTTTCTAAATAAATTAATTCTTTTGTTAGATTCCTTAACTGTATTTATTAGATCTTTGGCTAAGGCCATAACATCCCTCATGCATGAGAGGCAAGAAAGGCTGTCCTGCACTGCTAAGTTCAAACTATGGGCTGTACAGTGCACGTAGTGTGCCTGGGGCTGAATATCCAAAAGTAAATTTTGCAGGCCTTTAAATTTTCCTCTCATGTTTGCCGCTCTGTCATAGCACTGTCCTCTCAATTTTTCAATTGGTAAATTAAGCCGCGCAAAAATGTCCTTAACAATTTTGAAAAGAGTTTGTGCCTCGGTATTAGGAGTCTCATATAAGCCAATAAAGTCTTCATGATTATTAAATCGTCACTTACAGTTCGAACACAAAATGACACTTGCTCATGAATCAATATATAACTTGTTTCGTCCACAATAATTCACTGCTCTTTATTTTAGTGTTCACTGCTCTTGATTTTAGCTAGCACTGAGTACACAACAGATTTGCCCAATATATCGATTATCTCATTTTGAACGTCATGTGAGATCCATTTATACCCGGAATGCCCCAACCAGTCTTTTAACTCAGGAACGTCTTTTTTCCTAAGTTCTAGCAATTGCAAAAAATTTGAGTTGACATCTTCATGTCCTCTAATGGCCAAACCTTGCCGGCAAAGGTACTTAACTGTTGTAAAAATAATCTCAAGAGCCAAACGGGCTTTCTTCATGTCACTGTTCAATTGATCATTTAATTGAGCGGCTACGCTTGGTTTTGCTAAAGATGAAAGTTTAAAAACTCCTTCCTTATGCACAGACGTATTTTCATGAGTACGAAATTTGTCTAATCCCTTTTTCCAGTTAGAAAAGCCAACAGTAGTAAACGCATCTTCTTTCTTGGAAGTCAATTGTAGAAGGCCTTTGGCCTCTGCCTCTTTGCAGGTCTGACAAAAAACTTTATCCATTGTTGCGTCATATTGTAACCATTTATATTTACTCACCCAAGACTTCTGGAACGATCTTCCTCCAGTAGGCTTGTCATTAGGTTTCGTATTTTGCTGTGAAAAGCTCACGCCTGACGTTGAAGCAGTATGCCTCCCCTTACCCTCATGCTTCAAAACTCCTCTCTCTTTGGCTAAACTTACTCAGTTTTACGATGTATTAAGTTCGTAAAAGCATAATACAGTATGACATTGTGTTGAGAGTAATTGGTTTAGTACTGTTTAAAGAGTTTAAAGTACCGTATCACGAAATGCTTTAAACTTACAAGCAAAATGAAATTATCCTTCTCGACAAATTATTGGGGGGGCTCCGCCCCCCCAACTGAATTTTTGGGGGGGCTCGAGCCCCTCGGGCCCCATGGAGTCGGCGCCTATGCACCTCAATAATGGCACAAACTTGAGGCTCCAAGAAGACTTCATTCATCAAATTATACTTTTATTCCAGTGTTTATTATAGAGCCTCAAACCTACTCACAGAGGAGAGGACAGAGCTGCCAATCTCATAATCAAGTTTTTGAGGTTGTTGAGGTCGATTAACTAAAGTTTAACTATTATATAGTTTCGATATTTTGTATGTATCGATATTGCGAACACTAACGGTCCACTCTGTCGCAGGCCCACTCTGTCGAGAGGAGAAGTAATAGGAATAGACCAAGTCTGTCGCTGCATGCACCCGTCAGACTGGGACTACTCAGGAATGTGGACACCTCTGTCGTCAGCGTAAAATAAAAATCGACCCACTCTGTCGTCGGCGTAAGATAGAAATAGACCATCTCTGTCGTCGACTTCTTTTGGCGTCGTCCTGACTAGACTAGCTAGATGACGGCCAAGCAGATCTGCCGTCTGCTACCAAAGAGTTTGTGATTATAATTATTCATAGTATTCAATTATAAATATCAGATTATGAAACTATTTTTTTTTTTTTTTATTCTAATTATTTGTTTATATCAGTTTCAAAAGTTTTCATTTTACAAACTGCTTGTCTTTCAAGACAAAATCGGTGACATTTCATTGACCGGGAACATTCAAAAAGAGGAAAAGTTTCAAATTGAAGCAGCGTGTCATCAAAGCGTGTTATTATTTCCTGTAATTAACCTGATATGGTATCGGCTTAGTGTAGAGTAATGAATGAATATAAAGATAATATTTTTATTTAAATGAAGCAGAATACAGGCAGATAATAAAATCATATCTCGAGCGATATTTCCGAATCGAACAGGATGATGCATTCTCATCTCTTAAGAAAATCAAGGCTGAAGTTTCACAATGTGTGTGTATTATTAAATCCGCTAATGTACACGAGCGTTTCTCTACAAGTTTGACATACTCAGCATCAAAATGTCGCGTTGCCAACGTTTGCTGATATTACTGATATTTTGCTGATATTACTGATATTTTGCTGATATTACTGATACGTTTGCTGATATTAGTGGCTGAAACTGTTGAAGCTGCTACAAAAAAAAAGGTAGCTGGCAATAAACAGAACCATAATCTTGACAAAGCGTTGGATCATTAGTTGAATGAAGCACAGTCAGTTCATGTTAACGTAACAAACAAGAGAGTACAATAATATAATAATTTTCCCTCTTACTCTCAATGTTGCACCCACTCAAATAGGTAACTTACTGCAAAATAAACGGTAGCATGATTCTGAATGCCAAGCTCCAATGGAAAGCTCATGTGAAGAAGAAGAAGAAGAAGAGCGAGGAACTCGGTATTGAGTTCAAGACAATAAATTTACTGCTTGGGTAGGACATCACAGTTAGCAACCTACAATAAATAATATTATGATCTATACGTTTCAGTCACTGTATCTTCAACACTTCAACCAGAGGAGAAAACTTTCTTCAACTAATCATATATTGACTTTTAAGTGAAAATGAACCCTCTCATTCTTTGGTTGTGTGCTCAGCACAGCTTGCAGCAGTGATTCTATAATAGCAATGACGCACCCAGCGGTGGGGGGGCTTTGGGGGCTAAAGCAACCCCCCCCCCCCCACAAAGGATCTGAGATCTTATTGTATTTTGATATTTTCCAAGCAAATGAAATGTGCAATATTTATTTATTTATTTATAATATCATGCTCATTAGTAATCAATACATTTCATTATTTCACAGTAGTTGTTCAAATTAATGTTCATAGAACATATAGTTCTAGTAACAACATTTTTAAGATTTATCTAAGATGGAAATAGACGTGGCTTAGCAGCATTGAACATTATTGCAGATATGTTTATCAATTAGTTATCTCTAGGGCTTCCATTCATGTGGTGAATTGAACGAGTTTAATGTTAAAAGAACTGAAAAATCCAATAAAAAAATGGTTACAAGCCTTTGAATATCGTGATTATTGAGGTATTCTACAAAATCTGCAAAAACTAGGAACATTTTGTTGAAAAAATTGTCGGTTTTTTGACAACTATCTGGCATCCAGCTCGTTTGGCTCGCCTTTATAATAGGCTTGCTAGGGGGCTGCATATCCTGGAACGAAAATCAACTCAATTTTCGAAAATATTAATTCTGGGCCCAAGTATTGAAAAGCACTAGATAAAGTGATTTTTCTGGACGGATTCTTATCTATTTTTAGGCGCTGATTTCAATATGTTATTTGGCACCTCAACAAACGCTAGCTCCAAGAAATATATTTTAGTGTTTTCTCACTCAAAACCAGGAAGAGCTATAGTTTTTGTTGTCCGCCATATTAAAATATCTACAGAACCCATATTTTTTTAAAAATAAAAATCACATATATTTAGATGCAAAAAATAAAAAAGCATAAACTAACAATTTTTCTCGAGAATATTTTTTACTTCACTGGAAATTTCCAAAATATGACATTTCGCTGCAATTTTGGTGATATATCTTGTGATGAAATCGTTTTTCAAGGTGCCAACGTTCAAATTTGGATTCTGTGACTAAAAATACATGCGAATCCATTGAGAAAACAAGTTTCACTCTTGCTGCTGGTGTCATTCAACTTGAGAAAAAGACTCTTTACTTTTACCTGGACCTACATTTATACATGTTATTTAATATCAACTTCGCTATATTATGTTTTGTACTTGTTTTATTTTTGTAATTCTGACAATAAATGACGTTGATATGAATTGAACATTCGATAATTTTATTTTTCAATCAAAAACAGACATCTTATCAAACCCGGAATACAGTAGTTATAACAATAATGACTATCGATTGACTCAGTAACTCACGTGTTGCTGGAAGACTTGTAAGTGCTACAAAGCTAAGTCGCCACTGGTCAGGTGGTTCTAGATTGAAGTTTTAGTAGCTATGTGTAGATGGAACGGTGGAGCGTACACGGTGTACAAGTTACACAAAAATCAATCTCAGTTATTCCATTCAAAACTCAAGCAATAGCTCTTTCATTTACACCAGACAGTAGCCTATTTTAGAAATGCTACAAATATATCAGTGTGATACAGTGAGTACAATGTGTGTGCACAGGAAACAGTCTACATTCAATGTTTTGTAATAAGAAATTCATATTTTTCACTGTGACCGTTAAAATGTATTTTATTCGCAAACGTAAATACAACAAATTAGATAAAATACGTTTCTAACAGCGAGTGTTTTCGTGGAATGAGGGTCAAATAAATATATGAATAATAAATATGCAGGAGTTTAGTAGCAGCATACTGAAATGAGATCTAATCAAGGAAATAAAATAAATTTGATAATATACGTTACTTGAAGTGAAATAAGTAAAAAAAGAATAATGAATGTGCAGGAGTTTAGTAGCTTACTGAGATGAGATCTATATAAGTCTTTAAAATGTTGTTTGGTGAGTAGATTTATTAGAATTTTTTTCTCTTGATTTGAATGAAATTTTTAAACAACTATGGATTTCACCAGTTGAATTACAAAGTTTCATAAAACTTCATAGCCTATCTGTGATAGTTGAAAAAGTATGAAACTGTACGGCTCAAGCGGGTGGACCAAAATGTTTGCTTTACCCAAAGCATATACATTTAGATTATGTAGCAGAATATACTTTTATTTAACAATGTTATACAACTTTTCACAAAGGAATACTTTTTTTCAAAATCAAAGTGTTTAATGCAGTAAAAATGTTTCTAAACATAATTATTATATTAAGATAGATTTTTATAACATTGTCATGTGTAAAAGTTTTGTTTTAAAACTGGTTTATCAGACTTTGTTGCATAGAATTACATAGTCTAGAAGTACCTAGAGAGTATTAAAAACACAAATACAGTCCGTTACCATCCTAAAAAGTAGTCCTAGAGTTTACTGTGTCTGAAAAATCGTTTTTCTTATTACAGAATTGTTAATTTATCAAATTTACTATGCTGAATATGATTTTCAAATTTCGAATTCCTATAAATCATGTTCTATATATTTTTCAGTTTGATAAAAATATGGCTATTCCTTCAAAACCAATTAAGCTGAATAGTTCAAATTTTAAATAATGAAAGCTCAATAATGTTTCAAGCTCCCTGATATCATTATTTTTCTTATATTTCGGAAGATTCACACATAAGCTTAATAAGTAAGCTGGGCTTGTGCGTGAGGAATGACATGAAAATTAATGTCAATTAATGTTGAATAAAATGTTGCTCTCAACTGGTTATCGGGCTCAATTACACAATGGCTGTCACTAACTTATACACTTATAAATTATTATTAGGTGTTTGATTGAATACAGAGTATTTTCTTCGTAACAACGTTACAATCTCTAAAAACTCTGTATTTTCAGGCACATCTGTACCTACTTTCATTGTAATTATAAAAAATATTTAAAAATGAATAAGTTTGAATTTAAATAATAAGATGCTGTTCAAATGTTCCCTTATTTACTCATTAAATTTTGATGTTGAAGATCCATCTTGTTTCCACTAATATGTAATATAAACTTGAAAAAACACTTTTAAATGGAAATTGACTCACGTTATGGCGTGACGGCCGTTTCGTAATACATAACCCTCAAACTCATACCTTAAGTCAGTGTACTGTGGGTCGTCTGACGATGCTCTAAACAACAGAGCGAAACGGCCGTCACGCCATAACGTGAGTCAATTTCCATTTAAAAGTGTTTTTTCAAGTTTATATCATTAAATTTCTATGAAATCTATTTATCTCATCGGCTATTTACGCTTTTTTCAACATGACTGACATGCAGAGCACTTTTTCTTACTAGAGAAAAACAATTTTTGTGGTAGCAGTAGAAAAATTTAATTTTTTGAATGCCTTGGAGCTTGAATTATTTTACATTGCTGCTTGAATGATGTGATAGAGGTGTATTGTAAGATTATAATTATTGAAAAATTCAATGGAATTGACTACCTCTCTATCAATTTTAATAAAGTTTCACTACTCTCAGCTATTTTTACTTTTTTAAACCAAATGTCAACTTTATGACTAGCATAGGCCTAATGAAAATATTAGATCTGTAATTTACATTCTGCAAATATTAGCTCCATGCATCTTAATCTGAAAGTTAATACACTGTGTCTAGCTTTAGTGTTATACATGTCATATGTTGCAACAGTCATACAATAACCACAACTTTGAATCAATGCTAATATTTTACTGAATATTTTTTTAAAAGAAACTGATTCATTGGTTAATATTTTTTTGTTATTTTTGTCAATCAATTTTGCAGTTATGAAAACAAGATTTCATTATAGTGGTGAATATAGATATTTCAGTATAGATATTTAGTAATAAAATATATAGATATAGACGTATAGATATTTCAGTAATTAACAATTGTTGAATAAATATGAAAAGTGATAGATTTTGAATTTGTGTTAATCACCTCTGATATGAATTCAAGATTTCCAGTTACTATTCTAATACAATAATACTTTCAAAAGCCCAAGAAAGGGTGCCAGTATAATGTTATTTTGTCCAATTTATATTCATTTAATTTAAATATTTATTCAATTTATAAATATTTTATTCATTGATGATGATTGGTAGGTTAGGTTAAGTTAGGTTAGCTTATTTTTGTGGGGCTCATTTACAAGCAGTACATAATACTATAGTCTGCTGTAGTCTATGAGGTGAGATAAAAAAATACAGTGATTAATTTCTATTTCAAAAAGTAATACATTTACATCAAATTCGATATAATCTCCTTCAAAGTATGGTACTGTCTTTGGCTGGCAATGCACTAATCCCAATGTTGAAGTCATGGCTGGAAAGATTTCTGGAAGGTGTCTTTTGGAAGGGCTCTTAGCTGCTTGGTCATGGCCCTCTCAATGTCAGGAATGGTGTCAAAACGTTTTCATTTAAAAATGGTTTTAATTTTTTGGAAGAGGCAGAAGTCACATGTGTTAAATCGGGTGAGTATGGGGGATGTGGACAGACAGGAACACTTTTTTCAGCCAAAAGCTCACAAAATAGAAGCGAGGCAGTGGCGGTCCCAGGGGGGTGATGGGAGGGATAAATCCCCCCCCCCCCGAAATATCAAGGTGGATCCCCCCTAAAAAAGTTTCAGTTTTCGTAAAAAGCTATCACAATAGTTTTTCTATTATTCTTAATTTTTTATTTGTGATATTCTTTCTTGTAAACTTAATAAATGTACATTATATTGTTGTGTAACAATCTGAGTATTTTTGGCTATTCCTTTGTAACTTACATGTTAAAAATAGGGCCTAACCATAAAGAAAAAATTCGCAGTGAACACTTGATTTATTTTTTCTTTCATTATACGTTTATTTAAATGAACTTTGTCATCAAGCTCATTCGCTCATTAAATATAATCACATTGACTTTTAATCAATTTTCTTTGTGTAGCTAAAGGAAATCAAAGGAAAAACACATACTATGGTTGGGTCCTATTTCACCCAGGTATACAATAAAGTTTAAATGAAAAACTATTTTATTAGCTAACATAAATACTATTAGCTTGAGCATATTTTAGAGCTCAAATACGTACTAAAATACGTTTTTAGGCTTTAAATTCAATATTTTTTCCGGGGGTGGGGGGGGGGGGGATGACCACCGGGTCAATGAAATCCTGGGACCGCCACTGAAGCGAGGTGTTACATGGCGCATTGTTGTGATGAAGAAGCCATTCGCCCATTTTTCTGGTCTATTTCTTCGTATGTTGTACAAATGTTGCAATACTCCCTTATTAAATTTAGAGCTCACAGTTGTTCTGTTATAACAGAACAAACCCTTGGAACAAATTGATCACACTATGCCCTCACTATTGAAAAAAATGGGTATGACCTTGATGTTTGACTGATGTGCCTTTTTAGGGTGGGAAGATGCACTGGTTTTCCATTGGGAACTCTGCATTTTGGTCTCAGGGTCATATCCATAGACCCAACTTTCATCTCCAGTTACAAAAGTTTGGCCATGAACTCTGTGCAGACTGATGCACGACAGGCACAATAAATACAACCTCACTCTAGCAGCTCTGGCAGTCGACTAACAAGGTGACAAGTTCCAGGTTGTTGAAACTTGTCACTGCCTGTCTCAATAGATCCAATAGACTCAATAGATCCAATAGATCTCAATAGACTAGGCAAATTAAATCATATGGATGTAGCATCAGCAGTTGCTGCCATAAAAATTCATTCACTGTATTTTTTTATCACCTCCTAATAGCCTGCTTAATAGAATTCCATGAATACTTTCCTGCCTCCCATATTTATTGAATATGTAAATATTTAACTTTATTTATTTACTTTATTCTGCATATCCAATTCTTAAATACAATTGAATCATATGTTGATATTGAGGAACATTTCCGAAGTTAAATTGATTATAGATTGTGAATACCACAATAAATGAATTGACAACCTCTCAATCACTACCTTTAATCAGTAAGCTATCATTCAATTCCATAAATTTATTCATTTATTTTTATCTATTCCATATTTCTCTCCAGTAGAAACTACAATAAGAAAAATCATAGATTTTTTATTTATTTTAATTGTTTTATACTTTTCAGCTGATTATAATGACACTACAACACCTGTTCCTTTGCCAAGAAAAAAGAAGAAACAAAATCATGAATCAATATCCAACAAGAATAGATTTTCTGATACAGAAAGCAAAAATGCTTTGAATAGTGTGATTGGGTTCCATGCAGCTTCATCAACAATTGCAACTGTTGGTGATGATGAAAATGATGGGAAATGTGCCAGTGACTCAGTAATCTATGCAAAAGATCTCCTGCATCAAGAAAGCAATAGTTTGATCACCTCATTGAATCTTCATTCAACTGTCATCAATGAAGAAGATCCATTCAATGATCCAAATCATGTAACTGATGAGCAGAGTGAAACAATCACAATTACCAATAATTCAATATCTTACAACAGCTCTATTGAAGACACAACTAGTAATAAACAGGGAGTGCATGCTATAATTCCCAATGAAAATTCTATTGCAAATGTAAATAAATGTTCCAATAAATTCCAAGATGTTGAAGATATGGATTCGTTGGACAATCTTTTACTAGTTGATGGAAATGAATCAAATCCGGATGTATGTAGTCAACCTATTAATGAGAATTATGTAAATGAAGTTGATATTGGAACAAATTATGCAACAGAGGGTAGGGAATATGGAAGTATAAATGTTGAAAACAAGGATGACATCTTTGAATCTGTTGAGCATATTAAGTTATGTGATAAACAGTTTCACGACAATTATAATTCGAGTTTAAATGTGAATAATGAGGATGAAAAGTGTGAAAATCGTCACATTTTACATCGAAATTTCACAAAAAACACTAATAATTTTGATTTTGATTGTTTGAAGGTTTTGAAAAATGATTCAAGCAGTCAATCTGTTGATAATGCAAATAATTTTGGAGAAACACCAAAAAGTATGAAAGCAACTACATCTTTAGAGTACTTTTCATCGATTTTAGATGATCAGGATTTGCCTGATTTGAAAATTACACAGAACATTGAGTCAACAATAACAAAAACAACTTCAAGTGAGGATTATATTCCCAACGTTAACTTTCCATTTCTTCCTCCCGGCTCGCCATTTCAAGACCTGATTTTCGACGATTTTGATCCAGTATTTTCAGCAGAATCTGTTTATGATCATCCACCTGAAGTTATTAAAGTTTTAGAACACTCACATAATATTGAACATCAAACCAAACTCGTTTCACAGATTTCAAATTTGGATGATTCATCAGGCAACATTGTAAAACATGACACTCAACTTTCAAACATAGACGAATCAAGGAATGCCATTGAGCATAACCTGAATTCAAAGCATCGAACAGTTTTAGAATCAAACTACTTTGATTCTATGAATATACCTGAGCCTGAAGGAGAAACAGACATGAGTAGTCAAGTGCTTGATGGAATAAATGCTGATGAACTGAGCAAGAAAAGACTTGAATCAAATAGTAGTCCAAAAATAGTTCAGCTACTTAGAAAGAATAGTACAAAATTTGATGATCTATTGGAGGAAACTGTAGATATTGATGATAAGAAATATTTCACCCAATTAAATAATGAAAATTGTATGAGAATTAAATCTGACTCTGCTCCTGACAGTGGAGTGTATCTTTCTGACAATTTAAAGAAATCACCAGAAAAAACAAATCTACAAACTTGCAATTTCTATGAAACAAAATGTAGTACAGTAAACCAAACCAGAGTGAGCCCTTTTCATGAAGCATTGGACAATTTTGAAGCAGAAACTGTGAATATTTTCAGGAACGAAGTTTTCAATCAAACAAATCATTTATCAAAATGTGAACATTCAATGGTGGGTGTAAACTTATCACTGTACCTTCAAACATTTTTGGAAGATCAGACAATCGATTATGTTAGCGATCAAGATGCCTTTGTAAAGGAATTACAGATAGTGGAAGAAAACAAATTTGAGGATGGTAAAAGTATGATACCTGATGATAACCAACATGGCTTTGGAAGTTTAAAGGAACTGCAACAAAAAGTTGAGGAGGGATACCATGATTGTGAAAAAATTGCTTGTGATAGACAAAATATGGAACTACCATCAGGAAATAATGCTTTATTTGATGAGATAAACTTTGATACACATGATGGAAGTTCAGAGAATGCTTCTAATTTGATATTGGGCGATTCTGACGCCGATGTTGATATATATGCTTCAAAAATTAATGCCTTTGTACAAATACAAAATAAAACCTTGGTTGAATTCATTGACAAAGATATAAGTTCAACAAATGAAATTCA
The DNA here is from genome assembly GCA_948455865.1 of Conomelus anceps. Lineage (NCBI taxonomy): Eukaryota > Metazoa > Arthropoda > Insecta > Hemiptera > Delphacidae > Conomelus > Conomelus anceps. The sequence continues at coordinate 24,870,288 of OX418217.1, forward strand.
TCATTCTGAAAATAATTATATATTTTCTGAGGAAAATGTTGAACTAGTGAAGGAACAACCAAATGTATTGAACTTGGAAGATATCATGTTTAACAGTACATCAAACAAAGTAAAAAGTCTCATTAATTTCTTCGAAAGTATTGTAAAAAGTACAGAAATCACTTATGGTGTGAATAGGAACACAATAATCGAGCTGGAAAATAATAAGAAGAATAGCAGTTTATTTCTTACAAGAAGTAGTTGTGATTACATTGGTGATGAACATCAAAATGTGTATGGAAATAGTAATGGGTTGGATAACACTGATAGAAGATCGTTTCTATTGCAAGATAAGAAGGATGTATCATTAACACAGATTCATAATGAAATAATGGGAGATACTGTTGAAAGAAGTCAGAAGAACTCTAATTTTGAGATGCAGCAGAAATTTATTCACAGTTGTATAGGGGGCTCAGGTAATATTGATGACCAGCTAGGGCATACAAAATCCCCCAAAAATAACAAAATAAATTGTATTCAAGAAAATATAGTTGACACTGTATATAATACTGAACAGAATACAAATACAAATTCTACAAAAAATAATGAGCTAAATTGTATTGAAAAAAATATGGATGACACTGTACATGACACTGAAGGAGATACATTTCACAATAATAATGAAGTTGACTGCATAGGTCATTCTGTTTACAATGATGAAGATTTAAAAGATATTGAAGAAAATAATATTATCTACTCAGATTTTGATACTGCACTTGATATTTTCCAAAGTGATAGAGGAGCAGAGAATAAAATTTCTACCGAAGAAAATATATTTTTTACTCATAAGGATATTGGAAATAATGGCTTGACAGATAATCATATAGATAAAAGTATGAAACAGAAGACTATTGGATATGAAGGGGTTCAAAGCAATAACATTGAAATAAATGAAGAAAATATGAGTTTTACTGACAAGAATGATGAAGATAATTACTTGGAAAATGATAAAGAAGAAGGTGTACTAAATAATACTGACAAATATCTCTTGGAAGGAATCAATATTGGAAACATTGAGAATAATACAAGAAAAAATGATTTAGTACTTGAAAATGTTGAAGAAATTATGGATAATACTGATAATAAAAACTTGACAGGAGACCATATTGAAGAAATTGTGAATAACAGACCTATTAACAATGTTGATAACACTTTTTTAGAAGATGAATCTATTAATTCCACCTTCTCAAATTTTGGTTTGCTTCCACAATCAAGAATCATAATTCAGGATACATTTTCAAACGAAATGGTTTTTGAGAGAATCGATAATTTCTCCCAGAATCTGGAAGATTCTGAATTTGAGTCGACTAATAATGAAGAGTGTGACGGAAACCAGTTTGAAAAATTTTGTTTAACAGAAGAAAAAAATGAATTTGATATTGTTTTGGAGCCACCAATTACTATAGGAGACAATCGATTGGAGGAGGTTCTAATGGGTGATGAATATATCTCAAAACCAGAAGGTATTGGAGTAAATGAATGCAATAAGATTTTTGAGGAAAGTTCAACTGAAATTGGATCATTTGATCAAGATGAACATTTTGATTTCAAATTCCCAGCAAATTTCCAACTATGTACTATGGAGAAGGAACACAATATTCTATCGCCTGAGCTGGATAAAATTGAAGGTAAGTTTTCAATTTTTATGAAAAATTAATCTTTTCAATCAACATTGGGATTGAGCCTATTTTCTTTACCTGAATATTCTATTTTTTCACTAGATGCTACATATAGATAACAAATTTAACAATGAAAGATCAACAGAAAGAATATATTCAAATAGATATATCAATAAAATTCACCAACTTGAGTACTAAATCAATTTATTTATTACAAACTTCTATAATACTTTTTGCGGTTCAAGAAGTAGATTTTGATGAAAGTGCACTTTCGAAAAACATTTCATGCTCACATGGTCTGCTAAAAGTTGTCAGAGCTACAAAAAAACTCAAAATGATTAGGCTAATATGAAAAATACCTACCTGTTAAGGCGATTAAACAGGTTTGCTTCTAAAACCTTCACTATATGTAACTAATATCTTAATAAAAATTCAGTGTTTGTCTGGTTTATACACATGCAAAAATTGTTTTAGAGTTTATCAATCATGCCTCTTATACTAGAAGAAATGTTTAGTGCTTATATTGAGTTGAATTTTATCAGCTTACAAGCTCTGACTTACTTATGAATAACTGCTATGTCTTAGCAATATTGACTGTATTTTAGTTAAATGAATAAATAGATATACACGTTGTTGTATTTTTTTTATCAATAATACCTCTTTCTAAGGAAGAAATTTGTAATGTTCTCAAGTTGATTTTCATTAACTAAATTATTTTATTTGTATCACTGTACTTTATTGGCAATAAAAAATTTATTTATTGATTAACTTGTACCTTTGATGAAATTATAGTTTTTATTGATTTTCAAAATAAGAAAAATGTTATTTTTCTTACGTGGAACAAACCAAAAGGTCAGTTCTACATGCAAAGCACGTTTCCACATACTTAATTAATGTTTATATAATGTGCACTAAGTATGACCTTTTCTGAGAATCTTTAAAAAACTTCAAGTTTTGCACTGGATTAACTAATATTTTCCTTTTTTTTGAATGATTATTCAATTCTTTATTTGTAGATTTTTCGTCATTACAGTAGAACTCCATAATAATAACTTCTTATGAGTAGTTTATTTCACCCTAAATTTGAGCGCGAAACAATGATAGGTACTAATTAATTCATGCAAGTGAATTGAAATATATATAGGGATAAGTGTAGTGTACAATAGTATTATAAATAATAGCTATTTATCTTGTCTATTTCAATGAGTTTCTGTACTTTCCTATTATTTTTATTATTATTATTATTATATAATAATAATAATAATAATTATTATTATTGTTGTTTTAAATGAGTGTTCTGTACTGGGACAGTAATGCTTCTACACATTTGATCATGAAATTGTATTTTACCAGTTTAAATATTATTTTTTATTCGGAGGTTCAATTTCAATACGAATTCAATCAAATACTTAATCTTAGCAAGAAGTTATTTTAGTCCTTTTATTATTAATACTACTATAAATTAATATACGGAATTATTATTGCACAAACATGTAAACGACCCTCCTAACACACAGACTTATGTCTAGGTGAGGAGTATGTTTACCCTTTGCTGCATTTTTCATTGTCCTGCACTTGATTTTTTAAGAACAATGAATATTTTATTTTCAAACAATAACGTATACCATAATATATTCCCTGCATATTGCATATTACATACAATATGCATTAGAAACTCATTCTATGGAACTCAATAACGATATAAGTCCATCAAAAATTGATATTCTTGTAATGGGAGTGCACTCAGTTCACAAATATAAATTTTAAGAGTAGGCTTACTATTATATTACCATAGGACTACTATTATGTATACTATGTAGGCCTACAATTAAGCGTACTGTAAAGGCGTACTATTATGACTTATAGGCTAGATATACTGAACCTTGTAGATTCATTTTTAAGTTGAGCTTTTTTGGTGTGAGATTTGAATATTATCTATCAAATTATCAATTATAACGAACTACAATAAACTCAATAGACAGTTTTTTGCTTGAAAACTAATATTGACATCTAATTTAAAATTAATACTTCCAAGACATTACACTTTTTGAAAAAACTTTTTTTTTAGAATATACTGTCAATTCACAGTAAAAATTTTTGGATTTCTTGTTCCAGAACAATCTGCGTTATTAATATCAACTTTTTATTGTAAATTCAACGATCGACTTTCATCCAATTTTAATTGTGTATAAATAATTTTTCTACTCACTTTTTGTCCAAACGTTTTCGAGTCATTGAGACTCATCTTCAAGGACGTGAAAACGTTTGGCCAAAAGGCGAGTAAAAATATTACGGTATTTATTCACAATTAAAATTTACTGCAAGTCGTTGAATTTTCAATAAAATGTTAATTACAGTATTTTACTTACACTATATATCACATTGTATTTGAATGTGAATTTTCCTCTCTTATACTGTATAAGGAATGCATTTCCACCCCTATCAAGGTTCAGCTGATTAAGTTCATATTTAGGAAATGAAGTGGAGCATTAACTTCAACAATGCAGTTTCTAGGGGTTTGTCAAAAAATTCTGTCAGCTAGAAACAGAACATCAATGATATTTCATTTTATTTACAGAGGAAAGCGTTTCAGAGGCACAAGATTCTGTTTTAAATGCCGAAGAGAAGGAATCTGGGTTGTTTGAAGTTACCCTTGAAAAAATGTGGGGAACTCTTGGGATCAAAGTTGAAGTGAGTAAGCCTATATCCACATTCTTCTATATTTGTTTTATTTATTTATTAAAAGAGACACTATCAAGCAGTAGTGGATCCAGAATTTTTTTGGGGTGGCTAGTAGCTACTGCTGATGATAGAGGTGTACTGAATACAAGTATTGTGAAAGCTTTTGAATTTTTCATATCCGAACTATAACTATTCATATTATTGGGAAATAAAAAATATCTTTACTAGTGCTTTGAACCGTATCAGCAATAAAATTAATTTCAATTTCAAGTATATTGGAAAATTTTGATTGAATTATGGCTGAATCTGGTGTGTTCAACAGTTTGTCAAGGAACATAATTATTCTGGCATTCCGGAATAATATGTAGGCTACATAAATACATATTATTCCATTTATAAGAATAAAAATCAATGTGAGTGCTTTAACTAGTATTATTCAGTTTTTGTGGATGAAAATCAATGTGAGAGCTTTAATTATTTACGCATTTTTCAATGAACTAATGTTTTATCTACTTTTAATAGATAAACTTTATGTGGCTTCCACACTGTAAAGAGACATGTTTTTCTAAAGTTTTTATGTGACGATTAGTTTTCCTCTTATAGAAATATGCGATCTGAAGCTACTCCCCCAGAAAATTTTTTATAATCTCTTTGAGAAATAATTTAAAATGGTATTAGATCCATATTATTTAAAAGTGAAACCAATGCAAGCGTTGTATGTGGAAGTTTTCCACGATATAACCTATATCAGTAGCTGCCAGCTGGTGATCACTGTTTTGCTGACCACTGCGATAGAATTTTAAAGAAATATAGGTTGATATGTTAATGTAGTTCCTCATTACTTTTCATTAAAAGAATGTTGGAACTGTAGTGATTCAATTACAGCAATTTCTTGTTGCACTACTTTTTCTATTCATCAAGAGTACTGTGTCTGACACAAAAATTAAAACACTTTGAGTTGATTGGTTGCAGGCAATGTAAAATGTAACTAAGACATTATACAGTATTAAAACGTTAACGGATTTCATTCATTTGAAGACTTAGAAGTGGTATTAGGTAATTCTTAATAATTAATATTTTACAAGCTTCAAACTGATTATATTGGTAAAAAATTTACATTATTTTTGGAGGTTTTGAGGGGCTTCAGCCTTCTGATGCCTGACATATTCTACCTATGCTTTGTAAACCAGTAAATAGTATCCACGCCATCAAATAAGGCGGCTTTGAAAAATTGCGGTGTTGCCAAATATGAGACAATGCCCGCAGCTGATAGGAGAGAATCTTCTAGCTCAATGCACGAATTGACAACACTACTCGTACTATGTTGCCTAGTCCACAAGTCTGACGCTAGCACGCTAATTAAAAACCTCTACTATTGTCCTTATGCACACACAACAATGCCAAGCAGCTGGTATAGTTTCTGATAGCTCGTCAAGAAAAATACCAAATATTTAAAATTAAAAAACTACAGCTCAGCAGTACGGTACACGAAGTTACTGACAGAGTGGAGAGTGGCCAACATTTGCAGGAGTATGCTTACAGAGTGGTACATTTTTGTATATTACATGCTTGCAAAGCTTCTACTGCACTGATTTTTTATTTTTTGTTGTTTGAAATGCGCGTTAAATTCTTCTCCTGTAATTTGGTTCAAACTTTTTAATAAATTGTAGATTGATATAAAACATGACCTGTAGTCCTAACATTGTCTAATAAAACGTCCTTGGAAATCCCCTGAGGGGGGGGTCCCGTTCATCCCTTTCCGTCGGTGTACCCCTGTGTACTGCAAGAAAGTATAAACCAAACTGTCAAACTGATTTGTTTCATCATGTAAGTTCTGTATTTAATTTGAATTCACAGCATATTTTTGTGTTTCTTGAAATTCTTATTTTGCATATCGTGTTACTTGTTTGTTTCTTTTGAGAGCAATGAATGGGTCATGCTTCAGCCTGTAAGTTCTGTATCTCATTTGAATTTACAGCATATTTTTGTGATTCTTGTAATTCTTATTTTGTGATCCTGTTACTTATCTGAGGTCATTTAATAAATGAATTAATTGTATATTTATCTGATGAGACTAGTCAAGAACGGTCAAATTGAACTTTTTTGTGTAATTATCCACCATTAAGTTTTAAGATCTAAGTTATCATTCTACATTACCCAGTCCAGCAAAAATTTCCGTGATCCAATTCATTAAATTATCCATTATTTGTATAATTATTTATCATTTATACATACTTCAACAATGTCAACTCATAGTTAACTCACAGAATATGGGAGCTTTTCTTTTATTTTGCTGATGAATTCCACATGAGACTGAGACTTGTAGGAATTGAAGATAAAATAATGACCCACAGTTTTAGGTGGGTTCCAAAAGTGATACAAAAGTTGTTGTCATATGATAGCAGCTAGTGTCGCCCTTCCAAATACAGTCCCGAGCGCCCGTGACTGAACATCACGATCGCCATGACACCACATTCATCATGTTGCTAATTACAATTGAGCATCTTCACTTTATGTTACATAATACGTTATGTTGTGAAAATTTACACACATAAACCGATCACTACTGTTATTTTATTATTCTGTTTTTTTACAGGTGGTGGGGGAAGGGGAGCGTAATGACGTCATCATTAAAGAGCTCATGCCGGGAGGAGCAGCTGATACCAATGGCCTCATACAAAAAGGTAGGAATCTCATCTTATTACCTCTTTCTTAGAAGTTATTCCTCATAATATGAACTTTCGTTTGTGGTAGGAGTAATATAAAGGCATTTTCTTTTCTTTCTTTCTTTCTTTCTTTTCCTTCGTCTTGGTACCCCTGGAAGAAGGGGTTGATAAATATTTAGCTGATAAAGCTTTTTATAGTGTACAAGAGTTCCTTTCACATTAAAATTAAGCCTCACCTCAACTAATTTCTAGTAATTATGATATCTAGTGTATAATTGTTGATCTGACTTGTCTTATACTCCTTAACTGGAGTCTCCAAGATGTAATCTACAAAAAAAGGGAGTTAATGAAAACAAAAAAAATACTGACATTCATACAATAGATATAATACAGTACAATAATACATCAAAATAGAATATTTGATAAATAAAAAAATCTCAGAAATAATAAACGATGGACAAATAGTTTCTCCAACCCCTTCTGAAGAAGGTTTAACTGGAGGAGTGAAGCTTTTTATTATCTTAGTCTATAAATGAAATTAAAAACCGTTCCCAATCTAGCTCATCAAAATCAACAATCCATAATTATGAAGTGTATAACATTACCTTATTGTGGCTTAAGGTGAATACCTGTAGCTCAGAGAGGAAAGTAATTGCAACCTACCTCACTCCTCATTTGCGTAATGATCTTTAGATCAAAAAATAATTAATTTGTAGTCTACAGTCACCTACATTCGAAATCGGCTACCCGATCAACCTACCCCACTCCTCACTAGACCACTAGGCTCTTTAGACCAGACCATAGAACTATAAACTATAAGTTTATAGTTCTATGGACCAGACATAATTTTGAGGTCTAAAGAGTCACCTACAGTCGAAATCGGTTATGATACTAACATACTATGCATACAAAATCTTGACGTACACGGTTATTATACGAGAAGCAGAGGAACTACTATTATGCGACTCACCAAGTGATATTCTCCTCTGATTATCACTTGGTGAGTCGCATAATAGTATTTTATTCAAACAAAAACCTAGTTATATTGGTAGGAAACTCTACAACAAGCTACCGCAGTTTTCAAAGAGTGATGTTGAAGATCCATCTTGTTTCCACTAATATGTAATAAAAACTTGAAAAAAACAACACTTTAAATGGAAATTAACTCACGTTATGGCGTGACGGCCGTTTCGCTCTGTTGTCTAGAGCATCGTCAGACGACCCACAGTACACTGACTTAGGTATGAGTTTGAGGGTTATGTATGTTGGAATGTTGATGGGGTGGGGGGATGAGTAGGCGGGAGGTTTGAAATTGGGATTATTTTGTCAAATAGAGTATGTGAGAAGAAGTTAAGTTGATCATTTAAACTGTTGTCAGGTTGCTGCTTTGCATGTTTGTAAATCTCATATTGTTCTAAAACATTGAGTTTCTGGCTTTTGTGAGTGAAGTGTAGTGTGTCTAAATTAGTGTCAATGTCTGTATAACTGTGGCCTGTTGAAATGATGTGATCAGCAAAAGTGGAATGTGTGTTTGGGTGTGAGATGGCTCTTGTGTGTTCTTTGAATCTAGTGGTGAATGTCCTGCCAGTTTGTCCTATGTAGAACTTGTTGTAGTCATCACATTTCAATTTGTAAATTCCAGATCTGTTGTACTTGTTTTGAGATGTTGTCTGAGAATGCAGGTGTTTTTTTAGTGAATTAGTTGTTCTGTAAGCTATTTTATATTTCAGTTTCCTGAATGAAGCTGCTATTTTATGAGTTTTGTTGTTGAGGTAAGTAATTGTGATGAATGTATGGGGGTTGTCATTCTGTTTGTTGCTGGTGTGAGTGATTGGTTTTGTTGATATTCTGTGCAGTAGTTTGTCTATTAGTGTGTGTTTGTAACCATTCTGTTGTGCTATGTATTTTATAGTATTCAATTCTATATTGTAATCTTCTTGTGACATAGGAATGTTTGTTAGTCGGTGGAGCATGTGATTGAAAGCGGCATGTTTATGTTGGGTTGGGTGATTTGATGTGTTATGTATTACTGTATCAGTTGTTGTGGGTTTCCTGTAAATTCTAAATGTTTTGAATGCATGTTCCTGCTTTGTTATAGTGATGTCCAAGAAGTTGATACTATTATTGTGTTCAAGTTCCAAGGTGAATTTTAAATTGGGATGGATTTTATTGAGATTGGTGTGGAATATTTCAGTTTGTCTTTTATTGCCTTTGTATAGAATTAGAATGTCATCAACATATCGGTGCCAGCTGATGATTTTGTCTGTATTATGTAGGATATGTTTTTGTTCTGTATTGTGGACAAAGATTTCAGCTAGGATGCAAGAAATTGGGGAACCCATAGGAAGGCCATGAGGTTGTGAATAGAATTTATTATTGTATGTGAAGTAATTTTGTGAGGTAACTAGTGTTGTGAGGTCTAAAATTTCTTGGAGCTGTTCAGGTGGTGTGTTGTTTTGGATGAGCATTTGTTTAAGGTGAAGAAGTGTTTCATGTATGGGTACATTGGTGTAAAGATTTGTAATGTCAAGAGAAGATAGTGTGGAATTGTGTGGTATATGGATTTTTTGTAGTTTGTCTATCAGGTCTATGTTATTTTTTACTGCTGTGTGCTGATGGAATGTTATGTTCTGTCTTATTGTTTTATCTAGGAGTTTTGCTAATTTGTGTGCAGGTGCATGTGTGTGATTTATGAGACTACTGCACAGAATATCAACAAAACCAATCACTCACACCAGCAACAAACAGAATGACAACCCCCATACATTCATCACACTTACTTACCTGAACAACAAAACTCATAAAATAGCAGCTTCATTCAGGAAACTGAAATATAAAATAGCTTACAGAACAACTAATTCACTAAAAAAACACCTGCATTCTCAGACAACATCTCAAAACAAGTACAACAGATCTGGAATTTACAAATTGAAATGTGATGACTGCAACAAGTTCTACATAGGACAAACTGGCAGGACATTCACCACTAGATTCAAAGAACACACAAGAGCCATCTCACACCCAAACACACATTCCACTTTTGCTGATCACATCATTTCAACAGGCCACAGTTATACAGACATTGACACTAATTTAGACACACTACACTTCACTCACAAAAGCCAGAAACTCAATGTTTTAGAACAATATGAGATTTACAAACATGCAAAGCAGCAACCTGACAACATTTTAAATGATCAACTTAACTTCTTCTCACATACTCTATTTGACAAAATAATCCCAATTTCAAACCTCCCGCCTACTCATCCCCCCACCCTATCAACATTCCAACATACATAACCCTCAAACTCATACCTTAAGTCAGTGTACTGTGGGTCGTCTGACGATGCTCTAGACAACAGAGCGAAACGGCCGTCACGCCATAACGTGAGTTAATTTCCATTTAAAAGTGTTTTTTTTTCAAGTTTTTATTTTTTAAAGAGTCTTCAAAATATAGAAATTAGAAATATTTAAAAACAATTGGGAAAATATTTAGTCTATAAAGTTTTTTATAGTGTACATGAGTTCCTTTAACATTAAAATTAAGCCTCACCTCAACTAATTGATATAGTAATTATGGTAATGGTAACTAGTGTATAAGATTGTATAATTGTTAATCTGACTTGTCTTATACTCCTTAAGTCTTCAAGGCGTAATCTGCAAAAAACATACCTATAAATACGTACGTATGTATGAGTATGCTTTATTGGCCATTACATTCAAATATATTATTCCATTTCTAATAATTCAGGATAATTGAAAGTGTTTCATTCATTCACTAGTCCTTTGGGTGGTAATATTCAAATCAAATAATTTCTTTATTTAAATTATCTTTCAATTTATTACATCTTCTAGTGTTTATCTGATTATGTAAAATTGTTTGTAGGAGTTGAATTAAATAAATAAATGAATGAATTAGATATTTCAACATGGAAAACAACAAGAAATTGAACGATTTCCATCTATTAACAAAATAACACAAGATGAATGCTATATGTCTTTAATTTATAAACTCGTTACACATCACACCACATCGCAAAATACACAACACAATCATCTGGTAATCTACTCGCGAATGCTTTCTAGCCAAGGCCTTCTCAATTTATAGTCTCTAACATTCGGCCATTCTGCAAACTATTTGTCCTCAAATAATAATAAAACTTGAACATAAAAAATATAGTGGTACAAAATTAAAACAAGTTAAAGGTAAGCTAAACAGAATTAGCAATTCAAAATTTTAAAGGAAACCAAATGATTCAAATATTTATCAAGACATATTATGACAAAATTATTTCAAGACATAGTCTTTGAGGTAGTCTGGTTTCTTTCTTTTACATGTTTTTGGCAATACTTCTTTATCATTAATACAATGTGTTTCTGGCATTAATTTTTCTTCATTGTTCATATCACTTTCTCCATTTTCTTCTAAACTCCATTCATTATTTTTATTTAAAGTCATCTCATCATTATCATCTGAACTCATTCCATCATTTTGAAAATCATCATCTTGGTTGCATATCTTCCATGATTTTAGTTGAGATGAGTGTGCAGTGCTGGAATACAATCTGGACCCCATTGAACTTAAATCCCTCACCCTGTATGTATCATTTGGCAAGACATCCATTATAACTAAAGGACCTCTGTATTTATCCTGAAGTTTGGTTGGCTGACCTGTGTATTCTAGGGCTTTCTTTTTTTTCATCTTCTTCCTGTCCCGCTCAGTTCTCTCTTTCACTCACCTGGCTGTTTCTGCTGATTTAACAAGTGTGTGAGCTGATTTCCTCTCTGAAAGATCACCTAGTAGAATAAATTCAGATTGACGACATTCCTTCTTTTCACTTTTTTCTTGCGCACTTTTTGGCTTTTTCTCAACTTTCCTCGCTGGTTTTGGTTCCTTGTATGCTTTTGTGACCAACTTTCTTCTGTTTCTTTTTCCTTCATCTTCTTCAGCATCAGATTTGGGCTCGTCATTCTCCTCTATACTAGAATCTGAGTCAACCTCATCCTCTGCAGAAGCACTTTCACAGATATGTAGATGCTCCTCAGTAAGCACCAGACAACCATCATTTTCAAAACAAGAATACATTTTCTGATCTTCAATATTGGAATGTTGACCTTCAATACTAATACTGTGAATAGGGTTGATTACTTCTTCAATAATGAAACTATTCCCTTTTCGATAGTAGTTTACTCTAGGGTCATGGAGCCACTCTCTGCCAATTAGAATATCTACAGGAATTGCATGGTCTGGTAAGACATGGACAACTGTTTCAGGGACTTCAACACCATCAATACAGACAGAGCAGGTTGACCTTCCCAAGGTATGAGTAGCTGGTATGTCCATATTTCCTACGTCATAGAGTGGTGTAGCTGACAAATTTACTTTTAAATTGGTCTTGATTGCTGCTGAAGCTCTGATTAGTGAATGTTGCACTCCAGAGTCAATCATTCCTAAAATTCAAACATTATTCACCAAAACGTCTTTCTGGAATGGATTGGTATATGTTCTAGATTGTTCAATAGCTACTAGTGCCTGTAACTCAACTTGACAATATTTGGATGTATGTCCCTCTTTCTTACATTTGAGACATTGGAGGGGCTTCTTAGGTTCTGGACAATTCCTAGAAATATGTCCATACTTCTGGCAATTGTAACACCGCAATTCAGGCTTCTTTATAAATGTTGATGGAGTCTCATTATCTTTCTTCTGGGATGCATGAAAACTAGAAAATGGTGCTGCTTTCTTGTAAGTAAGGTCACTATGTACATTCCCAAATTTAGAACTTTGGAATTTTGAAGGAGCAGGATTGTCATTCAATAATTTCATTCTTGCATTGGTTGCTGATGTTGGTCTTCATCGATTTGTGGGTGAATGGTCCCTAGCTCTTGCTGTTCGTGCTTTTACCATTGCAATGTAGTCTTTCATGCTGTTCAAAAGTTCATACTTATCCTTATGCACAGTACTCAGTAAATGATCACTCAGATCCCTTGACCACAATCCCTCTATAATTTGGCGCTTTGATTCTTTAAAAGCCATGTCTAGGGCAGAACATAATCTTAATTTATCATAGAAGTACTCACTGATATCCTCATTCTTCTGCTGCACTCTAGCATGCATAGTAGTCTATTTTTCAGTCAAACTCTCTTCACCTATGAAAGCCAACGAAAATTGTTCCTGAAATGCATTCCAAGTTGTAACATCTTCTTGACATTCTATGTACCAATTTTCAGCAGCATTCTTCAATTGTGTTCTTGCTGCTTCTAACTTTACTGCGTCTGTCCACTGATGAATAGCAGCTGCACTATTTAGTGAGCGAAGCCATGCTCGAGCTTCACAAGTTGTTTCTGTGCCTGAAAATTCTTTCAAATTTCTTAAAAAATCAGGCATTACATTAAATTGAGGTGTTGCTGTGGAAAACGATGAAGAAGCATTGTGAATTGGAGCATTTCCAGCATCATCTGATTTTTGACTGGTAGTAGGTCTATTCTGTAATAATTGATTCAATTGCTGTTGCTGGTTTTGCAGGACACTACTCATTTGAGTAATCAATCGCATTAGCATAATGTCTTGCTGACCCCCAAACCCACAAAAAGGTCCACTATGATCAGATGATCTATCATCAGCATCATCAGCCAGATTATTGCTATGCCTACAATCAGGTAACTGATTACCTTCAATTTGGTTTTCATCAGACATCTTAACCTCAGAATTATATTGAATATTTCTGAACCTTTCAAAAATATTATTAAAATGATTGTGATTGTCTATGAAGAACAAACATCAAAATAAGTATATTCATGTGGGTTTTGAACATTTTCCATACAACTTGAATATCAATGTCATTTGGCTTCCAAACTGTGGCATCAGCTGAGATAGGCTAGCCTTACAGTATTGAGAGTTTTTATTTACCTGATTTGAATAAACTTGAATTCACAACAAAAACCTCATCTGATATTCAAATTGAATATTTATGTAAGTAGTGTGATTTAAGAGTTCAGCTGCAACCAATCAGTGAGCAGGGGGCGTGGCCACGCCCTTCCCCCCACCCCCTCCCCATGACCTCCATTTCCCCCACCACCCCCCTCCCCCACGTCAGCCATTTTGTGGTCGTGGTCACCCACCCCCTTTCCCTATGTACACCATTTTGTTTGCACCAAATTAAAGAGGGGGATCCCCTGCAAGGACCAATGAGAGAGCACCTTTCCCCCGCCGGAAGGTTCCCCAGTATATATATTTTTTTTTTTCGCATTCATCGAGTATACCTATGCATTTCTGGTTATATATTGTTGAAAACATATATATCTGTTTTGGCTATATGCCAAGAGGGCTTGCTTATATCTATATATTTCTGCTCATATATCTGTAGCCCCAGCCCCCAGCCACCGCTTTAGCTATTAATTAAGAAGGCATTGAATGACAGGTGCACACTCCCCCCTCCCACACATCTTAAGTCACCTCCCGCTGTGACACTCTTGCTCGAAGCTAAACGCCTACCCTCTCTTTCTTTTGCACGTGCGCTGTTAAGAATAAATCTCGCAGATTTTTTATGTCACTCATTAAGCTGAGGAATAATATCATGCTATCACTCTTTCACATACTCTCTTTGTCTCCTTTTACCTCCTACTGTTTATTGAGCAAAATCTGGGTGTGTGCCCCCCGCCTCTTGCTATTAACAGTTGCACTAAAGAAGAGGAAGAAGAAGAAAAGAAGGAGAAGAAGAAGAACAACAACAAAGTAGTCACTCTGCAGCTGATAAATTTAACAATTTGAAATGGGAAATGCGGTTCAAGGAGGAGAAAATGGGGGTGGAGGAGGAGGAGGAGAAGGAGGAGGAGGTGGAGGAGAAGGAGGAGGAGGAGAAGTAGGAGGAGGAGGAGAGGAGGAGGAGGAGGAGGAGGAGGAGGAGGAACGGAGGAGGAGGAGGAGGAGGAACGGAGGAGGAGGAGGAGGAGAAAATCTTTTAACTCGTCACTAAATGAAAGTATGTCACTGTCTCCGCCACCCGACCTAAATAGAAGTTCTGTACGGAAACGGTGACATACTTTCATTTAGTGATGAGTTAAAAGATTTTCTCCTCCTCCTCCTCCGTTCCTCCTCCTCCTCCTCCTCCTCCTCCTTCTCCTCCTCCTCCTTCTCCTCCTCCTCCTTCTTCTCCTCCTCCTCCTCCTCCTCCTCCTCCTCCTTCTCCACCCCCATTTTCTCCTACTTGAACCGCCTTTCCCATTTCAAATTGTCAAATTTATCAGCTGCAGAGCGACTACTTTGATGTTGTTGTTCTTCTTCTTCTCCTTCTTTTCTTCTTCTTCCTCTTCTTTAGTGCAGCTGTTAATAGCAAGAGGCGGGGGGGGGGGGGGCACACACCCAGATTTTTCTCAATAAACAGTAGGAGGTAAAAGGAGACAAAGAGAGTATGTGACAGAGTGATAGCATGATATTATTCCTCAGCTTAATGAGTGACAAAAAAATCTGCAAGATTTATTCTTAACAGCGCATGTGTGAAAGAAAGAGAGGGTAGGCGTTTAGCTTCGAGCAAGAGCGTCACAGCGGGAGGTGACTTAAGATGTGTGGGAGGGGGGAGTGTGCACCTGTCATTCAATGCCTTCTTAATTAATAGCTAAAGCGGTGGCTGGGGGCTGGGGGCAGGGGGCTACAGATATATGAGCAGAAATATATAGATATAAGCAAGCCCTCTTGGCATATAGCCAAAACAGATATATATGTTTTCAACAATATATAACCAGAAATGCATAGGTATACTCGATGAATGCAAAAAATATATATATATACTGGGGAACCTTCCGGCGGGGGAAAGGTGCTCTCTCATTGGTCCTTGCGGGGGATCCCCCTCTTTAATTTGGTGCAAACAAAATGGTGTACATAGGGAAAGGGGGTGGGTGACCACGACCACAAAATGGCCGACGTGGGGGAGGGGGGTGGTGGGGGAAATGGTGGACATGGGGAGGGGGGTGGGGGGAAGGGCGTGGCCACGCCCCCTGCTCTCTGATTGGTCGCGGCTGAACTCTTAAATTACACTACTTATGTATCCCACTTCTGAAAATTTATTAACACAAGATGAACGCTAAATGTCTTTAATTTATAAACTCGTTACGCATCACACCACATCGCAAAATGCACAACACAATCATCTGGTAATCTACTCGCGAACGCTTTCTAGTCAAGGCCTTCTCAATTTATAGTTTCTAACACATCTGGCTTCAGTTCAAAAAAAAAAAAAATACTTTTTTCTTCTATTTCCTCTTTATCCCTCTTTCTACTACATCTCTCATCCATAACCACCTCCTAATCATCCTCTTCCTCCTCCTCCACGACCTCCTACTCCTTCGCCTCCTACCACTCATTCGCCTCCTACAACTCCGTCTACTCCTCTTCCTTCTCATAATACCTGCTCATTCTTCTTCTTCTTCATACTTTCCCTTCTGTTTCTTATTTTGAATCGACACACACGTGACCACTGCACGTGTAGGTTGTTAGGTTTTAATTTTAACATGCAGTCAGAAAAGAAAGAAGCTATTTAAAAGGAGGGTACGAATTAAGAAAACAACTGTAATAAAAAGAATAATAATAAGAAGAAGAAGATGGCAGACGAAAACAAGATGAAATGAGGAAATAAGGATAAGATAAAGGGTGGATGATGAAGAAGGAGAAGAAGAACAAGAAGGGCGTAAAAGGAAAGAACAATGAAGTAAACAAAGTGCTAAGGACGTGAGAATGAACTTAACGAAACAGAATAGAATGAGAAAAAAGATGCAGGAGGAAAGGAAGAAGGGGAAATAAAAGGGAACGAGAGGAGAAGAGGAAAAAGATTGACAAAAAGAAGGAGGAGAATAAGAAATAAAAATAAAGGAGAAAAAAGAAGATTAATAGAAAGAAGATTCAGATTTAAATTCAAATTCAGAGGAATTTATTTGCGCAAATTTACAATATGTATGAATGATTACAGTATTATTAAGATTAGGACCTGACAAATCAAATAATTAAAGTGACTTATAGTGATTTTGGAAAAGTTAGCATAATGGTTGAATTATTTGAGTAGAAAAGATTATGAATGCAACAGATATTATATTTTAATGTATTGTACAACAAAAATTATTGATGTGCTAAGTGAAGAGATCTGAAAAATGAATTATACAAAATAGCAAAGTATTGACCATTTGAGGCCATTCTTACACTTAGCTTGCTCAACACGTCCTACTATTTTACATTATATCAATAGGTATGAATGAAATTGACTAATACTGTTCATTTAATTAAGATGAATCAATTCAAGCGAGATAAACTTAAATGAAAAAAGATATACGTATTTTCCTGATATTAGTACAAAAATGAAATAGATTGAATAAACAATAAATTAAATGAATAATTAATAGATAAATTGAAAGAATTATAGTATTATTCATCAAGCAGTCACCTTAAGGTCGGACAGATGTAACTATTTCTCCAGTAGATTCTCCTCAATGAATAATAAGACTGAAGTTACCACAACCACATTTGTTGAAAACAGTGAGGTACTAGTTTGATAATTATCAATCTCAATCAAACTAAAACTAAAGTCCAGAGTAGCTTAATATGAACTAAACACGGAATGTGGAATGATACTATTGGCTAAGGGAGAAAGTGCCTATAATAGGCTGACCTTGATTGAAAGTCTGTGACTGACTGAAGGTCAAAACAAGATACGCCCACTGACGGGAGGAGCAACAAGCAAAAATATGAGTCAAAATCAAGAGCCAAAAACCACGAACACAAAGAAAGCAACAACCAAGAACAAAACACAAGTAGGCTAAAATTACAAAATTTTTAAAATAAGATATTGAAGCTCACTGAAATACAGTCAAGGTCAACCGAGAAAAACACGAAAGCACCGTTATTGAAATGCAGGCCAGAATTACAGCAATGCTAGCACTGATTGACTGATAACTAGTCTCCTACTTATTTTACTTGACATTTTGTCAACACTGATCTCCTAATAACCATTATTTGCAATAGATATCTGTTTAATTGTACTAATCTCTTTTACAATGTAATAATTGCTCATGGGTAAAGTTAAAGCTCTATAAACCATACTATTGAAAGCTGCAAGTTT
Organism: Conomelus anceps; assembly: GCA_948455865.1. Taxonomy (NCBI): domain Eukaryota; kingdom Metazoa; phylum Arthropoda; class Insecta; order Hemiptera; family Delphacidae; genus Conomelus; species Conomelus anceps. Next base: position 24,888,399 of record OX418217.1, read on the forward strand.
GCGGAATATAGGGTGACATGAGTGATAAGGTATGATTACATCGGTATGAGTTGCTTTTCTAAAAATAGATAAATTGTGGGCTCCTGTGCTATGATCAATTCTTAAATCTAGAAAGTTTACAGCACTACTCTCTTCTTACTCTATAGCAAATTTTATCTTATGGTGTACTAGAAGACTATTAAAATAGCTGAGAAAATTATCTAACTACTTATTACCACACTTCCACAGACAACTAATATCATCTACATATCTAAACCAATAAACAATCCTATCCTGGAATTGTTTATTTTTTAAAAATTTACACTTAAAGTTATCCATAAATGATTCAGCTAGTAGTGGCTCTACTAACAGATAGCTATTACAAATGGATATGAGGAGATCAGTGTTGACAAAATTTTAAGTAAAATAAGTAGGAGACTAGCTATCAGTGCTAGCTGATATTTCTAGCAATATTTCTGTTACTGATACTGGAGAGAAGTCATGGATAACGATACTTTATCTTGGTTCAGTATAGGAAATTAGGAAAAGAATTGAAAAAAGAACGTTTTTGATGTAGCTTATTAAACAAAACCTATTTTAAAGAGTTTGTTCGGATGTTGTAAAGATGAAATTGATATCTGGGACAAAAGTGGAGTTCACACATTGAATTGCGGTAATTGTAATGCCTATACGTAGGATTGTTAATTGTTAATGCCAACGTAGAATAAATGAACATATTAGAGATTGGAAAACCCAAAAAGGAGACTCGAATTGTGCTGATCATCTCATTACCAATGGACACAAGTTCAAAGCCGAAGAAAATATTGAATTTCTGCATTTGATTGGCAAAGGCAGACAATTGAACGTTTTAGAAGCTTTGGAGATAACTAGGTTAGTAAAAAATTATTCCAATACTAGTTTAAATGATCAAATTTATTTTAATCAATTCAATACAAACAACTTGGTTTCATCATAATTCTGGCCTATATTTTAATAACGATACTTTCCTGTTTTACTCGGTTGACCGTGATTACATTACAGTGAGCTTCAATTTTTAATTTAAACATTTTGTAATTCTCGCCTACTTGTGCATTGTTCTTGCTTGTTGCTTTCTGTGTGTTCACTTTTTTGGTTCGTGATTTTGACTCTTATTTTTGCTTGTTGCTCCTCCCACCAGAGGCCGGGTCTTGTTTTCAGACAATCACAGACCTTCAATGAAGGTCAGCCTATTAGAAGCACTTTTTCCCTTAGCCAATAGTATTGTTGTGGACAAGTTATCTGCCGTGCCAATATTGATTTCCGGAAGCAATTAATCACTCTCCTCCTCGCCTTGTAGTCTATCTGTGACACCTATAGAATGTTTATTTAGAACTCTATGGAATTGAATAGAAAAATGGAGAGCCATCTTATCTGTTTATTTAGAATTTGATAGAACAATTTGGAAAAATCTCCATCTTTCTAGATCAATTAAAATCTATTTAAGGCGAACGCTTAGGTAAACATTAGTTCATTTCTTGTTTGAATTTCGTTGGCATAACAAGTAGTGGCAGTTCCATTCATAGTAAAAACGTTTGTTGTTAAAGTTAAGTGATAATCGCCATATATTGTGACTGTATTAGTGAGAATTATTTTACATTTTATATGAGTGGACTCTACTCTTAGCTATTTTTGTATTACAGACTTGTGCTACATAAGTTTAATTTTTTTTTAGAGGTTTTTTCTTGAATTATTGGACAGTTTATTGAACAGTTATTATTTAATATTAGACCGGCATTTTAACATTTAGTGATTGATTTTTGTACAGTAATATTGTAAATTCTTTAGTAGCTAAACATTGTCGATTTATCTGTTTTTGATTTTATTATTTTGTGAGATAGAACTGATTAGTGCGTGTTGTGAATAGTTTGTGTAAATAAAGTGCGAGTGTTAAATTTAAGGGTTGCCGGCGTTATTTTAGAGATAGAGCCCGTAACAGTATCATTCCACATTCCGTGTTTAGTATATATTCAGCTACTCTGTACTTTAGTTTGAGTTTAATTGAGATTGATAATGGTATAACAACCGAAACTAGTATTTCACTGTTTTCAATAAATGTGGTTGTGACAACTTCATTATGTATATCTTCCACAATATCACCTTCACCACTACAAAGAAAGATGTCTGCTCAGTGGCATCTGAAGAAGAGTGGAGAAGAAGGAGTTGAAGAAGTGATAGCCGCGAGCCGTAGCAGGTATCTGTTCAATCAGAGAGATAAGCTGCGTTCTCGTAGGTCCTGTTTGTAACGGTGACCGATTAGATTGGCCAGCAAAAAAGACAATGTTCTCTGCTGTAAAATCACTTCCCGGTGGTTCGGAACCCACCTGAAACTGTAGGTCCAACTCATCAATCACCATCATCCAACTCATTACCCACGCACAGGTCTCAGACCTATGTGGGCTTCATCCTCAAAACAAAAAAGTAGAAGAAGAAGAGGAAGAAGAAACAGGAAAAGTAGGGAGAAAAAGAAAAGAAGAAGGTAACGAGGAGGAACAAGAAGTAGAAGAGGAAAATGAGGTTTATAAAGAGGAGTAGGCCTACTGCATAATATAACAGAGAAGCGCAACAGACTTGTCGCATAAGACAAAGTGCCGCGTAAGATTAGGATTTAGAGACCTGATTTATTTTTGATGTTTGAGCGAGGGAGAAAGAGGATGTGTGTCAGTGTGAGGAAGTGAGAGCGACTGAGAGGGAATGAGAAAGATGATGAACAGGAAACCATCCCTCTCTGGCATGTCTAATGTGCATGTGAATAAATAGACCTACTAACTTAACTATAGGCGCTACTACTAAACACTACGAAGTTGAATAAGTTCTGAGATTCAGTGAGACAGTAGTAGTTGAGACGGCGAGCTCGCTTCGTACGGACGGACGGTCGGACGGTATTTTTAGTGCGGTCTAGGCGACAGTGCGGTCCGTGTTTGAACTCTTCTTTTTCTTTTTAATCTTATTCTTAATTGAGGCTGATCAATATAAGGATCTTGTTCTTCCACTGTATATTTATTTGAAGTTTTTATTTTCTTTCCTGGTTTCTTGTTTGCTTGTTTCTAAGTTTATTTTCCGTCATCTTGGTTCAGCTTGTTTAAAGAGAACTTATAATACAGTAGGTGATTATTATTTTATTTTTTGTTAACTTTTTAAGTGAATTCAACGGCTTGCAGGCAAACCTTTATTAAGAATAAGTAGTATTTTACTAACTCTGTAAGCCGAACGTTTTCGAGTTGTTAAACCCCATCTTCAAGGGTTATTACAACTCGAAAACGTTCGGCCTACAGAGTAAGTAAAATACTACTTATTCTTAATAAAAATTTGACTGCAAGTCGTTGAATTCACTTAAAAAGTTAATATTAACAACGCAGTTCGTCATGGAACAAGAAATCCAGGAATTTATTTTTTGTTTGAATGGTGCCCACATGAGTCTTGGGACTTGTGCTTGGGCAATAAGGTCAAATTTAATAAAAAATTGATGTTTCCTCCCATAAAAAACTTTATTTGTTTTCTTCAAAATATTCCAAGTTCTCAGTCTCTTTTAATTTACTTCTATTCTATAGTTTCCTGTTCTTCCATACCTCTAGTTTTACTTAATTCTTAACTATCATTATTTTATAATAATTGTCCACATTTTTCTCATTCTCTTTTTTATTTAGTGAAGTTCCTCCCCACCCCTTCCACCACTTCATTGTCCCATTCTCTCATCTTGTTAATCTTTCTTTCTTCTCGTTCTCCCAATTTTCCTTTCCTTCTTCACCATCTTCTACTCAAAATGTCTCTTCTTTTTTTAAATTTAATTCTATGCTTCACATTAATTCATTAATATATTATATTTTTGTGACTAGTACAAAGAAGACTAAGATACAGAAAATGCAGTTAGAATATCAAATTATAATTTTGGTGATTGCAAACTTTCGACTCCCACATCCACTTAGGTACACTGTATGTGGAAGACAAGTCTAAGCCATTGCACTTATAATTTGGGAACATAAAGAATAAAACAAGTTTAAAAATGTATTTTAAAAGAAGCAAAAAGAGCAAAGAGTGTTCAAATTTCATCAATTTCCAGAATAATAAAAGTGTACAGATCTCATACATATAAACACATTACAAAGAATAAATGGATAGAGAATAGAGCAAATTGAATCCAAAATGTCAGAAAATATTAGCCTACATCATCTTTACTGTCATCCTGTCATACAATGAAAGACAGCTTGAAATAGTATAATACAGCATTTCTTCCTCTTTTTTTTTCTCCTTCTCCTTAATTTTCTCTTATTATTATTATTATTATTATTATCATCATTTTTCTCATTTCCTACTTGCTTTTAGCATGGTGTTTTTTTGTATAATGGTAACTAATTTTCGTATCTATAGGAATAGTTGATCATCAGAACGATTCATCTGAACCTATACAGAACAGTGTTTTGAGAAAAAAATCGCCTTTCACTCATCAGTAATACCATATAATTATATACATTATAATTATATACATACAATTATATACATTAACTAGCAGAACTAAAACAACCTCAACCTTTTAATAATATCCATTGTGCTTCAAAGACCTAAATTAATTTTAAAGATAAAATTGTGTTCAGAAATGATGTGAGAACCCTGTTGTTGCCATGAAGAGGTTAAACGATATTACCTTCAACGATGACACTTCTACCAACCTCATCAAATTAAGCCTGAAAAAGCCCAAACACTGGAAGTGGTCGCTGACAACACCTGATTGCTCAACCGTGCCCCGAGCTCCCGACGTTCTTCTATTTGATCATGAAGGCAACCTGCTGGTAGATACAAGATGGCGGCAGCGGCTGGGCAAAGTTGGAAATGACAATCATTTTTTGAAATCTACGACTTCTTTTTCAGAGAAAGGATCGTCGCTTGAAAGGATAAACTGGGGAATTGGTTTGGAAAATTATGTAGATCCAACTGAAGAAATAAAATTCATACAAAGAAGACGAAAAGGCTTTGAAGCAAATATTGTACAAACTGGAGAAATAGATTTGTCTCATAGAAGAAGTAAAAGTATTGAAAACAATTTGAAAAATATAGCAACGAAAGAAGAAGAGTTGTCAAATAAAAAGGGAAGAAGCTTTGAAGATAAATTATTCAAGAATATTATAGATTCCTCAAATAGAGGGAGGAGTATTGAGAATAATTTTAAAAATATTGTGCTGCAAGAAGCAGATACATTGAATAAGAAGGGAGGAAACATTGGAAATAAGTTCAAGAATATTGTGATACCAAAAGATTCATCACATAGAGGTAGACGTATTGAAAATAGTCTAAAAAGTAATACAGCAACAGATGAAGGAGAATCGTCAAATAGAAGAAAAATTGAAGATAATTTTAAAAATATTTCTATAGTAACTGGAGAAGATTTGTTGAAAAATAGTAGTAGCATTCAAACTAATATCAACAATCGTTTGATAACAATTGTAAACAATTCGAGTGGAATAGAAATGGGTTTGAAAAGTTCTAAAAATAGTCTTGAGGATTTAAGAAAAAATAAGGATAGTAGTAGTAGCGGAAAAAGAAGTCATTGTTCAAAGCCTAATCTGGCATCTTGTGATGGTAATAGTCAAAGATCACTAATGGTTGCAGGAAAAGGTTTTGATAGAACTAGCTCGTCTGATGATGTTGGAGGATTTGTTGTAGGTAGAGACATCACTGGGAAGCATATAGCTTTCCCAAAAACAAAAAAGAAATCTTCAAAGTCGTTGAGGGTGCAAGAAAAAATGACGGATAGCAAAGTGACAAATAAACCTACAAGAAAAGTATCATTTGGGTCGGTTGAAGGAAGTGTGAAAACATCGGAAGTTTTAGGTTGTAATAGGCCTACTAGAAATGATAATATAGTATTAGCTTTGAAAGATGGTGGATCAAGAAATAATGTTGAAATACTGGTAGATAATAATTACTGGGACGATTTTGGTTCCAATGATTATTACAAAGATGGTGGCTCTGAAGTGGACTGTGATAGATCAAGGGCTTTCTTCCATGAAAAACAAACGAATTGTTCTCAGTTTTCATGTCTACCAACGTGCGGCAGTTTATTGAGACGTTCAAACAGTTGCAAATCGTCAAGTTTTGAAAAAAGTTCGAATTTCTGTAGCCGCCGGATGAGCTATTGTGGCGGGAAAGTGCAGAGTGAAGTTGTGACAAAAGACGCGAGAATTGAGGTTAGGTCAACGGCGCGAAAAAAATCACGTGAACGGCGAAAACAGCTGACTAAGCAGCGATCTGAGTCTAGAGGATCTTCTTCTTCTTCATCATCCTCAAGGGAGCGTGCAGTCAGGCCAGCCAGGATGCGGCGTAAAAGGAGACATCATAATCAATCAGGTACGAGGCTTCATGCATTTGAAAAATTAGTGTTTCCATTTTTTGATGTTACTAATTTCCGTATAACTCTTTTATGGACCACTCTGTACTTTGCATCTATTTTTCATTGAGATATTTCAAAAGATTCAAGTAATTAACTCATTTTTTCTGTTAATTACTCGGTTTATTTGTTAGGCTACATCCTATAAAATATAGGCCTAGAATCTATAGGCTAATATTAAAACTGGCAATGTGTTTCATGTGTTTCCAGGGTCAGTTTTAATATTAAATTGTTCACCAAGTACTTCGTGGAAAACATCAAAGATTAAATAATATATTATAATATATTTCTAGATGTAAATAAAATACAGAGACACTTGAGCTCCTACATGTCTATGATATACTGTATGTATTGATTTGATTATGATATGACGATGACAGAAAATCACCTTGCAACTGAATATAGCCAAAATTGTATGAACACTTTCATGGAATATGCTATATTTTAAGCAATGTATTTTATACATAGGCGATATAAGATAGATCATGTAGGTGTTATAAATATAAAATCAGTTATATTCATAACTTCTTTTTATATATTCATTCTTTATAAGTTCTTGATCGTATGCCACACGATTAACGATTAAATATTGACCCGATGACAATATGACAACGACGGAAAAGTCGCCTCACAACAAAAAATGTTGGATATCACCCACCGCTTTCACTCCCATCACGATTTCAGCCAATCAGAGACAAGCTAAGTGAAAGCGCCAACCCACCTCCAGCAAAATCATCGCATAATGCCAATATGACATGGAGTTCAACCGCTGAGCTTGAAACTATAGTAGGCTCTAATTGGCTAATAAGGATTGCTATTCATACTACCTGCATTGAATAGGATAATCTTTAATGCTTGTGACAATCCTTTTTTAAATTATTATAATAATCATTTTTTACTGTCTATCCTTTTATCTTTGAATGAGCCAACATCTTTGACAAGTTTGGTATAATTATTATATTAATCTTTTCTTCTTCCGATCTATTCCAAAAATATTGTAACTAACAAGTAGGCCTTTAGCTTTAACCATTACCCGATGATCTATTGGGTGTAGCCCTTCAGGTGTGTCCTCAGTTGCCGATTCAAGTACAAACTCTCAATTTTATAGGCTCTTCTTACAGCAAATCAGGTCGGTTTTTATTTTTTAACGAGTAAATTTTTATTTTTTGACAGCGATTCAGGGGAAGTGATAGCCGTGAGCCGTAGCAGGTATCTGTTCAATAAAAATAGTTAAGCAACGCTCTCCAGGGCCCTCTCTGTAAGGATGACCGATTGGATTGGCCAGCAAAAGAGACTCTTTTCTCTGCTGTAAAACCACTTCCCGTTCGTTCGGAACCCACCTAAAACTGTAGGTCCAACTCATCAATCACTATCATCATCGTCCAACTCATTACCCCCACGCAGAGGTCTCAAAAATATGTGGGCTTCATCCTTAAAAAAAAAGAAGGAGAGGAATAAGAAGAAGAAGTAATAAGCAAAAAGCAAGAAGAAGAGTGATAAGAAAAAAGTGACTATAAAAACAAATTTTTAGATATTTTATTACACATTCTAGAAGTCCAGATTTAATCGAATTGGGCAACCTGCTAGTAATTGAATAATTGTTAATAGTTGAAGAAAGATAAGCTTGACTCAATATTTACTATCAGAACAAAGCGACTCTTACTCATAAAGTGCGATGTCACATGATAAATTTGGGGTGACTATGTGATTTATGGAAAAGTAGGCTACACTGTCAGTGAATTTATGGTACTTATGGAATTTATGGTACTTAACTTGCGTTACGCGCTTTAGTAGTGTGAAAATGTCATACATCTAGGTAAGTACGCCGCTCCGCTAGTACAATGCAACTATGAGCAATAGCTTCTAATGGATGATGTTATATTTGTGTTGTATTATATAGTGCAGTGGTGCTGTACAGCGGAATCCCATTATGTTGTCCCACTAGACGTTTCGACGGAAACATTTTTCATGTGGAAAAATAGCGCGCGTGCGCGTAGTGGAGCGCTGCCAAAAATCGCAGTCAAGGTTACACGTTTGGAATTTCGGTGTTTTGTGTGATATAAGCCGTCCGCCCACCCCACTCGTGTGAGCAAAGCCTTTGCCAAGTAATAAAACTATTTCCACTATTCTGTCATTGCCCAACGCTCTTTGCCGATTCACACACATCAGTTACGGCGCGTCACAGTCACCGTTCCGTCACAGTTCAGTCACCGGCACATCCGGTAACAATCAGTCACCGGCACATCCGGTAACAATCAGTCACCTGACGGGTCGGCGCCGGACGAGTGTAGATAGCGTAACCGGAAACTCAGAAAATAAAATATTTTGACTGTGACGAGACGCATAGCTTGGAACTGAGACGCGCCGTGACTGATGTGTGTGAATCGACCTTTATTCAGAAAGTGTTGTTGAAACATATTTGTTTTGCATCTAGGGTTGATTGTTTAAGGTTTCAGAATCTAATGTCATTAATAGTTATTTATGTAGTGAAGCGCGACTTTATCTCTCGAGCCAAAACATTTACTGCGCGACGCGTAGCGGAGCGCAGTAATTTTGCGAGAGCGATAAAGAAGCTTCACGCGCGAATTGCATACAATATTTTTCCTAAAACTGCAGTTCTGGATTCCAACACAATAAAAGCTTGTAGTTTGTAACATCACAGACCATGCGCGGATTTGGTTAGCGTCCGCCATTGTTGAGGTTACGTGAATTTCACGGATTCCGTGATCCACCAATGAGAAGGCATAAAAATCAAAACAGAAGCGTAAAGAAAACAGCTGGCGAGCGTAAAGTACTTTACCGCTTGCGGAGCAGTAAAGAGGTATTTTACAATTAGTTTTCAGTACGTAAAGAACTACTTTACGAGCAGTTGTAGGAAAATTATATTTTTATCTACGGCTACGTTATGAAGTAAACATAATAGGTTAGAAAACGATGTCAATACAGCTTACTTTATTCCATGGATTATTAAACTAGTTGCATAATGAAACAGGACCTTCAAAATAGTATTGGAACGAATGTTATGCATTAGTCATATCAACTGATTCAAACATTTTGAAATCTCTTTGAATTTCAATTCAGAAACTAACTACAGTACAATGAACACACATTCTATGATCTAGGTTAAGTTAGTGCGGGAAAGCTGTCCGATAGTTTGGTAGGTAGAATTAAACGTAATATATCGGTAATCGTAGATAAAATATTGTAAGCAATGATTGTATTTTGTCTATTTTGCCTAAAACAGTCAAAATCCAACGTTTCATAAACTATTATATCAATAGCGCAAGTGTGGAAGAATGTAGAAGGTGGAGGAGGTGGTGGTGTAGGATGAGGAGGAGGAGGAGGAGGAGGAGAAATAGGTGGAGGAGGAGGAGAAATAGGTGGAGAAGGAGGAGGAGGAGAAAGAGGTGGAGGCGGAGGAGGAGGAGGAGAAGAAGAAGAAGAAGAAGAAGAAGAAGAAGAAGAAGAAGAAGAAAAAGAAATTTTTAGATAGCATTATCGAAAACGATCAACTGTAATAATTATTCTCTTCTGACATTTGGTAAAAAGACTACACTATACATTCACAAGATGCACTGTCTCCAATGTAATACTACAAAAGATAATTCATAGCTATTCTAACAAATATTTTCAACGCTTCATGACAAACTAATTTTAAAAACTACCTCAGGCCAAAATAAATCACTCGTTTGTTCAGTACCGATATTGACAATTGCAAAGATTGTAATAATTATTGCTCTATTCCAACAAATGATAATGATATTTCCGAGGGTTAAATGCACGAGTTGAGCCAAGTCTCCTGAAGCGATAAAACGGTATAATCAAGGAAGGTCCTCGGCTGGAGACAAAGTTTTGGGGTCAGGTGATAGTGTGCTCGGGGTCGGAGTGGTTTACAAGTCACGGATTCCTGGGTTCAGAGTTTCGGTGGAAGAGGGGGGGGCAAGGGTGTAAGAAAGCAGAAGGTAGAGGAGGAGGTGATGAAGGATGATGAGGAGAAGGGGGAGTAGGAACGGGTGGATGAGAAGGAAATTAAGTAGGAGGAGAAGAAGAAGTACTAGGAACAGGAAAAGAAGAACACGAAGAAAAACAGGAAGGAGAAAAAGAAGAAGAGAAAAGAAATAGAAAAAGAAGAAAAGAAGAAGCAGGAGGAGGAAGAGGAGGAGGAGGAGAATAAAAAGAAGGAGAAAGAGAAGAAGAACAAGCAGAAGAAGCAGAAGAAGCAGACGAAGAAAACAGTAGAAGAGTTAGGAGAAGAAAACGAAGAAGGAGGAGAAGAAGAAGGAGCAGAAGGAGGTGGATGAGGAGAAGAATAAAAAGAAGAAGAAGCAAATGAAAAAAACGAAGAAGGAGGAGAAGAAGTCGAAGAAGAAGATGGAGAAAAAGAATATATAGGAGATAAATAAGAAGAATTAAAGGAAGAAGAGAGAAAGAAAAGAGTGAGAAGGAGAAAGAGAAACCCGTGAAGAGGATGGAAAACAAGAATGATAAGTGGAAGAAAAAGGAGAAGACGTAGAAGAAAGAGAAAAGAAGAAGGGTAAAAATAAAGAAAACCCGATGAAAAAAAAGGAATAGAAGAAAGAGAAGTGGAAGAAGAATTAGAACAAGAATGAATACAGAAAAAAAATGAGAAGGAGAAGGTGGAGAAGAAGAAAAGGTAGTAGTAGTAGTAGTAGAAGATGGAAGAGGATGAGAAGAAGAAAAGACGAACTAGATGAAAATGAAGAAAAAGGGAAGTAGGAAGAAAAAGATGAAGTAATAGAAGACAAAGAAGAATGAGGAGGAAAATGAAGAAGACAAGGAAAAGAAGTGGAAGGAGTAGGCTGAGGTAGAAAGTAGGATGTGGAGTAGAAGAAGGATGATAAGAAGAAGTAGAAGAAGAAGTAGAAAAAGGAGAAGAAGAAGAAGAAGAAGAAGAAGAAGATGGATAGCAAGTGATCGTGCCTAGGCCACAACCCTACTAAAACACTGAAGCAAGACCAAAAGCACACTAATAGCCCCATAGTCCAGTTCGCACAGTACGTGTTCTTCTTGCTGCTCCTGTAATATAATTAGACTAGCTCATGCACAGTGTTCGCAGACCTCTGACTCCTAATAACCCCCTCCCCCCCCCCCACCCATACTGCCATACCCTCACTATTGATTCTTATCTTCATTAGAATAGGAGGCGAATGTGCAAAATGCGATAGAGCTAATGAGAGTGACTTGCTAAACCACAGAGATAGAAGAATGCACTAGAATATAAATCAAAAAACAACAGATCGTAATTCAGTACTGAACAACTCATCACGTTATAAGATCATGCTTTTCTGTGTGCTGAACATGCTTCAATTTGTCATAAAACACTGGACGAATTATTACCGAACATTTATTCCTTCGCTAACTAACTCATTAATGCATACCTTGGGGCACATCATCAATAAAACGAGAAAAAATGCTCCAATTCAAGTTTTTAAAGCTTGTCGAAATTTCAGCACTGACAGCTTGCTATGATCCGTGGTTTTTCGAGTTTCCCAGCTCATGGAAAACCAACTCAAGATCGAATCGCGTAAAAAGTGGGACCAAAAAATAAATCGAAAAAGGGGAAGGAAAACGTCAACTTGTCATCCTGTCAGCGGATGCTGTGAGAGAGAAGAACGAGTTTTCCAGTCTGATGTAGTTTTTCCGCAGCCAGATTGTTGAGAGACTTGGACGCATTTTCTTCTATCGACACTTTCTCACCTTTTTTTCTTTTCGAACGGAATTTTCTTTATTGAAATGGATGTTATCAGATTGAACAGAAACATAGGACTTTCGTCGCCAGCACTTACTGCTATCAAGCATTCTGTCTGATTGTATAAAAACTCGTCAATGTCTATTTTTGTGCACTTCCTGACAAATCAATAGAAGGGCTTCAAGTTAGTCAAGAAAACACAATTTCACAAAGTGCTCAAAAAAGGCTTTGGTTGAATTTTTATCGACTGTATTTCTTGGTTAACAGTTTTTCGGAGGTTATGTGGGCTGAGACCTGTGCTTGGGTAATAAATTGAATGATGGCGATAGATGAGTTAGACCTACAGTTCCAAACCACCGGAAAGTGATTTTACAGCACAGAACAGAGTCTTTTTTACTGGCCAATCCAATCGGTCACCATTACAAAGAGCGCCCAGGATTTTGGTAGCTTATCTCTGATTGAACAGATACCTGCTATGGCACCTCGGCTATCACTTCCCTAACATTGAGTGTTTATTAAAATAAGGAAAATACAAATATGTAGCTCGAAAAATGTAACCACCTGAATATGTAAGAAACAATATTGAATTCACTCATTAGTGAAAAACATATTCTATCACCTAGTGTACAAGAATATGTCAGCACTTCTGCATGTGAGAAACATGTAAATGCATAAAAATGTACAAAACAATGAAGTACATTTCTCTGAACTACTCTAGCAATCGCTAGCTTGAAAAATATAGCCTATTGCTAGGGTTCAGGTACGGAGTAGAGAGCTCTAGCAGTTCTAACCTAAATCAAAAAATTTGATTCATTCATTCATTTTATAGATTTGTGTTGAAGCTTTTTAATTTACATGAGATGTAATGTACTCATGTAATGGAGAGGAGTGCATGCTTTAATAACATAAGAAAAATGTCATACTGCGTGATTTGAGTTAGATTATTAATTAAAAAGTCTCAAACATTCTTGGAGTTAAATACAAATTTAATATTAACTTTTTAAGTGAATTCAACGACTTGCAGACAAATTTTTATTAAGAATAAGTAGTATTTTACTTACTCTGTTGGCCGAACGTTTTCGAATCTTGGAGATACATTTTCAGAGGCTAAAGGCCTCTTGGAGGGTGATAGGAAATTTGGAGGGGGTTATAGGAAATTTGGGGTATGGAATACCCCCCCCCCCCAGGGCGAGAGGGGCCCGTGGCGCCAGGGGCCTCTATGGTCTGTTAGGCCTACTCTTGGTCTGTAAGGGCCCTGGAGGCCCCTAGTTGTCAATTTGGGGCCCTCTATTTTGTATTTTTGTTTCGTCACTTGCTTACATATTTGTAAAATAATGTGGCCCCTTGACGTTGAGGCCAAAAAAACCTTGTCTTGAAAACTTGCGTCTATTAAGACTCGCTTCATCCCCTTTGTAACCTTAATTAATTTTTTTAGTCAATTAAAGTATTCAAAGAATTAAAATTATAGTATTTTTTCTAGCTGTAACACTTCATGTATGAAAACTTCTTTACCTCCAATAACCGATATTATCTTATTTTTATTGATGCCTCACTAGTCGTTTTTTTGGGGCCTCTTTTTCAGGCTTAAGGGGGGTTGCATCCCGGAAACACCCCCCCCCCCCCCCCGGCGCTACGCCAATGGGTCTTACTACGTATACCATGGACGATTTGGAATCCTACGTAGACGCAGTTTCTACAAAAAAGTCAATTTCGCAGTTAATATGAGAAAAACCCAATATCATGCATCACACCACCAAGCATGTGTTTCTGATTACGCTGGGCCTTAAGTTTTATACTGGAGAACATTATCTCTATCGCGATTTACAAGTACGAAAGTGACTGAACTATGAAATGATCACAAGAGCTTACAACTTGAAATTCACTTTCGATCAGTGTCAGAATGACGAAGAGCAGGATAGTGAGAAATGAAAGTGTTGCGCTGAACTTTGGGAGTTGAATTTGGCTTTGGTCCGAATGGGATTTTTGGCGCTTGATCGCACTACGAAGCATCGATTGATGAGATTGAATAGGTTCGTTGACTGGGTCGAATCACAGGAGCTATCGATAGGCTTGGAACAAGTCCAGGGGGACTTCGCCATCGCTATCGGGGACTTAGACCCCGTCCAATGTAATGGTGCCTTGCCTTAGTTTATTCCACCTCTCACTCTCACATTCTTTTACACTTTCGCTCACTCTCTCGGTTTCACTTACTCTATATTTATCTCTCACTCCCTCTCTCTCTCTCTTTTTACAGGGGTGGAGGACTCAGCTAGGCAAGGCTCGGGCTTGGTGTGTGTGTGTGTGTGTGATTCAATACTTTGATTTTATTTATTCTTTCTTTTAATTTTTACTTGATAATCGTTTCAATCTCCTATTTTCCAGTTATTCTGTTTGTTTTGTTTTTCTATTTTGAAAATTATGTTCACTTAATATGTTTATCTTAATTAGAATTGTAGGGGAGGGTTAAGTGAAAGAGAGGGCCGGCTGCGCTCTAACTTCGCCCTCCCAGGTAATAAATAAAGGCAGCCATTCTATTCTATTACAGCATATGCATATAATTTGAACTTTATTTTATAATAGTTTTAATTTTAGAATATTGTATTCTGTTAGTAACATTTGCATTACATATTATTGTGAATTTGTGAAATTAAGTTATTATTTAAAGGGTTGAGTGGAAGAGAGGACCGGGAGTCCTAACTCCGCCCTAATAAAGGCATTCAATCAATCAATCTCTCTTTCTCTTAAGAATGTTCAAATATTTGTCCAAACATCGCCATTTCATGTAATTGCATCACTTTAGATTGTCATCACCGTAGCTTACATCATTAATATCATACAAATATGATTGTACATAATTTATTTATTTTATTAAGTGCACATTCATGAAAGCAACAGGTGTAACCCCAATCCTGCCTTCCTAGCACTATAAAAAATGTAGGCCTAATCTAAGTCGACTATAGTATTTATGTGATGTTGAAAATTTTGTTTCAAATACTCGTATACGAAATTTGTAAACTTACATGAATAAAGAAATCTAATCTAATCTAATCTCTCTTTCTCTCGCTCGCTCTTCCTCTGTCTGGCTCTCTCTAACATTCACACAATCATCTATACACAAACGCACAGTGACCATTCAAGTGAACATTGCTCAGCAGGAAAAATAAATTCTTTGCAACTGGTTTTGTATTTCGATGAAACACATAATAGATTCAATTGTTCGAGATTAGTTTTGTGTGGATAATCGACATCGTCACACAGAATTTCAACTCCCAGTAGGTATTAAAGTTGCAGACGACATTGCGCGATCGTTGAACTATTTGGCGAGTTGATTCACGTCTCTAGGGATGATGATGGTGATGTGTCCAGTGAAAAGAAACAGAATTAAGGTGGTGCTCTTGGCGGGAGGGGGGGGGAGTTGGTCCAGATTGGCTCTAATTCATAGGGTAGAACCAAGACCTCACTTACCTCTACTGTATATAGTGAGGCCTTGGTAGGACGTGGCCTGGCCTACGAATTGGTGCGACTAGACGCACTCAGCTCTCATTCGGTATGCGACCCGCGACCCATCGGACGTGGTACATAGTGGACAGCCGGACCAACTCAGGTTCTGGACGTCCTGCTAAGATTGAGAATCGTTCCTCGAAATCTGTTCGTACCGATAAAAGGGTGGAGACCGTACAGAATATGATTTGGTCAACGATATTTCTATTTACTACCCGGTAATTCGGAAACCCAAAGTCCGTCAAGACATGTCATGGGCGTTCAAGTGTTGCCAGCATTAATGAAATAATAATAAACGTATTGTTAAGGGTGAAAAATAAGGGTGTAAAATAACGCTGGCAACACTTAAATTTATCACTCGCACTTTACACAAATAATCACAACACTCACTGATCAGTAATGCCTTACAGAAAAATAAGCAATTAAAAACAGATAAATCGATATTGTTCAATTGATAATGAGTTTTCAATATTACTGTAGAAAAATCAATCACTAAAAGTTAAAAGGCCGATCTAATATAAAATAATAACTGTACAATAAACTGTCCAATAATATTCAAAAAGAAACGTCGAAAAAGAACTATTAACTTACGTAGCACTAGTCCGTAATACAATAAAAACTATTTAGTAGTTCACTGGTATGAATAAAAAAGGAAAAAGAATTATCACTATAGTCACTAAGAAAGAATTATCACTATATAGGCACAATATATAGAACTGTCACTACTTGTTTATCACGACGAATTTCAAACAAGACTGAACTAATTTACAAAAGTCTCTCTCTGTTTATATAATTTTCCATAATTGAGATATCTCTCGATTTTCTATCAACTTCTACCGAATTCTAAAATAAACAATGAAAGACCTTCACACCTTCCACAATATTCGATAAGACTCCATAAATTTCTAATCAAACAACTAGAAAATTCTACAAAAGTCTAAGTAAACACCATAAAAGTGTCAAAAGCAGAGTAATTAATTACTTAAAAGTAAACATTTACATAGCAGATAACACCATCATTCTCACTACAGTATATATCTTAGTATATATCATGAGGAGACCCTTGTGGGTAGTTCCACCTCGTAGATTGAGCCATTCTATTTTATTTTTATAGATCGCGCCTTGAAGACCCTGGTTAAGGAGTATAAGACAAGTCAGGTCAGCATTTATATACATAGAATATTACCAACATTAGTTACCATGACAGAAGATATGTTATGGGGAACACTGTGGACCTACTATTTTTGGTGGGCTCCGAACCACCGGATAAGTAATAATAACGCTTATAACTTCAAGTCAATGAAGCATGGTCACCCATCCATGCCTGAGCACTCGTAACTGAAGATCACGATCGCTTGAATGCCAGACCCAATACTTCTGTGAGAGAGACACTGATATTTTAATAAAAGCGATTACACCATTACCAATCAAATTGGATAAGATTGGTAATGGTGTAACCACCTGAAACTAGTATCTCACTGTTTTCAATAAATATGGTTGTGACAACTTCAGGACAAGAACAAGAACAAGAACAATCAGCTGGGAGTCGAATCCTGGGAAGTGATTGGTGATTGGCTGAAGGATACTTCTAAAATGGTTCTCATCAAGTATTGGAATTATTTAAAAAAACTTCCAGGAAGACTGTAGTCTTCTGTAGAAATTGCATGTAGCTGATAATGAGGACATACTCTGGCTGAAAAATCTTGCATACTAAATATTACGACTTATATTGCGACTAAAATACACTGCTTGAACCATAAAAGTTTATGGTAAAAACCATATAATATATATAACTTTTCTCTTCATCCATCATGTTCTAATGACTTTTTCGCAAGATATTAATTTCGATATTCCTTTCATAGATAATGTCAAAGACCGACTGCGGACATTAACTGCGTTAAAAAGCTAATGAAAATCTATGAATGATAAAACATAAAAATATTTGATCAATACTGGGAATCGAACCACGGATATTTCATTGCGTCAACCACAGACCAATCACAAGTCGGGCGCCTTTTAACCACTATAGTCAACATTTGAGAAGTTGCATTCTTTTGATTCTTTTCGTACCAAAATTAACGTCTTTCTGACATTATCTACATGAGAAACACAGTTTTGAAAAAATGACGCACCCCATGAGGTATAATTTATGACATATTCAATATACCCATGATTAAAATTCAATTTAGTATTTCGAAGTCAGATGTTGGATTAGATGCGATTATTTTGAAGTTATTTGAAATAACTTCAAAATATTTTCAGCAACTTTCCTTCAAATTTTCTTATTTCTTAGTTTTTTATTCACTCCACTTCAATTAATCTTTTGAATGACGTTTGAGTTTCAAGTAAATCAGTTATACAGTAGACTCTGGTTACAACGCGGTTGAAGGGACAAACTGTTTCTGAGCGCTAAAACCGGAGTAGCGCTCTAACCAGAGTTGGCATTTATCAACAGTGGATATGGTTTCTAACAGAATCAATCACTAAGCAGCTATGTAAAACACTATGAAATTTTAATTTATTATTCACTTTGAACACTTTTTGATAAATACTTTATGATTATGATTTACTTTTTAAAATAATCATTGATAGTTTTATGAACATTTCTAGAATATAGAAACTTGTTATCAATGTCACTTGAGATTTTATACAAATTTGACAGTATCATGTCATCACTTTCATTCTCCCTTCTACATTCACAAAAAATAAATTAATTGTTTTACGTGATTCAAAGCCTGAGAATGAGTTGGAGGCTCTGAAAATTCATCTTCCACTTCACCATCTGCTTCAAAATCTTCTGCATTAGTGTTATTTTCTCCCAAAAAAGCACTGTCTTTTCAGTACAGTAACAGTGAGGAAGTGAGTGGGGGTGATTGACCCCATTCAACCGGTTAGCCGGGGAAATTCCAAGAGGTGGAAGAGGCTCTTACTTAACTATTCTATAAATAACGCTAAACTTTTGTCCAGTCACTGGTGAATTGTTTAATACAGTCTATTTTGTAGGATTTTTCTCACTGAGAACAAGAATATAGCTATGGGAAATGATGTGGAAACAGCGCTGAATCCGGAGCTACACCGCGTTGTAAAAGAATCAGAAATACACGTGATTATATGGGATTCTGGCCGGACCTGTCTTAAAATAGCGCTATAACCGGATTCGCGTTGTAACCGGAGGCGTTATAACCAGAGTCTACTGTATTGCACAAGAATTTTGTTATCAACTTCGTAATGCAAAGAGCCCTATACAAAAACATAAAACAGGACAAGTTCCAGGGATCGCAAGAATAGAATCATATTGTAAAAAATGGATCTAACCTTATTTAATGAAACGACTGCTGTGACTAAACTAATGCTCGGCTAGTACATTCCAGATAGACTAAGACAATTGACATTGAATTAAATGTTGCTTAAATATCAATTGGGGCTCAGAAAGTTCACCCCATGCATGACTTCCGTCATTTGGTCTCAGGGTTGCGTCATTTTTGAAAACCCCGTTATTATTAATTTTCTCACTAGACACTTGACTGGAGCTTGCTGTTGGACTAATTGAAATTCATTTTGTTGAATGGAGTTTATTCTGTTGAGAATATATTCCAAGAAATTCGGAAGCATGCTCCGCAGACAAGTGAGTAACTTTATAATTTCTCATATTAACAATGTTTACAAGTTGTTGTTTTTTTTAATTAATTTTAATGAATCACATTTGTTATTAATTTAGCTTAAGTGATACTTAACTTTTTTTAAATAGTATTGGGTTTCTGTTTTTTTTTTTTTTGTATCCACGATTACACTAATAATAGTAAGTATGTGACTTTTATTGGTGGGTAGACCGTTACTAAAATACATATTTGAAAGATGTATTTGTTTTATGTTAGGTTTATTCACATCAGATTTTTCAGAATTGAATTCTCTGCGAGTTTTGTATAAAATTTCAGCCATTTATTATTAGTCATTTAACTTAGTTAGTCATTTAACAAAGTTATTGAACTTCAAAGTTTAAAAAACGTGATTTTAGGCACAGATTCTTCTGTTTTACATCATTATATCATAAAAACTACTGAAGATGGAGTTCTGGGACCTACTTTATTCGTTTTGTCAGATCAAAAATCATAGAAAATAAATGTATTTTGTCCTTAATTCTCCTTCCCAGAATTTCAGTACGACTTTCTTTTACCGAGGGTACTGAGTTCTGGGCGAAATCTTTCACTCTGTATAACTCGCTAACGAAGCGTTTTAGGACATATGTTTATTATTTGTGAATATTTTTCTTATTTTTAGATCGAGAATCAGTCGATGAAGTTTGAACCTTTCCTTCTGAAACACTCTGTATATATATTTCTACCAAAATTTAAAAAAAATTCTACCTAAAATTTAAAAACAATTCTACCAAAAGTAAAAAATAATTCCACAAATTAGTATTTAAAAAGAAATAAACACATTAAGGTCGTTAACACCAGAAATGTTTCGCCAGTTACCAGTGTTAATTCTGAGCAGTCTCAAATCTCAGACACTTGCCACCATGCAGTAGACTGCTTCCTGGCTTATATCCAAATTCCTGTTGTATTCACAACAGATTAAAATTATTGGGTTGGATATTATGTTCGTTCTTTCTGCATTCACCGTGATCTACACAGGAAGTATATTTCGGTGTATTCCTATACAGTGAATCCATTGCTAGCAACTCAAAACATGGATGGTTGTTGAGAAGAAATTATTATTATTATTATTTTGATTTCGTCTTGGAGACTCTGGTTAAGGAGTATAAGAGAAGTCAGGTCAACATCTATATGCATACAATATTACTAATCTTATACACTAGTTACCATACAATATTACCAACCTATTACTTGACAAGTTAATTTATTATGTATCAACAAGTTGAGGAGTGGCTTAAATTTTGATGCGAAAGTAACTCTTGTACAGTATAAAAAAATTTATCAACTAAATATTTTTTTAGTTGCGTTTTAATTATTTCTATGTTTATGAAACTCTAAAAACTGCGGTTGCTTGTTGTAGAGTTTCCTACCAATATATCTAGGTTTTTGTTCGGATAAGCAACTATTGTGACTCACTAAGTGATAATCTCCTCGACTTTTGTATTATAATCCTGTACGCCAAGATTTTAGTTATTTTTACTTATAAAGTAGAGTGGCTTCATGGATTGCAACATTAAGGTGCATTGGAAATGTTCAAAGTGAGAGGGGCTTATAGAGTGAAGTCTCTAGTCTATGAATCAGCTGCGAAATAGCCGGATCTATAAATAGCTTTGAACTATCTGGACTGGACAGTGTTTGCATTCTTTGCTGCTGTAATTCCTTGCTATTGCTGTCTTCAATTTTTTTATGTGTGAGTGTTTCAATGCTCAATTCTATTTTAGGGCAAATAAGCTGATGACATCACAAACTTGAATTGAAACGGAAATTGAATTGATGCAATGTATTTGTATTGCAATCTGGTAGCTACTATGTATGTTTATCTGATATTATCTTAAGTATTCATTTTATGTAATAAACAACTATTTGCTGTTGTCTGTCGATGAAACTAACGCTGGCGAATAAGGGAATGAAGGAGGAAAGGAAGAAGACTGCTGTGAAAATGCAGAAGAAGGTGAAGGATTAAGGGAAGTAGAAGGGAAGAAAAACGAGAAAGAAGAAGATGAAGTAGAAAAATTTAAGAAAAAGGAGGAGGAGAAGGAGGAAAAGAGGATAAGGAGAAGAAGGAGGAGGAGAAGGAAAAGGAGGAGGAGGAGGAGGAGGAGGAGGAGGAGGAGAAGAAGAAGGAAAAGGATAAGGAGGTGAAGAAGGCGGAGAAGGAGGAGGAGGAGGAGGAGAAGGAGAAGAAGAAGGAAAAAGATAAGGAGGTGAAGAAGGAGGAGGAGGAGAAGAAGAAGGAGAAGGAGAAGAAGGAGAAAAAGAAGGAAGAGGAGGAGAAGATGGAGAAGGAAGAGAAAGAGAAGAAGGAGAAAATGATAAGGAGGAGAAGAAGAAGGAGAAGAAGGAGGAGGAGAAGAAGAGAAGAAGAAGGAGGAGGAGGAGAAGAAGGAGAAGGGGGAGAAGGAGGAAAAGGATAAGGAGGAGAATAAGAAGCAAAAATAAAAGGAGGAGAAGGAGAAGGAGGAGAAGAATGAGGAGGATGAGGAGGAGGAGGTGAAGAAGGAGGATGTGAAGAAGGAGGAGGAGGAGGAGGAGGAGGAGGAGGAGGAGGAGGAGGAGGAGGAGGGGGAGAAGGTTGAAGTTGAAGAAGAAAAACAGGGACAAGAAGATGAAAAATACGAAAAAACGATCAAATAAAATGTATGTATAAGTTATTGCGTATTCTAGAAAGTCAGATTCAATTGAATCCGGTAACTTGCTATTTTTTCAATTTCAATCAATTATTATCATCAAAATAATATAAATTCACTTTTAACAGAATCACAATTACAAATTCAATAACAATATTAACAAATTAGGTGCGACCTGATAACTCTGACACCAGACCTGAGCCAGCCAGGTCACACGATATTATTATTATTATTAACAAATTAGATAATTAATCATTATTAATAACAATAATAATTATTAATAATTATAATATTATATAACAATATAATAATATTATAATTATAAATAACAAAATTAACAAATTAAATAAGAAAACCCTCTGAATGGAATGGATTGAAAAACAGAAATTCTATTGAACTGTAGTTCACGCCACCAACTGCGGTGTTGCCAGATATGGGACCATGCCAGCAGCTGATAGTAGATAATCACCAACCTTAATGCTCAAATTGACAACCATACTTGTACCGTATTGCCTAGTCTACAAGTCTACCCCCACCATATGGTTACAACTACAGTCAGTTGTTTTTTGCCACACTGCAAGTTTTTCGAGCCACCTAATTTCATGGCGTGAAGTATGGTCTAGTAGAATTTTAAGGCTGTGCGCAGGGTTTTTGGTCATAATTTTTTTCGAAGTTTATTGAATTGGATATTATTAAGGTATTGAAATGCTAACTATTGCCATGAGAAATAATATTTTTCATCAAATATTTTATGGAATATGGGAGTTCAAAGTTGAAACTTTTGGTTTTTTGGGGGCAATTGAACTCACCTACAAGTTATTTTAAACATTTGATAATTTTTTTATAACTGAAAGACACCTTAGGGAAAAGAATGACACATTTTATATTTCAATTCAACAATTGATTTTTTCAAAATAATGTTTTGAACAACTGAAATTTTTCGCATGTTTTGAAAAATTTATTTTGAGAAAACTAATTGTTTGATCGGAATGAAAAATATGTCATTTTATTCCTCAATGCGTCTTTCGTTTAAAAACAAATTATCAAAAGTTTAAAATAACTTGTAGGGGAGATCAATTGCCCCGAAAAACCAAAAAATTTCAACTTTGAACTCCCATATTTCATAAAATATTTGATGAAAAAATAATTCATCATGGCAATAGTCAACATTTCAATACCTTAATAATATCCAATATAATACACTTCGAAAGAAGATAGAAGATAGAACCACTAACGGACGTCATCAGAAAGAAGAGGATATCTTTCCTAGGGCACATCCTGAGAATGAAAGACACAAGACTACTGAAAAGACTAACGGAATTTTATTGGAAGAGGAAAACCCAACCCAAGTGGCTTAGAATGGCTATAGAGGACATGAAGGAACTGAATATAGAAATAAAAGATTTAAAAGAGAAATCAGGAAACTACAATCTACTGAGAGAAGAAAAAACAAAATTCAGAATAATAGACACCAAGAGAAAAAAGATGGTGATATCCGAAGCTGAGAGAAAAAATAGATCTGACCGCATGAAGAACTACCATGCGGAATTAAGGGCAAAAAAATAGCCAAAAAAATGAACTTAAAGTGGTCCCCGTGGCCGTACAAGCAAGAAAAAAACTTCGAAAAAAAATTATGACCAAAAACCCTGTGCACAGCCTTAAAGTACTTAGTTTGTTATAAACATTTTGCTGGCATGGCAACGGAACTAAACCATACGAAATCAATTAGACTAGTGGCTAGTGCATAATGCAAAGGTCTTTGTCTTACAGACACTCGCTTCATACAGGAAAAAACGAATATAATTCTGCATGCTTTGTTCCTTTGAAAATTCTCATGTAGATAGCATGCTATTCTACTCGGATTAGTGTAACGTACTCGAGAAAACCGGGATGCCGGCCTCTTCTTGTTCTTGAGGGGGAAGATCACGAATATCTAATAGAGACAAGGACTTTGTGAAAGGATGAGAGACAGCGAACTAACCGTACGAGGGAGAGAGAGAGTGTGAGTGAAAGAGTTGGAGGAGCATCCATCTTCTGAAGCTAAGTGCGTTGAAAACTGTACTAGAGAGGCCTCTCCTCTTCTTACAAGATTTATTATGTAGGAAAATTCGATAAGAATATCCTAGGGAACAAGGAAGAAAGGAAGTGACAGAGAAAAAAATTAAGAGGAAGAGTAGTGAGTATGTATGTGAGAGATGAGCAAGAGTGAACCTCTTATCAGCGTATCTGGGTTTGTTTTTTAACCAGGAATTTACAAAAAGCTTACTAAGCTTCTTTCACTTTTTTTTACTTTGCATGTTTACTTCCCTTTTATATAGAATTCGTTTTCACTAAAATTTCTTCATGTTTTGGAACAGCATTTCAAGAACACATATTTATATTTATTTTGAATTGTACGATTATTTTGAGTTTCATGCTTTTCAAAAGCTAACTATTTTGCCAATCAATGCTTTTTTATAATTAAAGGTAGTTGAATGATAATCGAAGGTATCTTGGGACGTATATCCCTCTTACTTACGGTTAGGTTAGTAAGGTTAAGTAGAAAGTCTGTATGAAAAAGTTGAGGATATTGTCTAATCTTTCTTTTCCTTCTAGTATTTTTTGAGTGGAATTCATTGCATCTATCACACAGAGTATATAAATATCACAACAATCACGGACTAGCATATCAGGGATGTACTTATATTATCTGAGTGTATACACAGATACACGTGGTGTATTTTTGAAGGCCGGTAAGTATTCCAAACGATCGTGTGTTCGACGTTAGAGCCCTACATCTTCCACTTTTTTTAATCTTCTTTTAAAACGCATTGCATATTCTGTTCTCAATGTTTGAGTTCATGGGAGCATTACCGGTTACTGGTGCACCGGAAACATATTGCCTCTGATAGGTCTAATGAAATTCAAATCCGTCTATGAATTAGAATAAACCCATCAGACGCCTTAGTTTTACTGGTGCACCAGTAGCCGGTAAGGCTCCCATGTACTCAATAATTGATAACAATTCATAATTTTTAAAGCAACATCATTGGTTGTAGCTAAATTCTTATGTAGGCTGTGATTCGTCACTCGATTCGTCAACCATTGTCAACGTCAATCATTGTAGGACTCCTCCCATTTCATGAAGCGATCTGATTGGTTGTAGTTGAATATTATTTTTGGAGAGGCTCTAAATTCGTCAAACAATAGGGTACAAACAAAATGGATGATACCCCAAATAATTTATAAGAATTGCATAATTTTGGTGATTTAAGATTCAATCAAATCATCAAATAGCTTTCAACTCGTTGCTTCAAAACATCTACAACAACGACCAATTATGCTGGTCTAGAAAAATGTGCTGTAATTGACAACTTATTATGTTTATGTTTACTTGTGTCAAGTCATGTGATTTGTGAAACAACATTTATTAAAATAATTATGAGAAATTTACTTTAAAAACAATAAATGCTCGTTTGTACACATATCATCTAAACTCCTTATTCATTTAAACTACACCTCACGAGAAAAAAATGATTTTGATATCTCTTCTTATAGACATTGGAACTATATTGTCTACATATTTTACCATAATTTTGTGTGTAGTAATATTATGACTTCAAAAACACAAGATCCAGATTTGGAATTCTTGTTAGCGTTAAAAGTTTGGTCAAGCATAATTGCAATGATTCAAGAAAACGGATTTGAATATATTTCTCATATTATAATAGAGAAAATTTTCGTAAAATGTAAAAGACTACTGTAATACATGTCTTCAAATCTCGTGCTATATTTAAAGAAAAGTAGAAATGATTAGACCAGGAACCACGGAAGAACATAAACAAACTTGGAATGAATGGCAAGGTCTTACCACAAAATCTTCTATAACTGCATTTTTAATTTCAGTGCGAAATATTAACTAATCCACCCAAGTATGTATTAAAAAGAATATCAAGCAATATGCGAAGAACGAAAGTAATAAGGTACAGAAAGTACCTCAGTGACTATAAAGGACAGTGTCAGGGTCAAGGTCAAGGTCAATGCATGAGCTAATTCCAGTTCAATTAATTTCAGTAAATCGTTTTAAAATCCATAATCTATAGCAATAGTCGTCCAAAAAATGAAAACAAAGTAAATACGGTAAAGAAAAACGTTATAAGAAAATTATAAGGAAATTCCTCATAAAATGGTCCAAAATATTTTTTCTGTGGAAACAACGAAAATACCAGTATTTAGTTTCCCTTCTCTTTCTTGAACTCTGATTTAATTCCAGAACAGCGACCCCTAATAATCTATCTATTGAACTTGCGAGCATTTTCTGTTCTTGTTTAGGAGAAAAGAGCTAACTTCTCCCTGAACCATTTTTTACTTGAAGTTGAATTTTCCACCGTTAAGCATGATTAATGAGCTTTACTTTCCTCTGATGGGTCTATTCTTTGATTAATTAATGCGAATCAATGGCACTTCCGTTCTATTAATCAGTTCCGGGACGAAAACGGTAATAAATAAAGAATTCTTTTTAATAGAAACTTTGAAAGAAGCAGATTCATTGTACGAATATTCATATTCATCACAATCTTATTCCTTGTTCTGGACAAATAGACTGTTATTGAATTACAATAGTGGCGTAAATAGCCGGTCGAGGGGGTGGATAACCAATGAAGTAATTGGAGGGGGGGGGGTCGGCTCTAGGCACTATATAGTACTGAATAATAAGATGAAATTGTCACAACCAAATTTATTGAAACTTTGAGAAACTAGTTTTGGTTGTTACACCATTATCAATCTCAATCAAACTGTACTAATAATAATGAGTTTGATTGAGATTGATAATTGTGTAACAACCGAATCTAGTTTCTCAAAGTTTTAATAAATGTGGATGTGACAATTTCGTCTTATTATTCATTATGGATACCTTCCACAGTATCACCTTCGCCACTACAAAGACTATATAGTATACCTACTAGATGAAATTGTCACAACCACATTTATTAAAACTTTGAGAAACTAATTTACACATTAATTCAAGACTATAATGTATAGTTTATTTAAAAGGAGAAGGACGGGGTTTCCATTAGTAATTTAAGACTTCATGAAGGTTCTTCATCCAAAAGGGGGGTTCAGGGGTACTCCTGGGAAATTTTTGAAAAATAATCCTTTTAAGAGCATATTTTACGCGATTCTAGACATAAAATCATCCATTCTAAAATTATTGTAACTCAAATTGTGTATCAAAGATAGTAGTTTTCATCTAGTTTTTGCATCATCGCCAGTGGGAGATCCGAACTCTCGTGCTAAAATTCCCGGGTAAGACCAGATAAAATGCTAGTATTTTAATAAAATATACCGTATACAGAAACCCCAAGTAATGAATCAGTTAATTCAGTAATAAGAGCCCCATTGCGATTAATCAATGTACAATAAAAGTAATAATTAGGCTATTATTGAAGGTAAAGTAATTATTACACGTTATGATAGATTGCTTGTTAAGAATAATATAATTAACCCTTCAAAAAAGCACGAGTTGTTTTCTAGCGATGATTTTTTTAATTTTTCGTAGCTCTTAAATTCTCTCTGCTATATTTTCATGGAGTAACTGGAATTGGGAAGAGATAGTCGATTGCCGTAGGAGGTGTTCAATCAGAAATAAGCTACGAAAATTCTGGGCGCTCTTTGTAAGGGTGACCGATTGGATTGACTAGCAAGAAATACTCTGTTCTCTGCTGAAAACTCACTTCCCGTTGGTTCGGAACCCACATAAAACTGTAGGTCCAACTCATCAATCACCATCATCCAATTCATTACCCACGCGCAGGTCTCAGACCTATGTGGGCTTCATCCTCCAAAAAAAACTACGGGGGGGGGGGGGGGATCAGGGGATAGTTGTTTGGAAATTTAACAAGCTCTGAGAGACAATTATTTTTGACATAAAGTCAAAAAAGACGTCTTAAATCGCTAAAAATGTGACTTTGAAGGGATTATTTTTTTTAAATTGGGGGAGTACCCTGGACTAGACTCCCCTTTTGAATGACCAACCTACAAAAAGTCTTATACAGTATTACAGATAGAGAACCCCTCCATCTCCTTTTAAAACACATTTTCAAGTATGGTATGGTACTATAATGTACCCAATCAGGTGAGGTGAGGATCAAAAATACCGCCCCTTGTGATATTTGAATGAAAGAAGATGTTCAGTTAGCTGTATGAAAAAAGGCACATCTCACACTTTAGCGAACATATTACACTTGTCTCGCCTCCCTTCTGTGAATTAATGGCGGTGGCTTTGGCTCTGTCTGTGCAGCGATGAGTTACGTTACAGTTACGTTACGTTAGGTCGGCGCTCAAGAAGTTGAACGTTACAATATTTATCACACCGCTTCGGTTCCGCTCCTTGCTCTCATACGCTCTTTGTGTGTGTGCTCTGCTATAACTTATCGAAGCTTGAAGCTGCTAATTTTTCTTATTTTTCTGATCTGGGCTTCTTTTGCTTCTTCAATCTGCTACTGTTTTGTCTTTTTCACATCTTCAAATCTCTACTTTTACATTTATCAGTAAAAAAAAAGTAAATTCGTATGGCTTTTCGTGGTGGGGAGACCCTTACGGGTAGTTCCACCTCGCCGCTTTTTTTTAAAGACTGCTTTTTTTTATATGCAACCGGGACCGACGGCTTAACGTGTCCTCCGAAACACGGGAGTGGCTCGAGAAAAATATCTTGTACTCAACTGGGATCGAACCCAGGACCTTTGGCTTATCAGACCAGCGATAAGCCAACTCGGCTACGCCGACTCCAACATTTATCAGTCGCTCCTTCTTATTGTGACGGTTCATTTTTACTTACATTGTATAATATATGGTGATAAATCAATCCTAACTCAAACTGTCAATCATGTTTAAATTTGGCACTTACATGACGTCATTATAATTTAGCTTAGAGCATCCAAACTTGGTGAATCAAATTGAGATACAATTGTTACACTCATAAATTGAAAATTACCTCTGTCTTTCATGAAACGCTGTCATAAAAATCATATTTTAAGTAGACAAAGTAAGCTAGTACTAGGTTATGGAATAATAAGTCATACTACCGGCCAACTACAACTGTCAATGTAAACACAATGTATCGAGATATCAACCATACAAATAATCAATAATGATTATCGATTTAAAATAAGTCGATAGTAGCAAAGACTGCATATTTCAGCTCCAAATAATTAATTTGAGCAATTATTGTGTTTTTAAACTAAGCAAATTATAGAATGAGGCCTGAAAGCCATTCACTCACCTAGTTTATTTGTATTTCCTCATATGTGATTAGTAATGTCCAATGAGGACTAACATAACCAAATTCCAGGTTAGGATTTTGGAAATGCTCATATATTATGTCATACACTTGTTTTCCACTATTTGATTTGAATTTTGTTAATTGCAATTACTGCTGATTCACTTGAGCACAAATTCTTGAAGGTATCACAATCACTTCTTGAATTTCGTAATTTTTCGAGTACATGTGCTTGGAAATTATCGATATCACAAAGTCGATGTAGGATTGATCGATGATAGATTTTAAGTTTTGAATTTTGTGTCCCGAACTGATTTGTTTTTTATGAAGTGTTTCGAATTTCCACTTAATCATTTTTTCTCTTTATTGCTTTATGTTATATGATCTGATTTGTTCAAAAAATCATGATCTTTTTTCTTGAGTGTCTGTTGCTGGAGATCACTCTACAACATTGCCGGCTCTATTAGCCTATAATTAGTCGTGGAAGGGGTTGAATTTCAATACAGGATGTAAAAAGTTCTGAAAAGAAATCTACCCTTTCTTCCGGCTCAAGATCTTGTTAGAAAAGGACATGTCCAACTTAAATGTTGAATTTGTTTTCATGTAAAAATTAATGTCAACTCGAACCACACCTGTCCGAACGGTGGTTTATTCGGCCTACGTTCAGCCTAAAAAGTTTTTATTTCCAAAAGTTACAAATTTATAGTGAACCGCTAAAAAATATTAAAATTTCCGTCAAGAAAATCCGGAGCCAGCACGAGGACGCTGAAGAGGAAATTCCATCCAAATCCGTGCAACAATACTCCAACCAACCAAGTGAGTTACAATATTAATATTAGAAGGCCTTCTATATGTGCGCGCACTTCGAAAAGAAATAAAATATCACTATAGGTGTAAATAAATAGTAGTGCCACATTGTAAAAGCTGCCGTTCATTGCCACGCGAGACCTGAGAGCTCACTGCTCTATCATTATTCATTTTTATTTAAATCAATAGAACTTTCATTAATTAAAAATCCTGACAATTTTATCTTTCTAAGTAATTTCATCTAAATTTCAGAGCTATATGAATATAGCAGGGGCGTCACTCCTTACATTCTACTCATCTGTCTGCTCAGTCAATGTTTCAATAAATGTATCAAGTGTTAACAATCATTTCCGTTATTATCCCTGTTAGTATGGTATATTCTATTCAGTGATTTATTTGGAGAACTTTTGTTTAACGCCAGTAGGTTTGAGGGAGTCTATGTGTTTTTTATTGCATTTGCTAGTTTATGCTAAGCCTTTGAACAGCATACGGCCACCGGCAACTACTTGGGTATTCAAGGTTTCTCAAATTCCTGTCAATAACCAGCTAAATAGGGTGATATCACGTGATAGCTCATACACCCCCTAATGTTGACATTGAGGGCGGTAGGTGGTACTTGTAGAAATGATAACAAATGATTTATGAATTATTTGTATCATTTAGTAACCTACCTGTCTCTGACGGCATTATTGAGTGGAAAGGAGATCCAGTGTGTTACACCTTACTTTATCTTATAACCTTTTAGAATAAGTTTAGGAGAGGTGAACATCCTGAGACCCCATCAGGACGGTGATTCCTATTGGAAAGGAGATATTACTTTGCAAATTTCAGGTAAACCTTCTACCAGTATTGCATCCTTCAATACTCAATTTTATTTGTGCAAGGTTTTAGTCTTTCGAAGGGAGTTGTATGTGAGATTTTTTATCTAAATATAGCCCTTCAAGGAGCAGCCGGAAAAGCCCTGACATTATGTATTTCCCATCACATACGGTTTGTGGTCTTCTTTTTTCTACTTCTTTCTCACCGTCTAGCCAAACTCTTACTTCTATTCTTAACCTTTTCTTACTACTTTCCTTATCCTTCTCCTCCTACTCATCCATCTCTTCTTCCTCGACCTTCACCTCCACCGTTTTTTTTCTAACCTATCTTTTGGTCTTCCTTTCGTCCCTCATTCTTATATTTTTCATCTCATTCGTATTGTGGTCTTCTTTTTTCTTCTATTTTCTCACCCACCAGCCATTCTTTTACTTCTCTGACTTGAACTTTTCTTTCTCCTTTCTACTCTTCCTACTCTTCCTACTCATCCTTCTCTTCTTCCTCGTCCACCACCCCCCTTCAACCTACTCCTCCTATTCCTCCTCATACTCCATCACTTCCTTTTCCTAATACTCATTGTCTTCTATTTTTTCCTTCTCCTTCTATTCCTCCCATTTCTTTTCAGTGGTCGTCTTCTACTTTTTCTTCTATTATTGCTCTGCATCCCCTTCTTCATCTACGTCTTCTGCACCATTTTACTGCCTTTCCTCCTACTCTATCTCCTTATCGAGTTTCATTTTCTTTCCTCAACCTGATTCTCTTTTTCTCCTACTCCTACCGTGAAACGTCATTCTTTCTTTATACTCATCGTTTTATTAAAGTCGCCCTCTTCTTCTCATACTCCTAGATCGCTTTCTTCTTGCACCTTCTCTTCTCATTCCTATTCTTTCGTCTCTTACTTCTTGTGCTTCTTTATCAATTACTCTCTTCCTCAAACCATTTTCATTCTCCTTACCATCTTTTTTCTTTTCATTCTCCTTCTCCACCTTCTCCTCCTTCTTCTTCTTCTTCTTCTTCTCCTCCTTCTCCTTCTTCTTCTCCTTCTCCTCCTTCTCCTCATTCTCCTCCTTCTCCTCCTCCTTCTCCTCCTTCTCCTCATTCTCCTCCTCCTCCTCCTTCTCCTCCTTATCCTCCTCCTTCACCACCATCTCCTCCTTCTCCTCCTTCTCCTCCTTATCCTCCTCCTTCACCACCATCTCATCCTTCTCCTACTTCTCCTCCTTATCCTCCTCCTTCACCACCATCTCCTCCTTCCCCTCCTTCTCCTCCTTCTCCTCCTTCTCCTCCTTATCCTCCTCCTTCACCACCATCTCATCCTTCTCCTCCTTATCCTCCTTTTCCTCCTTCTCTTCTCCTTCCTATTTTTTTGTTTTTTCTGCTTCTTATGCTTCTTTATCAATTTCTCTCTTCCTTCAACCCTTTTCATTCTCCTTCCCCTCATTTTTCTTCTCATTCTCCTTCTCCTTAACCTCCAACTCCTCCTCCTCCTCCTCCTCCTCCTCCTCCTCCTCCTCCTCCTCCTCCTCCTCCTCCTCCATCCATGCGCAATCATCAGCCGCTAATATAGCGTGCTGTCTTGTGGTAACCTAGCCAGTAGTATAGTAGAATCAATTCGCGTGTCTTTTACTTATTTTTCTTTTTCTTCTTCTTTAACGCTTTTTTGTTCCTCGCCAGTTTATCGAGCTTCCTCCCCCTCCTCCCCCTCCTCCCCCTCCTTCACCATCGACACCACCACTTTTCAAGCCCTCTAACTTAATCCCTTCCCCCCCCCCCCCCTAATCCCGTACGATCCTATTCACCCAGTATCAATTCACCGACGTCCATTACACCTTTCATCGACCGACTAGGGAAACTCATCCTTGCTTATTTATACTCTGTTTCTTTTTATTTCTCTTCTTCTGCTTTATTTCTTTCTTCTTCTTCTGCTTTCTTCTTCTGCTTTCTTCTTCTTCTGCTTTCTTCAATTTATTTTTTTTTCGACTGTAGATGACTCTTCAGAGCTCAACATTATATTTTGTCCAGAGAGCGTACTACGCAAACGAAGAGTGAGGTAGATTGCTCCTCACTGAGCTAACAGAGTTGTAGTCAAGCACATTGGAACAAAATCTGAAGCTCTATACTTAACAGTTAACTCCGTAACCTAACCTTTAAACAGGGTCTGGCTGCACAGATGAGTATGTATACTATCTTGGACACATCCGAGCAATTTCCTGCACAGTGAAAGCCGAGTGCCGTAGCAGGTATCTATTCAATCAGAGATAAGCTACGAAACTCCTGGGGCACTTTGTAACGGTGACCGATTGGATTGGCCAGCAGAAAAGACTCTGTTCTCTGCTGTAAAATCACTTCCCGGTTCGAAACCCACCTAAAACTGTAGGTCCAACTCATCAATCACCATCATCCAACTTATTACCCACGCACAGGTCTCAGATCTATGTGGGCTTCATCCTCCTAAAAAAAGTCATTATTCGACAAACGTTTGGAAAGCAACACAGTTATGATGAAGCCTTTTTTGTGTCTGAGATGAACAAAACTCATTTCACCTAAATCCACAATGAGGCTTTCGTTACATTACTGATGCATTAATATTATATATTATTATCTACGACCATGTCATAATGTATACATTACAGTTTCACAATTGATGCCAAAACAGCTGTCTTTTCGAAATGCTTTTTGAAACCCGTTGTATAAAGAGCTCATTATAGTACAGGTTCTACGTCATTATAACACGGGTTCTGGACAAATCAGAAGCATTTTTGATGGAATCAATATCGTAATTGAATATTGTGAAACTATCAGCTGATTTGATCAAACTGCTAACTAAGCTGCTAACCTAACAATCTACTATAACTTCTCGTATTTGAGATGAGAGGTTAAATAATCTCTAACAGTCACAGGTAAAATGAAATTGTTTTAATTAAATGTATACTAGTGGTCGTAGATAAAATAGTGTATGCAACGATTTTATTTGGCCATTAAAGCACTCGTGAGATATTTATAACACTAGCATTCGCTCGTGTTATAACTTACATCTAACTCGTGCTTTAATAAGGTTCAAAATAAAATCGTTGCATAAACTACTATTAATGTATATTCTTTATATTGTAGTAGTTATTATCAATGCATAGTAATGTTATCAATATAATGATAAGTAAATAGTATTGTTACAGGTTCTAATAGCTAAAATAAGGCTGGCAACACTAAAGTTCACACTTGCACTTTATTTACACAAATTAGTCTATTTACACAAATTAATTGTAATCAATTAAATAATAACAGATCATCAAATGGCAAGCTAATACTTATTTTCAGTGATTTTTTTTTTAAGAATTAATGAATTAGTGACTACAGGCTGATCAATAATAAAAGAAACAAGAGTCCAATAAACTGTACAATAATGTGGAAAGAAATTATAAAAAGAGCAACTAATCACTTACAAAAGCACAGTCCAATTCGTTATTTGACAGTCCCAAATAATATCACTTAACATAACGTATTTAAACTATTAGTAAGCTGTATAAACAGTAAACACTTGTCTCTGCACTTGACACTGTCTGAAGACTGAATATAGCACTGTTTACTCCACTGGCACTGGATTGTCTCTTTCACGAGATCTGTAATACAATCTGACACGCGAGCTTTTGTAAACTAACTCAATGGTTCATGTGAGCGCCTTTATAAAAGAGATAGTTGTCATAATTCCAAGAACTGAAATCACTAGACGCTTCGAGAAGGCCACGGAATACTTTGAATATAGACCTCGATTGTTCAGGAAGAATGTAGAAATCTTGAGAAATCAATTGAGTGAGAGAGTTGCAGACTTGAAGAATAAAAGTGACAAAGACATGTGAAGAGCAAGAGAATGAAGATCGGATGAAGATCGGTCGAAGTCACGTCCAACCATGAAAACAATAGAATGATATAAATAGAACAAGTGCGTGAATAACTGCTTGTTTGCTTTCGTTTGCTATCATATATTGATATATTCTATATATTATATCAGTTGCATAGTAATTTTATCAATCCATTTGACAACCAAGTGAAGAAAATTAAGAGACAAAACGTGTTAATCTAGGAGTATGATTCACGATTATTGATTATTGGAGAATATTAAGTTTTCCATAAAATAACTGTTCACTTTTCAAGTGGAGCAGACTTCCTTTCCGTGAAAACTTTTCAATTTTGTTTACCGAAGTTGAAAGGGATTGTTATAGCATTCTCTTGTATTCTGAAAATCCTCGCCTTCCGCCTGGCATACTCTACGCATCAACATAATAATTTACTCTTTTCTTTTTTATCAAACTTTTCACCCTCTCTTTATTCATCCTTCATCTGATACTTTTCGGATTCTGTTCGTTTCTCATTTCCGTCCGAGTTGATTTTCTTTGGTTGAAAATCGTTAGGCTATAAATAAAGCCAAATACCACTCTCACTGACTGACTGACACATTCATCATCCTTCCTCGAAAATCACTCGACCAAAAATACGCCCAAAATCGACGTTTTTCTAGCGTTTATTAGTGTTTCCGAAAACTACTCGGTCAAAATGTTGAAGCTCGGTATGTATCTTCATTTCTTGAACTAAACACGATCTGAGAATGGGATTCCCCAAAATACGCCTAAACTTGACGTTTTCCTAACGTTTGTTGCATTCTCTCATGTATTACGTGGCCGAAAATGTTGAAATTTTATTGAAAAATTTATTTTCCTACATTCAACCGAAAAGTGCCTATTTTGGACTAACTATAGCACCCAAAATAGCCTATTCCTGCACCAGGGCGAGAAAGTAAATTCCAGTACGCGAAAATACTTTTCCTACAGTGACCCTAAAAAGTGCCTATTTTGCACTAACTGTAGCACCCAAAATAGTCTATTCATTCCTGCACGAGTGCGGGAAAGTAAATTCCAGTGCGACAAAGTACTTTTCCGCACTCCAGATTTGCAACCGAACAACACAAAATAGTGAGCATGTAATGCACCCTATTCTGCATTCAAAAATAGTTTGGCTACCCTTCTTCAGCCACGCAAAAAGTGAGCTCACAGTCAGCTGTAGTTGTTGTTGAAATCGATTTGATTCGAAGATAGATAATGTGAGGAATTGTTAGGTTATGTAAGTCCTGTTCAAATTACTTTATGCATTATTGTAGAAAAATTTTAATATGTAATTCGAGCGCAAAGATTGTTTCTGCACTCAAGAAACTTTTTTCACTTTACTTTGGCTCGTGAAAAAAACTGTTTCTCTCGGTGCAGAAATCTCCCACGTTTTTTCAGGACGCTGAAGAGGAAATTCCATCCAAATCCGTGCAACAATACTCCAAACAACCAAGTGAGTTACAATATTAATATTAGAAGGCCTTCTATATGTGCGCGCACTTCGAAAAGAAATAAAATATCACTATAGGCGTAAATAAAATAGTAGTGCCACATTGTAAAAGCTGCCGTTCATTGCCACGCGAGACCTGAGAGCTCACTGCTCTATCATTATTCATTTTTATTTTAATCAATAGAACTTTCATTAATTAAAAATCCTGACAATTTTATCTTTCTAAGTAATTTCATCTAAATTTCAGAGCTATATGAATATAGCAGGGGCGTCACTCCTTACATTCTACTCATCTGTCTGCTCAGTCAATGTTTCAATAAATGTATCAAGTGTTAACAATCATTTCCGTTATTATCCCTGTTAGTATGGTATATTCTATTCAGTGATTTATTTGGAGAACTTTTGTTTAACGCCAGTAGGTTTGAGGGAGTCTATGTGTTTTTTATTGCATTTGCTAGTTTATGCTAAGCCTTTGAACAGCATACGGCCACCGGCAACTACTTGGGTATTCAAGGTTTCTCAAATTCCTGTCAATAACCAGCTAAATAGGGTGATATCACGTGATAGCTCATACACCCCCTAATGTTGACATTGAGGGCGGTAGGTGGTACTTGTAGAAATGATAACAAATGATTTATGAATTATTTGTATCATTTAGTAACCTACCTGTCTCTGACGGCATTATTGAGTGGAAAGGAGATCCAGTGTGTTACACCTTACTTTATCTTATAACCTTTTAGAATAAGTTTAGGAGAGGTGAACATCCTGAGACCCCATCAGGACGGTGATTCCTATTGAAAAGGAGATATTACTTTGCAAATTTCAGGTAAACCTTCTACCAGTATTGCATCCTTCAATACTCAATTTTATTTGTGCAAGGTTTTAGTCTTTCGAAGGGAGTTGTATGTGAGATTTTTTATCTAAATATAGCCCTTCAAGGAGCAGCCGGAAAAGCCCTGACATTATGTATTTCCCATCACATACGGTTTGTGGTCTTCTTTTTTCTACTTCTTTCTCACCGTCTAGCCAAACTCTTACTTCTATTCTTAACCTTTTCTTACTACTTTCCTTATCCTTCTCCTCCTACTCATCCATCTCTTCTTCCTCGACCTTCACCTCCACCATTTTTTTTCTAACCTATCTTTTGGTCTTCCTTTCGTCCCTCATTCTTATATTTTTCATCTCATTCGTATTGTGGTCTTCTTTTTTCTTCTATTTTCTCACCCACCAGCCATTCTTTTACTTCTCTGACTTGAACTTTTCTTTCTCCTTTCTACTCTTCCTACTCATCCTTCTCTTCTTCCTCGTCCACCACCCCCCTTCAACCTACTCCTCCTATTCCTCCTCATACTCCATCACTTCCTTTTCCTAATACTCATTGTCTTCTATTTTTTCCTTCTCCTTCTATTCCTCCTATTTCTTTTCAGTGGTCGTCTTCTACTTTTTCTTCTATTATTGCTCTGCATCCCCTTCTTCATCTACGTCTTCTGCACCATTTTACTGCCTTTCCTCCTACTCTATCTCCTTATCGAGTTTCATTTTCTTTCCTCAACCTGATTCTCTTTTTCTCCTACTCCTACCGTGAAACGTCATTCTTTCTTTATACTCATCGTTTTATTAAAGTCGCCCTCTTCTTCTCATACTCCTAGATCGCTTTCTTCTTGCACCTTCTCTTCTCATTCCTATTCTTTCGTCTCTTACTTCTTGTGCTTCTTTATCAATTACTCTCTTCCTCAAACCATTTTCATTCTCCTTACCATCTTTTTTCTTTTCATTCTCCTTCTCCACCTTCTCCTCCTTCTTCTTCTTCTTCTTCTCCTCCTTCTCCTTCTCCTCATTCTCCTCCTTCTCCTCCTCCTTCTCCTCCTTCTCCTCATTCTCCTCCTCCTCCTCCTTCTCCTCCTTATCCTCCTCCTTCACCACCATCTCCTCCTTCTCCTCCTTCTCCTCCTTCTCCTCCTTATCCTCCTCCTTCACCACCATCTCATCCTTCTCCTCCTTCTCCTCCTTATCCTCCTCCTTCACCACCATCTCCTCCTTCCCCTCCTTCTCCTCCTTCTCCTCCTTATCCTCCTCCTTCACCACCATCTCATCCTTCTCCTCCTTATCCTCCTTTTCCTCCTTCTCTTCTCCTTCCTATTTTTTTGTTTTTTTCTGCTTCTTATGCTTCTTTATCAATTTCTCTCTTCCTTCAACCCTTTTCATTCTCCTTCCCCTCATTTTTCTTCTCATTCTCCTTCTCCTTAACCTCCAACTCCTCCTCCTCCTCCTCCTCCTCCATCCATGCACAATCATCAGCCGCTAATATAGCGTGCTGTCTTGTGGTAACCTAGCCAGTAGTATAGTAGAATCAATTCGCGTGTCTTTTACTTATTTTTCTTTTTCTTCTTCTTTAACGCTTTTTTGTTCCTCGCCAGTTTATCGAGCTTCCTCCCCCTCCTCCCCCACCTTCACCATCGACACCACCACTTTTCAAGCCCTCTAACTTAATCCCCCCCCCAATCCCGTACGATCCTATTCACCCAGTATCAATTCACCGACGTCCATTACACCTTTCATCGACCGACTAGGGAAACTCATCCTTGCTTATTTATACTCTGTTTCTTTTTATTTCTCTTCTTCTGCTTTATTTCTTTCTTCTTCTTCTGCTTTCTTCAATTTCTTTTTTTTTCGACTGTAGATGACTCTTCAGAGCTCAACATTATATTTTGGTCCAGAGAGCGTACTACGCAAACGAAGAGTGAGGTAGATTGCTCCTCACTGAGCTAACAGAGTTGTTGTCAAGCACATTGAAACAAAATCTGAAGCTATAGAGCTTATATAGCTTATATAGCTTATATAGCTTATATAGCTTATATAGCTATATAGCTCTATACTTAACAGTTCACTCCGTAACCTAACCTTTAAACAGGGTCTGGCTGCACAGATGAGTATGTATACTATCTTGGACACATCCGAGCAATTTCCTGCACAGTGAAAGCCGAGTGCCGTAGCAGGTATCTATTCAATCAGAGATAAGCTACGAAACTCCTGGGGCACTTTGTAACCCAGGGTGACCGATTGGATTGGCCAGCAGAAAAGACTCTGTTCTCTGCTGTAAAATCACTTCCCGGTTCGAAACCCACCTAAAACTGTAGGTCCAACTCATCAATCACCATCATCCAACTTATTACCCACGCACAGGTCTCAGATCTATGTGGGCTTCATCCTCCTAAAAAAAGTCATTATTCGACAAACGTTTGGAAAGCAACACAGTTATGATGAAGCCTTTTTTGTATCTGAGATGAACAAAACTCATTTCACCTAAATCCACAATGAGGCTTTCGTTACATTACTGATGCATTAATATTATATATTATTATCTACGACCATGTCATAATGTAGACATTACAGTTTCACAATTGATGCCAAAACAGCTGTCTTTTCGAAATGCTTTTTGAAACCCGTTGTATAAAGAGCTCATTATAGTACAGGTTCTACGTCATTATAACACGGGTTCTGGACAAATCAGAAGCATTTTTGATGGAATCAATATCGTAATTCAATATTGTGAAACTATCAGCTGATTTGATCAAACTGCTAACTAAGCTGCTAACCTAACAATCTACTATAACTTCTCGTATTTGAGATGAGAGGTTAAATATCTCTGACAGTCACAGGTAAAATGAAATTGTTTTAATTAAATGTATACTAGTGGTCGTAGATAAAATAGTGTATGCAACGATTTTATTTGGTCATTAAAGCACTCGTGAGATATTTATAACACTCGCATTCGCTCGTGTTATAACTTACATCTAACTCGTGCTTTAATAAGGTTCAAAATAAAATCGTTGCATAAACTACTATTAATGTATATTCTTTATATTGTAGTAGTTATTATCAATGCATAGTAATGTTATCAATATAATGATAAGTAAATAGTATTGTTACAGGTTCTAATAGCTAAAATAAGGCTGGCAACACTAAAGTTCACACTTGCACTTTATTTACACAAATTAGTCTATTTACACAAATTAATTGTAAGTTCAATCAATTAAATAATAACAGATCATCAAATGGCAAGCTAATACTTATTTTCAGTGATTTTTTTTTAAGAATTAATGAATTAGTGACTACAGGCTGATCAATAATAAAAGAAACAAGAGTCCAATAAACTGTACAATAATGTGGAAAGAAATTATAAAAAGAGCAACTAATCACTTACAAAAACACAGTCCAATTCGTTATTTGACAGTCCCAAATAATATCACTTAACATAACGTATTTAAACTATTAGTAAGCTGTATAAACAGTAAACACTTGTCTCTGCACTTGACACTGTCTGAAGACTGAATATAGCACTGTTTACTCCACTGGCACTGGATTGTCTCTTTCACGAGATCTGTAATACAATCTGACACGCGAGCTTTTGTAAACTAACTCAATGGTTCATGTGAGCGCCTTTATAAAAGAGATAGTTGTCATAATTCCAAGAACTGAAATCACTAGACGCTTCGAGAAGGCCACGGAATACTTTGAATATAGACCTCGATTGTTCAGGAAGAATGTAGAAATCTTGAGAAATCAATTGAGTGAGAGAGTTGCAGACTTGAAGAATAAAAGTGACAAAGACATGTGAAGAGCAAGAGAATGAAGATCGGATGAAGATCGGTCGAAGTCACGTCCAACCATGAAAACAATAGAATGATATAAATAGAACAAGTGCGTGAATAACTGCTTGTTTGCTTTCATTTACTATCATATATTGATATATTCTATATATTATATCAGCTGCATAGTAATTTTATCAATCCATTTGACAACCAAGTGAAGAAAATTAAGAGACAAAACGTGTTAATCTAGGAGTATGATTCACGATTATTGATTATTGGAGAATATTAAGTTTTCCATAAAATAACTGCTCACTTTTCAAGTGGAGCAGACTTCCTTTCCGTGAAAACTTTTCAATTTTGTTTACCGAAGTTGAAAGGGATTGTTATAGCATTCTCTTGTGTTCTGAAAATCCTCGCCTTCCGCCTGGCATACTCTACGCATCAACATAATAATTTACTCTTTTCTTTTTTATCAAACTTTTCACCCTCTCTTTATTCATCCTTCATCTGATACTTTTCGGATTCTGTTCGTTTCTCATTTCCGTCCGAGTTGATTTTCTTTGGTTGAAAATCGTTAGGCTATAAATAAAGCCAAATACCACTCTCACTGACTGACTGACACATTCATCATCCATCCTCGAAAATCACTCGACCAAAAATACGCCCAAAATCGACGTTTTTCTAGCGTTTCTTAGTGTTTCCGAAAACTACTCGGTCAAAATGTTGAAGCTCGGTATTCATTTCTTGAACTAAACACGATCTGAGAATGGGATTCCCCAAAATACGCCTAAACTTGACGTTTTCCTAACGTTTGTTGCATTCTCTCATGTATTACGTGGCCGAAAATGTTGAAATTTTATTGAAAAATTTATTTTCCTACATTCAACCGAAAAGTGCCTATTTTGGACTAACTATAGCACCCAAAATAGCCTATTCCTGCACCAGGGCGAGAAAGTAAATTCCAGTACGCGAAAATACTTTTCCTACAGTGACCCTAAAAAGTGCCTATTTTGCACTAACTGTAGCACCCAAAATAGTCTATTCCTGCACGAGTGCGGGAAAGTAAATTCCAGTGCGACAAAGTACTTTTCCGCACTCCAGATTTGCAACCGAACAACACAAAATAGTGAGCATGTAATGCACAACAGGTTCCCTATTCTGCATTCAAAAATAGTTTGGCTACCCTTCTTCAGCCACGCAAAAAGTGAGCTCACAGTCAGCTGTAGTTGTCGTTGAAATCGATTTGATTCGAAGATAGATAATGTGAGGAATTGTTAGGTTATGTAAGTCCTGTTCAAATTACTTTATGCATTATTGTAGAAAAATTTTAATATGTAATTCGAGCGCAAAGATTGTTTCTGCACTCAAGAAACTTTTTTCACTTTACTTTGGCTCGTGAAAAAAACTGTCTCTCTCAGTGCAGAAATCTCTCACGTTTTGCTCTAGTTACACAAATGGCTATTTTTCCTAGCAGGCAAGCGAGATAATTATTGATGTATTTGTATAAATTTGTCGCCCCTGCGAAGTCCCCTGCCTAGACGAGTAAGGCGAGCGAAACGAGCCTGCCGGCCAAATTTGTATAGATTTTGAAATACTGTACAATGCCCCACTCTTTCGCCTGTGAATCATCCTCATCGAAAACGGTTTTGTCTACTAGCAATTTATTCGAAAATTGAGCACATTTATTTAAACCTTCTAGTCGGGTACATTTACTTGTTTAACTAAAATACCATTCAAAATATAAAAAATCAAAGGTTTCTAAAATTGTACTAGACAAGAAGAGTTTTAACTCAAGTCAGGGTATAGCCCCGGGTTTTAATAGTTTCTGCTTTCGTGTTCTTCCAACCAGAAGTCAAGTGCAATCAATAGAAGTGGTGTGAGGGGATGGTTAGGCTGGGTGGGGGGGGGGTTAGGATTGAGGGGTAAGTGGAATACGGTTGATGGACGACCTACGATGAACAATAGCGTGATGATTGAGTGTGTGCTTTATTGAGTTTGCGTAAGGATGAGTTGAGATTGAGTTGAGAGTTGGGCTGACTTCTGTGTGTGAGTGTGATATCACACACACCCTGGCATGCTAGTGTGTGTGAGTGCGAGTGGTGTGTCAATATATAAATATATATGAGATCGCTATTGATTTTGGAATTTGGGGGTCAAATATAAAACTAATTATTAAGCAAAACTGATTTCCATTATAGGCTCTAAGTTTGTTTTGGATAGTGTTACTCAAAACATTGAACAGCTGGTTCATTTCGAATAAAAAATTGAAGAATAGGAAACAAATTAGAATAGGAGAATAGAAAAACAAAAAAATTGAAGAAGCAAACGTTGCTGCTTAGCCCAATTATTCACTTAATTTTCACAGTGCAAGCGTTTACACTTTCATTTTTGTTTGTGTTAAAACGAATTGAAAAAACAGAGAGAAATTATTGAGGCGTGATATATTATGAGATTTGTTGAACAAGAAGAAGAAGAAGAAGAAGAAAAAGCAAAACTCTTTTCAAGAACTAAATATGTGCATTTTTCGTGAATCGGGTTGTTAATCGGTTTTTATAGAGATAAAAGAAGTTAAATGGTGCATATGCCTATTAGCGCAACAGATAATAGTTATTATTATTTTCGTAAATTTGTCGGGCTCTTGGATACTTCGTTGTATCAGCTTATTTAACGAGATATGTTGATTTAAGAAAAACAATATGGCGAATAATGGGAGACCTAAGGGAGATTTACATTTTCCTTGGAACAGTTTTTGTATTTGTCTTGTACGGTGGTGGAACTGCTTTTATTAGACAAACTCTATACTTTATTGTTTATACTATAATGTCGTATAGTGTATACTATAACATCGTCCTGGCTGAGCTAAAACATATTATAGACTGAAGCACTAGAGCATTCAAGCTTTAATGCTTATTCGCTATGATATTATCCACCCTTATTCGAGACTGTAACTTGAATTAAAGTTGTTAGTTTGGTTTTTGGATAAGTGTTGGGGGTTGTAGAACGTTGCAGAAGTGAGGTGGTGGTTGAATAGCTCCATCAGTAGGTGGGTGTGCGGTGGAGTGCCATTCGAAATATTTTAGACAGAGGAAACTCTCTCTGCAACCCTTGCTGGCCGATTCAAGGAACAACATGCCCTGCGTACCTATTATTGAAATTTCCTACAATTTTCTTTGTAGTAGCGAAAATGATATTGTGGAGGGTATCCATAATGAATAATAAGACGAAATTGTCACAACCACATTTATTAAAAATATTGAGAAACTAGTTTCGATTGTTATACTATTATCAATCTCAATGAATCTAAAACTGAAGTACAAAGTAGCTTAATAGTATATAGGCCTACTAAACATGTAATGATAGATACTATTGGCTAAGCGAGAAAGAGGCTGACCAATTTATTTTAACCAATTCAATACAACTAACTTGATTTCGTTGTAATTCTAGCCTACATTTTTTTAAAACGGTACTTTGGTATCTTTCTCGGTTGACCTTGACTGCACTTCAGTGAGCTTCTATTTTTTAATTTCAAATTGATTCAATTTTAGGCTAATTGGTCTTCTTTGTTGCTTTCTAGATGTTCACAGTTTTTAGTTATTGATTTGACTCGTATTTTTGCTTGTTACTCATCCCACCAGGGGGCGTGACTTGTCAGCCAATCACAACCTTCAATGAAGGTCAGCCTCTTCCTCGCTTAGCCAATAGTATCATTCCATGTTTAGTATATTAAGATACTCTGTACTTTAGTTTTAGTTTGATTGAGATTGATAATGGTATAACCACCGAAACTAGTTTCTCAATATTTTTAATAAATATGGCTGTTGCAATTTCGTCTTATTATTCATTTCCAGCAATCAGCAAGAGAGTAGAAACTAATCTGTCCAAACAAAACT
Source organism: Conomelus anceps (assembly GCA_948455865.1). NCBI lineage: Eukaryota > Metazoa > Arthropoda > Insecta > Hemiptera > Delphacidae > Conomelus > Conomelus anceps. The sequence continues at coordinate 24,932,978 of OX418217.1, forward strand.
ATTCAAATTTTGCAAGGGAAGTTTTTTCTCCATCTTGGATTGACAGGGAAACTCTTTTTTCTCTTTCCTTTTCTGCCATCTTGAATTGACAAGATGCCGTGTTGAAAAAACTTACTACAGGTGTATTCTATGATTATTATCATTATTATTATTATTAATTATTATTATTATTATTATTATTATTATTATTATTATTATTATTATTATTATTATTATTATTATCAAATGATTTTAATCTTTTAACAAATATTAGTGAAAAATCTCATGATTTGAATATTACAAAGATCTGTTGGAATTCCAATGCAAAATAATCATCTCAACAAAGCGCTTATAAAATGAACACAAGATCACGAAATAATGGTGTTTTATTAGCTCTATTTAAAAAGCATCTTCTAAAATTTGTTTATAATAGCAAAGGAATCACAGTGTTTCTATCATGGATTATTACATATAGTTTGAGAGGCTCTCAGAGCACAAGATTTTTGTATTTTATATGGCAATCAGTCAATGATCATGTACCCCACCATTTCTTCTTGAAGTTCAAAAAGTGTTCAAAAGGCTTTCAAAACAAACTTTTAGCCTGCATAGTAAGATGATTAAGCAATGGCTCACCCAGAATTTTGCTTTAGATGGCGACAGGATCAAAAAGTCACAGAGGGGGTTAGTCTGAAAAAATATAAAAATCAGTGTAGTAGAAGCTTCGGAGGCATTCTATTATAAATGTACCACTCTGTAAACAAACTCCTGCAAATTTTGGCAACTCTGCCAGTAATTTCGTGTACCATACTGCTGATTGGTAGTTTTTTAAACAAACTGAAAGAGGATACACATCATCAATCTGAAACGTAGCGTTGCATGGTGAGCTTCCTTTAAATAAACGAGGGATGCCAGATACGGAAGCGGATTTCCGCAGAGGAGCGTGCACCGTGTCAGTGGTTGGCAACGCACCGGCGTGTTTGTTTCAAAATTCGTGATAACGGGCTACTATCGTGCCCTGTGAACAGTCCCATAAGACCACCTGTAATCACAGACACGTCATTCAAAAATAAACTGTATTTCTAATCTCTAATAATACGGTGAACTTTTGTCTCGCTTTCAGTGTGCTGTACTATTTTGGATTTACTGTTTTTAATAGTTCGCTACAAACTTAATTAGGTAAACAAAGTTTTTTTTCTGGAAAAGTTGCATGGACTAGTTTTTAACCTCCTTTCATAAGTTTTTTACCAAGCTTCAGTGTTTTGTATTGCTTCATTTATTATTGATTCGTGTTTATTTATACTAATAAGACCTATTTTAAACAAAGTTTCCTCACTTGATTAGTTGCATGGACTAGTTCTAAATTCTTCAATTCATATTGCGTGGACCAGTTTTGAGCTTCGTACTTTTTGCTTTTATCTAGTTTTTAGTGCTCTATTGGTTAGATTTACGTCTTAAAATAGTGTTATCTTCATACTTTATTAGTTGTCCTTCTTGAAAGGTTATATGGACTTATTTTCCAATCTTCACCATGTACTTCCAACTTTGTATCAGTGTTCAATTCATTGGATGTAATGAATATATTTATGATTTCCTGTTATTGTGTTATTATATCAGGTAAACGTAGTTTTCCCACTTGAAGTTGCTTTTCAAAGTTTTAAACCTTTTTGAATTTTTCACAATAGGGCAACTTTTGAAAATGCCATTCAAGATATCACACATAAGAGTTACATGTAACACTTTTGAATAGTTATGAAATAAGAATTTTCAACACAGAAAACACAACAATGTACAATCTTTGCGTTAAATGTTTACTGTTTGTTTAAAGACTTATTTAAGTGATCTCTTAGGCCGGGCTCACACGTGCTACAATCGCGCGATTGTAGCCAGAGCAATTATTCTGACGGGCAACAGCCTCGCCAAAGCAATTATGAATCGCAGAGCTGTCGCCGACTTTTTTCCTAATACAAATACAAAAAAAATCAGATATTCATATTTTTCAAGTCCTAGGCTACTGTAATCAACCAACTTTAAATTTTTTCCTATCACTAAAATTTTTATTTTTATTCTATAAAATAGATTAATATTTTTATGCTATATCCTTCATGGATCACTTGTTATAATGGCAACTTATGCAGTTCAAACAAATATTCTATAAAAATGTTATTATTCATGCTAGAAAAAAAAGCTCAAGTTCCTGCATATTCACGACAGTGAGCAGAGTATGCTAGGATTTTAAAAATAAAAAATAAAATTTCATGTTTTTTATGTTTAAAATTTCATGCGCGCGATTCTAGTAGAATCGGCTACATCGCAGCGAAGTGTAGCTCGTGGGAACTGCACAATCTGATCCTGTGCTCTACTATAGAATCGCGCAACTCTCGATAATTGCTCTGGCTACTATCGCGCGATTGTAGCCCGTGTGAACCCGGTATTATACAGAGAGAAGTCGCGCACGTGTAAATAAACGTTTCTGTTAATAGCAGTATGATGGCTTCTGTAAAATAGAATTCCATGTAGTATCGACAAAAAATCTAGTCAACATTGAAATTTATCCTGGCTACATAAAGTTTGTAAGCTCTGTTGACCTTACTGCTTTATTAACAAGTCGCATCTTCAAGAGCAGAAAAGCAAGCATGAAATTACTGAGTTATAAGCATAAATTACAAGCATAAAAGTACTGAGCGAGGCAGTAATCAATGCGATGCATAATAGTAATCAATGTTTGCGAATATATTTGGTTTCCCTTTTTTACCTTTCAGTTACCTTCTGATATCCGCGACTTAATTATTATCCTGTATATAAGCCAAATGATTTTTTACACTGCACGCTTGATAAGAGAAGTACAATGTACCCTCAGTACAGTGGTAGCATGCAAAGATTCAACTGATAACTTATACAAGCCTACCTAGACATTAATTCAAATCAAATATGTATTATATTCATATTGACAGAGAGCTGTCAGTTAAAAAATTATAGAAAGGTTACTTGTTTTCTAGCGGTGGGAGGGGCATCGCATAAACATTCAGAAAATACCAATTTGTGAGCACCCCTAACCTTTTCAGCTGGAAACGCCCTATGTTCTAGTTCTAGTACATACATTTTTAAGGTTTATATCTTTCTAAAACAGTAAAAGCCATAGCAATTCCAGCATTACTTGGAAAGTTATTATCAGGTGTTCCATGTGAGCACTCAGAGAAGAGCAAGGCATCTTTTTGCTTGTAAGTTCCCATAGGAGTGATTCTAGCTCTACCTGGCTGCTTGTTTCTTGTTACTTGGCATCTCCAGAATTAGAAACTGTTGTATGAGTGGAGTTTTATGGTGAGCTTCATACGTGTAGCTGTAATGTATGTACTTGAACTTATTTTATCCTTGTTGCAAATATTATGAGTCTACTTGAGTGAAGAAAGGGTGAAAATTGACAAAAAAGAAAGAGAACTGAGAGAATAATGGTGAGAAGAGAAAGGTGGGAGAAGGAGAAGAAGAAAGGAATGACAACTGAAACGTGATTAGCAGCACATATAGATGAAACGTTAAAATATTTTGTTAGAGTTAAGAAGGAGAAACGAGATATAAATTTTAAATGTATCACTTTTTTATACCTTCCTAAGGTATAAAAAGACACGCTAATTCTCACATTGATTGTGAAATTGCTTGATGAATATAGCTATTTGTGTAACTAGAGTACAAAATGGGGATTTTCTGCATCGAGAGAAACAGATTTTTCACGAGCCGAAGGCGAGTGCAGAAATAATACTTGCCCTCGAATTACACATTACATTTTTCCTACAGTAACGTATAAAGTAATTTAAACAGAACAAAACAGGACATACATAACCTGACAATTCCTCACATAACCTATCTTCGAATCAAATAGATTTCAACAACTACAACGACTATTTCATAGCTGAAGCACAGTAGCCAACCTATTTTTGAATGCAGAATAGGGAATAGGGAATAGAGCTTTACATGCTCACTATTTTGCGTTGTTGGGTTGCAAATCTGGAGTGCGGAAAATTACTTTGTCGCACTGGAATTTACTTTCCCGCACTGGTGCAGAAATAGACTATTTTACGTGCTATAGTTAGTGCAAAAATAGGCACTTTTTCGGGTCACTGTAGGAAAAATGAATTAATGGAATCATAGATCTGAATGATAAGGATGACGAAAAGGCAGAAGAAGACGTCAACAAAGAGAAGGACAGAATGAAGATGGATGGAGCAGAAGAGTTTAAAAAAAGGAGAAATAAGAAGATGAAAAATTGGGAGATGAAGAGAAGGAGAGAAGGAGAGACAGATGAAGAGAATGGAAGAAGAGCAAGAAGAAGGAGGAGAAAACGCATAGTAAACTGTTGCATGTTGAGAATTTGAAATGTGATTGTGTTGAGAAAAGCGAAAGAAGAAGAAGAACAAGAACAAGAAGGAGGTAAAGAAGAAGGAGGAGAAGTATAAGGAGAGGAAGAAGGAGAAGAAGAAGAGGTTCGTCAAAAAAGAAGATTGTAGTAGGAGGTGGAAAGAGAGATAATGTCAATGGACATTGGGAGCGAATAGAAAAATATTTTATCAAAAAATTAATAATGATGATATTACTTCTAGTAACTGAAACCAGCTGGTAGGCCTGAGCCTACTGAACAATATCAATGACTCATCACAAGACACAACATATATGGGTACAATCTTGTTCTCAAAAATCAATTCATAGCAATTGGGAAAAATTATCCTTTTCACCAAAGGCCAATTATTCTAGACGGAACAAAAAAATTTAATTTTCATGAGGTAGAACTGTAATTTTCTTTAGCTGGGGCTTTAGAAAGGTTCCCTTGGCAACGGGGATGAAATGAAATTTGTTGAAAAAGTTTCACAGCTTATATTTATCACTTTGTTTGTGAATTCTTTAGAATCTTACTTTCCATTTCAGCACTTCGTAAAGAGCGTGCAACTCACCTACTTCATCATCATCATCATATTCTTCTTCTTCTCATACTCCTCCTTCGTTCTTTTTCTGCACCTTCTCTTCTCCTTACTACTCATTTTTATCTTTCTCCTTAGTTCATGTTTTACATTCCTCCTTCTATTTCTCATTAGGCCATTTTTGTACAATTAGTACTTCACATTTTCTGTTTCAGTTTTGAGTTACACAACTGTTTCTCCCTCCTTAAATAAAACAAAAATAAACTCCCTCCTTACTAAAACACAAATAACTATAACTAATAAAATAAAATAAAATAACTATAGGTGGTGATTGGTCATGCGGTGAGCGTGGTGTTCAAGTGGTCGTGATGTTCAGTCACGACCGCTCAAGACTGCGCTTGGATGGGTGACCGTGCTTCAATGACTTGATGTTACAAGCTTTATTATCACTTACCCGGTGGTTCGGAACCCACCTAAAATAGTAGGTCCACCATGTTCCCCGTAACATGGCACAAATGGCGAGGTGGAACTACCCGTAAGGGTCTCCCCACCATTAAAAGTCATACGCTTATTATTATTATTACTATAACTAAATGCAAATGGGATATTTTTTTTCAACTTTACCGATCAAGTGTCAAGAATGGACGAATTTTTGTCCAAATTTCACCATTTGATGCAATTGCATCACTTACATTCTCACTACAGTAGTCAATATCATTAAGATCATACAAATAAGATCAACGTTCATAATTTCCACCACTGTAATAATAGCGTCATCTAAGTTTATTACAGTATCTATGTGATGGTAATAATGCAAAATTTGTAAATTTACATGAATAAAAAAAAAAGATAATCTCATCTAATCCTTCCTCTTACTCACTATTGATTCCTCTCTTCCTCCTACCATCTTTATTCTCCCTCTTCTTCTTTTTTCTTCATCCTCCTCCTTCACTCCTTTTAAAAGCTGAGCTTCCCCACTACAGTCTTCTTGCTGCCTTCAAACTATTTTTATTTTGCATTTCTGTTATTATGTACATGTCCTTTTTGGCTTCTTCCGGTCGAATACTTAGGGGTTTCCCGGTGATGGAGATGTTCTATTTTTATTGGCTTGTTCTTGATTCTATTTTCTTTGCTTCTATGACTTCATGTTATAAGCATTATTAACACTTACTGGTGATTCGGAACCTACCTAAACAATTGTAGGTCCATCATAACTACCTAGTTGAAACTACTAGTAGGCTAGTTGAAACTACCCGTGAGGGTCTCTCCTCAAATAAAAGCCATATTATTATTATTTTTTTTTTTTTTTGAGATGAGAAAAACCTTCATAAGGCACCAGGCAGGTGTGGAATCTGTCCAGTAGTGTGGGATTGTTATCAAAACGATCGGACTAAAAAACCCATCTCTAACCTGCAATACCCCCAATGTGGAACCGCTATTGCATTACTTCACACTGGGGTGCACTTCTTAGCCCTTAAAGCTCTATCCATTTCATTCCCCATTCTCTCTCAATTATTATTATTATTCTGAAATGAATTAATGATATAGGAATTGCAAAATATATCAATTTTATTGTAATTTGAGATTGTGAATTAATAAAAAAAAAAAAAAATTATTATTATTATTATATCTATCTGAAAAACATTATAATAAATTGAAAAACTCTGAGACCTTTCCTGATACTATGCATACGATAAAAACTCAAAACGTTATAGATAACATCCTTCTGTGTGTAATACCCAGTCTCATTTACTTTTTATTATTTGATATCTAAAATCTAAACATATAATTTAATAACATCCATATCAAACCAGATCCATCAGGCAAAGACACCCATCGCCATAAAGTGTTTTAGAGTGCTCTAGAGACCAACTGCATTCGTCTAGATTGCTCTACGAGAGAGCTCTAGGCAATAAGTGTCTCCTTATGGACATGCCTCGCAAGAAAGAAAGGAACTATGGTAGAATTTTCAAGCAAGTTGTATGCAGTACAATCAATTCGGTCTGAGCTGGGCAAGTTCGATTAGAATATTTATAGAGACGGTCAATACCTTCTGAACACGCAGCCCAGAAATTTGTTGTTGAATGACTTGACTGTTGAGGTCTTATTGTCTCAACACTCATCATTTGCAGTAGAACAAGCTAGAAATATTTGCTTCTTCATTCAATTGACTAAAGTGTTTAAATATTCATTGGTTGAATCTAGATGTCTCATTTATTGAATGTGAGTGGATGAATGGAATCAATCAATAACATCCAACTTATTACCCTTGTACAGGTCTCAGACCTATGTGGGCTTCATCCTCCGAAAAAAACTAAATGTGAAATTCACGGCCTACACTTTCATATCAGTGGGTTCGATGGAAACAGGGACGCACCCAGACATTTGTTTGGGAGGGGGGGGGGGGGCTTCCCCTATGGGTGGCATGAGATTTTGCAAATCTTTTTTGGAAGAAAGATCCATCTGTAGGCTATTGAATTATTCTAGATGGAACAAAAAATTTCAATTTTCATCACAGAAAAAGATTGTTCGTTATCAAGCCAGGAGGTGTCAGCTGGTTGTCAAGAAACCAACAGTTTCCAACAAATTCCCTAATTTTGCGTATTTCCTATAATGCCTCAACCAATTACGTGAAGACGTGTTACAGTTTTTTATAGGATTTTCCAGCTCTTCTAACATTACATCTCACACCCTTCTTTCCACCCCCATCTCCCCTAATTTAAGCCTAAAATTCGCTTTCTTTCATAATCAAGCAATATTTTTTAGCTGATTTTTCGAACAAATAGAACGAAGAAGTTGAAATATTCCCCAAAAATACACCTAACTGACAATTATAATTGATGTCATTAATGTTTGGACCCAGAATAAACGATTTTTCAATATTTTGTTGATTGCCGTTTCTCAAGAGCCATGAGGCCTAGGAATTTTTTGTATCAGGGATGCATAGCTTTCAAAGTTTCTCCCCAATAAGGCAAGAATTAATATAAACTCTCCCTTCTTATCACTAAACAGCTGTGAGCGAAGCGAGCCTGCTGGCTCATTCTTTGAAGTTTTCCCCTGGTGGACGCAAGCCAGACTATTAAGGTGAGCTACTGCCAGCTGGTTGTCAACAAATCGAAAGTATTTCCAAAAAATTATTCATTTTTACGTATTTTATAAACTACCTCAATAATTTGCGGTACCAGCAGTTGAAGGCGTGTTAAATTTTTTTTAGATTTTCCAGCTCTTCTAACATTAAACCCATTCATGAAATTTACTAATAATAAATGCACAACTCTAAGCACCCCAATATTCCAGTCAATTTGATTGAAAAATATTTTGATAAAAAACTCAGGTCATTTTGTGGGTGGGGGTTAAGCCCTGGGTGCGCCACTCTGTGAAAAACACATGAAAGTTATTGAAGTGTAGAAATTACGTAGAAAAATTGGTTAAATTATGTGGAATATATTATACATGTGGAATATAATATGACGTCAGTAGTAAGCCTTTGGCACTGTGTAATAATGAATGTTTCAGTGCGAAGAAATATTTCTAGAAGAAAAAATACTTGGCTGCACCATAATGAGCACTTGCTCTTTGAAGAGCACAAGTGATTATCATGTAGGTGACACTTTTGTTCTCCATACCATCTGAGGACTAATTACACATTATCAAAGAATAGTGTCACAGTTGGAAAGACACTGTAGTTATCTAAAATTCGTGTGCAGAGAACTGACTGTTTAAAATTTACTTTTCTATGTAACGGTTTGAGCGCCATTTCAGTCTATCGTATGGTGGTGGGAGGACAAGCGGCAAAAAATGGTCAGATTTGTTGAAAAATCTATCTAAATTGCTTGAATATTACCTTATTACTATTTTATTAAGTTAATATGTATTCTCATGAAGAAATGTTGTATATGATATTATTATCATTTACTTGCTTACTGATTAATCATACAAATGAGTTGAATTTACATAATGGAATAAATTGTAGCACAACACAGCCATTTGAACAAGCTAACAATTATGTATGATTAGTAAGTATAACATTACATAACTATATTAAAAGATAAAGCATTATAAACTATTAACAACAAACAATACATACAAAACAAATGATTAACTACAAATAATAAAAAAATACATTGTAACGAAGCTAACATATTCTACTGCTGATATAATGCCAGAGAGGATGGATAGAATAAAAATAGAAAACAATACAACTATCAGAGTTAAGACTAGAAAATATAAGGAAAATCATGCAAACTAGCATTAAGCATGTAACAACAGTAACATATGTGACAAATAATATCTATACACGCATCTTGGGGACCACGCACCCCCTGCCAACCCGAAATGGCGCCCTTTCTTAATGGTATACGATACACAATATAGACGAAAAGAGTATAATAATAATAATAATAATAATAATAAAAAAACAGTATTACAATACTAGCAGCTCACTGGTATTTATTTGCATACAGTAAGTCCAAACCCAAGTAATTCGAATCAAAATTAACCGATTATCAAATTCACAAATTTGAGAAAATGTCAAGGTCCTTTCAAGGACTTAAATGACAAATCACCAATAACCGAATCTAAATCAACCGATTAATAAATTTACAAATTTGAGAAAATTTTAAGGACTCAAATGACAAACACCACACACAGTATTTCACCAGTGGCGAGGCGTCCGGATCATCGTTTGATCCGGCGATGAGTAGAGAAATTGGACTAATAATATTGAAATAATCTCAACTCTTAAATAATGGGCATTTGTAGGCTTCAAAGCCCAGAAATATGTTCAAAAACTGTGAAAATTGTATCAAAATCCAATAAGAATATGACGAGTAGACGCTCGAAATGTATAATAAAGCGCAAAAGGTTTGCGAATCACACCAGTCCCCTCCCGCGCCTGGCTCAATTTCCCCTGCCATCAGTTTTTAAACCATTCAAGTAATGCTTGTGATACATCGCAACCGGCTGCGATGAATAAGGCTTCGTGCATTCTCGGCCACTCTCATGGGTTTTCGGTAGCTGCCTACTCATGCTTCCTCCTCCCCAGACTCATATGCTTCCTCCTCCCCACACACAGCATCTGAGCTTCAGTTACAGCATTGTGGAAACAACGGGAATTTCGCGTATGCTAAATTATTCAACTTTTACAATAGGCTTATTATTGTTTTGCAATTTAGTTAATCTTTTTTATATTTTTAGAGTGTGATCTATTATTATACTATTTATTATTCATTAGATGGTTAAATTTATTTTAATAAATTAGATCCAGTGAGTGCATCATATCAGAGCTTATTATTTCGGCTGTTTTTGCGTTTTTTCCTATATTATCCATCGTCGGTCTGGGGAAGATATATATTACGCAAGAGGTGCAATTGGATAAAATACTTTTTAGTTCTCTGCCTTTTGAATTGGGTCTTTGGCTTTTGTTAGGCCTATTCAGAGGAGAGATTTCAGATGCTCAAAAGCTTCAAAAGTCACCAATTTGCCTCGAATTTTTAAACATTTTCCTGGGGAGGGCCTTTGGACCCCTTTTGGCGTTGGTGGGAGAACCCCCCTGCGATGACCGGTGAAGGATTCCACGCCTCGCCACTGTATTTCACGGGTTAAAATTACATCAATACATTACATCCTTCCAACATCCTTTACCCTCAAACTCAAGCCATCAGTGTACCCTGGGACTTTGGGTCGTCTGATGATGCTCTTGACAACAGAGTGAAACGGCCGTCACGCCATAACGTGAGTTATAATTTCCACTTAAAAGTGTTTTTCAAGTTTTTATTACATTGCATGTAATAAAAGAATAATAAACAGGAGAAAGTTGCTTTATGTACAACTACATGCTCTGCTCCATCCTGTATATTTATAGTACCATAGCCGATTTCGATTGTAGGTGACTTTTCAGACCTCAACATTATGTTTTGATCCAAAGAGCGTAATACGAAAACGAGGAGTGAGGTAGTTCGCAATCGCTTTCCTCATTGATCTAGCAGAATTGTATTTATGCCAAGCTCATCGTAACAAATTCTGAATGCTTCACTCCACTTTACACAGGGTCTGGCTGCGAAGGTGAGTTTCTACACTATTTATCACACCTCTGAGGTAATTCATGTGATCAAGCAGACATGTGTGTCTGAGAAGTTTAAAAGCAACAGAATTGTTATTCTTCTTTTATGCATTACAGGCTTAAGTACAGAACTTATTTCACATCACGCCACAATAAGAAAAATTACAAAAAATTATGTACAAAACATTCTATAAAACATTTCAGCACGGTACTGAACAGCTGTTGTACCTTCAAGAGCTATATACAATCTACAAAAAAAGTACAACATGTTCGTGTGTAATCGGTTAGGGCATTTATCTTTTACTAACTGCTACTGCTGCAGTCACGGGTTCGATTCCCAGTTCTGCCTGGCATCCAGTGCCGGACTCGTAGGATTATAAAAAATCTGTAAATATACAATGCAAGTAATACGATTCTTTATAATGTTCTATCAAAATGAAAAGTAAACAGTACGATAGTGCAGTAGTTTTGTGTACTTTTACAGCCACCAACAATACAAAAATCGTACACTCCCGATAATTTGAAATTTTCCAGTAATCTAATTACATTTGGTCAAAATCAGTTATGCTTATCCATGTTTCACTTACATACGCTATGCATCAACTTTCAATAAATGGGAGTTTCAGCCAACTTCGAGATCTCCGTTCTATTGTTTCGATTTTCATGTATAAATGAAAGCATTTATTATTAAAATTATCTTTATCTCCGTGATCAGACCAGTTTGGTGCGTACGCGTAACAGAGCAAGTGGAGCTTTAGATTGTTCAATACCAATCAAGCGTGAACAATATCGGAACGCTACATTAAACTCTCCATTAATTATATTTTGTTTTGGGGTTTCTAACTATTAATCGTCATCAGAAATTAGTGTTTGGTATATGAATTTGCACCACCTTGGCAAGCTGAACAAGATGACACCAATGCGCTAGCAATTAATTTGCACTAACCGTTCAATTTGCGCTAGCATGAACGGTTAAAACGTTTTTTCCGGGAACAGTAATTTTTGTGATATGATAGTTTAGGTTACGTAAGCGTGGACTAACCTAGGTTGAGTTAGGTTAGGTTTGGTTGAAGAGGTCGGGTAAGGTAAGAAAAGTTGGAGGGGGGGGGGAGAAAAACTGGCCTTGAACTGTCACTTTACCCTACTGTTTCCACTGAGCTTTATTCAGGTCTCACGAACGAATTATTAGGTGGAATTTATGCCCACATAAGTGTTACTTTTTGCAAGTACAGTAACTCTAATTTTGATTGTGAATACACAAAATAATGGTAAACACTAAAATTGAATTTGATATTTCAACATCATAAGAGACAAAATTGACTTCAATAATACCGAATTATTCTGTATTATGTGCTCTTGAAGGGACTAATCTACATTATTTTGAGAGGTAATTTTTGAGGTAGACATCTCTCCTACCATTTTAGTTTACGCTAATTTTGTTTTAGTTTTTATGCCTTTCTAAGTTTTTCCTGACTATCCTTGGACTATCTCAGAGCGTGAGGTCAAAATTACTCTCGGAAACTCTCTGCTAGATGATAGAAGAGAAACTCTTGTTTATGAAAATCAGCTCTTCTGGTGTACCTTTTATTTACAGCTTCAAATGTTTACAACATCAATGAGTGAGTTCATCAGAGTTCGTGTGTTTAAGTAGGTTTGTTTATTTTCCGCTCAAAGCCAGACAAAAGTAAATAATTGTGCAAATAATTTAGAGACGGAGGAAAGTGGGAGGCTTTTGAGTAGCTCTCGTGTTTACTTGAAGGTTTGAAGGAAATTGGATTCCTTAAATAAGTGTTATAACGTTAATGAACGCAGTAGTATTGCTTCTGAAACATGACTTTTAAAAATATTCCCAAGTACCTGTTGGGTATCTGTTTGAAAAGAGAAGTTCACAAATAAACTGTTTCATTTTGCACTGATGATGTTGATTTTTAATGTTTTTTATAAATAAACTACATTTTTAGCAACTTTGCAGTTCTACCCACCTGCATAGTTTTGTGTTTAGCTCTTTAGATAATAATTTTTTTTTGTAGATTACGTCTTGGAGACTCCAGTTACGGGGAATAAGACAAGTCAGATCAACAATAATTATACAAACTTATACACTAGTTACCATAATTACTGTATCAAGTAAAATCACTTCCCGGTGGTTGGGAACCCACCTAAAACTGTAGGTGTTCAACTCATTAATCACCATCATCCAATTCATTACTCACGCACAAATCTCAGACCCATGTGGGCTTCATCCTCCAAAAAAAAGTAGTTGAGGTGAGGCTTAATCTATTCTGTTGGCCAATAGTATCAATCCATGATCACCAATATGTAAAGAAATCAATCAGAGGCTCCTGTCCGGGTAGTGAATATTATCAATTAATATATTTTTTTTATTTCTGATGATGCCCACATGAGTACGAAGACTTGTGCGTGGTTAATGAGATGAATGGGTGAATGATGAGAAACATCCATGATTGAATGGGAATCGAACCCTAGGCTGCAGGAAACGAAGCCAGCTAGAGCCTTATCTTATCTTAGACAAGCGTTCCAACTAACTGCGCAACCAGAGCCGCCATCTTTTAAAAGCATTGTTGAGCCTTGCAGTGGCACCCATTTTGTTAAAAACCAATAGAAACACATCTTTGCGTGTGTGAATGTTGAAATAAATAAATTAATGAATGCATCTTTTACTAGAGAATAAAAATAAAGTGTAGCCTATATATTTTATAATAACCTGTATAAAGCTGTTTATAAATATCGGTTTGATTGAGAATTGAGCAACTGCCGGAATTAACATAATAGTTTATAGTATACAAATATTTTATAGTTGTTATAAATAAATTTGAGTTTTCTATGAGGATGAAAAACGCAATACCAGCTTTAATATCCCACAAATACAGTAATGAGCGCATTGCAAACATAATAACCACTAAAATTTACTGCCGCCTTCAACCGAGTATCAGCTATTGAGGTTGACATTCCTCTTGGAATGTGTTCCGCATGCTTTGGCCTGCTAAGCCGCCTATTTACTATTACGAGTGCCAATTACCTTAAACCGGAAGTAGTTGTCTGTTTTGTTCCCAACCGCCGTTTCGTCACTTCCGGTTTTTTGCAACTGGCTTCAGATGAGTAGCAACGCTACATGAACGTGTTTTTTCAATGTAATGGTGTCATTTCGCGGCTGGGTCATCGATAATACACTCAATGTAATTTATTGAAATTTAAACTGAATGTAATTTGAAAAATTAATGAAATTTATCAATGTAATTTATTGAAATTTAAACTGAAAATGTTAAAAGTCTTTGTTCAGTTTTTTAGTTTATTTCAAGTTTGAATTTATATAAGGTTAAAATATAGGTTCGATTTAGGTTCTATTTCTCTCATTCTCTTATAAATGAAATTTTTTGCAATTACAACTGAACATTTTCTACGTTTTTTTCCAGTTTTATAGTTTAGTTGAGATTTGAATTTATAAGGGCTATAATTTATAGGTCATAACTTATCTATTTCTCTGATATTCTATTCAAATACGGTATATGATTTGAATTCCTCATTAAAATTATTGTTTTTCAGTACTGTAGTTTCTAGTGGCAAAATATGGTCTCTTCATGTCCCCTGTGTTTTTATCACCAATCGTGGATCTCAGATTGTTTTACCTATGTTCTCTCCTGACAATAAAACGTTAATTTCTCAAATATTCAAATAGAAACGGATTGTAGGTGAACCTGGTGTACCTGGTGCAGTTTTATTTGAATTGAGAAAATATTTTGAAACATTCAGTATTTTGATAAAAAGAAACATAAATTCAGACGATACAACCAAACCTCGTCACGGTATGTCCAATGTTGATTTTATTCACCTGCTGAATATTATGAAATACTCCGATATTCAGTATTTTTATAAAAAGAATTTATAACACTATACGACCTTAGAGATCGTTCCAAACCTTGTCACGGTATGTCCAATGTTGATCTTATGCGGCAGCTAAGTATTTGGCCCAAGTTCATGTGTAAACAGACTTGTAAGCTCAACTTGAGGAAAGCTCACGATGAGGGAATAAAAGAAAAACGTAAAGAAGGATGAATCACAGAATGGAAGTTCCATGTACACACGGCACGTGATAAAGCACGTGGGAGAAATAAGATGGATAAGAAGAAAGGCAAAGAAAGGTTCAAGAAAGCAGTGTGCCATGAAGCAAGGTCTCGTAGATTTATATATAGTGAGGTAGCCTATATATAGTGAGCCCTTTGCTTGAAAGGAATAGAAAAGTTCGCCAGCTGCTGAAATAAAACTTTGCTTCGTTTTCAAGGCCACGCGTCTTGAATTCAGATCAAAACTAATTGCTAACATAAATCACAGATGCCGCTCTAGGGCTTCCCACCAAGATTTAGAGCCAAACCTGAACCTATTCATATTTTATTTCGCTGAAGGGCTTCTACCGGTGCAGATGTATATCTATATAGACGTCAACCTGGCAGATAAAACAAAAATATATATGATATAAACCTTCAAATTTGAAATTTCTTCTTCTAGTAACGTTTAGGGAAAGTCAAGGGCGTATAATGGGAACCCAAAAGGATCCATCCACGGAATTGGGGGGGGGGGGGGGGTAAATCAACTACTGATATATTGGAAAGCATACAGCAGTATTCTATTAGTCGATATTTACACATAAACGATGTGCAGATTTATTTTAGAAGAATAAGAAACAGAAAGTTTTCTTTCTTACATTATAGCATAGCATGATGTTGGGCAGGATGCCCATTACAGACACTTGAGGATGGTCATTCTGCCGGAAAACATGTTCTGCCTGAAGTGAGATTGGAAGATTCCAATTTTATTTATTTTAATGCATTATTTATGTAATTTTGCATGTCGTGTAAGTAAAAATATGTACTATTTTACCCACCTCAGAAGCATTACTCGTATACTAATGAAATAACATTTCAAACTTGTCTGAATTCAATGATGTTAATGAACCTTTGTTTCTTCAGGAGTTAAATTTTAATCACCTTATTGTCTGTTCCAGGTGAGGCTTTTACACTCGAGTTCAGGTGAGCTAAAATACGATTTCTGACCTAAAAAGTATACTCATTTTTCTTACTTAATCTACTTGAAACTTTATTCTGAAATATCGATGTTAAACATTAATTCAATTTTTAAATCAACATACGCCACAGTACGGAGATTCAAGCATCTTTATGCGAATTACATTTTTTTTTTCTATTCTCAAAAATTAAATCAATTACAAAATTAAGACAGGTTATATACAAGAAAATAACAGAGTTGAAAAGTATGTATTGCTTTTAATGTTTAGCGTTAGACTCGCTTAATAAGCATCTTTATACATAGCCTAGATCACGTCCATACTTCAAGATGTCAAACAATCTTTCTTTGTCCCTGAGTTGCTTTAACCTGTTTAGAAGTTTTCCCCCTTCACTTCTATTAATATGTACCAGTAATAATAAAAACTATTATTTTCCAATTTCCTTTACTCTACAGTTCCACTCAGATTCGATACAATTTTCGGAGTAGGACGTAACAGGACTTAAATCAGTCAAAGAGGATTAATCGTCCTTTTAAGTAGGGCAGTCTGGAGCGAATGCTTCTCCATATTCAGTGGAGAATTCAATTCTCCATACATTCATCGATTGGAAATCGTATCAGCAGTTGAATGAAACAATCCACAATGATATCAATCTAATATCTGGCGTTTTCCCCGCTGAATCAATGTTGAATAAATCCATGGTGATTTGATCAGATCGTGGAAGGAAAGCCTTTTCCCGCTTCTTGCCAATCTTCCCATTTAGGCGAGTGCTTTTGAATTTCAAGTGAGTTGCTGTCCGTTTCAACGATCGTTCACTATTCTTAATCCAACAACTTGTATTTATTTGACCATCAACCAGTCCATTTAGAAGGCTCAAGTACTTTTTCTTTCTATCAAATTTGAAAAATTGATAAGATAGATATATCTTATCAATAATAATAATAAGCGTATGGCTTTTAATGGTGGGGAGACCCTTACGGGTAGTTCCACATCGCCGTGTGTGCCATGTTACGGGGAAAATGGTGGACCTACTATTTTAGGTGGGTTTCGAACCACCGGGTAAGTGCTAATAAAGCTTGTAACATCAAGTCATTGGAGCAAGTCACATCATCAATTATTTCATGAAATACTCCTACTTATTGGAAAATATCAGAAAATAGGGTGGTTACATTGTCTCAGTTGTGAAGGGAACCGCAGAACGCAGATACTTAAATTACTCCCTGATAGAAAGTACCTCTAAGCAGTAGTTAGAAAGAGAAGGAAGAGGAACAGTAGGTAAGAAAAGATAAGATAAGGTAATGTATCTTTATTGCCAATAAACTTACAACAGTAATAAGCAAAGTCAAAATGTGGTCACAATACATTAAAAAAAATCATACAATATAGAAAATACAATTGCACAAGATACCATCATCATAATTAACCTTAAAAACCAATCATATTACATTCAAAAAATTTCTCTGTTGAATAGAGGGATTTGGATGTAATCTATTTGTCAACTACAGTCTTAAAACTCGTAACTGGAAGATCTCTAATTTCTTGTGGTAGCCTATTGAATAATTTTATTTGCTAATAGTAATGGCTTTTGTACGTTTTTCTTAAGGGAACATAAGGTAGTGTTAACGTTTTTTTTTTATTGCTGATGATGCCCACATGAGTCCGAGACTTGTGCGTGGGTAATGAGGTGAATGATTACATATAAATGCCTGACGGTGGAGCGGGATTCGAACCCACGACCGCTTAAACGACAGCAAGCTGAAGTTGCGACGCCCCAACCAACTGCGCTAAGCGGCCCGCAAAGCGGTTTCCCTATTCCCTTTACTAAAATTGTGAGCTTGAATGGGTATCGAAGTTGACAATATTTTGTTTAACATATTACAAATTCTGGTAAATAAAAAGAGCAGGCAGCGTCATAATATTTTGTTCACAAAAAGCTGATCTACATGAGTCCGTAGCATTAATATAAGGCCACACATGATTCGAAATGCTTTCTTTTACCATAGGAATGCCTTAATACTATGACTTGAATTTCTCCACCATATGTCAGAATAGAGTGGAACAGTCCAAAATAGGTGGATTTCAAAACTTGATTACTAACACAAAACGTCAATTTACGAAGTAAGATAGTGACACGAGCTAATCTCTTACGAAAGGAAGGAAGAAGACCAGTAGAAAGAAAGAGAAAGAAGTAGAACAGTAAATAGAGAGACAAGTAAGAAAAACAGAAGGTAGAAAGAGAAGGAAGAAGGACAGTAGATATGAAGAAGAACAGTAGATATGGAGAAGAACAGTAGATATAAAGAAGAACAGGAGAAAGAAAGAGAAGGAAGAAGAACAGTAGATAGAACGAGAAGGTAAAAGAGCAGTGGGAATGAAGAAGAACAGTAGGTAGACAAAGGGAATCACAGAAAGCAAATACTTGAAAGACCCCTCATCCACATCATCCTCCTTCTCATTCTTCTCCTCCTTCTTCTTCTTCTTCACCTGCTTCTTCTACATTCTCATCCTTCTTCTTTTCCCCCTCCTTCTCCTCATTCTCCTTCTTCTCCTCCTCCTCCTCCTCTTTCTCCTCCTTCTCCTACCTCTCCTCCTTCTCCTCCTTCTCCTCCTTCTCCTCCTTCTCCTCCTTCTCCTCCTTCTCCTCCTTCTCCTCCTTCTCCTCCTTCTCCTCCTTTTCCTCCTTCTCCTCTTTCTCCTCCTTCTTCTCCTCCTCATCCTTCTCCTCCTTCTCCTCCTTCTAATCCTTCTCCTCCTTCTCCTCTTTCTCCTCCTTCTTCTCCTCCTCATCCTTCTCCTCCTTCTCCTCCTTCTACTCCTTCTCCTCCTTCTCCTCTTTCTCCTCCTTCTTCTCCTCCTTCTACTCCTTCTCCTCTTTCTCCTCCTTTTTCTCCTCCTCATCCTTCTTCTCCTCCTCATCCTTTTCCTCCTTCTACTCCTTCTCTTCCTTCTCCTCCTTCTCATCCTTCTCCTTTTTTTGATAATTCATATTTGAAAAAGCGTATTCATTATTTTCTTAAATGATCAATATCAAAAGTCCACATTAATGTTAAATTTCATTGAATTTACGTCTACAATATTAATAATGCTCATCGATGCCTTGTTCACTGAGTCCCAAAATGGAAAATTGGTGCAGAGATTCAAGAGAGCTTAGTATCTATTATGTGGATGTAACAGTAGCAAAGGTTCCAACAAAATTTAAGATGTAGAAAAGAAACAAAATAAATTAAAATATGACCTCAAATGGAAACTAATAATAACGGTTCAACTCCAAACTTGTACGAGAAAATAAGTTTTTTATAATTATCGTAGGCAGTCCAGATTCTTCTGTCACCAAGTTGCATATCTATTCATTTTCATTTGCCACTTCGAAATTGAGTTTGGTATCCACTGCTGGCATGGAAAGTTGAATGGCTAAAGATGAGTCGGCACTGCATGCAGCTCGTCATGAATATGCAAACGTGTTTCGAACTTTGATAATACCCCCTCATCAAAATCATCATCCTCCTTCTCATTCTTCTCCTCCTTCACCTCCTTCTTCTTGTTCTCCTCCTTCACCTCCTTCTTCTTGTTCTCCTCCTTCACCTCCTTCTTCTTGTTCTCCTCCTTCTTCTCCTTCTACTCCTTCTCCTCCTTCTCCTCCTACTCCTCCTTCTCCTCTTTCTCCTCCTTCTTCTCATTCTCCTCCTTCTCCTCATCATCCTCCTTCTAATTCTTATCCATCTTCTCATCATCCTCCTTCTCATGCTTCTACATCTTCTCCTCCTTCTCCTTCTTCTCCTTATCCTCCTTCTTCTCCTTCTCCTCCTCTCATATTTCCAATCTTCATCTTCTTCCTCCTCCTCCTCCTCAATCACCCTTTCATCACCTTCCCCTATTCCCCTATTTCTTCACCTCCTCCTCCTTTTTTTCTCTTCTTCCTCCTTTTTTTCTCTTCTTCCTCCTCCTATTTATCCACCTACTTCTCTTCCTCCTCATCCTTCTCCTCCACAACCTCCTTCTTAAAAACCACCTCACCTCCTCATCATTCTTCTTCACAAACACCTCAACCTCTTCTTCACTCTTTGGCCAGCCGTCACTCATTCACTGTTTAACTATGAGAATGAATACACTCTTCACACAGATAACTCCATTTCTCTTATCAAACTCACGAAGGGTTGTTTAATTCTCCAAAGGGCTGTTGCAAGCAACTCTGTAGCTCGTATTCTAACCCGCTTACACGCAATCCTCTCTCTCTCTCTCTCATACACTCCCATTCCTTCTTTCTATCTATCTCTTTCTACCTATCGCTGCCACTCTTACCTCTTTGCCACTTTTACCTCTCTTATCTCTCTCATTCTCATTCATTCCCTCTCTTGTATCATGAGCTACTCTCTTCTTATCTACGAAAATGTTCTTCTTCTTCCTTTTCTTCTTCTTCTTATTCTTCTACTTCTTCTTCTCCTCCTCCTTCTCCGCCTCCTCCTCCTCCTCCTCCTCTTCCTTCTTCTTCTTCTTATCATTCTCCTCCTCCTCATATTCCTCCTCTCCCACCTTCTCCTCCTTCTCCTCCTCCTCCTCCACCTTGTCCTCCTCCTTCTCCTCCTTCTCTTCCATTTAGCTGTCTCCTTCTCCTTTTCCTCCTTTTCCTCCTTCTCCTCTTCATTTTCCTCCTCCTCCTTCTCTTCCTCTTTCTTCTTCATCTTCTTATTTTTCTTCTTCTTCTTCTTCTTCTTCTTCTTCTTCTTCTTCTCCTTCTTCTTATTTGTTGTGTGGGTTGCAAGCTTTCATAACTTTGCATGTCAAGGGAGTTTTAGGACATGGAGTTTGATAAACTGAAAATATTACAGAATACCACAGGGAAGCAACGATATGAGAATAGCAGAAATGGCATTACAAACTTGGAATTTCCTAAATAATGTGAAAGTTGTTGAGCTTCTTTGTCAGATCCGGCAACTGCAAACTACTTCGAAAATCGCTGATAACAATATTGAATGGAAGAATGTGGGATTAAGATAGTAGCATTTAATTAAATTTATAGGAAACATGGGAAGAGTTTTAAGCATACAAATTAATTTATTAATAAATGATTATGAGAATCTTATCCTCATTTTTAATTCGCAATAAATGATGATAAGTAGTTGTCACATGATATTATTTGGCAACTTGGATCAGTGGCGGATTTACGGGGGGGGCTTTCGGGCTGAAGCCCCCCCCCCCCAAAACCTCCAGAGTGTAAATTTTTTCCAATATAATCAGTTTCAAGCTCGTATTCATTATAGCAAGAATTCCTAATTCCACTACTAAGTCTTCAATTGTAACATTAAATCTCATATTTCTATAAGAGGAAAACTAATCGTCAAATAAAAACTTTAGAAAAACATCTCTTTTTACAGTGTGGAATTCACACAAAGTTTATCTATTAAAACCAGATGAAACATTAGTTCATTGAAAAATTTGTATCTTATTAAAGCTCCTACGTTGATTTTCATTCTTAAAAATGTTTTAAATGGAATAATATGACCGTAATACCGGAATAATACTAGGTCTATGTTCCTTGACAAACTGTTGAACACACCAGATTCAGCCATAATTCAATCAAAATTTTCCAACATACTTTAAATTTAAGTTAATTTTATCGCCGATATGGTTCAAAGCACTAGTATAGTAAAGCTATTTTTTATTTCCCAATCATATGAATAGTTATAGTTCAGTTATGATTGATTATGAAAAATTCAAAAGCTTTCACAATACTGTACTTGCTTTCAGTTCAACTCTACCCCCCCCCCCCATCCCCACTATCATCAGTAGCAAACCAGCCACCCCCAAAAACTTTTCTGGATCCGCCACTGACTTGGATGCCATGATATTTTCGCAACACATTATAACTACTGAATTACAGTATTGTTACAGGTTCTATCTCTAAAATAATGCTGACAAAATTAAAAATTAACACTTACACTTTATTAACACAAATTACCGACAACTCGCTCTAATCAGTTATCTCACACAAAGGAAATCAATCAGGAACAGATAAATCGACCAAAATCAATCACTAACTGTTAAAAGGCCGATCAAATAACTGTTCAATGCACTGTTTAATAATTCAGGAAGAAACGTCTAAAAACTAACAGTTAAAACACTGCAAGCACTTACGAATCACTGTATAATCTGTTAAAGAAGACTGAATAATAATCTGTCACAATATACTGTGCTATCACATAACACATTGAACGTTCAAACTGTGTTAGTTTGTATAAGCGCTCACTGATGATCCGGTTTGCATGAGCGGAAACTGTCACTGTCATTCTGCCTGTAACGTTTGAATCACAACTAACTGACTTTTATGAGAGCTTCTGCCTTTTAAATAAATTCTTAATGTCCGAGAAAGACAGAGAGGGTTCTATAACGTTCTATCTAATTCTAAAATGAACAAATAAGGATTCTCCCCTTTTCTAGTTCATTCCATAAAGTTCTATGTAAACATTATAAAGACATTTAGATAAACCGCATGGCGATAAGAGAACAGGGGAAAAGTAAACAATTAGCTTTGACTGGAAGACGTATTGACACAACAGTAATTATGTTGAAAATCACTGGTCCCTCTTTCATGCCCTGTCCATAACAGTATAGTCGAGTGAAAATAAAGTCTTCTTCATTCATTCAACATTTCAATTTCTGTTCAATAACTGCACAAATCACTAATCCCAACTGCTTTTGGTCATAATAAACCGATAGAATGGAGTACCCAAGGACGCGACTTATTTACATGATATAATGACATATTATCAGTTGTGCTGACATGCACCGAAATATATGATTTCTATTAACATCATACAATTCTCGATTTCCAAGAAATGCACATGTGTAGTTCTTACACAACATTTTGTTTTTCTTTCTAATTTGATAATTTAAACTTTGAAAGAGATCCCAACACAATCGAAAATGAAAACGGCCATGCTTGCATTGTTTAAAAAGTAAAGAGAATAATTGGGCTGAGCAGCATAGATGAAACAACAGCCTAATCCATTAATATGATGACAAAAAACAATTTTTATTTGTTTAATTTGTTTTGTGTTTGAACCAGCAATGTTATGATTTCGCTATCTAAACTAACCTATATGCTTTGTAGTGGCGAAGGTGAAATTGTGGAAGGTATCCATAATGAATAATAAGACAAAATTGTCACAACCACATTTATTAAAAAATATTGGGAAACTAGTCTCGGTTGATATACCATTATCAATCTCAATCAAACTAAAACTAAAGTACAGAGAAGCTTAATATATACTGTACATGGAATGATACTATTGGCTAAGCGAGAAAGAGGCTCACCTTCATCGAAGGGTGTGATTGGCTGACAAGTCACGCCCCCTGGTGGGAGGAGTAACATTCGAAATACGAGTCAAATCAATAACTAAAAACTGTGAACATCTAAAAAGCAACAAAGAAGAAAAATATGTAATAAGGCTTAAATTAAATCAAACTTTTGATTCAATTCTAGCCTTATTACGTATGTTTCTTCTTTGTTGCTTTCTAGATGTTCACAGTTTTTAGTTATTGATTTGACTCGTATTTTTGCATGTTACTCCTCCCATCAGGGGGTGTGACTTGTCAGCCAATCACAACCTTCGATGAAGGTCAGCCTCTTTCTCGCTTAGCCAATAGTACCATTCTATGTTCAGTACATATTAAGCTTCTCTGTACTTTAGTTTTAGTTTGATTGAGATTGATAATGGTATATCAACCGAGACTAGTTTCCCAATATTTTTTAATAAATGTGGTTGTGACAATTTTGTCTTATTATTCATAACCCATATGCTATAATGTCGACCTATTTTTCATCGTAACTGTTTTTATATTTGGCTCCCAAAGTCCAACATCTATAGGGATCTCACACGGACTACAAGAAGTATATTTACCAAACTTCAAGAGTATAGAATCTTCTTTTTAAGAGCTAGAGCACGAACAGACGGACGGACGGACAACGGAACAATACTAATAATGCCCTCTCGGGTCTTAGTTGGATTAACGATGCTCTAATGTATGCTTCTTAAAACTCAATTACACACTCAATCAATGTCATGTGATCATCATATTTAATGTGGCATTTACTGAGATAAATTCATCTGTATGCTGCTTATTAAAATTTGATTAAATATTTTACCTGCCAAATCGTTTCCTGGCCTCCTTCTACCCAACATTGTTTGTTATTAGGGATTTTTAGAGTAATTTTCAGTTGCCGGATCTAGCAAAGAAACTCAAAAACTTTTATATTATTTGGAAGAATCCAATTCCAGACGGCTGTTGTTTCTCCCATCTCTTTTTAATGGAGCTGTTGACGATTCATCATCATTAAACTAAATTTCTGGCGTGAAAAACTGAAAACGCCTGCTTTCTGGGTCTGGGGAGGTTTGATGTCGAGAGCGGGAAGTAGTTATTGTGGGGGTGGGAGGTTGATGTTGGTAGGAGGGGGGTTAACTTGCCCTAGAAAGTGAAGCAGAAAAGTACGATCGAGCTACCTAAACTTCTTCGAAGCGCCTTGTTTTATTGTGTGGCAAAGTTTTATTTTTCGGAGCATAACACAAAAAGTTTTCTTATAATATTACTTCTTGAAACGTAAGTCAGAGGTTTTTGTGTGCCTCACAGGCATTTGCTGCTTCCAAATCAAAGTGTGTTGAAAGTACTCCACAATGCGTTATTTGTAGTTATTTATTGAGGTTCTATGTAATCTGTTTTCATAGATATCAGCCAAATACTAACTTATTCCTCCAAAATTAAAAACAAACAAAAAACAATAAAATTAACGCTAAAGAGATTGCCTATGAACATAGATTTCCATTTCCTCGATCATGGACATAGTACAGTATACTCCATTTCTAGATAGGGTCGTACCACGTCAACACACCTTTTTCGTTCACCATCGCAGATTTTGATAAACATTTGGTAAACTCATAGTGAGTGGTGAGACTAACAAAAGTACATACTATTAATTTTTGATTCCAATCTGTTCACGAGTTACAACCATCGAACATTGCGAAAAAATCCCCTAAATTTGGAAATTCGCCATTTTTTAAATTGCTCTAGCAGCTGTTGCAATCAAGCTAGAGGACTAAAGTGGTATCATGATACTCGTATGTAACACGATTTGTGCTGTAATTGAAAATATATTTATTTTTCGATTTACTCAAAAAGTTCATCTTTGAACATTTTCTTTTTTTATACCTTGTAGTTTTGTTAAACATATGCCAGAATATGAAAATGAGATGTGAATGGGTTCACTGTAGTTTATGAAAATCATTTCTAATATTAAAGTCTGTATTTGTTCAATTTAAAGGTAGCAAAAAAAAAACAGAAGAAAATCCGAAAATGTTATGCGTTTTTCGTATTTTGGGGTGAAGTGGTGCTCCCACGACTGAAAAATCTCCGTTTTCAACCATTGAGAAAGCAACTTTTATAATTTTGTTTTGGGAAAGCTACATTTAAATTTGACAAATACAGAATTTTATTACTATATTCTTGGATTTCTTGTTCCATAACGACCTGCGTTTATAATATTAGCTTTTTATTGTGAATTTGTAGTTAAATCCACTTATTATAGTTAGCTTTATTGGAGTAAAAGTACACTTTATATGTCCACTGACTATAACCTTACAATGAATGACATCTCCTAGATTGATCGAAAAGATAGGTACAGTACAAAACAGTACATTTCACTGCTACTATTACATTGTTTTGTAAGTTTCATTACTGACATTGATAAAAATGTTTGCATAATAAATGAAGTGGAATATCCTGGTGATGCATTTAAACAAAAGTGTGGAGTTAGGGCAAAATAGCCCTATCTTACACTCAGCGATCATTACTTTCAGAGACCATTACTAAAATCATGACTTTCAAAGGTTATTAAAAAATTGTAATATCATCAAGTGAAACTAAGAAATTGCACTGTTACTGTAACTAACTCGTCTACTATGTCCTCTTCTAATAAACCTGCTTTATGAACAATAGTTATTTGTGCATCTAGGGACTAAAGTGCAACTTTTCCCTTCCTGAGGGAAACTGTTGTCGCCCGATGGCGTAGCCGAGGTCGACAATTTCCCTGAGGGAGAAAAAGTACTTGAGTCCCGTGATGCACACAAAAATTTTCCTCCACCTACACCAAATAGTTTATAGTAAATTGTAAATAGTTTATTTTTCTGTGCAGACGCTCAGTCATAGATGAACGCTCTCGAAGAGATGACGTTCAACCTCACAATCGAAATACAGCTACTTCTTTTCCTAGATCGAAATATTCCCAAAGTTCGAAATACAGCTCTCTTGAATTTTTCTCGACCGTGTATATTAAACACAATCCATATTCCTTTCTCTTCAAACGCGGCGTTGTCGGACTTCTTCTCATGTTATTCTTATGGGTTTACTTTTACTCCCTAGGGACTAAAAGTAATTACTTTTAGGTTAGTCCCATGGGTTATAATTAGTACTTTGGTATTTGATTCCAGGGAATAAAATACAACTTTAGATAGTAGGTGGAGGAAAACGATATTTTATATGAGCCCTTTCACTAATAGTACTGATGTCACAACCACAGATTATTAATAACTCAGATATCACCCTAATAAATAATTATTTAGTCTTACTTGTTCGCTTCTATCATTGTTAGTTTTGACAGTCAAGTCATAATCAATTTCAATTAAACTAAAATGCGGTGTAGCCGCATAAACCCTTCAGACGAAAACTATAGGTTTATAGTCTGGGAGTCTCTCATAGATGGAGCTTCACGTAGGCGGCCTGTCATCAGCTGATACTAAACAAAAGCGGATTCAAACTTCGCCGACAATCTGATTAACAACCACAATTAGATGAAGTTTAATGTGAGGTGAGAGAGATGAAAATGTTGAATCCCGACATTTCAATGAGAAAGACAAACAATCGATCGTTTAAGAAGCTCTGGAATTCTAGAATGACAAAGAACGATTCTGCTCCATTCCACCATGGATTCTGCTGATACATTGGTTTAATCAAATATATATTCCAATCAATCCAACTTTACTGTTCTATTATAGAGTCGGTCAATGTCAATCTTTCGATTTTTTCTAGGACAGGATTGATGTAAACTGGTTAATTTTTCAATCGTTTCTACGAAACCATGTCGATACATAGTGTCGATTTATTATATTTTTGGCCACTTGACCCTGATTTAGCAGTTGCTATTCAATTTTTATTATTTTTATTTTTGCCTGTGACATACTGCCTGTTTCATTGTTGCTTGATTGTGTTTTTTTAATGGATAAATAAATTCAAATTCAAATTCAATTCAAATTTTTATTCAAACACACACAAAATACAATAGAAAACAAATTTACAATACAACAATACAATAGTATAATATACAAAACAGAAACACAAATACAAAAACAAATGGCTATATGGTGGGGTGTGCTGAAAAAAAAAGAAAGGAGGAGAAATACCTAGCCAACTATGGTTTCCCATGTAATAGGCAGGTAGAGGGCAATAAGAAAGGAGTGAAAGGGTGTGAAAAAAGGGGAAAGCAAGGAGGAGAAATAGCCCAGGCAATGAATGCAAAAAAATGGCCATTGTCGTAACAAATTAGGGGAAAGCTGAATTTTTGCAGGATGTTAGTATACATAGTACTTACTCAAAAAAAACCAAAGTCACGACCCCCACCCCGCTTGCTGCCCCCACCACCCCCCTATCAACATTGCAAAAGCAGTACGTCAGTTAAAGGCTTATAACTCGGAAACTAATTAAGGTATCGTTGTGATTCTCATCTCATTTAATACTCAAAACTATTCTCTAAAAAATATGTCATATACATTTTCTATGTGGATAGCCTAGTTTTTCAGTAAAAATATAGTTTATAGAAAAAAATGTCACCACGAACCACAAAAATCAACTTCAACTGATCATATCTTTTTTAATATCGCGTTATTGGTTGTGTCGTTCCTTACAAAACTTATAGATAATTTAATAAGCTTTAAAATGATGTGTCTATTGATTACTATAGTTCAAGTTATGGCGCCATAGTGAGTGATGAAATAGTAGCGGACACCGCGTCGCCGAACCCTACAGCACTGTGTATTGCATGGCGCTTGGCTATCCAGCCCAATCCAATAAATAATTATTGTCAGACAAGCAAGACTATATATGCCAATCAATAGTACACGTTTAAAAGTTCATTTTCCGAGAAGTACCCAAAAATCCCCCCTCAACTTTTTCCCCAAGCCCCCTCAAAGTTGAAAATTTTTCTAATTATTGGAAATTTGATATCTCTGTAACTAACTATCGAACAGAGTTGATTCTTCTTCCATAATATCAGTCATATAATGTTCTGCAATAAATGTTCTGTTCACTTTGCCGGTAAACCTGATAGTTTCTTTTATAAAAATTGAAATATCTTCAAAAGAGAATTCCATCAACTAGATTTTTCATTATTTAGGGGGACATTTTTGTATGTCAATTTTCAGAAAATAGCGTTAAATAGAAGTTATAGAACTTATTTCTATGTTCTCAATAAGTAATGTAAAATTCAAGTCTCAATGAATATTATCCTAAATAATTAAAGATGTAGTAGAAAGGCTCTTGTTTAACTCGAAGGGATGCAGTAATCCAACTGAGATTAGCTTTAGAAGCAATCTGATTTTTAACCCATCTTATCAAAGCAAAAGGTGTCAGGGGTACTTCTCCATAATGGTTTTGGTAAATTAGCGTTTAAAAGCAGTAATTTAAACAGCTCTAGACATCATTTCACTCATTTTGACGCACATTAAAGTATGAAGTTCATTTAGTGCTCATATCATTTGAATGTCTCCCTAACAATCATGCTATTTATAGATGGCCTTTTACATTTAATTTTACTTTTATATTCAGTTTGAAAACAAGTTGTTAAGTTTTTTTTTAATGTTTCGGTAGTTTTACTGATGTCTGATATTTTACACTATGTAGGATAATCTAAAAACTTAACTTCTCTTTTGTTCTGGATAAAAGTGATGCTACAATTTCATTGAGACTACTGAAGAACGAATTGCAAAATTCGTCTCAAATTGTAGGTAACACCTTTTTCTGTCATATCCTTAGTAAGAGAACCACTGAAAACACATTTTAAATCAAACTAAACAATTCTATATGTAGGTTTTCCCGACAGTACAGTCATACAATGTGTTGGACAAAAAATGTATAGGACACAGTTATTTTAGACAATACAATTCCCTGAAACATACCAGTGGCATCTTTGTATCATGCATGAATTTTGAGTTATTGTAATTCAAAATGTTGAAAGATTATGAAAAAGTTTAAATTTCAACTTTATGAATGATTATAACTTTCTATTCATGCTACAAGCCTGCCGTTGGTACCCAGTTTTGGGTAATAGTATTGTCCACAAGAAAGGAATCCTGTTTATTTCATGTTCGACACATGGTGTGGCTGTAATATCGGAAAACCTGGAAAATTACCAAAATTTTTACTACATATGAAATTGTTTAGCTTGATTTATAACGTGTTTTCAGCAGTTCTCTTACTGAGGGTATGAAAGAAAAAGATGATACCTACAGTTTGAGACAAATTTTGCTATTTATTCTTCAGTAGTTTACAAGTTATAACTATTTATAATGATAAATCATCATTTTACAAAATAATGTAGTATAAAGCCTATACTGCCCTTTCAAGCAGAATTCCAAATTATCGGTCAAATGTGACATTCTACATATGAATTGAAATAGCCTCGAAGAGCTGAGAACATAAAGGTGGAGTGCGACAGATGTTAGCCAAGGGGTACTCTCCTACTCGCTACATCACTCATCGAACAAATCATAATCTCTAATCGTCAGTATGCTGTTATACACATCTTTGGATTCATAGAAATAAGTTCTATAACTTCTATTTAACGCTATTTTCTGAAAATTGACATACAAAAATGTCCCCCTAAATAATGAAAAATCTAGTTGATGGAATTCTCTTTTGAAGATATTTCAATTTTTATAAAAGAAACTATCAGGTTTACCGGCAAAGTGAACAGAACATTTATTGCAGAACATTATATGACTGATATTATGGAAGAAGAATCAACTCTGTTCGATAGTTAGTTACAGAGATATCAAATTTCCAATAATTAGAAAAATTTTCAACTTTGAGGGGGCTTGGGGAAAAAGTTGAGGGGGGATTTTTGGGTACTTCTCGGAAAATGAACTTTTAAACGTGTACTATTGATTGGCATATATAGTCTTGCTTGTCTGACAATAATTATTTATTGGATTGGGCTGGATAGCCAAGCGCCATGCAATACACAGTGCTGTAGGGTTCGGCGACGCGGTGTCCGCTACTATTTCATCACTCACTATGGCGCCATAACTTGAACTATAGTAATCAATAGACACATCATTTTAAAGCTTATTAAATTATCTATAAGTTTTGTAAGGAACGACACAACCAATAACGCGATATTAAAAAAGATATGATCAGTTGAAGTTGATTTTTGTGGTTCGTGGTGACATTTTTTTCTATAAACTATATTTTTACTGAAAAACTAGGCTATCCACATAGAAAATGTATATGACATATTTTTTAGAGAATAGTTTTGAGTATTAAATGAGATGAGAATCACAACGATACCTTAATTAGTTTCCGAGTTATAAGCCTTTAACTGACGTACTGCTTTTGCAATGTTGATAGGGGGGTGGTGGGGGCAGCAAGCGGGGTGGGGGTCGGGACTTTGGTTTTTTTGAGTAAGTACTATGTATACTAACATCCTGCAAAAATTCAGCTTTCCCCTAATTTGTTACGACACAAAACATTCATTGCCTGGGCTAAAAGAGAAGATAAGCGAAAAAGGAAGAAAAAATAAAAAATGGTAAGCGAGTCCACTGAAACTTGAAAAACACAAAGCTTCAGAAAACATGGCATTCAAAGTAAGAGCAGAAATCTTAGGTCTCACATATCGATATAGAAGAAAAAATTACTGTATGTCCAGTTTTTTATATCAAGTTTTGTTTTTTTACTAATTTTAGAGTTGATGAGGAAGTGGTCCGGGATAAGGTTTATTAATTTAGTACTAATGAATATCAACTGTCTCCTTATACATTCAATATTAGTGTTGTAGGTTAAATATTTGTTAGCAGTGCCCCTTAAATTATAGTTATTACTTATGGAGTTCAAAGTAAGCGGAAAATCGGATTTATATTTTATTATGTATTTAATTACATTTTTTATATATAATTGTCTTATTAATAAATATTTATCGTGTTAATTTTAATGTTGATGTGTGTTTTGTTGGTTGGTCACCTGTTTTCCACTTGATCGTCATTGTTGTTACGTATTGGTAGTCCACTTCCGGTTTTTAATGAGCGTTTCTAGTATCAGCCAATGACAGTCCGCCAAAGTGGAGATCGACCTATTAGAGGCTTCCAGTCTATGAACCAATAATTTTTGTAAAATTAGGGTAGCCCTATAAATTAAGCTACTTTGTATTTCAGTTTTTTGTTTAACTGGTGATGGTGATATTTCAGTAGAAATTCATAAAGAGTAATACTGATGTCACACTCTCGACTGCCACATCACTTTCATCATCTCAAACCGAGTTTAATCAAAACTGGAATATAGGCTACCATGTCTTAATAATTTAAGTGCATTATTATTATTGTATCATTCATCAACTTGGTTTTCATAGCTCTGCGGTTTGCAGTTCCATATCTTCCCCACGAAACAATCGACTAAGAGAATATATTATAGTCTTATCTATAGTTATATTATAGTCTATCTATATTAAAGGAACGTTTAGCTTCGAGTTTAGACATATATCGATTATCGTAATTTTCATTCGATTCGTGTTCCGTGGAAAGATACGGAAATGCAACCTGTTAGGGAAGTGAGCCGTAGCAAATATTTGTTCAGTCAAAGATAAGCTACAAACTCTTGGGTCCTCTTTGTAAGGGTGACCAATTGGATTGGCCTGCAAAAAAGACTTTTCTAAATCACTTCCCGGTGATTCAGAACCCACCTCAACTCATTTATCACCATCACCCATCTTATTACTTACGCCCAAGTCTTAGATCTATGTAGTCTTTTTTTTTAATAAATAAACCTGCACTGCGCACTAGTGTTGCCAGATGCAAGCTAAAAGTTGTGGGGGATTCGGCTCGAAATTAGCGTAAGTTTAATAATTTGTTGCGTACGGGAATTACCGTACGTTTAATTGTTACGTACGGTTTATTCCTTTATAGCTTTATTCCTTTTTAGTACAAATATCAGAGACGCTACATAATGCAGAATCGATACTCTACTGTAGCCTAAATAATTGGCTATAATGAAATCCGATGCACTGAGTTGGAATCAAGTTATCGGGGAAACAGTGTTCAATCCTTTACTGCTTCATACAGTTCCTACAACCAACTTGCTCAAGCCAGCTAATCCCCTCAAGCTCTTCAATATTGGTGCAAGAGCGAGCAGTATGGAGCTTTTGCCTTGCGAAAACAAATCAAGGATTTCCTCATTCTCCAGTATTTATTCATGATTCGGCCTAATTCCCTTTACCCCTGGAGAGCTTACAATCTTCCCACTTTCTTCTCCTTCTCTTTCTTCTCCTTCTTCTCCGTCTTGTTCTCTTATTGCCTACTCGGTCTCTTGTTTTATCTCCTTGATTCTCCATGATTTTTATCTTCGCTATTCCATGTTCTTCTGCATATTACTGTAATGCTCATCCATGCTCCTTCATGCTCCTTCTCCATATTACTTTAATGCTCCTTCATGCTCCATAGCAACATGTGAAAAAGTGTTCCTTCCCTGGCGTTCTCATTTTTTATGCAGTAAAATATTCAGAATTGTCTCCAGCGTGTATTCCCAGTTCTGTCCCCTTGCATTCGATCGTAAGTGAACACCAACCAGCATGGACTGACTCACATAAGAATAAGTGTATTATGAGTAGGAGTGGTGGTTGTGATACTGCTTGGAACTTACTGCTTCATATTCACTTACTACTTTTACCTCTTACTTCTTGTTCTTAGTGCTATACTATATTCACTTCTACTACTGCTACTACATTTTACCCATATGAGATTTTTTTTAAAACATATGGCTAAAAGAATTAGTGAATTCTTACAGCAACGTAATGTGATTAATGAGTTTCAGTATGGGTTTATAAAAGGGCTAGATACAAATAAATTGTTATCAAATTTCTCAGATTACATAAATGGAAACTTGAAGAATAATATACATAACCTGTGTCTCTTTATAGATTTTTCAAAGGCTTTTGATACTATAGATCGAAAAATGTTATTACAAAAGTTGTCTCATAAGTGGGCCAGTACTAAAATTATTTGAGAGTTATCTTGCAAATAGAAAATTTGTTGTCAAAATTAGTAATGATTTCAGTCAAGTTGTCTGTTGTTGTGCATTATCTTGCCAGAGCTAGGAGAATTGAAAAGCGAGCAAGAATAGTTACGTATTTTGAAGATGCAATGTTTATTTGCAGGGTGAAATGGGGCAGAGCAATCGTAGCCTAGTAGAGATAGTGTCATGACATTCGTAGTAAACTGGTGCAAGTTATTGGAGTTTTATTACACTTTTCAGTGAGCACGTGCATTTGCAATTTGAGGCCAAGTGTAGAAAATGTGTGGTGAGAGAAGGTTGGAAGTAGAAGCAGATGAGGAAGAAGAAGAATACGAAAAGGAAGGAGAAGGAGAAAAAGGAGGAGAAGAAAATGAAGACGAAGAAAATAGGAAGAAGGAGATGCGAGGAGGAAGAGGAGGAGGAAAAGGGAGAAGAAGAAGGAGGGAGAGAAGGGGCGGGAGGAAGAGGAGGATGATGAGGAGTAGTAGGTGTAGGAGGAGGGGATGGATGAGAAGGAGGACTGTTGAGGAGGAAAGGAGGAGGAGAAGGAGAAGAAAAGAGAACGAAGATGAAGAACAAGAAGAAGAAGATGAAGATAAAGAAGAAAACGAAGAAAAAGATGTAGTAGGAGAAGGAGGAGGAGGAGGAGTAGTAGAAGAAGGAAGAGGAGAAGAAGAAAGAGGAGGAGGAAAGGATAATTTTGATGATGTTGATGATGTAGGAGAAGGAGAAAAAGAAGAAACAGTAAGAGAAGGAGAAGATGAAGAAGAGGTAGGAGGAGAAGAAGAGAGAAGGAGAAGGAAGAGAATGGTAAGGAAAAGAAGAAGGATGAGAAGGAGGAGGAGGAGGAGGAGGAGGAGGAGAAGGAGATGAAGAATGAGGCGGAGAAGCAGGAGGAAGAGGAGGAGATGATGAGGATAGGATGAGATTGATGAGAGGAAAGCAGACTAAATGAGATGGAGGAAAATGTTGGAGAAAATTGGAAGGATGAGAAGATAGAGGAGAAGAATAGGATGATGGATGAAAAAGAGTAGAAGAAGACGAAGAAAGGAGTATAAAAAGAAGAGGGATTGAGGAAGAAGATAAGGTAGTAATGGAAGATGAAGAAGGAAATAGAAGAACAAAGCAGAGCATATGAGAAAATAGCAGAGGGCTGAAAGGAGAAGAAGATTGAGATAGAAGATAGAAGAAGATAGTAGAAAGGTTTTATAGAAAGTAGATAGTGAACGTATAGAAAAGTAGTATAGACGAAGAGTAAAAGTAAAAACATTACAAGAGTAATAAACTTAAGGAGGTATATTTAAAAGAAAAATTAAAAGGATGAGAAGAACGAATAAGAGAAAAATTAAGAAAGAAGAGATGAGATTTTTTAATATAAGAAAGAAGCAGAACGAAGAAAAGAAGAAGTAAAGCTGGTTTAAAGGAGAAGGAAGAGAATGAGGAGGAGGAGGAGGAAGAGAGGAGGAGGAGGAAGAGAAGAGGAGGGAGAGGAAGAAAAAAGAAAGGTGTGGAAAAAGAAAGATAAGAAGAGAAAGAAAAGGATAAGTAGAAGCAAAGGAGACGAATGAAACAAGCAGCACCTGTATAAATTTAATATCGACTGTAAGTTCCAAGTGAAATCTGAATGTTTCATAGGAAGTTTGATCACTAAGCTTAAGTGACAAGAGGCGAACCTCCATTTCAAAAATGTCACATACATATTCTGGAAGTTTTCCGCTCCACTTTCAACTGTCACCCAAACAAAAAGTTGGTTTTTACGCTAGAAAAGTTTCTGATTTCCAAAAGTGGAATTCTTTATCTCTAACATTCACAATATAATTAGGGAATATTTACAGAAAGACACGATATCGTATTTTTCAATTAGTTTTACTGCGAGCCCTATTTCCACTACACTATTGGGGTTTGAGGTAGTGGTGTAACTGGAAGGTCAGTCTTGGGGGAGGGGGCTCTTCAACTAATGATGTGTTGATTGATGGTGGGGTTGTAACACAGCACACAGTTCAAGGAAAGGAGGAGTCCTCCTACAATAATTCATTCAAGATAATATACATGGGCCTTTATGCCTTAATTTTCCAGGGGGTCTCGGGGGTACCCTTCCCCCCCCCCCCCAGGAATTTTTGAAAAATAATTCCTCCAAATCCACATTCTCATCGATTCCAGACACGAATTCATTCATTTCTACATTTAAACCCACGTTTTGTGATGTGTCAAAGAAAAAATTATTACTATTATTATTATTATTATTATTATTATTATTATTATTTTGTCTAGTCCAGGGGTAACCTTTTAGGCTATGTATCTCTCTTATTAGACTGACATTCCTTCTAGCCTCCCCACAACAATCATTACCTTATGTAGTCAGCACAAGTAGTAGAATTTCAATTTGTAACTAGAGCGAGCTATGAGTTAGGAAAAAGGTCAGATTTGCTGGTTTTAAAATGAATTATTTGATAACTTATTACAACATTTTCAATATTGGCTCAATTTTCCTAACATAAGACTCAATGAAGTGAATGAATAGAAGGAATATGCCAGGCTGAACAGTGGGAATCGAACATGTCACCATTCAACTCGAATGTCACTTCAGTGTACCAGTGTTGAGGTCACTTCACACACACTCTGTTGCCTATGTGGGGGACTTTCTTCTAAATTTATTATTCATTTGTACTTATTTTTTCACGCACAGGTAGTACTAGCCTATGTTTGCAGATTCCTATTAGGACCAACTTTTTGGACTAAATAATATATTTTTTGTAACATTTCTAGAGTTCATTTGTATGTAAATTATTATAAAATAGTTGTATAGTATAACATGCAACTTTTAGTAATACCTGTACATTACTTTGTAATATTGTATAATTATTGTTATCACGTTGTAACAAGAAATGTATCAATGTTTAGGAATAAAATTGATTAGATTTGAAAAAAAAAATAAATATAGAACTTTCTTTTTAGTGGCGAAGGTGATATTGTGGATGATATCTATAATGAATAATAAGACTTGAAGTTGTCACAACCACATTAAATTTATTAATAAAATTATTTTTTAATTCTATCCTACTTGTGTTGCTTTCTATGTGTTCACGGTTTTTGGTTCTTGATTATGACACTTATTTTTGCTTGTTTCTCCTCCCACCAGTCGGCGTGTCTTGTTTTGGCCTTCAGCCAATCACTTCACAATAAAGGTCACTTCAGAGGCACTTTCTCCCTTAGCCATTAGTATCATTCCTTGTTTAGTATATAAATTTAGTATATAAATACATTATAACTACTCTGTACTTCGATTTTAGTTCGTTTTTTTGGAGGATGAAGCTCACATAGGTCTGAGACCTGTGCGTGGATAATAAGTTGGATGATGGTGAGTGTTGAGCTGGACCTACAGTTGTAGGTGGGCTACGAACCACCGGGAAGTAATTTTACAGCAGAGCACAGTGTATTTTTGCTGGCCAATCTAACCGGTCACCCTTACAGAGATTACCCAGGAGAAAACAGCTTATCTCTATCTAATTGAACAGATACCTGATACGGCTCTCAGCTATCACTTCACTTGAGATTTATAATGGTGTAACAACCGAAACTAGTATCTCACTGTTCAATAAATGTGGTTGTGACTTGTCTTATTATTCATTAAATGTAGAGCTAATTGTGGAGTTATTCAAAAATACACTATTATATCAGTCAATGCTTAAATGGTCAAGTATAGTCAAGTGCAAAGCAGCTATTACCTACAGGCATCACACTACATTATACATTGGTCTTTGCTATAATTATTGAGTTTATTTTCTCTAACTTTTAGTGTTGGAATATGAAACAAAGGTGTTATGAAATATAAAAGCAGCCACAAATATGTGTTAATTACATAATTATTTTTTCTAACTATTCTAGTACACTGGCGCCTCCCTCTAAACTCTTCTTCGCACCCCCCCCCCTAGGGGGGCGCACCCGCTCCCAAAGTTGAGAACCCCTGATCTAGTCCTTGAATCATATTCAATGAGGTAAGTGACCCTTGAGCTGGAAAATATTGTTTGAATAAACAAACTTCAAAATCAGATCAACATAGAGCTATTATCACTATGTTCTTTTTTATTCTCCCCCCTCACCTGATTGGAATACCGTATAGTACCGTATTTACTTGGAAATTTGTATTACTTCCCTGTAAAGTTTTGAAAAAATAATCTCTTTAAAAAAGCATTTTTAGCATTTCCAAACATCTTATTTCACTATCATGACAAAACTTGGGTTTCAAGGAACTGACAATTTATCAAACTGACAAATACACAAAACATGAATTATTCATTTCTACTTCTTCAAAGAGAAATTAATTATAGCTTACTGAAAACTTTCGCAATGGCGGATATTGAAAACAGCATTGAATAGCTGATAGAAATCGATTAGGACAGAAGGGTCACTGCAGTCTAGTGGTTAAGGCGTCCGACCGGCAATTGGGAGGTCCGCGGTTCGATTCCCGATGGTGACTGATATATTTGTGTAGTAGCGCTCATCGATTTTTATCAGCGTTTCAATGCTGTTAACATCCTCCATTGCGGAAATTTTTATATAATTATTAATAGCACTTTGAGAAATTCGAAATTAATAAATTATGTTCAAAAACTATCTCTCAAGGATTTTTAAAATTCCATATATTTTTGTCTCTGGGGATCCATCACCCTGATTCCCCATAGTTAAGCCACTGGTTTCAGGTGAGATCAACATCGCGTGACGTATTAAAATAGACAATTTATTAATCAATAAAAGGATAGAATTTTGTTGTACAAGATAGAAGGTTCATAGTTTATCTGACACTGATTACTGCTTGAAATCATGCTACTAGTACAAGAAAAAATAGAGACAGCATACCCCATTAAACTCATGTTTTTCGGGATTTATTTCACAGACTCAACTAATTCATTCATTGCGTGATGACGACCATTTAAAGTTGAAATGATTGTAAGTTGAACTTTTTTGGGCGTTAGAAGATTTTCTCTTGCCACATTAAGCCGATTTCCTTTCCAAACAACTCTGTTCTTTCCAATCAAAGTTTTCCAGTAACGTTTAATAGGGTTAATTACGGGTCTACGGGTTAATAGGGATGTCTGAGCCAACATGGTTCTAAATTAGTGCTGTTCCATGAAGTAAAACTGAACTTTCCTATTTGAAACTAGTGTAATTATGTGAATGAGACATGAGCAATGGTCGTTTGAAGTAGTGCTATCAGATTTGCTTCAATATGAACTTCGACATTACTTGAAACTAGACTGATCTTTTATGTCTGAAGTATCAATGAGAAGAGTGGTTCACATTTTTGTGAACCTGTAGCCAATATTCTGCTTTGATAGGATTATTCAAGCCTATGAAAGTAGACTAATTAATTACATTGAGTCCTCTATTCATGAACATAGCCTAAGGAGGGAGAATTTAATAACATCTATCACTCAAAAGGTTTTTCCAATATTCTGTTTTGATAGGCTTGAGGGTTCTGTTTTGAAATTGGGTTTGACCACGGTAAGTAGTATCTACCGTGGGTTTGACTACATGGGCAGTCAGTCTATGCGCGTAAATACCGTCGTACGGTATTTTGTGTGTGTGTGTGGGTGTGTGTGTGTGTGTGTGAGTGTTTCAGTCTTGTGGATTTCACAAAATCGGCAACTATTTGGAACACTGAATTTGGCACCAAGCTTCCTCTAAACGAAATTCAGTGCACCTCCAAGCCCGATATCTAATTTCCTTTATACATATTACAAAGCAATGTTCAAAATTCCCTTATGGACATTATTACTGTTGTAAAATGTGTTTTGGTGAAAGAAAATCATAGAATAGCTGATAAATGATACGTCACTATGATGCAAATAAGCTTCAAGTATGAAGTCAAAGCAACACATTTGCTCCGTATTAATATTGCAGATTTTAATTCCTTTTTTGGGATTGTATTGACATTGGTTGTTGAAATCCATGAATCACATGTGAAAAATTGGAAAAATCTCCCTTTAATTTCGTTGCAAAGCATGGCTAAACCAGAAGTAGTAAAAATTTATCAATGAAAGTAGAGTGACTTGCATTCCACTATGCTTTATGTACGTTTTGCAATAGGAAAATACAGATACAAATCTTTGTTTGGAGATCAAAGACTTAAAAGTGAAGCTTGCGGTAGGTCAGGTTACTTATACAGGCTGCTACCTACAGGCAGCTACCTCCTGGCTGGAACAGTATGCTGTAGCTGGATGATACCCCTGAAATTGAAACTATAGGCAATCATCCAAACCTTCACTGCATCTATTTTTCTCTCCTCCTCATCCTCCTCATTTTCCTCCACCACCGATTCCTCCTTCTCCTCATCCTCCTTCTTCTCCTCCTCCTCCACCTCCTCGTCCTCCTTCTTCTCCTTCACAACCTTCTACTTCTCCTTCCCTTCTCCTGCTTGAACTGAACTGCGATTGAGAGTATTCTAGAAATCAAGAAAGTCCTTCAAAGCTCAATGGCACAAGTGACTTCCCATTCAAGAAATCCCACCCTACGTCTTAAAAAATAAATAAAAGATATACATATTCGAAAATAAATTCAAATTTGAATTTTAAATTCTTAATCTGTAATTATTAATATTTTTGAAAAATACAACTATAATTTATGACATCCCAGTGAACTAGTTCAATAAATAATTATTATGACGTCTGACTGCTTTATTTATTTATTTATTTAAAGTTCAAAGATGATCAATAACTCTTTCTAGGTTTAGGCACTCTAGCTGGTTCAAGTTTTGCTCAACGTACCAATTGCTTCAAATGAATATTTTAAAAAACGGATGAACTCATGTTCCACATTGATTACTAATGATCACATTGATTACTCACTATTACATTGCTTACTCATGATTATTTTTACTCCTATAAAGGTTGATTACAGTTCCTCATATTTAAGCTATGAAATTATGTTTTTTTTTTTGACAATGAAGCCCACATATGTCTGAGAACTGTGCGTGGGTAATGAGTTGGATGATGGTGATTGATGAGTTGGACCTACAGTTTTAGGTGGGTTCCGAACCACCGGGAAGTGATTTTACAGCAGAGAACAGTGTCGTTTTTGCTGGCCAATCTAATCGGTCACCGTTACAAACAGGACCTACGAGAACACAGCTTATCTCTATCTGATTGAACAGATACCTGCTACGGCTTGCGGCTATCACTTGAGAATTATATACTGTATGTGCTTATTGTAAGTCATTTGTTTTATTTGTGAATTGTTTGAGCTACTTGTTTATTTTCTGTTTTATTTATGAATTATTTGTCTTATTTGTATATTATTGGTGTTATTTGTTGAATGATTGGGTTATTTCAAAATTATTTGTGTAATTATTAAATCATATATCTCATCTTATCTCTCTGATTGTACAGATACATTTTGGGTAAATTCTGTTCATAGCCATAGAACTTTTGTCATCCAGAAAAGGATATTAAGAGTTATTTGTAGATTGAGAGCAAGGGACCCATCTAGAACTTACTTTAAAAACATAAAGATCCTTACAATGCCATCTATCGACATGCATCAATTATTAGTCTCTGTTAAACTAGTCATCGACAAATTCCAGCTTTTCACAGACAATTATGAGTACAAAACACCTGATAGAAACCTGATTGCATTCCCAATTCATAGGCAGACAGCTCTCGAAAAGACTCCTTTCTACTCTGGAATTCGATAGTTTAATAAGTGACCACAGGCTATCCGGAAATTAGAATCAGTTATTTCATTCAAACAAGCAATCAGGAAATTGTTGATCGACAAAAATTTGTACTCTGCTGCTGAATTATAATCAAACATTACATAGAAAATAATATGTATTTATATATTAAATATGCTCATGATACTTGCAATTACTATGAAGTATGTAATTTGAAAGAAATAGACTACTGATAAGTTACTATGCATGTTGTAGTTTTAGTAACAGATTACTGACAAGTCACCTTCCAACTAAGTGAATAATCAAATATTGATGTAACTCATTGATGTTATTCATTTTCAAAAATTGACAATAACTAAATAAATAAATAAAATTACATTGATTACTAAATGTTCTACATTGTTCCCTTTCCTATTTATGCACACCTTGTTCAACATTTAAACATTTGTTCACATGAAATAATGAGATTACATCGTGCGACAAGACCCATTATCTC
Organism: Conomelus anceps; assembly: GCA_948455865.1. NCBI lineage: Eukaryota > Metazoa > Arthropoda > Insecta > Hemiptera > Delphacidae > Conomelus > Conomelus anceps. Next base: position 24,974,447 of record OX418217.1, read on the forward strand.
AAGAAAACTTTGTTTACAGTGATAATAAGTAGAATACATGGCTCACTTGTGATTTACTACAGTTGCATTACTAAATCTTCCCACCTCTAGATGTTTCGCCGTCGTTTATGAGGTACTTTACATTCTTTTAGGTAATATCTTGTAAAGAACATGCTCAACTGGAACGAAACAACATTATATTGAGGCAGTGTAATTCTGTTATATTTATTGCTCGCCTCAAGTTTAATAATAACAATGACAGAAAAAGTAAGAGACAGAATAATGATTAGAATACGACAAGAAGAATGTGAATAAGAGGTGGGAAGAAACATTGAGAGAGAGAGAGAGAGAGATTCAGATTCAGATGACTTTATTTGTGCAAATTTACAATGTATATGAATGATAAAAGTAAGCAACTCTCAGATCCCCTAGTTGAAGTGAAGTACAGTTGTTCTTAAAAAGTAAACATAATGGTTGAATAGTTTTAATAGAAAGAATTAAAAATACAACAAGTATATATTTTAAGGTATAATACAACAGAAATTATGGATGCGATTGTTTGAAAAAAAAAAAAAATAAACATAATAAAAATAGAGCTTGGATCTGAGAGATGAATTACACAAAGAGGCGAAGTCTTGGCCATTGAGGCCATTCTTACACTTAACCTTTTACCTGAACATGTTATACTAGTTTACATTGATGTGGATGAAATTGTCTAATATGAATTATCTAAGTTTGTTCAATCAATTCAAATAAGATAAATTAAAATTTAAAAATTTTACATGTATACATCAAAACAAAAAATAAAAGCATATTAAAAATAATTTGTGGATTCAAAAAAGAAGTACCTAGAAATTAATAGATAAATAATTTAGATAATAGATAATAGCCTAACCTAACTTGAAGGATTATGGTATCATTGATCATGCAGTTGCCTCAAGGCCGGACAGACGCTGCCATTTTCTCCAATCGATGTCTCCTCAGAGACAGGGAGAAGCCCGCTCGGCTCTCATGATTCCTAATTGAAAGTGGGAGTAGATTCCAAGCACGACAAGCGCTGACAACAAAAGACTTAGTATAAAGTTTCGTCCGGTGATTTGGTATCCTAAGAGTTCTGTCACCATTTCTGGTGTGGGAAACGCTGTTTCTCCTACCTTCAGACACCAACTTGAAATCATTTTAAAAATATTTAGGAGTCCCACTGTTGAGAATGCTCTTTAGAAGTTTAAGTATTCTGATAAGTCTCTGATCAGGTAATTTTAAGGTGTTACTATGAATGTAGGATTGGGTTATATGCTCATGACGTTGTAAGGAGTAAACAAAACGCATGCAGTAGTTCTGACTACGCTGCAACCTTTCATTAAGTGTTACTGTCATATCGTTAATAACTGAATTGCAGTACATGAAGTATGGGAAAATGAGAGTTTTGACAAGTAGTAGTCGTATATGCCTGGGAAGGATGTCTTGCATTTTCTTCAAAGAGTGCATGGCAGAGAAAACTCTTTTGCAGGTGCCTACAACATGTTCAGTCCAGTCAAGAGTAGTATTCATTATGATTCCTAAGTTTTTTACTGATTTGCAATATGAAATACTAGTCCCATCAACAGTGATTTTTGGAATTGATTGAAAGTCTATGCCATTGATTAAACGTGAGCAGCCAATGATTATAGGTTGAGTTTTAAGTGGATTGAGTTTGAGGCCATTCATTTTAGTCCATTCAGTGATTTTCACTATTTCTTCATTCAAATTATGGATGGTTTGTCGAAGGTCTCTAACAGAGCAACTAGAATAAATTTGAAGATCATCAGCATATGTGTGAAATTTGGAAAACCTGATTATGGAAGAAAGATCATTTGCATACAGTGTGAATAGAAGGGGGCCAAGAATTGAACCTTGGGGGACACCAAGAATTACATTTTTCCACTCTGATTGCAATTCACCATTAGTAACACACTGCTTTCTGCCTGCAAGATAAGAATAAAACCATTTTACAGCTTTATGACTGAAACCAAGGAGGAGTAATTTGTTGAGAAGGATCCGGTGGTCAACAGTGTCAAAAGCCTTGGAGAAATCGAACAGACACAGTATGGTACACTTTCTGTGATCCATAGACAACCTGATATCTTCAGTAACACGCAGTAGAGCTGTTTCAGTGGAATGGAATTTTCTAAAACCAGACTGGAAGTTATGAAGTTTGTTGTTCTTTTCAAGGAATTCCACTATTTGTGAATGAACAAGTCTTTCAAGTGCTTTGGAAATTGCTGGCAAAATACTTATAGGCCTGAAGTCTTCGACGTTAGTGGGACATGAAACTTTGTTAAGTGGGCGAACATGAGCATATTTCCAGTTTTTAGGAAAGAAACCACTTTGAAGGGAAGCGTTAAAGATGTGAGTTATTAAAGGAAGGATTGCAAAGAGAATTCTCTTGATAAATTTAATAGGAATTTTATCTGCTCCCATCGCATTGCTGTGGATATGCTGGATAGCTTGAAGAGCCTCATGCTCAGTAATTGGACGAAATTGAAACTGGGAGGCTGGTGGAACAGGAGTGTTGGAAACCCGATCAATTAGGCTTTCTAGATGATTTTCAATGACTGTCTCATCACATTGAGAAGATTGGGATACAAAATGTTCATTAATATCATCAAGTGAAAGGTCGATTTGGGTATGTGACTTTTTTTTCAATTCCAAACTGTTTTATACCACGCCATAACGATGATGAATTAAGTCGGTTTTCAGTTATAAAAGAGTTCATGTACCTAATCTTAGAGTTGCAAAGTTCTTGTTTTACTTTGTTACGTAAGCGTCTGTAAGTGGTCCAGTTTTCAATGTCACCTGTTCTTTTAGCCTTCCTATGAGCTGAGTCCCTTTGTGCCATGAGCTGCAATATTTCTTCAGTTATCCATTTAACAGGTCGTTTACTATTAATTCGTTTAGTCACAGTTGGTGCGTGCTTATCATATAGATTCAAGATCTTGTTTTCTAGAGTAGTTGCCATTTCATCAACTGACAACAGAGTTAATATTTCGTTCCATGGTGTTTGAGCTACATCAGTCATAAATGCTACTTCGTCCATATGTTTGAAATCTCTGAAAGTTATAAATTTTGGTACAGGCTTAGGAGCTTTATAGGAGAGTACACAGTTAATCAGATCATGATCAGAAATAGCTGGAACTGAGATTTGGCTCTTGTGAATCACCTCATCAGGGTCGCTAACAATTAATAAGTCAATAAAAGTATCAGATACGTTAGTATGGTGAGTGGGATTTAAAGGCAGTATGGTTAGATTGAGACATTCAAAAATAGTTGTGAGTTGGGTGTAGTCAAAGTTATGATGGGCCATGTTGAAGTCCGTATTCATATCTCCCATTAGTAGGATATGACTGTAATTAGGCATGAAAGACAGCAGAGCATTTTCAAAGTCAGTAAAGTAACCAATCTTTGGAGGCCGATAATAGACACCAAGTAACAATTTATCAGACCTAGACAAAGTTAACTCCAATAACATGAATTCTGGCCTAGCTTCACCTGGTAAGGATTCGGACACAGTAAGTATTTTTGTCTTGATGCCGTCTTTAACGTACACTGCAACACCTCCACACACTCTATTCAACCTATCGTTACGGAAAATATTATATCCTGTTATAGCTACTTGAGATGATGAAATACTTGGTTTTAGAAAAGATTCAGAAATCCCTATTACATCAAAGTTGTTGAACCGGAAGATTGCTCTAAGTTCGTTAATGTGACATCATAGTGATTGTACATTCAAGTGAAAAGCCCTAAAAAAATGTTTATCATAAGGCAGAAGATCATTTGATAATATAAGCTCAGTACCGATTGAACTGTTAGGAATGGAAGAGATTGAGGCCGAGCGAGCTGGTGTGTTAAGAAGCGACATCTAGAGGACTGCCGACCTGCATCAACCCAACCCAGAAGCAAAGCATGATCACTAATACCAAATTAAACCTAGAATAACTTAACCTAAGAAAATTAGAATTAAAATCGTTCGTCCGCATGATGGTAGCGTAGTAGTCGAATCAGCTCCAAGCAAGAAAGTTCCTCAGTTGAAATAATTTAGTGTTCAGTTTTAAAAGGGAGGAACAAGCGTAGCCGAGAATAAGATGCCCAGTAGCAGCCAGATAGAATAGATGCAGCCCAATGTATAAGCAGTGCACGAATCGTTTCATCGAGGGAAATGTAGTGCTCCAGGTTGTTGGGAGTGTTGCCATTAAACTGCAACAATAAAGAAAAGAGCCAGCAGAAACAGACTGCTAAGATTCAAGTAGCCTACAGATTATATTAGGTTCAAATAGATAAATGATAAGGCAGACGAAATAGATGGCATGAAAGAGAGAAGAAAAAGAAAAAAAAGGTTGAAGACTCATGGCGAGAATAAGGAATGATTAGGATGGATGGTGAAGTGTGTCGAAAATGAGTGTGAGGAAGGGTGACAGAGATAGCATGGAAAATAGTTTTGACAGGGATGTATTTTGGTATCGTATGTAATGGCTGGTAAGGAATGGTAGGCAAGGAAGCTTGGAAGGAGTTACTTGGCATTGACAAGAAAGAGAAAGTTGTACCGATTAAACGAAGAGAGAAGAGTGACAAGAGTGATGGTAGGATAATATCGAGAGCAAGAGAGAGAGAGCCCATGATGGGAGAGTGATTGTAAGAGGTATCACATGGTATCACAGTGAGTGCGAGTGAGTATGAAAAGGGGGGGGGTGAGTAAGCGAGTAATGTATTATTCCTAATTATCACAAATCACCGCACTATATTATACAGACTCAAGCAGAATATACATACACATATACACATATATATTGTAAGGTATCTCTTTAGCCACGACGTGGAGTGAAATCACAAAGAGTCCCACAACAAAAATGTTGAACCAGAACACTCTTCCACAACTGACTATCGTGAGAAGAATCCCCTGATTCGAGTTCACTGGTATTCTGCACCCTTGTGTGGGCTTATCCTGTGCCATTTTCAGCTCCTCAAAGTTCGCCACAGAAGAAGAAATAACAATAAACACACAAGAGCGACCTCAATCGGAGGCGCTTCACCAAATATTTATGTAAATTGGGAGTGCTGCTTGGCCGCACAGGTACAAAGTACCAGTGAAGTTTATTGGTGAACTGTTCACAAAGTATACCATGAGTTCACTGAAAAATGTGATTATCCTCCACTGTCCAACTATCTAATGTCCACCTTGGGGCATTTAGTATCAGGCACAGTGGTAGGATTCCACCATACAGTGAAACTCGTTACCTAAACTATGCTGTAGCAAATGTGCAAGACTCCATACAACCCCTAGTCTCTAAACAGGACTATAACATCCATGCAAGGCACACCGATGACGGTTCAACTTATTGATCACAAGTAAGAACAGTCACCCGTGGGTCTGGAGTGATGAAATGATCCTTATACAAAAGAAAAAACTAGCATATCACAGACTTGCCGAGTGGAAGGGGATTGACGAATTAACAGCTGGGTAACAGTAATACAATGGACATTTATTGTTCCCTTTAACCCTTTAAGTCTTTGTGGCACATATAGATGCCACACCAACTTACCTCTTAACAACACTTTTTTTCCTGCCAATCCCAGCAAATTTTACAAACTGTTTTCTATTCCATACTTTATTACTTGGCTTTGAAAATATAATTTGATAATTAAAAAGCTAAAAAATCAATTGGTTAATGTGGCTAACATAGAAACCACATTGACTCTAGGCAACCGTCTTGGCCAGTGTGTCAATGTGGCTTCTATTCTTGCCACATGCAGAAATTTGAAAGAAATGCAGTCCAATGCTTCAGTTTAATAATATATTATTATTTAAACTCACAATTCATAAGAATATATATTAGGACCACAAAATGAGCACAAATTACCAGTTGATTGCCATCAAACACATAATAGGTAGGCTATCATGTTATCATATACTGATTTCAGTAGTTTATGGAAATACATCAAACAGCACATGAAATTATTACTGTCAATACATCATTTATGCTAACAAAAAGAAATATATTCAACTATCACAATATCTTTGAGAATTATAACAAGAGAATGATGTTGCATGACTAAAATCAACAATAGAACTTTCTTATCTTATGATTGATTACTAAGTTCGGTATTATTATGGACATAACATCTGAGCGCAATAGAAAACATGAAACTGACTATGAGAAATTAGTTATAATATTCATATTCTTTGAGAATAACCATACTTGGAATAAATATAGCATTACATTTTTCTGTAAAAAACATTCTAATGCAACTAAGTTTCTTAGGTTATGGTGACAAGAGTAACTTTGTTTGTCTGCAAATGACTGTATTGGATAGGAAATTTACTCATAATATATGTAATATGTTGCTTAAACTATTATAAAAGTGAATACAACCCTTACTGGTCGATTGAAACTCTGAATCATTAAATTTTTGAAGAAATCTTGATATAAACAATGCTCTGTGGTCAAAGTTGGTTTTTGGAAGCGATGTGGCTTCTATGTTTGCCACAATTATACATTCACATCACTAGATATCAATAGAAGAACAATATGTTGCTATGAGCAACTGATATATAGAGTAACAGTGTCAAGGAAGACAGTTATGCAGTTGAAATCTAGCTAGCATTGGTAACCAAACACTTATGAGCGCTTTTAGTATGTGGCACACATAGAAGCCACATTAGCTTTAGGGAAAATTATGTTTCAACTGCTCGCACCTTAAAGGGTTAAACAAATATTAAGAGGTGGGCTAATATTTTTAGCCGTATGAAAAGAGGTATTTGACTACTCTGATCAAAAGTTTACAAATTTACATATGAAAAAAATTCAAGTTATTATTGTCCAAAAGTTGACAAAGTAATTTTTTATAATATTGTATCCGGATATAGACTAGCAAAAAAAAACGACTTGCTTAAGGGCCGTTTATGGAACTTTTAGACTGCCTTGTACACATGGTGTGCTATCACAAGTATTAATAAATTTTGACCTCTTTTTTGATGCAAAAATATTAATTTTCGCGCACTAGCGCTGGCCAGGCTTATAGTAGATTATGAGTTACTCACAGTACAGTCGACGATTTTTTTCTTTTTAGAATAAAGGGTTTATTCTGTCCTTGGCGTTGACTGGATACTTGGTCATCAAATTCTATCAGCTCTCAACTATTAGCGGCGCATTTATTTAATACTTTTGCAAGTTGCAATGGTACAAAATGGATGGTGAAACTCTACATGAAATTTAAGACAGTTCAAAAGAAAAGGGAACTTTACATTTAACACCAAAATTACAATTAACAGAGAAAGGGGACAAATAATACGTCCATCAGCCTTGCCTACAAACCAGAAGTGTGTAGCTTCTTGGTTTTTCAGAAAAGAATATCCGTTTATGCAAATCAGGCAGCATTAAAATTAATTCACCACTGCTAATTTTTTTTTTTTTTTTTTTTTTTTTTTTTTTTTTAGGATGAAGCCCACATAGGTCTGAGACCTGTGCGTGGGTAATGAATTGGATGATCGTGATTGATGAGTTGGACCTACAGTTTTAGGTGGGTTCCGAACCACCGGGAAGTGATAATTTACATAAAGTATGCGATTTCAAAAGCAAATTTTACAATTGTTTAAAATTGGTAAAGGTTCAAAATTTTAATTTGAACAATGGGATTATTGAGCATTTCTATGGAACATTTTCTCTTACAGAATTAATAAAATAATATTTTAATAAATTCATGATCAAGTGATTTGTTTACATTTTTACGTTTCATTACACCCACGTTGACACAGTTTTGTCTTATTTCAATTTCTGGGCATAAGTATGAGTTTTAGACCCTTACAAATCATTCTTTGAGTGAAAATAAAACATATTTTAAAACAAAAAAAGAAACCGACTTCAGTGAAATGATAAAATACTCACGTACTAAAAAGTTTAAAATAAAGTATTTACTTTAAACTGAGAAAATTTTAAATTTCATACAAGTAATCTTTTGAAGTCGGCGCCAAATATTTTATAAAGATGATAAGAAATTCTAATATCAAAACTAACACTGTATTTTTTTGGAGGATGAAGCCCACATAGGTCTGAGAGTTTTGCGTGGGTAATGAATTGGATGATGGAGATTGATGAGTTGAACCTAGGTGGGTTCCGAACCACCAGGAAGTTCTATCTAATATAAAAACTAACACTGTATTTCAATTAAATATGTGATTTACACTCACTTTTACTGAAATACAGTAAATGATAAGAAAATCTATATAATATCAAAACTAACACTGTATTTCAATTAAATGTGATTTACACTCACTTTTACTGAAATACAGTGTCAGTTTTGATATTAGATTGTTCAATTATTTCGTCATGGAAAGCATCACAGAGTAATTCTGTTATATTTTAGAAGTTCAGTTCTAACCTCATACCTTTATTATTTTGATGCATAAAAAACATACATGAAGCTAATTTACCATTAAACGACATCAATCAAGTGAATAATACTAATAGTGTTCACATATAATCATAATCGTCCAAGTTATTCAATTTAGACACTTTATTGACAGAAGCCCATATACTGCACTCCCATGGAGTGCAGTATATGGGCTTCTCTTAAAAATGATGCGATTAAGTGAATTATGTCTTTATCCGACTAGATATCCATCTGAAAATGAGTATAATCATAGTATGTAACCTCTCCCGTGTTCACATAATCGTAAACGTCCAAGTTATTCAATTGACAACAAGTTATTGACAGAAGCCCATATAGTGCACCACAGCTGAATATACCTACACTGAAATAGTAGGCCTATATTACGTTACAAGTGTGGAAAATATTGTGCTTACTGAAAATACGATAAGTAAACGCAGGAGATGAAGTTGAGTGCGGTATTATCATACGAGTATGGTAAACATCTTCCCGGACGAGTTATGTACGATATTTTTTGTGTTATGATTGCAACTAAATAACCTTATTGCTATGACTCAATAACATCAACTAAATTATTTACAATTTCCATATGAACATATGGACAGAAATATTATATTCTTCTTATTCTCGATTCAAATTAAGTTCACGTGATTGGTCAAAACGGGACATTGAAGACTTCTTTCACACTGAACCAGCTTTGGGTAACCGATGTCGTTTACCCGGCATAATTGCATTGCATCATATGATTTCGAAAACCGTCTAGATGTAAAGCGCTCCATATGATACAATGATCAGCCTGGTAAACGACACCGGTTATCCGATTGGCGGTTATGTGTGAAACTATCCTATTCAAACTTGATTGAAATGAAGACATCGAAGAATGCTCCTTTTTGTTTAATATTGGGCTAAGTATTGGGCCGATCCTTGCGAAACTTGAATGGGACCACCGCTGAGCGATGCTCTTTCATTTAAAAAAAATTCATCAAAATCGGTTCAATATTGTTCGAATGATTGATGTACAAACATAAAAAAAAAAATAAAAAAAACAGGTCAAATATAGTAACCTTGTTGTTTTTGGAAGTCGGTTAAAAACGGTATGTGTGCTTCAATTTCATATGTGAAGTGTTATCAGTTTGTGATAATAGAGTTTGATGTCTAAGCTAACCAACGTGTTAGTGTACATACAATATATATCATTTATTAATGATTGGATAATCCAAATATGAAACCTAGGTGAGTACAGTTCTATTTTATTTGATTCTTTTGGAATTTGCACTTTACTTTGCCATTAGCCTTCTCATAAAATATTATAATGGCTCGTAACAGTTTCAAGTTCTAGGTTACCCAAATCAAAATAGGTCAGATTTTGTTAGGCGATTTATAATATTTACATACTGTTCTAGCCTTGTTTATCACTCACTTATACAATAGTCTATGACAATATATATATTAGTTGACATAATTATGCCGTGAACATATTTTAACAAATAAATTCCAGTTTATCAACTTTGATTCACGTAGTATTTCGTTACAAACTTGACTGTAGGTTAGGCGGGCTGTTTGAAATATTTATGACAGCTTGGGTTTTCTTCAATTTCTTTAAAGTTTGACCAGTTTCGAGGCAGATTAAAACTGAATCATGACAATATATATATACATACACATACAATCTACTTGAGTCTATATAGGCCTAATTTATACATCACACTAGAATCAATCTAATTTGAATGAGTTACTAAATACAGTTGTCTTTTTTTCTTTCCTAAATTATGCGAGATGTGGAAAATACAAGCTGCAATCACTCACTCTGCAGAGTTAAACAGGCATTTTATAGCACAATGTGACCAAGGTGAGATATATATAAATATCTCAGATATAAGTAAGATAATCTTTGCATATTGATACAGTGCGAAAAATTGAGAGCATTAGAAATAATAAAACGGTTGAAGAAGAAACATCAGATGAGGTAAATAAACGAAAAGTATTAATTATAATTCGTAATGAATTGCAATGATCAATCAGTCAATATTGGGTTGTATCCCACTTATATCATGCATAGATTTATAATTTCTAGTTGATTTATAGACATGTATTCATGAAATTGGAAGCCATTTAGTTTCCATATTTAATTGGTTAGAAATTTAGCAATAAGGCCGCAAAGTGGATATATTTTAGATAAAGCTATCAACTTCAGTAGATTATGTAAATTATAATGATTTTTGGTGGTGAGTAAGCGGGGCTTTTTTATTAAATAATTACAATAAAACCCTAAAAAAACTCCTCCGAGCGGAAACCGCGACCCACGCCACGGCGCGAGGGCAGCCCCACTCCGCCGCAGAGAGCACCGTCACACGACACACAGTGTACTGTGGGCCTCCCGACGACGCCCTCCACAACAGAGCGAAACGGCCGCCACGCCATAATGCGTGTCACAACCCCCATCCAAAAGCGTCCTTCAAGTCTTCATTATATACTAGTGGAAACAAGATGGATCTTCAACATCATAAATAATTTATTTATATTCTAATTAAGAAGAGTGAGTAATTTAAAAAGTGAGATTCAGATTTAATTGAAATTGCATTGTTAACTGATTGCGAACAGTTGGGCCTGAGAATTAAATTATTGAGAAGGGGGTTGCAAAGGGGGCATCTATATCGACTACTATCACATTCTTTTTTTTGCTAGAAACTCACCGTATTCTTGCGAGATCCGTGAGTCTTTCGACCGTGTGGACCCTCCTGTTCTCTCCGTTGCCGGTGGCGATTTTTATGCGAGAGAGAGAGACAGAGAGAGAGAGAGAGGAGGGAGAGAGACTGGGAAGGGAAGTGAAGAATGAGAGACGCGAAGTATATGATGAATAAGAGATAGATTTAATATTGGTTATCAACGTGATAAGACAGTCAATTTATATTTGATGCATTTTGCAGAAAATTAAATTCTTGAATACTGAGATGAAGTATCAAATTTGTGTTTCTGTAAAAACAGATTGGCTCGAAAAAACAAGTCAACGTACTGTTTAATTGATGATGATGATGATGACACTACATCAGAACTGAATTGAATTCCAATGAAAAATAATTCTACAAGTTTTAAACTATTCCTAAACCTGATTGAAATAGTTATTTATAGTCGAGCGTGAAGCGCGACTTTATCGCTCGAGCCAAAACATTTACTGCGCGACGCGTAGCGGATAAAGAAGCATCACGCGCGAATTGCATACAATATTTTTCCTAAAGCTGCAGTTCTGGATTCCAACACAATAAAAGCTTGTAGTTTGTATCATGACAGACCATGCGCGGATTTGGTTAGCGTCCGCCATTGTATAAGGTTATGTGAATTTCCCGGATTCCGTGATCCACCAATGAGAAGGCATCAAAATCAAAACAGAAGCGTAAAGAAAACAGCTGGCGAGCGTAAAGTACTTTACCGCTTGCGGAGCAGTAAAGAGGTATTTTACAATTAGTTTTCAGTACCTAAAGAACTACTTTACGAGCAGTTGTAGGAAAAGATATTTTTTGCTGGCCTACCCTACCTTTAGGTTATTGAAACGTTCACCATGCAATCTGGATGAAGGGAATGTATGTAGGTATCTATGAATGTATGAATGTATATGAATGTATGTAATATTACCGTAGCCGATTTCGACTGTAGGTGACTCTTAACATTATGTTCCAAAAGAAACATATTATGTACCAAAGAGCGTACTACGCAAACAAGGAGTGAGCTAGGTTGTGATTACTTTCCTTATTGAGCTCACAGACTTGTATCTATGCTAAGCCCACCGAAACAAAATCTGGAGCTCTTTCTTAACAGTAATGTTCACTCCTACCTTTACAAAGGGTCTGCTTTGTAAATGGCAAAATTCTACAAAACGCAAGTAATCGAGTTTTTAACGTAATTCATTCTTGATTATCATTTTTTGCAAGTGAAAAATCAGATGTTTGATGAAACATCAAATTACGGGAAAAATGAATCGTTCTAATAACAATGAATAGAATTGTTCTAGACATACTTTGTTAATTTCGGTTAGTAGCGTACAAAAATCATGCAGGCACTATGCTTTCACAGTGCACTCTACATATATTTCTATCAAACCATCGTAGCATAGTAATACTGTATTCTATATTTCTGATTATCAAATGAAAACTCTGTAAACAAACAAGAGATTAATAAAAACGAACAACACATTCCCTAGAAATTTAGAATTTGCGTGCAAGCTCTATCCCCCCACCACCCATCATCATTGTGCGAGCTATGTTCCCCCCCCCCCCCCCACTACGATAAAAAGTGGGTCACAGAGCTGCTGTATGGTGAAGCAGCAGTGATTTTCGAAATTTTGTGGTTTGGTCGATAGGTATGGGAGGGGACGGGGTTTATGGATTATTTTTTCTGTGCTTTTCAATTTCTGTGCGTAATGTTTGCCTGCTGCTAAATCAAATATGGCGGCCTCAGCACCCGCGTCTGATTATTGAAATAGTTTTCAACATTCCTGTTGATTTGTAAGCTGTGCTGGTGGGTGGTATTTATAATGTTTACAGAAACCCCTCATAATTTTTGGTTGCGAACGGTGCTTTGTTTCAGGGTGGGAGGGGGATAAGGTTGCAGGGGGGGTTTGTATTAACGTCAATCGATACCTCCCGCCCTAGCTACACTCAACGCCCTCCATCTATGAGGTACTGTAAATTATTTGGTGTATATCTATATTTTGTGTAAGCGCGTGAGTGTGTTGGTGGGTGCGTGAGTCAGCCATCATTGCGCCAGATATCGCCGTCTGGTACCGCGAGGGCCTATCACCCTCTCACTCTCTCCTTGATCTTTTCTCACCCACTCGCTTTATCACTCTTCGTTCTCTCTCACTCACTCTCTTCTTTCTCACTCTCTCTCTTTATCTCTCTCTCTCTATCCCAAGGTACATCTTCTCTAACTTCGCCTTTTTCATGCAAATGCATCACCAAGTTTTTATAATCTCATTTTCAGTCGTCATTTCATGTTTTTATAATAAGTGACTAATAATATACTATGTAATAATACTTGGCGATGCCTATATATATAGTATTTTATATTTGTAACTGTTGAATTATTATTTGTATGAATAAAGTAATCAATCAATCTCCCACTCTCTCTGTCTGTACTGCTTTTTATCATGATTTTTAGTGTATCTCGTAAGCCTACTTCATCATTTTTTAGTTTATTTCTGATCGGAGATTCAGATTTATTATTGCAAAGAAATGTTTGTTTGATAAAAGCCGTGACAGACTGTGCTTCATAAGTGATCAACTTATTCTTGAGTTTTTTGACATTTATATGTTTTGACGTATATTAGACATTTATTTTTACATCATTGAAAAGTTTATTGGACAGTTATTATTAAGTTTGGCCGATTGATAGTCACTAATTAGTTTTTGTACAGAGATAATCTTATAGAAAGATTCATTATTAGCTGAAAGTTATTGAACTGTTTGTTTATTGATTTTCTTACGCGATAATTAACTGATTACTGTGTGTTTTGAGTAATTGTGTAGATAAAGTTCGAGTGTTACTTTATAGAGTGTTGCTATATAGAGTGTTGCCAGCATTATTTTAGTGATAGAACTCATGAAAAGTATGCACTGTAAAGATAGTGTTAATATAGAGTGTTAGTGTTGCCAGCATTATTATAATGATAGAATTCATGAAAAGTATGCACTGTAAAGCTTATCTGTTTAGAAAGCTTTACATTGCTTTTTCCAATTGAACTATTTTCAAAATTAAAACATATTTCATAATTCTGTTGCATCATTATTTATTGTATTTTTGTCAGTAATAAATAAATAATACACGTGAATTATAAAATTTAAATACAAAAGCACTTTTGAACTGAGCCACACAGATACAATTTTAGAGAAATCTATAGATATAAACACAATACAAAATTATCCATGTACAAGAAACAACTTGGATAAATTTCATCAAAAATTATAAACATCATTGCATGTTTACAAAACATACAACACAAATAACAAATTGACTGTAGAAAACTGGATAGCTAGCAATTTATTTTTCAAATTAAGGTTATTACATTTAAATGTGTAATTGTTATTATCCTGATTGTTCGTTCTTCTTCCTCTCTAACTTAATGTTTTTACATGTTTTCCTCATTTTTGTATATTATATAACTAGTATATATTTGTTATAATGTTTATAACGTTTATAATGTTTTTACATGTTTTCCTCATTTTTCTATATTATATAACTAGTTTATATTTCATTGTCTAAAGCTACAATCAAATGATAGTTACCAGCGGACAAGCAAATGCTTATTCTGGAAATACCATATGGTATTATACATTTTATTTTACATATTTAGTGAACAAATAATATTATAGATTTGTATTTTATCTTTACGTATAATTTGATATCATATTAAATTTTGGAATATTGATTTGATTTTCTATATGAATGGAATAAAATAAATTGAACTGAATTGGAAAACATCGATGTTAATTTATTTCCTTCATGACTACAGCACAAGCTGCTATCAAAATGTGAATTCTACAAAGTTTGTTTTAATAAAATTTATTTATAATACCATGTATTCAGGAAATCATCCTACCCCACTATGGCAATATTATTCTATTGTTGTTTATTGTTATTGCTGTTACTATCCTATTACTAACTTATTTCTAGCTGCATTATGCACAAAATTTCGAAACGCTCACATAGGTAGACTTCTGTGGCAATGAAATTTTAAAATAGAAAAATCTCATGTTTGGCGTAAAAAGGCCTGCCGTAACAGTAGAGATATAAAAATGAGCTTCAAAAGCAGTGATCAATAATTCCCTTAGTAACCATTTTACGATCACTTCCATTCTTCCATGACAGTGTACTCAAAATGAAATGACAAACCCGGGGCACTTCTAGCTGTCAGGAATATGAGATACTGCTGACTAGAATAACAACTCATTTAATACTACTTTTAACTGCTTATAACTACTCCTATGTACTTATATCTACTCATAGCTTTTCCAAAATTATGATTGAACTATGGTTAATTAGTTGCAAAGAATGATAATCACATCATCCTTATTCACCATTGTTTATAAATTCATTCAGGCTGTAGGTTCACTAGAACAATAGCAAACAATAACAATACAATACAAAAAATATATATATGATTGATGCTGCTTTGTATTTTAGATTTGTGTTTGCTCACCAGTTTTCTAATTTTTATACATTTTAATTTCGTATTTATCCGGTGCTCCACCTGTTACTGTGGGTGAGTCTTGTCTCAGCCAACAGCCAATACCTCGAAACATAGTTTTATAGTGGGAAATCATTTTTTTTTTTTTTTTTTTTCAATTTAACAGTAGGGGTTATTGCCGATTGAGATGCGACCAATCAGAAGACAGGGGGGCGTGGCCACCCCCCTTCCCCCTCCCCCAGGTCAGACATTTTGTAAACGCCCACCCCTTCCCCCTGTCGCAGTCAGCCATTTTGTTTTTAAGGTCACATACCCCCCTTCCCTATGTGCCCCCACTTTATTCCCAATAGATTAAAGGGGGACCCCCCGCAAGCACCAATGAGAGAGGACCTTTCCCCCCTGACCCCACCTCTCACGGAAGGTTCCCAATAAATATAGAACATACAGCTTTATATCTATATATACATGCTTGCAATTAGTATATCTATGTTTGGGCATATCTGTAACCTATATCTGTATATACAACATACGCATCTATATACCTATATATACTTGCATGCAATTACTATATCTATATTTGCTCATATCCGTAACCCCCCGCCCCCCTACTCTCGCTTTACTCTCACTCTCCAAGTCCAAGTTATTTACAGAATAATCCCCCTAATTTGGCGATTGCCCAAGTTATTGGCCCTCTACTGTAAATATAGCGTTTACCACCTACATAGTTTTTGTATGGAAGGCCTCATACAAAATGAATATTCCTCTAAGTAAATATTTGCGAATTTTTAGAGAGTGAGAGAGAGAGAGAGACAACAATTCAATTAAAATAATAATTCTATCTTTGGTTCACTGCACATTGCATCAACACAAGACTCGAACTTTGTTAACGGCCTTTTTCTTTTCCACTTGTCCGTATTCTACCCAACTCCCCCCACGCCGCAACCCACTCCGCGTTATCACCCTTTTTCGTTTCCACTTCATCCTGCTAGGCTAGGCCGACAGATAGCTTCACCTCGCCGTTCTCTTCGTTCTCTATTTCTGTAACTGTTTACACCTTTGCGGGAGAGACACCTTGAAAGTGCTGGCAACTCTATTTAAAACTTTTCCCCATCTCCCAATGCACATGCCACGTTCTGTTGGTTTCCCCCTCATGATTAAAATTTTTTACATTTTTTATCTGCTAAATCATATAGAGCATCCCAAAGTTCGTTTGTATCTGAAATAATTTGTATGGGGGAATCGTTAGAACACCCATAGTGCAAATGTCCCTCCTCACTTATAACTATATCTAGGAGATCATATATTTCAGATAAAATAGGATAGCAAAAATTCTCAGTTTTTGTTGCAGACAAAGTTCCATCATCTGCCTCAGTTGAAAATTTAATATGCTTTGCAATAATATCAAACTCGCTTACTGAAATAGCCATCAGTAAACGGGATAGTTTTTTAAATTTTGTATAGCTGTAGCATCGCATCCTTCCTCTATGATAGTTAAACACATACTGAATGACCGGCGGTTTGTTAGTTAGAAAAAGCCTCCAAAGGAACGTCAACCTCACCGCCTTATTGGAGGTCACTCTTTTTTATTTGGGTAAAAAGAGGTTCACACAGGGCTAGGTCACATAAACCTGTGCTATGGAGAAAAACCCATTGTAAAAATTTACATTTCTTTCAACTCTACTTGTCCGTTCTCATGTTCGCATATTAATACAAAATTTCTCTTGTTAAAATCTGTCAAGTTCTCATTATTTAATACGCTTTTAAATTTATCACATAGTAATAAATCGAAATAAGAGTCTCCCTCACTGTCGGGATCGTAGAGATTTAGTAACACTCTGCCTGTACCATAAATTATTGCGCTTTCAACGGTTAGATATGAACCGAGAGGTACTGATTCTAGAGGCAACACCTCACGTGCCAAAGCATTGAATGCAGCCATGTTGAAACGTCTCATCTTTCCTAATGATTCAAGTTTCTCAATTTCACTCCTTTTATGCATTCTCCCCACCGCTGTTTGCGCAAGCGCAGTTTGTAGCTTCTTCCTCAATTTGTAATAATTTTTTCACGCAAAGCCTATGCGGTCTATAATAGGATAAATAATGGTTAATATCACTCAAATTTACAGTGTTTAAAAAAATTTGTTTCAACTGTCTCGCAAGTCCAATGTTTTCACGAGTAGAATTTCTAATGGCATCCTCACACAAGTCAAACCATTGGAGATATTCTCGTAATTTGTTCTCTAATTCTTTATCCGCACACATCCACTTCTGAGGATCCATTATCTACAACTAATTATTTATACAGCGGGATTAATACCGAAAAATTGATAGGTTTCCTACCAACGCCCATGCTACAAATTCTCACTTTGTGTGATTCCAACTCATAACCACAGTAAATGCATACGACCTTTTTTCCATCATAGTAAAATCCTTGTCTCGCATAATTTCTTTTGCTTGTTCTACTATAAAAAGCGCAACTCCTCATACTTTTCATTCGATTATTTTCACAAGTATAATCCCCCTCCTCTCCTATCTTTGGAAGCGTGTTAGATGTTAATAGTTGCAAATAATGTTGTGCACTTATTAGAGCGCACCTCCCACCTTCTACATTTTTGTGTATGTTACAAACCTCAAAACACCACATATCTTTAAATTTTGTGAAATTTGGTTTCGCAAAATATTCCGGTATGCAACGTACATCATTATGATACTTTTTCAAAAATGCTGCTTTTTCTGTTCCCTTTGTAAAAATGCAATCATACGCGCCGAGATATCCTCTTATCAATGAATCTGTAAACTCCGTCTCCCCCTCATCCCATAATATTTTATGATAATGTTGTTCTAACCAGGTAGCCTCGCGAAACATTTTCCAGCTCAAAGTAGATTTCGGAAAAGGCGGTTTAAAGTGTAGTACCACATAATTACCAGCCTGATCAACCAGCGCGAATTCTTTTAAAATTATTTGATTATTATCTCCCTTAAACCAGTGTAGATCCGCAACGGCAAAATTCTTCTTCTTTTCTTCCATGTCACACTGTATTCCCACTGTACGTGTTTTTCCGTCTTCACTAGCCTCAAAATCTCCAATCGCCTCTTGAAACAGCGAAGAAGTCGACATGTTGCTCTCTCACACACGCCCACACGAATGATAAATGAACCACTTACATTTCACCTTTATATTTTAAACATCCCCCTACCGGCAATTTATTGTACTTCTCTAACTAATGAGGTTAAAGGTGTGTATTCCATTATTGAATCACTTATAAGAATACAATATGCCGAAGTCGAGTTTGGTAGTTCTTTACTAAATTCCATATCTAATCTTATATCTGTGGATGTTTTCAAATTATCAGATTGGTGTGAACAGTCAATCACAATTATTGGTGATTTTTCACAAAACGCTTTAAAATCAATAGCGTTCCCATGCTCTGCATTTATAGAGCGGTTATAGTAACTTGGCGCGAAATCTAGATACATTCGGTACATTATCTGCTTATTCCCCAACAAATTATCATATGGATAATATTGACTGTTTAGAAATAATTTAACGTTATACAACTCGCACGAATCAAAATCAGACATTGATTTATTAATAGCATTTTTCCGAGCCGTTTGAAAGGCTAAAATTACATAGCGTGGAACATCTAAATGCGACGATGTTTTTATTGCCCACGAATGAATTCTCGATGTCGCCATGTTTGGAAATTCGTGAATCTCCCATCTTCTAAACGCAAGTTTTAAAGGGCAATCAGAATCGAGTAATTTCAAAAATTTCAACCTTACGTGATCTTCCAAATGGATGTACGGAATTTTCCACTGTAGTTTATCAATTGTTAAAGAAACATTTGTTCCTGTAGCCGATTCAACGCAGTTTAGATCCGACGCACTTCTCAATAATACAAGCTCTTGTTTCAAGTTTAAAATTATTCGTTGAAAATCTTCGAAAAATGGTAACAAAAGTTTCAGCGGTACGCACAAAAAATGAATTTATTATCCGTCAACTTATATCCATCTCTATCAAATCCTGCCAATTGGTATGTATTTGTATCGAAAACATTTTTCAAAAGCAATCCTTTAATTGTAGACGTAATTCCGACAAGTCTCGATTTCGCTACTTGCTGTCCCGCCAATTCATAACGAATCTCATCAAACAGATGGCCTACCGCATTGCTGACAAGTTTATATTCGGCATGCACCGGTGGATCCTCGGGTTTCGCACCCGGCTTTGTACATTTAACACTCCCCTCAATAAATAGAAACGATTTACAAGGCAGTGTGTATATATCCTGCTGATTTACAGGAAGCCTTACTTCATCCGAATTACCTAGTTTCTGTCCAGAATATGTTGTGTGCGTGTGAAATTCGTACTTAGTAATATCCGAGTAAAATTGAATTTGACTATCAACGTCTAGAATTTCACTTATTGCGGCTCCCGACATTTTTCCAATTAACTATAAATCCCAATTTTTCTAGTATTCTCGCGTTTTTAGCTGTTAATCTGTTTTTCGGCGTTAACATAGGTGTTAACGCTACTGAGCTTAAACTCCTACTGACGCTTTCTCTGTTCTCATCTCGACGCTTAGGTACGGCATTGAATACAATAAAACCCATCTTCTAACTTTTCTCACGAATATGTAACCTCACAGTTATACTATCCCCTCGAAAATCGATAAGTGATCCGTCTTGATCGGTTACCGTCACATTAATAAACTGAATTCTGCGCGTATTGAGAGGTACATATATAATTTCTGCGGGCGTTTCATTAATCAAATAACCGGGCGGTACCCTCGGCAGAAATTCGTAAATAATATGCTTTTCATCTCCGTTAGCGAAGCTTCCACATGCTAAATTACACGACACCACGATTGTATTAATATGACTGATCGAGACTAAATGATTTGAATAATGCCATGTATTTGCTTCGAGTAGAAGTTTATCAAACCCGAGTGTCTTACCAATTGAATCGTCAAAAGTTAAATCTACTGGTTTATCGGAATAAATTCCAACTTTCATAGTGTTATTATTCGGTTGTATAACGAGACTCTCATCGCTCAAGTTCAATTTCAACTTTATAGCGCTTATTATATTATCAATTTCGTACGATCCTGTATCAAGATTCACCAGTTTATCTCCATATTTAAAACTGGAATTTTTCCCCCTTATTATATTCGGTATACTATTAAACGTCCACAAGTTAACCAATCCAATTTCCCATTCGCGATTTTTATCCAATTCCAGAGCGTGGTTTAAATTCTCATATAGATTACTTGTTTTTGAGGTTAGTGTAATAACACCCATCCCTCACTCAGCTAATGCTTTCAACACAAGCGTAAAATTACAACTGGTTAGCAAGAAACAAAATCACTAGGTGCCCACAAATGTCTGTGTTTACCCGCTGCAATTGGTTGGTATTATAGAATATTTTTACATTATTTTCTTTTTCCCAATATTTTGCCAATTCGCGTGGCGGTTGCAAGTCACCGATCGGATCAAAATAATACACATTTTTTCCTCGTTTAATATATGCAGTCCAATGTGTTCCCATTCCAATCTGTTTGTCTAAATTAACAATTGCGAGCTCATTATTTCGAATTTTACTCGGAAGTGTATCAATCATATATATGCCCCTTAGTGGTATATCTAATATTTTGCACCATTTTATCAGCTCATAGTTTGACAGCGGGCCGTTCATCTTTGCGTTTTTCTCTGTCTTTTCCTCTGCTTTTTTCCTCCTTGCTTCTTTTTAACCTTAGGAAATAGTGTTACACCGTATTGGGTGGGAGGTACTAGTATTCTTCCGCCTGTTGGATATGGTTTCAGATAAAAACCGCGACCAGCAATATGATTTTTTAACCTATTGATCGCCTTTTGCCTAATACTATCACTATGCGTTTTTCTAACTCCCCTCGTTTTTCGTTTTCTCAAACCCCCACCAAATGCGGATTTCGCTTTCATAATGTTTGTAACAAGATAAGAATATGCCCTCTCAGATAAGCCCGTTTTTGGATCCTTGAAAATTTCCCAAGCTCCATCTGCCAAGTGCCTGTCAGCCTCCGCCCGCGTCTTGTTATCAGACGCTCGGGAGTAAACTATGTCGTGCGTCTTACATAAATCATCAAGACGGTTTATAGGTTTGTCTCCACGTGCTAACCTTGACCTTAACCTTGTACCAGGTCCGCAATACGAATAATTAGGTAAATGAGCCTCGAAATTGAGGTTATCCACCCCCTTATTTATCACTGTACCCAATACATTGCCAATTTTTGATAAAATACCTCTACCACGCTTACGAACAGAGCAGCGCCTTTTCTTAACAGTGTTCATCCTTTAAAGGTTAAACATAAACTGAACTGTAATTACTACTACTACATAATTGATTAGTTTTCTTCAAAAGAAAATTCGATTTTTCATTAAAAGTCTCGGCACAATTTGCAAGAACGCTATAGTATTTGTAGAAATTACAAACTGTTCCTCGCTCATCAACCATAAATTTATACCAATGTATCAACCCAATTTCAAAGGAAATTGGTGTTTTATAATACGAATTAACGCAAGATTTAATATTGAATAAAGTATGATTTCTCAGTGAAGTTGACGATCCAAAGGAATTGAAAAGAAATTGCGTATCATTTCGTTTCTCATGCAGATTGCATGATTTATCTTTATTTAAAAGTAGTACGGTGTTTAGACAGCATAATAGAAATATAAATAGTACTATCGTTTTCCAGACGTTGCGCATCGCCAAAGCACATTCCATGTTGACAGACGCAAACATACTGATAAAAATAGCACACCGTGTTGAGGGGGAGAAGCGAGCGCGTGCCAGCGAGAGCTTCCTGCGAGCTTCCTTCTTTTAGGTGCTCACCTACTCCAAAGAGGAATGCTCATCGCATCCCGCAATCCTTTTTTAGATTGTCGCACACACCGATAAAAGATCATTCACGTTTTGAACGTCATAGTTATCGGATCAAAAAAGTGCAATCATCTTTATCAGTTTGGAAGCGTCACAACAGTTTGAACTTAGCTATCCGTGCACAGCGATAAAAGAGCATTTGCGTTTTGAACGGCACAACAAGAAGAGTGATCATTTTGAAAGCATCACATCAGTTTGAAACAAAGGTGAGCAATAATAATTCAAATCTTTATTTACATTAATCAATTATAACAAACTCGAAATAAAGCCACAAAATAATCAAACTCATAAAAATTATCTTCAACCCAATCACACATTTTTACAAGTTTTTGGGTAAATACTGTTAGTGCAAAAAATCTTGCATATTAAATTGGAGCAATTGTAATAGTAATAGTAATTGTTCAATAATATTTACAATAAATCTTCTCACACCTTAATGCAGTCGACACCTCCATAATCTGATAATAAGTGTGCATAATCCAAATTTTTAAACATCAATCTGATCCATTTTTCCCTATTTTGTATGTTTCAGTTCCAACTAGAGACGTTCCAAGTCTACAAGAAAGTGCAAGTGATTCCTCGGCTTCCTTCTCGTGCAGGTTTGTTTACTTTTTTAATTAATTCTCCTCCTTCTCCTTCTCCTCCTCCTTCTCCTCCTCCTTCTCCTTCTTCTCCTTCTCCTTCTCCTCCTTCTCCTCCTTCTCCTTCTCCTTCTCCTTCTCCTTCTCCTTCTCCTCCTTCTCCTTCTCCTTTAAGACTGTTCTTATTATATATACAAAACGATGCATGACACAGTTTTTTCGAATCTGCAATAATTACTTTACAATATACACATTGCAAATAACCCGTTTTATGTAGAAAAAATCCATTACTCGCGAAATATTCAGCATTTCTTTTAAAAACCAATATCCTCTTATTAAATGAGTTTGACCAGTGGGGCTTTGATCTTTGATAAAATGTCTTTATTCGCTGGTCGTAATCCCGAAGATTATTAAAATTTTCATTCTCGATAGAAATATTATGCATTCTCCTCCACCCACAATTCGGACTATGTTTTTCATGTTCTTTTTCGGGATCATCTGTTATTAGCCATTTTTCCAAACCAACTAAACAAAACACGCACTGCACTGAGTCTGGTGGCGTCTTGAATACAAATCCCAGTTTAGCTGGGAATGAATGAATGAATGAATGAATGAATGAATGAAGCTAAATGTTTAGGTGATAAAAGGGGAGATTCGAATTTTTTCCATCTCTCATCAAAACTTAATAACCTCAATCTTTCGTACATTAAAACGTGTGATTGATCCATAGTGTGCTGATCAACTTCTAATCCACTACTAACTTGTTTGTTTTAGATCAGTTGTACCAGTGGAGTGTAAGAGAGCACACATCTGAGTGAGAGGATACATCTGAGAGAGAGCGCACATCTGAGAGAGAGCACACATCTGAGAGAGAGAGAGTTCATCATTTCCCATCACCCTTTTACAATGTAAGTAGCGATTATTGACTGCGCATTATTTCGAATTATTTTTCTCGGTAGAAACTATTATTCTGCAGAAAACACATTGCATGCGAGTATCTCCATTCAACTAATTCTGCTGCCGATTGTTGTACATTGGAGGAGTAAACTTACGTTCAGTATTCCTACTTAGTTTTACCAGCACACTTGAGTGTTTGAAATAATTTACAATTTTTCCCACACCGAAATTTTCTGGATGAATTACACAAAAATTTATCAATTTTGTTATTACACATATTAAATGTATGATAGACGCCATTACACGATTCGTGATGGTTATCTGCAATATGTAATTGCATTATTCGATAAAAACAAGTATCTGAATTACATTCTCCAATAAATTGGTGTAATGGTTCATTGTGTGCAGGATTTATACACATGCAATAGTGTCCATATTGTCTTCCATAGCACTCATAGCGGTGGTAGCGTAATTTATGTATTAATTGTTTTTCGAACGAGGATTTATTTTTAATAAACTTTTCTTCTTCCTCGTCTACCGCCATGTTTATATCCATAGATATAATCTGTTTCACACTCATAATCTTTTTTAACCTTTCAGTTGGAGAACGCAGTGGAATCGGTTCCTTTAAAAGTCAATCATTCGTAATTTAGAATAGTCCGTGGTGATCAACTTCTAATCCGCTACTAACTTGTTTTGTTTTAGAAAGCAGAACGATTTCACAATGGCTCATACGACGGAGAAGATTCAGGGTTTGAACGGCAGCACAGCTAGATACAGATTCACGTATCTGGAGGAGGAACGTGACATCAAATCTACGCTGGAATCAAGCAGGGAGGAGGTGCTGCAGCTTATCATCGACGAGTCGCAGCGGTTCAACGGGAATGTAAAGTGGTTCATTGTTTTAAATGTGATTTTACAAAAACTTGTTGTGCAACCCGAGGAAAGTGAACAAATTTCAGCAACTGTGAACTTTCACAGCTACTCGGCAATTAGTGTAAATGTATGTGAGAATTTGAATGAATGGAATAGGGATTTTGTGTTAGCTATTGGGAAAATTTTATCTTCTTTTGAAAATTTTGTTAGATTTGGCAGTGGTTGGGTAATAAATAGGATCCATTCGCTGGATCTCAACGTAATTAGGTATAATCCGATTTATACATCTTCATCAAGTTACGTTGAGACTCCCGATTTCATTAAAAAAAAGAAATGCGTAATTAACGTGAAAAACCCCAATGATGAAAAATGCCTTTTGTGGTCAATTTCATCTTTTTTTCATCATCGTCGAGGTACACATATGACTGTTGAATATCTGAGCAAGTTTGCTCATACAGTCAACACAAACGGGGTCAACTTTCCTGCTACTTTGCAGGACATTAAGAAATTTGAAGCTTTAAATCCTGATATATCCATAAATGTAATTGCGTACGACAATGGAAAATTTTTCCCATACAGGTGTAGCATACACAGAGAGCGTACTCACCAAATTAATCTTTTGTTGCTAACAAGCGAAACTTATCCCCGAAAATCTCATTTTTGTCTCATTAATACTGCGAATGGGAAAAACGGTTTGTCTCGGCTTTTGAGTCATCTTACAAAAAGAGGGCATCAAGTACATGTTTGTGAATTTTGCTTTCATCGCTTCACAACAAACAAATCGTTGAACGTAGATGGAAAGGCGAACTTGGAAAAACACAAAGAGCAGTGTTCAAAATTTGCTGCACAGAGAACAACACTTCCCAAGGCAGATGAGAAACTGAAATTTACAAATTACACGTACACCTTGAAACCGAAATATGTTATTTACGCCGATTTTGAGTCGTTTATTGTGCCAATAAAGAGTGGGGAAGAGGGGGAAGAAGAAGTTGATGATGTGCCCATCACTGGAAGCTTTACAAAAAAGGCAACTCGACACGTTCCATGCGGATACTGTTTTGTCGTACTCAATATCGATGGCGAAATTTGTCATGGACCACGTATCTATCGGTCGCGAGATATTGCCGATAAGATTGTGGAAAAATCTCTAGATGAAATTACAAGTGTGGGTGAAGTGCTTTACGAGGACATGAAAAGAGAAATACCTATGATTCGGTTGAGTGAAGCGCAACAAAGAGATTTTAATAGTGCGGAAAAATGCGGGCTGTGTGGGAAGGATTTCTTGATTGGCGACATCAAGTGTAGGCATCACTCGCACGAAACAGGTTCATATATTTGTGCCGCACATCAGTTGTGCAATTTGAATGGAAAGGCACCTAATTTCATACCCTGTTTCATGCACAACTTCACGGGATATGACAGCCATCATATCGTACAGGCTTTAGGTAAATGCAAAAAACCAATACAATGCATTGCCAATTCGTCGGAAAAGTTTATGACAATCAGCGTGGGACGAATCAAGTTTCTAGATAGCCTGAAATTTATGAATGCCTCTTTGGATAGTCTTGTTAAAAATTTGTCAGAAGATGGAAGATTGGAATCGAAATTCAGGAGAATGCATACACTGTTCAAGACACCCGAACAACTGCGGCTTTTAGTTAAAAAGGGAGTGTATCCATACACATATTTCGATTCGCCAGAGAAATTTGAAGAAGTCAACCTACCGCCAATTGAGGCATTTTACAACGACTTGTCAGATTCGCCTTTAGAAGAAAGGGAGTACGCGCATGCACAGAATGTTTGGAGAGCGTGTGACATTGAAAACCTCGGACAATATCATGATTTGTATCTACTTTGTGATACACTCCTTTTGTGTGACGTTTTTGAGGATATGAGATCATCAATGTTTGAAAAATACGGATTAGATGTAACCCATTTTTTGTCTCTGGCACATTTCTCGTGGAATTGTATGTTGTATTATACAAAAGTCGAGCTCGGACTGATTACAGATGTGGATATGCACTTAATGTTTGAACAGAATGTACGAGGTGGGTTATCTGTTATACCACACAGATTTGCCGAAGCCAATAATCCTTTTATGCATGAGAAATACGATGAAAGCAAACCGACGAGCTATATTTTATATTTGGACGCTTGTAATTTATATGGGTACGCAATGTGCGAACCACTCCCAGACGGAAATTTCAAATTTCTATCACAAGATGAAATTGCGCAAGTTGAATTTCTAAACTTGCCGGTGGATTCAGAGTTCGGCTACGTTATCGAGTGTGATCTCGAATATCCTAAATCGCTTCACGATTTACACAATCATTTTCCGCTAGCGCCTACAAAAGAAGAAGCACCTCACCATCTATTGTCTGACTACCAGAAACATGAGGGACAAATATTGACAACAAAACTTTTGGCCACCCTCTATGACCGCACGAAATATGTTTTACATTATAGGAATTTAAAATTGTATGTAGAATTGGGAATGAGGCTTAAATGTATTCATCGCGTGGTGAGGTTCACGCAATCACGATGGTTGAAACCCTACATTGATTTCAACACCGAATGTAGAAGAAACGCAAAAAATAAGTTTGAAATTCAAAATTTCAAGGCGTTGAGTAATATAATCTATGGGAAAACATTGCAGTGTGATAGAAACCACACCCAAGTAGAGCTTGTTACCAACGAAAAAAAATTAGACAAATTAATTTCGAAACCTCTGGTCAAGCGATGGGTTATTTATAACAAGCATGTAATCGGGGTGTTTCTAAGAAAGATTGAAATCAGCTTGAAAAAACCCATCTTTGCAGGATTCACCATTTTGGAATTGAGTAAACACCTAATGTTTGATTTCCACTACAACAAGATTTTGAACATATATCGTCCTGAAAATGTGAATCTATTAATGTCGGATACGGATAGCCTGATGTATGAATTGAAAACAAAGGATGTGTACCAGGATATTAGGAATAATTTGACGTGGTTTGACACATCTGATTACCCAACCACTCACAAATGTTATAGTCTTGTAAATAAAAAAGTGGTTGGGAAATTTAAGGATGAAGCAAATTCAAAGATAATTACACAGTTTGTCGGTCTCCGCCCCAAATTGTATTCCTTCAAATATATGGACGATGTGGATGAAATCACAAAAAATACTGCTAAAGGTGTGAAATGTCAAATTAAAGACAGGTGCTTATCATTTGATCTATACAAGAAGTGTTTATTTGAAAGGATCCGACACTATGAGCGTTTCAATATGATTAGGAGTTTTTTGCATAAAATTTATCAAATAGAATGTGCAAAAACAGCGCTCTCATGCTATGATGATAAAAGGTATATTGCCCCGGATGGGATTCATACCTTGGCATGGGGCCATTATAGAATCCCCCAAGTTGAAGAAGGAGAAGAAAAAGGAGAAGAAGAAGAAGAAGGAGAAGGAGGAGGAGAAGGAGGTGGTGAGAGGGGTGAAGAAGTGAGTAGAACCTTCCTCTCCAAGTGCGCAGCAGCGAGTGAGTAGTGGAGAAGGAAGGAGGCGTGTTGTTTCACAAAAAGAGGGTGGCTAAAAATAGATTACCTACGCGACGCATGCCGAGCCAGTTGAGATACAATCGCGCGTGTGTGATGTCAACAAAAATGAATGATCTTAGACAGAGATTAGCACAAGAATTGCATTCTGTGCCAAGAGTCCATTTTAATAGGAGAAAATATGAGATTAAAAGTGAGGTGGATCTGCTTCAGGCAGATTTAATTGATATGAGCTCGCTGGCGAGAGATAATTCAAATTTTACTTTTATTTTAGCTGTAATTAACTGTTTTTCTAAATATGCATATTGTACACCAATACATACAAAAACTGCGAGCTCTGTGTATGCTGCGCTTGAGCCTATTATTCGTAAAAATAAGAATGTTAAATTTTTTCAAACAGATCAGGGTCGCGAATTTTTTAATACAAAAGTAAAAGCATTATTGGATAGGTATAATATTAAACATTACCATGTTTTTAGTGAGAAAAAAGCTGCAATAGTCGAACGTTTTATTAGAACTATTAAATCGAAAATCTATAAATATTTAACGCAGCATGGAACAAAACGATGGGTAGGAGCATTACCAACAATGGTTAAAGAGTATAATAATGCTTTCCACAGAACAATTCAAATGCGGCCATCTGATGTTCGCAAAAAACATCGAAATCATATAATAGCATCGCTTAATAAGGCGGCCAATGAGAACTTGCGTTTGAAATCTAAACGAATAAAACCGAAATTTAAATTGGGCGATGTTGTACGCATTAGTAAGTACAGACAGGTTTTCGACAAATCGTATAATATTAATTGGAGTGGGGAATTATTTATAATTCATTCAGTCTATCCGACTAAGCCTCCTACTTACATCTTGCGTGATTTGAAAGGGGAAATAATTTCTGGCCGTTTCTACGAAGAACAAATGAAAAAAACAAAGCTGGATGAGGAGGAGCAGAAAGTTTATTTAGTAGAGAAAATTATAAGGAAAAATAAAGATAAAATATTGGTTAAATGGTTAGGTTTCAGCGAACCTACATGGATCGAGAGAAAGAATTTACTAGGTTGAGAACAGTATTGTAAATACTATGTATTATATTGTAAATACTATGTATTATATTGTAAATATGTATTATATTGTAAATAAGCGAAATGTTGTATATTGGAAAAGAACTGAAAAATATTATCAATAAATTGATATAATATGTTGAACCATGTGTTTTATTCAGTTATCCGTTGGCTATCATAGTGATACAATGGTAAAGGATACGACCATACCCATCATCAATTTTGATGAGGTTATTACAGGTAAACCGAACATTGGCAAGAGTAAAAATGGTAGTTTATTACCACATAATGCACGCATTATCCTGATTGGAAGATCCAACAGTGGTAAGACAAATACGTTATTGAATTTGATTTTCAATAAAAACGGATTGAAATTTAAACATTTATATGTATACAGTAAGTCACTATATCAAGATAAATATGAGTTTTTAAAAAAAGTTTTTTCAAAGATAAAATGTGTAAGCTTTTACATGTCAGACAATACTGATATGATAAAGCATCCCAACAAAGTTGAGAGAAACTCTCTTGTCATTTTTGATGATTTACAATTAAGCAATGTACCTCAAATTCGTAATTACTTTACAATGGGTAGACATCGCGAAATTGACACAGCCTACTTGGTACAAAGTTATGGATCTATTAAAAAACACCATATTAGAGATAATTGTAACGTATTGATTATTTTCAAACTTGATCAATTAAATTTGAAATTAATTTATAGAGACTTTGTGGGGGAAGATATGAGTTTCAGTGAGTTTAGAAAACTATGTTGGGAGGTGTGGTCAAATGCTCCACATAAATTTCTCTCAATTTTTACCGAATGTAAGGCTGAAAATGGAAGATACAGAGAGCAATTGGATAAATTCATAAAGATTCCTTTGCAATGAGGTAACTTCGGTGTTTGCACGATTTTTTGTCATTCAACGTCGCGGCATTAATGGAGAAAGTTAAGAAGCATGTCGCGCATGGTGCGGAAAGTTTAACAGATAGAATTAAAAAGTTGAGAAAAACTATTTTGGATAAGCATAGGAATTTATTGGGTTTTCAAACACAGAGTGAAGAATTTAATCGTAAAAGGTTGGAACCAATAATTACTCCATTAATTGAACTCAAAAAGAGCACAATCTCTGCCAATGAAACAGTAAAGCGCGAAAAAGAACACAAGGTTGAACCGTTGGTAACGGAGAAGGAGAAGGAGGAGGAGGAGGTGGAGGAGAAGGAGGAGGATGGGGAGGAAGATGTAAATATTTCTGCTAATGATAAATCTGCTTTCTTTGATTCAACTTTGAATATTACTAACCGTCGCACTCGAATAGAAGAAATTTTAGACAACTATTTAGGTGTGTTTCATAACGAGAAATTAGATAATTCTATTCCTTATGGTATACGATTTGATCATAAACAAAATTTATATTTTATCGGCGATGAGCCCGTAAGTTTTGATGATGTTTTTATAACTGTCGGCGAACAAAGGTTTAGAATGACTCATGGTTTGTTGGAGCTATTGTTCAACAGTAGGCCAAATTCAAATCTCTACAATAACAAAGATTTGGTGAAATATAAAAAAATATTATCACTGACATCTGTACATATTAATAACCAGGGTTACGTAATTCGCAATTCTGGTAAAAAATCTCAAATTATACAGAAACTTTTTCCACCCAAAAAACGTTCAAAGTATGGGAAGGGATTATTGAATTTTGTTAGAAATAAATCACGTGATAGAAACTACATATTCTGGGATGATGTTAACGAACTAGTCGAACGGTTATTTATTTTAATGGGTTCTAAAAATGCCGGTAATTCTGCTCATGATATTGAAATCGATTCGATATTGCAAGAACTGCGGGAAGGTAACTTCATACAGTAGAAAAAGCGAGGACAGCCGGCGTTGCCAGGAAGCTGTTCGGTAGAGCGAAAGAGGAGAGAAAGAAATATGAGAGAGATGAGGCTGGGTGAAACCGGCTGTTGCGAAAGAGTATGTTAGAAGAAATGCGGAGAGGGCGCCCCCTCACCCCTCTGCGAAACATCATGTAAAGTGAGAATAGCCGACTAAAGACATGAGCTGGGGTGGTGACGTCAGTGCTGTTCCTTCTAGAAAGGCGGCACAAATCGGGGCGTTGGAACCTGTCCGCTGGAGCGAATGTACCGAGGTGTTGATAATTAATTTTGACATTCGAACAATGAACACCGATCGATTCGGACGAATGCATCGTCCGCATGCGAAGCAATTAGAGGAGTTAAAAAAATTAGTAGCGAATTTTGACAAGTTGAAATTTGAATTGAGTGAGTTGAAGAAAGCTGTTTTAACTAGAACAGAATTTAACAATGAAAGAACCCAACTTGTGTCATTTGAAAATCTCAATAGTGGATTAAGTATAATTAACAATGTGTTGGAAAAACGCATGCATGATTTAGAACAGGTTGTTTTAACTAGGAGAGAATTTGAGCAGGAGAAGGCTAGTGTGCTGGTGAGTAGACACACCCTCAATAATGAGATGAAAATTATTAGCAAAGAGGCAAAGGCAGAAAGAGATAAACTACTCACTCGAGATGAATTCAATAGGGAAAATTTACTCACTAAAAAAGAGTTTATAATTGAAAAAGCAGGATTCATCTCATATGAACAACTTAACACAGCTGTAAAAATATCACAGGACCTATTAATGGATTATGTGCATAATAATCGAGATTTCAAGAGACATTTAAATGATCTGATGTATAGATATGCCTATTATTTGATAGAAAAATGTGTAATGGCTGCCAGAACGTTTGATTATAAAGAGTTGGAGGGACGAGGTCTATTGCCAGAACATACTGTTGGCGAATTTTTTCGGGTTATTGGAATGGATGAGCCAACGATAAAATATGATAGTAGTTTGTTTTTACCTCCCCAACAAGAACGTCTATTACAACGCTATCAATCTAGGAATCGAGGAGTGTAGAAATATTCTATTTCTGTGTACAGTCCCCCACCTGCTAGGCACGCGTTGCGACTGTTAAATTCTAAGGTTAATGACCTGAGAGCATGTCTCTCTCACACACACACACACACACATAAAACATGTGCACGTGCTCTGCTTTTAAACGTTATGAAATAGTTTTTTCAAAGTTGTTTTTTTCGCAGCAGGAGGTAGCAAGTGTGAAGCTGCAATTAATACCTAAAGCGGGGGGCGGGGGCGGGGGGGGGGGGGCTGATGCTATTGCAAATATAGATATAGTAATTGCAAGCAGGTATATATAGATATACAATTGAAAGCAAATACATAGATATAAAGCTGTATGTTCTATATTTATTGGGAACCTTCCGTGAGAGGTGGGGTCAGGGGGGAAAGGTCCTCTCTCATTGGTGCTTGCGGGGGGTCCCCCTTTAATCTATTGGGAATAAAGTGGGGGCACATAGGGAAGGGGGGTATGTGACCTTAAAAACAAAATGGCTGACTGCGACAGGGGGAAGGGGTGGGCGTTTACAAAATGTCTGACCTGGGTGAGGGGGAAGGGGGGTGGCCACGCCCCCCTGTCTTCTGATTGGTCGCATCTCAATCGGCAATAACCCCTACTTTTAACAATCAAATCAATGTGTTTTCTATTTAATAATATATTGTAATGTTTGACCTTATATCAATACACTCCTCTGGATGTGTTTTCCATCATCCAGAGAAATTATTATTATTTTTTTTTTATTATTATTATTATTATTATTATTATTATTATTTCCAACATAGAGTAATTCAGCCAATAAGGGGCCTCTATTGTATCAGCCAATAGTATTCATTCACGTAGGATAGGATGGTTCTGTTCTGCTTATCAGTTTTAATTTAAAAATATTTTTTACATAAATAAAAGTATTTTAAAATACATTTGAACTGGGATAGTTTTTCTGTTCAGGTTGCAAATAATATATACCATCTAAGAAATAACTATTCAAATCAATGTGTGATTGATTATTCTAATTTAATTTAGTGACAGTACAAAACCAAAGAAGTTATATTAGTAGCAAATTGATGAGCTTGATGCCTTCTGAATTTTTGTGGGATCTAAATGGTAGGAAGTATTGTCTGAATGTGGAACAACGGCTTTGGATAAGGATTGAATACTTCTTTAAACAGATAGCCTAGAATAAGTAGAATATTGGTGATGACTGGTGACTGGTTCTTAAGAGATTTGAAATGGTAATTTTTTGTCATAAATACTTTTTTATATTTTTCATTTGTGAAAAAAATGATGTGATGTGAAATGTATTTTCCCACCAGCAAACAAGGTTTCATCCTTCTGCTGTGTTGGTGCTAAATTGAGTAAAAATGCCAATATCTTCAATTCAAAACAAACATAATTCAAATGAAGATAAACGTGTTATACAAACGAATATACAAACGTTATACAAACGTTATGATAAACGAAGGATATAAACGTGTTTGTGAACGATAAATAATCAACTAGACCAGGAAGAAAACATTGCATTTCTAGGAGTTTTGTTGGATAGAAGATTGACCTGGGCTCCATACATTGAGAAAATATGTTGTAAAATTTCATCTGGGGTATTTGTCCTACGACAGCTTGCTAGATTAAATGGCAAAATGTTACGTTTTACAGCTTACCATGGGCTCTTACTGTCACATATTAGGTATGCTATCTTAGTATAGGGTAATTCATCAAAACAAATCTTTGATAGGGTGTTTATGATCCAACAGAACGCTATTAGGTGTATGAAAAGTGTAAATAGATTAAATCCATGAAGGCCGTTGTTCAAGAGGCTTGGTCTGCTAACTCCTAACTGTACCCTCCTTATATGTGTATGAAGCTACTTTATATGTAAAAAAGAGTGATTTTAACTAAAATCTTGACGTACACGATTATAATACAAGAAGCCGAGGAGATTATCACTTGGTGAGTCACAATAGTAGCTTATTCAAACAAGAACCTAGTTATATTGTTAGGAAACTCTACAACAAGCTACCGCAGTTTTTAAAATATCTTCAAAATATAGAAAAATATTAAAGAACGATTGAAAAATTATTTAGTTAATAAAGCTTTTCATAGTGTACAAGAGTTTGTTCCTTTCACATCAAAATCAAGCCTCACCTCAACTAATTGATATAGTAATTATGATAACTAGTGTATAAGATTGTATAATTGTTGATCTGACCTGTCTTATACTCCTTAACTGACTGTAGTCTCTCTTATACTCCTAACTGTAGTCTCCAAGACGTAGTCTACAACAAAAAAAGGTCAATATACTAAAAAATTATTATAAAGTTTCATGATTTGTAATTACCTCTCTTATTCTTATTGTTTTATTGTATGATGTTTCTTAACAGTAAAAAAATTTAATTCAATTCACTTTTTACTGTCAATGAAAATGGCGCGACTGCTGAAATTATGGTATCTCGTTATCTTTTATAATAAATATGGATGTGATTTGTGACAACATTGAGCCTTCTTCACCATTCATTTAAAAATAAAACAGGACTTATTGAGTACCTCTTTTTCATAAATTTGTCCCTTCTAAAAGCAAATATACAATTATACAATAACAAATGATACAGATAATATGGCTAAACTCAATATTTCAATTTGTGTGCTTGGATTTTACTCGTTATACATTGCTATTTAATATTTGCCTCCAACGTAGAGGAGGTTTTGTTTTGGGGGGGGGGGGGGGTGTTGTGAGGTGGTTGAGTGGGAGAGAGTGGAGTTTGATTAAAAACAAAAATAATGTGAATTTGTGTGGATTTCCGCCTATGATGCTGATTTGTATTTCACTTTTAGTTTGATTGAAATTGAGAATGTTGTCACTGCTGAAATCATGTTATTTTTAATTAAATAATAAATGTGTATGTGACAACATTGAGCATTATTCACTATTATTTCTAGAGCTTATTGTATTCTCATCCATAAGATTTTTAAATAATGCCTGTCTTATTGACTTCATCTTATTCGGCATATGAAATGAATGAAATTTTTGTTAGTCAGTAAAACATTTTTCACATTAGGTAGCCATTTATTTAGATGAATGTTTATACTAATAAAATTCTGCATCCCGAGATTTATAAAGATCCTGTGGAATGGTGCACATGAATTTAACTTTAGAAGTGAAAGCTCCAGAAGGACTGGAGGCTGGTAAAGGTAACAGGACCCAACAGTACGTAGTATTATTAAAAAAATAAAGATAGATCATAAAAATATAGATCAACACTATAGTAAGAGACTTGTGATCATTATACACTGTTTTCAATGTAGTTTAAATTCTATATTACTCACACATTGCATTGATAAAAGATAATCTATATAATATAAAAATGAATGTCTGTCTGTCTGTCTGTATGTATGTATGTATGTATGTATGTATGTTCCCTATAGACTTCAAAACCACTTGACAGATTAGCATGAAACTTTGGGAATATGTTGTGTGGATATTGAGGATGGTTTCTGACCATAAATTTTAATAGAAGAGCTAATAATTACTATTAATTAATCCATTTTATAGACCTAACCTACTGAACTTGCCGGCCAAACAGCTTAAAGGAACAGCTGATAGAAGTCAACAGTTTTAAATAATATGGCAGGCACCTTAGCGGCGTTATTTACGCTGTCTTTGAACCTGCAAAAGACTTAGCACTTTGCATGTAGGCTACCGTGCAGTAGGAGCCTTGCAATATGTAGGAAACATACGACTGGGTATGATGAAATGTAATTATGCCAGGTTGATGACATCTGTTAACCAATGAAGTGCTAGCTAGAAATTTGAAATGCAGCCTCAGCGGGAGGTGGCGAATAATAAAAAAAAACTAGCTTCTACCCTTATAGTCGTAGGAGGTTTAAATTTGAAATGTTTCTTCATTCAGAGGTGGTGATTAAGAAAACAACGAAGCCTCTATGATCAGCTGGAAGAGCCCTAGGACTAACTTCTTTCCTAATTTGAAATGTAACCTCAGCGGGAGGTGGCGAATAATAAAATCAAGGAGAATTTTTATGAGAGCGCAGCAACGCGCGTCGAG
Organism: Conomelus anceps; assembly: GCA_948455865.1. Classification (NCBI taxonomy): domain Eukaryota; kingdom Metazoa; phylum Arthropoda; class Insecta; order Hemiptera; family Delphacidae; genus Conomelus; species Conomelus anceps. Next base: position 25,010,892 of record OX418217.1, read on the forward strand.
CCAGCTAGTTACAAATAAAATACAATACAAATGAAAGATAATTATACAAGTCAGTCATAGAATATACTAAGATTTTCATGAGGTAGGAGGTAAGGGACCAACTTTTTCAAAAAAAATAATATTTCGTTTTTGATTATTTTCAAGGTAACTGGAAGACACTTGTAAAATTTTGGTGCAAGAAAAGTGAATATTTTTAGCCTTTTTTGATTATTCGTTCTAAGTAATATATTAATCAATTCCTATTGTACACTTTAGTTTTGGTACAAGAAACGTGATGCATTTTTTCATTTATTATAATTAATTAATTATGAATAGTATAATAAGCAATTCCTTTGTACACGTTAGTTTCATTAATTATTCACGCCATATGAAACTAGTTCGCAAAAGTCATTATTTTGATGGCTCTAAATATTTAAAGGTTGTATTATTACAACCACACAAAGCACTAAAAATATAATTATCTCTGAGTGGTAGCAGAAGTAATTACAGTTGGTTGTTTGTTTGGGAAAAGAGCAATGATTATTATGAGAGAGCTTTTCAAAGAGAGGGGCAGCTCGAAATTGAAAAAGGAGAAGCTTGAATAATAGCTGTTTAAAGCTAGCTGAGAGCTAGCCGGTTCCCCCCATTCCACCATAGTTATGATCGCCATTATTTTATGGTGAGCCTGGTCAACAAAGCTGCTACCATTTTTCACTTGTGCACCATTTTCTGTCCACATAACTTATTGTCAAAGTTCTCAAGCCATTCATTTTCTTTATCTACCATTTTTTGTTTCTTTTCTTCCTACACGGAAACGGTGCACTATCATTTTAGTAGTGTTGTAGCATGGGCAGCTATGTCACTGAGTAATAGCACTTTGTCGTATGAAATGGAACGTGATAGAAGGATGGTGTAAGCATGTGTGGGGGTGGATTTTGATTTTTGATAGATTGACAACTCCTTTTCTCTGGCAAAAACAAAGTTCATAATGGTGGTGCATTTATCAACAGTTTTACATAGCCACGTTCAAGACAATAAGAAACTGATAGCATGCTGCATGATTATATGATATCATAAAAATGGTGAAAGCATGTGTAGGAATGCATTTTGATTTTTAATTAATTGACATCTCCTATTCTCTGAAAAACACGAAGTTCATAGTGAAGGTGAGTTTCTTAACAGCTTCACCCAGCCACGTTCATAAGGCAATAGAATGTATTGTGTTTTATTAAAAATTACTATATACGTTAGATTATATTCCTCCTCAACTGAATTTTGTTCCGCATTTCGTAATTATTATTATTATTATTACTTTTTATTTTTCTTATAGTTCTGTTATGTTCGTTCGCATTCTCTCATTTTCTATGGCCATAATTTCAGAGTAATAACAATTAAATAAGATTAGCAATACTGTACATTTAATTGCGTGTTATGGAAAATAGAAGCTAAGTGGATCTTTGCACAGTGTATTCGTCGCTTTCGCATAATCACATGATATCTACTTTTTATATGTTTATACACAAATTTAGATAAAAATGATCTAAGTTCACTATTAGATTGGAAACCACCACTGAAATTTCTTATTGTTCTCTGCGTTTCTAAAAATTTTAGTTTTATGGATTGTTTAATTTTGTAACGCAAATTTAAATAACACAACCTTTTGAAAACAGAAAAATAAATTAGCCGAAACGTTTTACAGACGAGTACATCTAATCTAATTCTGAAAACTAATTTCAAATCTAATCTTATTGAACTGTACGAACACACACACACACAAAACCTAATCAAATTCTTTCAACCCACAGCTCAACGGTGAAGTCTAAAACAAAATACTCACGAATTCCCATTCCATCCGTTATCATTCAACCTGCTGAAAACTGGAAAAAATCTCATAACTTTTCTGGTTTCTCATTTGTCATCAATTTCAGCTTGACTGCTATAAAATTTATCGCTCAATTCTGACGATGTTATTCTAATTTGAGTGCTGCCTTTATAAAGCCAGATTCGAGTTCACTCAATGCGTAGTGTGCGTGACGCTCAAATGGAACAATAGAGCAAAATAGAGGTGCGCCGTTTTAACTCCTCCTCCTCATCAACCAATTCCTCATCTTCATGATCCTCCTCCTCAAACTCCCCTATCTCCTCCTCCTCATCGTCATCATCTTTTTAAACCAATTCCTCATCTTCATGTTCCTCCTCCTCCTCAAACTCATCTTTCTACTCCTCATCGTCATCATCTTTTTCCACCTGCTTTTCCTATTTTATTGCTCCTCCCCCTCCTCCTTTTCCAACTACTTCCCTACTCCTCTTCATCCTCATCCACCTCCTCCTCCTCCTCATTCTCCTCTTCTTCCTCTTCCCCTCTTATATTCCACCTCATCCTCTTCTATTTTTCCTCCTCCACCTCCTCCTTCGCCTCCTCCTCCAACTCCTCTTCCTCCTCCACATCATCTTCCACCTCCTCTTCCTCTACAATTCCTCCTCCTCCTCCTCCTCCTCTTCTTCCTCTTCCCCTCTTATATTCCACCACATCCTCTTCTATTCTTCCTCCTCCGCCTCCTCCTTCAACTTCACTTCCTCTTCCACATCATCTTCATCCTCTTCCACCTCCTCTTCCTCTTCAATTCCTCCTCATCCTCCTCCTCCTCCTCCTCTTCTTCCTCTTCCACTCTTATATTTCACATCATCCTCTTCTATTCTTCCTCCTCCACCTCCTCCCCAGCCGCCTCCTCCTACTCCTCCCTCACCTCCTCATCATTGTCATCATCTTCTTTTACATCCTTTTCCTATTTTATTTTCATTTTCCTCCTCCGCCCTAATCTTCCACATACTCCTCTCCTTCTCTTCATCCTTCTTCATCAACTCTGCTTCATCCTCTTTCACCTTCTCTTCCCCATGAATTCCTCCTCATCCTCCTCTTCTTCCTCTTCTTCCTCTTTCGCCTCTTCTAGCTTCTCCTCATCTTCTTCCACCTCCTCATCCTCTTCCATTTCTCCTCCTCATCCTCCTCCAACTCCTCCATCTCCTTCTTCTCCTCCTCCTCATACTCCTCATCACAATACTTCTCCTCCTCCTTATCAATATATTCCTCCTCCTTATCATCATCATCCTCATTCACACTCTATTTCTCTCATATTCCTCCTCCTACTCCTCTCCCTCTTCCACCTCCTACTCCTCTCCCTCTTCCACCTCCTCTACTTCTTCTGTTCCTCTTCCTCCTTCTTCTCCCCCTCTTTATCATCTTCTTCTTTATCGTCATCCTCCTCTTCTTTCTCTTTCGCCTCTTCTAGTTTCTCCTTATCCTCTTCCATCTCCTTCTCCTCCTCCTCCTCCGACTCCTCTATCTCCTCCTCCTCCTTCTCCTCCTCCTCCTCCTTCTCCTCCTCCTCCTCACAATACTACTCCTCCTCCTTCTCTTGAATATATTCCTCCTTATCATCATCATCATCTTCCTCATTTACATTTTATTTCTCTCATATTCCTCCTCCAACTCCTCTTCCTCAACATCATCATCATCATCATCATCCTCTTCCATCTCCTCTTCCTCTTCTATTCCACCTCCTCCTTCTCCTCCCCCTCTTTATCATCTTCCTCTTAATCGTCATCCTTTTCCTTCTCCTCCTCTTTCTCTTTCACCTCCCACACCTCGTCCCCCTCTACCACTTCAGATGCAATCCTGTTCCACTAGCCTGTTCCCTATGCGTCCCAGGAGTGCAGAGCTTACACGATAGCAATCCAACAACTCACAACTCCCTGTAATGGGACAATAATTGCACCCGGCCTTATCAGGCCACTTGCTCTGTATGCACTACATTCTATCATCAACAATCTATGTTAATGGTTGCAACTACTATTCGACCTCTAATTAATTTTGGGGTGAATTCAGAAATATTTCGAGGTGGGGCGTTAATATTAAGTAAGAAAATATTTTGGGAATGGGATATCACCTAAAAAATAATCTTAACTCATTAAAAGATACAAATAAATCATTTCCTATTGTCCGTTAAAAAATTTCGCCTAATAAAGGATCTTAACCCTTTTAAAAGATACAAATAAATCATTTCCTATTGTCCGTTGAAAAATTTCGTGGTAGGTCCGTATTGTCCTCCACTTTGTCCGTATTTTAATAACTTTTCTAATAAAACTTGTGTAGTTTTATTTTATAGGTAAGTTACATTAAATAATGTAATATATATTGTTAAATAATGAACAATGCATTTATTTTATTTATTTATTCATTTATTTTTTTGAGGAGGAAGCCCACGCTGGTATGTGACCTGTGCTTGGGTACTGAGTTTGATAATTTTTCATAGCTATTTTTGAATACTTCATTTATTTATTGAATTGTGTGCATCATTCTGTACCTTTTAAATGCTGTATTGCATTTCACTGAATTTGATAAGAATTCAATCATTGTAGCCTCTTTGTTGTATGATTGTACCACATTATCGCACGTAAGTGTACAAATGATTTGAAACTGATTATCGTAGTTTTTAACGTTAACGGATTTGTAGCCCAAATTAACGCAACTTCTCTATTTAACAAGACAGTTGATGCTTCTGTCACTTGACTTCATGTTGCACTATTACAGAACTCTTTTGAAGAAAAAACTAAAATATTTTGGGGGCTTCAGCCCAACTGCGCAACTGACTGATTATTTATTGCCAAGTTCAAGCCGAACCAAATTCAAGAAGTAAGTTGGAGGCAAATTCCGCTAGTATTATGTGGTAGTCTATCAGTCTGTACCACCGTGATATTGCTCACGTTTAGGCCATTTAGGGTTTGGCTCCCAATTTGCACGTTCTGCCTGCGCAAAGTATTAGCCGGAAAGCTTAAGCTGCCTTCTGAACATCATCGTCGTCATCATCATCATCAACACCATCACCACAGTTGAAGGCAGGTGGCACTAGCAAATGAAATATTCATAGGTGCCCGGCAGGTACACCAGCTATTATAGCTATATACACAGCTATATATAGCTAGCTAAAGGTGCACCCTTACCCTTTCTTTGCATAAATACAAAATCGATTGCTAATATACCTCTTCTGCTTCAATCTCCTTTTACTTCTTCTTACTCTTCTTACACCTAATCCCCCACCGAGAGATTGGTCTTCTTCTTCTTCTCCTCCTTCTTCTTCTTCTTCTCCTCCTTCTTCTTCTTCTTTTTCTTCTTCTTTTTCTTTTTCTTCTTCTTCTTCTTCTTCTTCTTCTTCTTCTTCTTCTTCTTTTTCTTCTTCTTTTTCTTCTTCTTCTTCTTCTTCTTCTTCTTCTTCTCCTTCTCCTTCTCCTTCTCCTTCTCCTTCTCCTTCTCCTTCTCCTTCTCCTTCTCCTCCACCTCCACCTCCTCCTCCTCCTCCTCCTCCTCCTCCTCCTCCTCCTCCTCCTCCTCCTTTTCCTCTTCCTCCTTCTTCTTCTCCTGTTTCTTACCTCTTCATCACCTTCTCCACCATAATCTTCTTCTTCTTCCTATCCTTCTCTTCTCTTATTTCTTCTTCCTCTCATTCCTGTTCAACTTTTACACATCCTCCTATTCATCGTGATCATCTCCCTCCTCATTTGATTCCTTTTCTTCTTCACCACTTCTCAGTAATCTTTATCAACTTCTCCACCACTTTCATCCACATTTCTTCTACGTCTCCGTCTTCTAATCGGCTGCTCCTACTCTTCCACTTCTTTCTCATTTCTGTCATTTTCTCTCGATTAACGTTTTTCACTTCCTTTCGCTTCATCCCGCCTTCAACATTATGTTCTCATTTCTTTTCTTTCACACCTTCTACACTTTTTCCTCGTCTTATTCTTTTCCCTTATTCTACTTCCTCCTCTTTCCCCCTTCTTTCTCTTCTCCTTCTCTTGCTCTTCCTTCTGCTTCGTCCTCTATTTCTTCTTTTCTTTTCCATTATCATCTTCTATCTTTCGTCATTAATTTCCAATGTCATCTCCATTTCCTCTTTCCACTTCTACCAACTTATTTATTACCTCCCAATTCATCTCCTTTTATTCTTCTCATTCGCTGTTTTTATTGTTTCCTCCTCTTCCTCCTCTTCCTTCTCTCACTTTGTTTTCTAACACTTATCCTTCTTTTATCTGCTTCATCACTTGTACCTCTTCTCAATTTGCTGCACTTTTGTCTTCTTCATCCTATTTTATCAAGATTCTTCTTTCTCTTCCTTCATTCTCATTAACTCCTCATTCTACTCTTCATTACGCATATATTATTCTTTTTTTCTTCATAAACGTTATCACCTTCTACATAATTATTCTTTTTTTTTCGGAGGATGAAGCCCACATAGGTCTGAGACCTGTGCGTGGTAATGAATTGGATGAGGTGATTGATGAGTTGGACCTACAGTTTTAGGTGGGGTCCGAACCACCGGGAAGTGATTTTACAGCAGAGAACAGAGTCTTTTTTGCTGGCCAATCCAAACGGTCACCCTAACAAAGAGCGCCCAGGAGTTTCGTAGCTTATCTCTGATTGAACAGATGTACCTGCTACGGTACTCGGCTATCACTTCCCCTAATAACTATAACTATAACTATAACTACAACTATTCCCTATTTCCTGCTCCTCTGTCACCTTCTCAACCATTCTCCTTCACATCCTATGTTCTTCTTCTATCATTTTTCTCATTCTCTTGCTTCTTTTTCTCTTGCTACTTCTTTTCTTGTTTCTTCTTCTGCTCCTACTTTATCTTCTTCACCTTCTTTTTCGTCTTCTTACTTCTTCATTTTCTTCTTCTTTTTCTCTTACTTCTTTTTTCGTCTTCCTCCTCTTCTTCTTCTTCTACTTCTTCTTCCCGCTTCTCCTCCTCTACTTCTTCACCTTCTTCTATTTCGTCTTCTTATCTCTTCATTTTCGTCTTCTCCTCTTTCTTTTTCTTTTTTCCTACTTCTCCTTCCCTTGCTACTCCTTTTTCTTCTTCCTCCTGGTCCTCCTCCTCTTCTTCTTCTTCTTCTTCCTGGTCCTCCTCCTCTTCTTCTTCTCTTTTTTCTATTTCGTCTTCTCCTCTTTCTTCTTCTTTCTCTCTTACTTCTTCTTCCCTTGCTACTCCTTTTTCTTCTTCCTCCTGGTCCTCCTACTCTTCTTCTTCCCGGTCCTCCTCCTCCTCTTCTTCTTCTTCTTCTTCTTCTTCTTCCCGCTCCTCCTCTTCTTCTTCTTCTTCTTCTTCTTCTCCTTCTTCTATTTCGTCTTCTTATCTCTTCTATTTCGTCTTCTTATCTCTTCTATTTCGTCTTCTCCTCTTTCTTCTTCTTTCTCTCTTACTTCTTCTTCCCTTGCTACTCCTTTTTCTTCTTCCTCCTGGTCCTCCTACTCTTCTTCTTCCCGGTCCTCCTCCTCATCTTCTTCTTCTTCCCGCTCCTCCTCTTCTTCTTCTTCTTCCCGCTCCTCCTCCTCTTCTTCTTCTCCTTCTTCTATTTCGTCTTCTTATCTCTTCATTTTCGTCTTCTCCTCTTTCTTCTTTTTTTCCTCTTTTTCGTCTTCTCCTCTTTCTTTTTTTCTTACTACTTCTTCCCTTGCTACTCCTTTTTCTTCTTCCTCCTGATACTCCTCCTCCTCCTCTTCTTCTTCCCGCTCCTCCTCTTCTTCTTCTTCTTCTTCCCGCTCATCCTCTTCTTCTTCTTCTACCTCTTCTATCGCTGCAGCTACACGTCTAGAACCTTGAGTGATCTTCCCTCGATATTCCCAAATGGGAGGCTAGTAAGCTGATGGGAGCCCTGGGGAGCAACCCAACCCAACCCAACCCGCTAATATAGAGTTAAATTTTTAAAACCTAATAACTATAACTATAACTACAACTATTCCCTATTTCCTGCTCCTCTGTCACCTTCTCAACCATTCTCCTTCACATCCTATGTTCTTCTTCTATCATTTTTCTCATTCTCTTGCTTCTTTTTCTCTTGCTACTTCTTTTCTTGTTTCTTCTTCTGCTCCTACTTTTTCTTCTTCACCTTCTTTTTCGTCTTCTCACTTCTTCATTTTCTTCTTCTTTTTCTCTTACTTCTTTTTTCGTCTTCCTCCTCTTCTTCTTCTTCTACTTCTTCTTCCCGCTTCTCCTCCTCTACTTCTTCACCTTCTTTTATTTCGTCTTCTTATCTCTTCATTTTCGTCTTCTCCTCCTTTTTCTTTTTCTTTTTTCCTACTTCTCCTTCCCTTGCTACTCCTTTTTCTTCTTCCTCCTGGTCCTCCTCCTCTTCTTCTTCTTCTTCTTCCTGGTCCTCCTCCTCTTCTTCTTCTCTTTTTTCTATTTCGTCTTCTCCTCTTTCTTCTTCTTTCTCTCTTACTTCTTCTTCCCTTGCTACTCCTTTTTCTTCTTCCTCCTGGTCCTCCTACTCTTCTTCTTCCCGGTCCTCATCCTCTTCTTCTTCTTCTTCTTCTTCTTCTTCTTCCCGCTCCTCCTCTTCTTCTTCTTCTTCTTCCCGCTCATCCTCCTCTTCTTCTTCTCCTTCTTCTATTTCGTCTTCTTATCTCTTCTATTTCGTCTTCTTATCTCTTCTATTTCGTCTTCTCCTCTTTATTCTTCTTTCTCTCTTACTTCTTCTTCCCTTGCTACTCCTTTTTCTTCTTCCTCCTGGTCCTCCTACTCTTCTTCTTCCCGGTCCTCATCCTCTTCTTCTTCTTCTTCTTCTTCTTATTCTTCCCGCTCCTCCTCCTCTTCTTCTTCTTCTTCCCGCTCATCCTCCTCTTCTTCTTCTCCTTCTTCTATTTCGTCTTCTTATCTCTTCTATTTCGTCTTCTTATCTCTTCTATTTCGTCTTCTCCTCTTTCTTCTTCTTTCTCTCTTACTTCTTCTTCCCTTGCTACTCCTTTTTCTTCTTCCTCCTGGTCCTCCTACTCTTCTTCTTCCCGTTCTTCATCCTCTTCTTCTTCTTCTTCTCGCTCCTCCTCTTCTTCTTCTTCTTCTTCCCGCTCCTCCTCCTCTTCTTCTTCTCCTTCTCCTATTTCGTCTTCTTATCTCTTCATTTTCGTCTTCTCCTCTTTCTTCTTCTTTTTTTCTTACTACTTCTTCCCTTGCTACTCCTTTTTCTTCTTCCTCCTGATACTCCTCCTCCTCCTCTTCTTCTTCCCGGTCCTCCTCTTCTTCTTCTTCCCGCTCATCCTCTTCTTCTTCTTCTACCTCTTCTATCGCTGCAGCTACACGTCTAGAACCTTGAGTGATCTTCCCTCGATATTCCCAAATGGGAGGCTAGTAAGCTGATGGGAGCCCTGGGGAGCAACCCAACCCAACCCAACCCGCTAATATAGAGTTAAATCCGCAGGCCACAGGTGAGTATGCTAAGCTGACCGCAAGAGTGCAATGGCATGCCACTAAAGGCACTAATATACACCGCCACTAGAGAGAAGCAAGCCAGGCTATGCCCTCTCACAATATTCGCCTTGCCACTAGTGGTGTGTGGCAATGGCTCAATTTATTGCCCCGATAATACTCAGATATCGATCGATAGCTTTATTCCACTGACAATAAGATGAGCTGAACAAGATAATGGAGCCCACTTTGATAATGGTTGTGTATAGGTTGATTTTACATTCCAAATGGAGTGATAAAGTGGTGAGTTTGATGTTATGTTTTTATGAATTTAGCCTAATGTGAAGTGCTGAGATTTGAAAGAAAATCAAGTCCCATTTTGGAAAGTTAGTTGTTTATACATTCGAGCTTTTATCAAATATTATTTCATTATTCCTTTTCTTGTAACCCAAAAACAGGGAAATTTATTAAGCTCAAAAAATCAATTATTAAAATTGAAAAAATATTACTTTCCATTAAAGTTTTTTAGTTCATGATTTCTCTGTCTTTCAATGCAAGAACAGGAGAATTTATTTAATACAGAAAATAAATCATTATAAGTGGAAAATATATCCAGCGCAATATTTTGCAAATCATTAAGGTGGTGTACATGCCATCGGCAGCTCCAAGCCTCTCCAGGTCATCCTTCCAATCTACATTGGATAACAACTCTAATTAAAACGAAAACCAATGTGTGAGTAGTTCGAGTAGAAGAGGCATTTTATAAAGAAAAAGATAAAAAATATATATTTATAGCCAATTTAACAAAATATAACATAAATAAATTATAATTGTTTATACAGTAGGTTACAATGAAAGAGGCGTTTCATAAATAAAAAACGTAAGAAATAAATTTTTGGCTAATTGAACAGAATAAATAGAAATAAAGGCTGCAATCCCACATCCTCCCCAAGTAACAATCAGTAGACTAAATAATGATATTGTTTATACATAAGTTTGCAAAAAAACTGAAAAAAATTTTCGGCTGTATTTTATATTGGCATTTGACAATTTTGGGTCACAGATTTGTAGAAAATATTCAAAAGTGTAATTAAAAGGAGGGTGAATAATATTTTTACTCACTTTTTGACCAAACGTTTTCGATTTATGGAGACTCATCTTCAAAGGTGAGTCTTTGAAGATGAGTCTCCATGACCCGGAAAGGTTTGGTCAAGAAGTGAGTGAAAATATTATTTATTCTCAATTAAAATGAACTGCAAGTCGGTGAATTTTCAATTAAATTCAAGTAGGCTGAGTGTTTAATTTGCTAGTAACGTTAGTTTTCAATCATTATTTATGTTCAATTTTTTGTAATGAAAATTCATTCGAACTTTTGTTTTTATTCTGATGAGTGTAATGAGCAGATTGTGGTAGATCTCAACTATGCATAGTGGCAGATTTCAACTAAAAACACTCTGCATATTTCAAACTCCGGTATTTTTGCACGTTAGATTGCACAAAACCTCGTATTATCAGTGCCCACGGATTATCGGGCTTCGGATTACGCATTATTGAGGTTTTGATCAAGGATTATCGCGGTTCGGATTAGCAATTATCTAGGCACAGACTATGCATTATTGAGGCTCGTATTATCAGACTGTTTGACTTGTGATTTGATGCAGGTGTAAATTATTTGCAGCGCCATGATGGAACACAAATTGTCATAAAGTGCTAATGGCTGCTTATTTACATTAATCAGCACTGAGGCGAATCTATTGGAATTAGCTTACAAGGGCTACAAGCCTCTGTTAAATCTCTGTTGGGACACAGATTAGAGATGCTCAGACTTTGGCTGTGAGGAACGACGATGCCTCATCAAAGACGTTTCCAAAAGACGAAGAGAGAGGTCCGTTTGCTGTCTTTGCCACTTCAGCTCTCTCAACCACTAACGTGATCAAGAACGATTGGAAACACTTCTTGCTCGACTTTCCACTACACGCAGCATCTTTAAGCCGCGTTTACACCAAAGTCTTCCATTCAGTTTTCCACTAGTTGTGGCAACTAGTTGCTTTTTCTATAAAATGCAGCAACTTTTTCAGTCTTCCACTAGTGGAGAGACAAGTCTTCCACTAAATTCTGGTTTCCCGCAGGGTATCGGTAAAGATCAAAGAAAGTTGACAACTAAAAGTGGAAAACTAGTTGCTGCGCGCTTTGCGCTAGCAACTTGAGGAAAACTAGGGGAGCACTCTTCCCCCTCCACGCGCCCTGGACGTGATCAAGCGCTTTAGTTGACTTTGACTAGGGGTCAAATGTATATTTTATATATTTCCTCCTTCAATTATTGTAATTCAGTCTATTCATTACAATATTGATGACAATATATAATATACAAATTGATGTATATTACAATATATACAATAATAAATATTAAATATACAATATTGATGTGTTATTGATTACTACTATAACAACCCAGACAATCTTAAACCGAATTGGAATAAGGAAATCCGGAAGGAAGAAGAACAGTAGAGAGAAAGAGAAGGAAGAAGGACAGTAGAAGGAGAAGGTAAAAAGAAAAGAGAACATTAGAAAGAGAAGGTAAAAAGAAAAGAAGAACAGTAGAATGAGAAGGTAAAAAGAAAGGAAGAAGACTAGTAGAAAGAGAAAGTAAAAAGAAAGATGAAGAAAAGGTAGAAAGAAAGAGAAGGTAAAAAGTAAGGAAGAAGAACTTTGAAAAGAAAGGAAGAACAGTAGAAAGAAAGAGAAGGTAAAAAGAATGGAAGATTAGTAGAAAGAAAGAGAAGGAAGAAGAACAGTAGGAAGGAAGAAGAACAGTAGGAAGGAAGAAGAACAGTAGAAAGAAAGAGAAGGAAGAAGAACAGTAGAAAGAAAGAGAAGGTGGAAAGGAAGCAGAACAGTAAAAAGAAAGAGAAGGAAGAACAGTAAAAAGAGAAGGTGAAAAAAAAAGAAAGAAGGAGGAAGTACAATAGAAAGAGAAGGTAAAAAGAAAAGAAGAAGAACAGTAGAAAGAAAGAAGGAACAAGTTTTCCACTTGTTGCTCTAGATTTGAGAAGAGCAACTTTTAGTTGACAACTTCTAGTCGTCAACTTTGATGTAAACGCGGCTTTATATTTTTATCACATTGGAGGTATTATTTATGAACGTAACTTCTACGTCTTACATTATTTCATGACTTGGAAAACCTCTATTACATTGAACGCATTCATACGCTGAGTCGCGAGCAAGTGGCAACATTACTCGTTAATAATTACGGACCCGACAGAGCCTTATTGAAATCGTGTCGTTGTCCGTACGTCCGTATGTGCTCTAGTGCGCGAAAGCAAATTCAAAACTTGGCATATATAGCTTTATTCTCATAGTCCAAGTGCAGGCCCGGTCTGGCACGGGGGGCTAACTGGCGATCGCCCCCAAAACGGAATAGTAAAAAAATATGTTTAAAATATTTTTTGTATTTATGTTTTCATTCAAACCCATGACTTGTTATAGTCTATGGTTGTGACCATTTCGTCTTATTCATTATGGATACCTTCCACAATATCAATTTTGCCACTACAAAGAAAAAAAATAGCCGATGTGCATATTTTTTGTGAATCGAAAAGTATATGATGTTTTTAAAAATCAAAGAAGATGAATGGTGGGTGGATATGCCTATCAGCACAACTGATAATAATAATAATAATAATTATTATTATTATTATTATATTTTCATATAAATTCGTCGGGTCCTGGGATACTCCGTTTGCGTCGGCTACTAAACTTCACAAATCAATTGAAATGAATAAATAATAAAAAATATGGTTTGGGCATGAAGAAAATTAGGAACAGGCCCCTTATGAAAGAATGGGATGTTTAAAAAACTTTGTAGGTAGCGTAAATCAAGCTTAAACTCATCAGTAAGAGCCTTACAGCTATTTGCTACTACGGTTGTCCAAGCTGGAAAAAAATTAATGAAGTAGGGTTCATGAAAAAACAAATGAAGCAGTAGTGATTCATTACTATGATGAATGCTGTGCACGGTCATTAGCTAATGTTGATTAGAAGAGGTGAATCCACAATTCTACCTGCTGTTTACTAATGGATGGCACACTTATAGAGTGGGTTGAAATACGTGATACTTGCACAAGTGACTCTAATGAAAGCCACATCAATCATACAGTCGGTTCTATTTAATTAGGTACAAAAAATAGAATTATTCAGATAATGACGACAATGTAGTTCCAAAAAACCTGTTTTTTTATTTCAAGTTGAATATAATAATAATAAAGTTTATTCTCAAGATACAAAATTACAATACGAACAGAACAACAACAACAGCAACAAAAATTACAGAAACTTGCAACTAATAATCAAAAGCAAAAGAAGTCAATCCAGTATACAAAAGAAAAAAATAAACTAAAAATAAGAATTACAAGATAATATAAATCACGATGCAACTCAGATGAATTATACAATAATAATAAGTATCTTGAGAAAGTACAGTCCAATATAAGTACTTGTGGACCGCTGGAGGGAGTCGGATGGAAACGAATCATCAGAGATCAGAAAAAAATGAAAAAAGGATATATTTGAGATATTTGGTGACCTCGTTTCAATGACTTGATGTTATAAGCTTTATTATCACTTACCCGATGGTTCGGAGCCCACCTTATAGTGTATTGTATTTTACGTATTGGAAAAATGTGAATTTAGTGGTTTTTTTGTGGAAAATGATTATGAATATGGTGCTCAAATGAGTCTGAGACTTGTCCGTGGTCATTAAGGTGAATTATTAACAAAATATCCAAGGCTGAACGGGAATCGAACTCGTGACCGCAGGAGTAGTAGTCATTCAGAGTCATATCGGAGATAAGCGCTCTAACCGATTACACAACTGCGGCTGCAGTCAAATACAGTATTCTGTATAACGAAATCTACCAATTTTATAAACTTCTTGACATTGCAATCTCGGAAAGACGACTTCTAATCAACGAATACCGCTGTAGAACGAATTTATTGCCTAGTAGATTATATGCAAAATTTAGTTATTCAGAAGTGGTAATTTTCACTTTTTTGTGGACATAAATTAGTTAATGAAGAGAGGTACATACCGAATCTTCCCACGTCTAGTGATAGCCGTGAGCCAAAACAAATATCTATTCAGTCAGATAAAGATAAGCTACAAACTCCTGGGCTTTCTTTGTAAGGGTGACCAATTGTGGCCAGCAACAAAAAAACTCTGTTGTTAAATCACTTCCCGCTAGTTCGGAAGCCACCTAAAACTGTAGGTCCATCTCATCAATCATTATCATCCAATGCATTACCCACGTACAAGTCTCAGACCTATGTGGGCTACATCATCAAAATATACCTTCTCATAATTAACTTAATGAAGATTTACATTCCAAACCTTCCCACGTCTAAATTTGGCGAAATTGAGTTAAACAGAGTTTCCAGTACAATTTATTTCAGTAGACACAAAACTCATTCAAAAGTCACTGAATGACTTAGTAATGAAGTAATATCAAGAAGTTGGAATTTTCCCAAAATCTATTTTTTTAATAAATCAAATTGTGGAGAATTAATTGATATTGAAAGTTGTCAATATTCAAATTAGTCGTTATATTTGAAGGAAATAAGGACTATATTTGAAGGAAAGGTACATAAGAAGAAAATTAAATATTTGATAAACTTGTTAATGAACTATCGACCCTATTAGCTTTGCTGTAGATGAAATTTAATTATTTAATCCTCGTGAATTTAAACAAAAGCGAGATGATATACGGTCGATATTAGATGTTTAGAGCATTCTCAGCTAAATTTGTTCACATGCTCAACTCAATTCCTCTACCGGACAAAAGCACTTCTTTGTTCTATATTGAATTTAAATTTAACACACACCCACACCTACACGCAATTTTCTTTGATTAGACAGAAACAGAGAACAAAAGAGACAAAACAAGGCTTTTGTGGCTGGCTTTCAACAAACAACGCACGCAGCATGCTTAAATTCTCAAGTGCTTCTTCCAAAAACAGGTAGCTGATGTCAGTAAATGGAGATAAAGAATAAGGAAGAAGAAGGGAAAGAACAAGAAGAAAAAGGAAAATAAAAAGAGAAAGGTAAAGAAAATAAGAAGAAAAAAGGTAAAGAAGAACAAGAAAAAATAAAATGAAAAGAAAAAGAGAAGTAAAATGGTAAGAAAGAATAAAAGGAAAGAAAAAGGGAAGTAAAAGATGAAGAAAAATGAAAGATAAATGAAAAGGACAAGAACAAAAATAACACCAAGACCACAAACATGAACATGAACAAGAACAAGAACAAGAATAGGCCTAAGAATAAAAACAAGAACAACACCAAGATCAAGACCATGAACATGAACAAGAACAAGGAAAAAACAATAAAAAGAAAATGAAAAAGTAAACTACTTTCTGATTTTTATCTTCTACTATTATTACAACAACTACAAGACCACGAACATGAACATGAACAAGAACAAGAATACGAACAAGAACAAGACCAAGAACAAGACTAGGCCTAAGAATAAAAACAAGAACAACACAAAAATCAAGACCATGAACATGAACAATAAAAAGGAAAAACAAGAAAATGAAAAAGAAAAGAAAATGGAAAAATAAACTGCTCTCTGATTTTTATCTTCTACTATTATATTATTAGAACTACAAGACTACTAAGGTACTCTTAATTTTTCACCGGTGTTTTGACGAAAAGTCGTAAACATATTCCTGAAATTGTTCATTCTAATACTGTACTGTATTATTAGCGTTATTGTTAATATTTCAACGTTATCAAAGTGGTCTGCCACAGGTGGGGCTAGGGGAGCCTGATGAGTGGGATGCATGGAAGGTGGAAGGGGGGGGACAGAACCGCGAATTCAATTTCCATGTCTGGTGGGCTGCTTTTAATTATCACCATGATCATCAACCCTCTGTCTATAGTGTATAACCGATTAATTCATCTTGTGCTTTCCAATTAATAATAATAGTCTGTTGTAGCATGAAGGATGGATAATGCGTGCTCTGGTAATAGAATCTTGCACCAATAATCTTGCTTTGGCCAGCGCTAGTACATCGTTGTTAGTTTAACGATGATTTGGTTCAACTATAATGTTACATGCGTGATTTATGTTGTCAAAGTGGTTCGTGAAATTATTAGGGGTTCTGTGTGATGGGTGTGTACAGTAATTGTATTTGTATTATTTATTACTAGCATTTCACCCGGGAATCCAGTTCGGAGTTTCACTTTTCTGGTAGATAACTTATGGTAACCGTCACAAAATTGAGAAATTGGGAAGGGCGAGAGAAATTGCAGTGTTGCTAGCCATACAGTTCAGCTGTTTGAAAAGTGTGTTTTCTGTGTTTTTCGACGCTGCAATATTGATACAGAACTAATCTGTTGCTTTGGTTAGTGACATTTCGGAATTTCTGGTCCATATCCGAGAATATTGTAACGTCAAACTTGTCTTGAAGTTTAAATCGTTGGTGCTAAAGACTTAATTGTGATTTCTGCATTATTTATGTTCACATTTGAATTTTCAACTTCCTTATTATTTATTTCTCAATGCTTCTTTTATCTTTCACGAACATGAAAGTAAATCTAATTTTCAAATCCCGTTCATTGGTCACCAATGTTGTGATTTCAATCACAATTATTAATACAATTTTGTAATGAAACAATCACAACTAATACAATTTTTTTCAACTATCAGCTCCAAGTATTTCCAACCTTCCTTCCATAGTTAATTATCAATTATCATCTATCTTCCATAGTTAAGTTTCAAGGTGTATTTTTTCATAACAACCTTCATGACATAACATTATAAGGTATTAAAATAGGTAACAAAGATAAGATTCATTCTATGATGTTATTGCTCAATTTTGATCATTCCACTCTGTAACAGCATAGAAGAAGTACATTGAAATGTTGAACATAATATGAATGACTAGTCTTCTTGAATGTTATCGTCTTTGGTAATATTAAACAAAACTTTTAACATCAATTTTATGACTCTTATTTTTGCTTGTTATTCCTCCCACCAGGGTGCGTGATTTGTTATGGCTTTCAGCCAATCAGAACCTTCAATGAAGGTCAGCCTCTTTCTTGCTTAGCCAATAGTATCATTCCATGTTCAGTATATACTAAGCTACTCTGTACTTTAGTTTTAGTTTGTTTGAGATTCCACTGTGTAATAGCATAGAAGAAGTACATTGAAATGTTGAACATATGAATTACTTGTCTTCTTGAATGTTATCGTCTTTGGTAATATTAAACCATACTTTTAATAACAATGTTATGCCTTTTTTTTCTTGTTACTCCTCCCACCAGGGGGCGTGACTTGTTATGGCCTTCAGCCAATCACAACCTTCAATGAAGGTTAGCCTCTTTCTCGCTTAGCCGATTGTACCATTCCATGTTTAGTATATATTAAGCTACTCTGTACTTTAGTTATAGTTTGTTTGAGATGGACTCAATATTTTTAATAAATATGGTGTGACAATTTCGTCTTATTATCAATAATATAATATTATCAATTATATCGTCTTATTATCAATAATATCAATTTTAGTTTGTTCTATCACAATTTGCAAGTATTACAACTTTTCTAATTACGTATAAAATAACACCTAATACTGTAGCCTACCCTGTTAACATTTGCTTCAGTCTCTGTTTTTGTTGTCTAGCTCCTGATTTTGTACTGGTTTTAAGGCAGGATGGCACCTCATCAGTGACTTGATTGTTGAAGACAAAAGGCACTAAGATGTCGGCAAAGTTTGCAAGTTGCCAGCAAGTTTGCAAGTTAACAAGTTGGCTAGTGGGATGCTCTTTGACAAAACTTTCCACTCTCTCAATAATGGCGAACTAGTTGGCAGATATTGGAACAAGACGTCATCTAGCACTCTTAGATCCTAGAAAATATTTATGTTGACAGAAGCTTTGACAAGTCTTGAACTTTTTTGTGTGGATGTTTCTGTATGTAGATTGACTAAAGTATAATTTATATTGATGGCTTGGTGATGAATAATCAGTTGATGAGAAATTGATAGGCAGTAAGATGAGTAGAATATATTAAGCAATAGAATCGAATTGAATAATTATGGAAGTATTACTTAATGAAAGTAGGCTACTGATTTACTCTTAATAATTTCAAGCCAGTAGAATAATAATGACTATTAAGCTATTATGCATTTATGTGATATGAGTGAAGGATGAATCCGATGAATTGATATGAATGACTTGATGATTAATTGATAGGCAGTATGGATAGAGTTCATAAATTCATTAAAGCAGTAGAAATTAACTGAGAAATGATTGAAGTACAGATTTACTCTTAATAATTACAAGTTAGTAGTAAAATAGGTGAGGACTCAAGATTCATATATTTCACCTTTGGGCTACAAAAGCAATTGGCATGTCAATATGAACAAAATAATAATATAGGTTTCTTTGTGGTGGCGAAAGTGATATTGTGGAAGATATTCATGGTTGTGACAAGTTCAAGTCTCCTTATTCATTAATAATATAAGAGTGCACACATGAATACACAAAATTAACACTATGTGTATAAACATATAAGTACTTAACATACATAATAGTACTTCTAGCTTATAATCGATCGATAGATTGTGAGAGGAATGTAAAAACATTTGATTTTTGGTTTAGATTTGGTTTAGATTGATCTGTTGTTTAAAGCTCTGCAAAATTAAGTTCTTGAGTTTGATCTTGGAATTGTAGTAATAAATTAAGGAAGGACTGAATGCTGGAAACCAATCATAATGCAGTATGCTGGAACAACTTTTCTACTAAGTATTATCTCAAATGTTTCGATAGTGTTGTTTTGGAAGAAATAAGACATATTATTGGCATAAATGATTATCATAATTTAACATACTGGTGCACCTATTATAAAACCAGTTACTAGGCCTTTTTTTGACAACCAATAGGAGCACTAGCTAAAACGTTGCAACCAATCATAATTCAGCATGCTGGGTTTATTTTTCAAACAAGTACAGGGCTTTCTTATTTCAACCAATAAGATAACTTGCTTAAAATGGTGGCAGCCAATCTTAATACAGCATGCTGGATCAACCTTCCAACCAATCACCGGGCGTTTCATTTCTACCAATAGGAGAACTTACTTGAAATGGTGGCAGCCAATCATAATACAGGATTCTTGTTTCTCCTTCCAACCAACTATTAAAAGTTGTTTCTTTTAAAAAAATTGAAGCACTAGGTATAATGGCCAGTGCACGCATAGGGGAAGGTCCTCATCCTCATTCCTACATTCGATTTAATTGTTGTACCCTTAATTATTATCCTATTTGCAATTTTTAATATTATAAGACTTCTGAGACTTCTTGTTTTGTTGTTTCGTTTGTTGATTGAATTATGGTTGTTTTAGCAACTTTTTTGCTGTTTTATAGTTTTGTATTTTCTCATTTAATTGTCAATTTATGGAACAAAAATCTATCAGTTGTAACTATTCCAATATTTATTCATACTGTTTACAACTCTCCTGTTCACTATTTCAACTCTTTCTTTACTTTCTTTGTTTATTGAACGAGAACCCATTATTTTTTTTTTGCTATTCCCGTATCTCTTCAAAGATATTCCCATTTTCAAGTATATTGTACAAAAAGATTTACAATTGGGTTTTTCAAGAGTTTTTGAAATATTTATGATTATAAAATTAATAAGAGTCAAGGCTACTGCATGAATACTCCCAAAATTAGTAAAAGCCTAATAGTTTTCTTTTCTTTTTTTTTTGAGGTTGAAGCCCATATAGGTCTGAGACCTGTGCGTGGGTAATGAGTTGGATGATGGTGATTGATGAGTTTGACCTACAGTTTTAGGTGGATTCCAAACCACCGGGAAGTGATTTTACAGCAGAGAACAGTGTCTTTTTTGCTGGCCAATCTAATCGGTCACCGTTACAAACAGAACCTACGAGAACGCAGCTTATCTCTATCTGATTGAACAGATACCTGCTACGGCTCGCGGCAATCACTTCCCTTTAATACAGTAATAACAGTTGATAATAGCAGTTACATTCCCGTTTCACCGTGAATAACTGCTACTACCTGTGAATTTCTACATTTTCAGAATTTGTGGTACCGTTTCACGTTTGATCCCATTTTTTTTTTTTTTCATATTCATCAATATTTATAAGCAGCTTCGTTCCGCACAAATTTAAAGATAACAATAACATGCGACCGACGAGATTCAATTGAAATATTTGCAATAATCTCCAGGAAAAAATAATACCGTAATTTAAACAGTTTTTGGTTTGATTGCACGCCCATGTTGAATAAACACCTTTGCTTTTTTTCCATTTCAGCAGAGCTTTGTTATCGGATTATTTCATCTGGGGTAATATGTATTTTCATGAGTTTTCGAGAACGAAGAAATGCGTTTTCCCAAATACTTTTATATCTCTACTTTTCACACTCCTACCCGAAACTGGGTCAGTTATTTCCTAAAGAAAAAAAAATAATAACATTTTTTAATTCGGCTTTATTATCGATTCTAATTTTTTTTTTTCAAATATATACAGATTGCATTTGTACAGAATAAATTAAATTATGTACTGTTAGTTCTATTGAAGAATTATTTAGAATAATATTTGCGTAAAGATTAATGAAATAAAATTAATAAAACCCTATCGTTACCTAGAAATTCCATTGAAACACTTTTTATCGCTTTTATGTATGCAATTAATCTACTTTAATAACGTATTCACAATGATTCAAGAGGATATTATTTATATTCATTGTTAGGCCTGGAGATGCAAGGTGACCTTTTCTGAAGCACAAAAATGAATCAAGCTGAACAGATAGAAGTGAGGGTGAGGTCCAAATCACATCTTTTTTTAACAAAAATCACATTATTAAAAAAAAAGCAGTAATTAAGTCTCAAACTTGATTCTATGACTGCGATAATATTGTATTTCTGTAACGCAGGAATAGCCAACTCGTTTTATATAAAAAAACTGCGATTTTATTTGCGTTGACAGGGTGGCCACCTACCGGGAAAACCGGGAGAACCTGGAATTCCTCATGATTTTACATAACCGGGAAAAATTCCGTGAATTCCTCATGAATTTTTCCAATTACTCATGAATTTTTCATAAATGTCAATTTATTTAGTAAAGTGTACCGTAACAATAAACTCAAAATACTCAAATAAAAAAAACACTTGATGGCTAGCAATAATAATTGACAATGTTTTTGGAACTATCTAAAAACAGCGATGTTTGAAAAACATCGGTTTCCAAACATCGATGTTTATGAAACATCATGTTTTTTCCTGTTTTGCCATAACTAGTGTTGTCGCGAGTATATTTTTTATCGTTAAGGCGGATTTACATTAGTAGAATTTTCTTCAAGGTTACATTCAAATGTTATTGAATCAAGGGAAATTGAATGAATACATAATAAATTTTCAAATATATTGATAACTTTGACACTGCAGTCTATTTTTGTGAAGAATTTTTCGTTTTTTACTCGCTGAGTGTTGAAGATAGACCCTGTCCGAAAGCGCTCCACATACATGAGTAGTTGAAAAAACGTATTAATTCCTCACAAAAATAGACTGCAGTGTCAAAAATTATCAATATATTTGAAAATTTAAATACGCAATTCGTCATGGAAGATCAAACTGATGATTTTCGTAATAAATTCTTTATGAATGTATATAATATATTGTTGTTGTTCCTCAAATACCTGGAAAATTTGAAATTTTACTCTGGAAAACCGGGAATTACTCATGAATTTTTAATTTTAAAATGGGTGGCCACCCTGGTTGATCCTTACGTTAGGGTCTCGAATATGTGCACAAAATTAAAAATGTTTGGTCAAGTGATTTGGTCAAGAAACGATGATGAATGAATTTGACGAGTATTTGGCTTTTATGAATGCAAAAATAGATTGACATTACGAACATAATTAATAAAATTTATAAAACACTAGCTGGCCCGACGCGCGTTGCTGCGTTCTCATAAAAATTCTCCCTGATTTTATTATTTGCCACCTCCCGCTGAGGTTACATTTCAAATTAGGAAAGAAGTTAGTCCAAGGGCTCTTCCAGATGATCATAGAGTCCTCCTTCATTGTTTTCTTAATCACCACCTCTGAATGAAGAAACATTTCAAATTTAAACCTCCTACAACTATAAGAGTACATGCTAGGTTTTTTATGTTATTATTCGCCACTTCCCGCTGAGGCTGCATTTCAAATTTCATGCTGCATTGGTTAACAGATGTCATTAACCCAGCATAATTACATTTCATCATAGCCAGTCATATGTTTCCTACATACTGCAAGGCTCCTACTGCACAGTAGCCTACATGCAAAGTCTTTGTGATCCAGACAGCGTAAATAACGCCGCTAAGAGGCCTGCCATATGATTAAATACTGTTGACTTCTATCAGCTGTTCCTTTAAGCTGTTTTGCCGGCAAGTTCAGTAGGTTAGGTCTGTAAAATGGATTAATTAATAATAATTATTAGCTCCCTTATTAAAATGTATGGTCAGAAACCATCCCCAATATTCATAAAACATATTCCCAAAGTTTCATGCCGATCTGTCAAGTAGTTTTGAAGTCTATAGGGAACATACATACATACATACATACAGACAGACATTCATTTTTATATATATAGATAAGTTTATTATATTTAGTGTGTTACTAAGTGAAGTGAAGGGGCGGCTTTTGATTGCTGCTTGACCAAGAAAAGTGAGACTTGGCAGTGGCCGTGGAAACTTCCCTAGCGCCTAGCCTACCGCACGGTGCTTTGATGATTACAAGGTGACGTTGCAACCGCCGCGGCTGCTTGCAGTAGCTCAGCCTGGTGGCCAAATTTATAATTTCGGGGCAATAGTTTGTTTAGATGTTTAGGTGAGAGTTGGGAGGATTAGTTATTGGCTTTTAAACTCATTCTATCGACAAATCTAAATTATCTTCTCAAAATAATCTATTATTCTTTATCAGAAGAAGAAGAAAAATTATTCTTTATTTTATTTTTTATCTATTATTCACCCACCAGGGTGAGCTACTGCACTTTTACTTTCTCTTTCTCTTACTCTTTCTCTTTATCTATTTCTCTTTTTCTTTAACTTTTCTCTTTATTTTTCTTCTCTATCTCTATCTTCATCTCTCTCTTTGTCTT